>CM025783.1:34272903-34334822 GCA_014636745.2 Centella asiatica
GGGCAGCAGCAGCAGCAGCAGCAGAAGCAAACATCACTGCAGCAAGCAAAATGGTGCAGCAGAAGAAGAAACTGCACCAAACTAAGCATAGAAGATACTATACTTGGAGACCAGCAGCAGCAGATAAAAAACTTCAGCAGCAGCTGCAGTTAACATCACTGCAGCAAGCAAAATGCAGCAGAACTGCGCAGCAGCAAATTGCAGCAGAACATAGCAGCAGAAACAACAATTCAACACTGCAGTAGCAGTCCAGCAGAGGCAGCAATTACCATGACAGCAGCAGCTATTCCAACTACACTACTCTGCAGCAGCAGAAAAGCACTGATGCAACACCACTGCAGCAAAGAAAAAGGAGCAGAAACTGCGCAGAACGGACAATAACAACAATAACACATAGGCACTTTTAGTGCAACAACAACAAAGCACAGAAACAACATCAATGTAACAACATTCTATAACTCATAGAATTAATGTAATTTCCATTTTGCAAGATTAGTGTGCAAGTGTAGAGCTTTGGGAAGGTCTTTCCAGCTGTGTAACTTGAACTTTACTGTGGAAATACAATCTTGAGCAACATAGTGTGCAGTATGCCCTTGACCTCCATGCTTTCTATGATTTCTTTCAAGCCACACTTTGTATGTTATAGTTACAAGGCATAAATGGCTAATGATCTTCGCCCCCACTGTGAGATTAGTAGTGTCCAGTTGAGCAATGTAGTGGTTAAAGGATACCAGTGTACCAACCCAACCTGCAGCACCCATTACTTCAGCTAATACAGCCGAACTAAACCTGCAATCAAAGAAAAGGTGAGTAGTAGATTCTTCTTGTTCCTCACAAAATTGGCAAGGGGCTACACATCTGGGAATGATTTTGTTGAGGGTAGCTAGCCAAGTAAAGAAAGTCATTCTAGGGACCGAAATGGGATTCCAAAGAATACTGCACCAGGGTGAAAGGGGGTATTTCTTTCGAATCGAGTTCCAGATAGTACGTAAGGAGATTTTAGTGATGTCAACACCTTGCCAAAGAATTATGTCTTGGCCACTGGAATTAATACGGATCTGAGCAATAGAAGCTCTGAGGTCAATAAGAAGAGTATAATTTGAGGTTGGCAGGCACCAAGACTCACCTGAAATATAGGAGCTAAGTTTAGAGAAGAAGCTACTATTTGCATTTGATATGATGGGCATATCTGGTCTGTTGGATAACGGTCGTGAGGAAACCCATGGGTCTTGCCAAGTGAGGATATTACAACCATTTCCAACTTTGTAAGTGATGAATTCAAGGGCTAGATCTCTGAGTTGGAGAATCTTCCCCCAGGCCCACGAGGAGTCTTGGGAAATAGGGACAGTCCAGAAACCATATATGGTAAGCTTGTAGTTCTGGATCCAAGATACCCAAGGGGAGGGGCAGTTCCAATCTAAAATTTGCAATAGCCTGTGAAGGATTTGTGCCTTATTCCAATCTTCAACTTGTTTGATTCCGAGCCCTCCTTCACGTCTCGGGAGAGCAACATGCTTCCAAGAGACCTTATAGCCATGCTTGTCAAGAGAAGAGCCTTTCCATAGAAAGTGAGTAAAGATTTGAGTGATCTTTTTGGAGACTGCACTAGGTAACATAAAATGGGAAGTCCAGAAAGCTTGGATGGCAAAGAGAATAGATTTGATGAGTTGGATTCTGCCAGCGTAAGAGAGGTATTGATTGGCCCAAGAGCTAATGTGAGCAGTGATCTTATCAATCAGAGGTTTGCACTCTAGAGAGGAGAGCCTTGAGGAAATGAGAGGAACCCCTAGAAACCTCACCGGGAGCGAGCCTAAGGGAAAACCACAACGATCAACAGTTAGGGTTTTAACTTCATCACAAACATTCGCCAAAAAACAGTTACTTTTCTGGATGTTAATGGTCAGCCCTGAAAGATTTGAAAAACCTGCTAAACCATTAAGAAGGAGATTTATAGAAGATATGTCCCCATGAGAGAAAAGAATTAGATCATCAGCAAAAGCTAGATGGGTAAGAGAGCCTTTTTCTGTTTTCCAGTGGAACTTGAAAGAGGGGTTTTGGCTAACATTATCCAACTTAGCACTGAGGACTTCCATAGCAATAACAAAAATATAAGGCGAGAGAGGGTCACCTTGACAAAGACCCTTCTTGCCATCAAAATAACCGCAAAGCTCTCCATTAACTTTAACCGAGTATTTGGCTGTAGTGACACATTCTTTAACCCATCTGATAAATTGTTCTGGGAACCCCATAAAATTTATAGCAGCAATAACAAACTCCCAATTGACTGAATCAAAAGCTTTACTTATGTCTATCTTCATGGCACAATGGGGAAATTCATTTCTAGATAGCAACTGTTCATACTTGAACAGATGTCAGAAGCTACTATCAATTTTGATAACCAGATTGTAATTTCAGATTCTAATATCAATAAAATACATTCTTATTGATTGATATAATTTTTCTTGGTTATTAATGCCGCAATTAATTTACAAATTATATCTTGATCTTTACATTGGGAGAAAAAGTTGAAATTGTATTCAACCCCCACCCCCTACCCCCCACAATTACTCATCTGGGAATAACAGCAGACCACATTGAAATAGCATTGGCCCACTATTGTCGTATGGTAAGAAATATTCTCAGTAGGCCCTTGTGCTGAACAAAATTGACGATCAAGTAAGTCATAGTACTGAAAGACGTCATGAGAGAGATGATCAAGTAAGTCATAGTACTGAAAACATCCGAAAGCTTATGTGGATTCCTTATTTCTTCATTTCAGAGGCATGATATTTTCAACATTTCTTCTATCTAAAGATATGGATTCTCCCCATTTGAATCCAACAGTTGAGATCTTAATATTTTCATGTTATTTTGAAAATGATATTTTTAAATTGGTTTCATATCCGGATTTATTGTAGTTGTCCTATATTATATTACTTGCTGAGCTTTTGTTGTTCATACTTGCTTGATTCTCTTTCAGCTAAACCCGAGGAAGGAGACAGTTCCAACGGTAAAGAAGGGTCGTGTCAGTGCCAGTAGATCTGGTTGTTCAAGGCTCATAATTATGATTTTCGGTTGCTTTGATCTTGTTTTGTTTTCAAGAAAAAGATATGTTATTTCGCTACTAAGAACTTTCAAAATAATGTTTGTGATAATCACTGTGTATACTCTGCTTTTAATCATTATTATAAAGAAAAGAGATTTTGTGTGAAAGCTCATTATACCCCCCCTTGACAACCCAATTTTCCACTAATGGCCTAAGTCTCAACAGTTAATATTAAACTAACGACACTGGTCTATGGTTGGGAAATTGGGGATGTCACAGCTTGGTATCAGAGCAAAACACCAGAAAGATTATTTATGAGCCAAATTAGAAAAGTCGAGTCAGTCTTGAAATAAAACGTTACGATCTAAATCGTGAGGATGTCATGAGTATAGGTAATATTAGAAACCTGTCTAATATTTTATTAAGTATGTATAAGATAATGTCTTTTTTTCTATAACAAAAAAAATACTATGTTATGTCTTTATAACAGTTATTATAATTTTGTTAACGTAGAATGTTTAACTAAATTTTTCATGGCTTTGTAGATGTCTGACATGCACCAACTTAATAATACCTTATTAATTGCTAAGACAGATAAGTGTTCCCTAGAGGATATCCTACCACATAAACCTATGTCAGTCAAAACTAAAATTCCTGAGCCTATTATTGATGACCTTGAATCAGAAAATGAAATGATCCCATTGAAGATTCCCCTTCACAACAAGAAAATTCATGGGAGGAGACCATAGCACAAGCCACACCTACTGTCTCGCCATTCACTATTGTACCAAACATTCCATCTAGCTCGCACATTAACAGAGAGCCTGTTCCCACAAACTTACATGCCTTCAGTTTCACTATACCTTCCTCTGAGTCAGCTTTGGTACCCCCATCTACACTAGTTCCAACCTTGGTACCAACACCTGTAGCACCAGTATTGACTATAGTTGCTTTGGATACAGAACAAAGGCTCCGAAACCAGCTTAAATATTATGAAGCAGATTTACGGGATAAGGAGAAGTCAACTTTTTGCCATGTTAGGGAGGCTTATGATTGTAGGCGCATGTTGGAAAGATGGCATTTTGCAAAAGGCCATGTAGAAGCCCAATATAGAATGGCAATGCAGGTTGTTGACCAGCGAATATCTGAAACAAAACATTTTGCACTAGTCTCTAAGGCATTAATGGAAGCCTTGATGGCCTTTTCTGATTATCAACTAAGGTTAACTCGTTCCTTTGAGGATGTCACGGTAAGTTGGGTCTACTCAGGACTCTGTGAGGAGTATCTGATCTGAGGATCTGAAGGTAATTTTTTTAAAAAAAAAAGTTTAGTAAACACCGCAATAGTTTGTAAAAGTTTAGTAAACAGACTTCTGAATTTTGCATCTGGTATTAATAATAAATGTAAGTTTATATAGTCTTCGCTTGTTATATGTAATACACTATGTTCTTACGTAACAATTGGCTGATACAAACAGGGTAATTTCAAATAAAGGATTCTAACAAAAACATGTGTTGATTAAAACATAAAATGAATAGGAGAAGCCGTAGCAGACATGGAAGGCCCCTCCAACAAGAAAACCAAACTGGTGATAGCACTAGTAACCCTACGCAAGACCTTGTGAATTTTTTGAAAGAAGCATTTGGGAATTCCCAACCAAGTCCTCAACCTAATAACCCAACACACAGGGTTACTTTTAAAGATTTTAAAGATCTAAAACCACCTATATTTATTGGGAAGGAAGGACCAGTAGTAGTCCGTGAATGGATGAAAGAAGTAGAAAAAGCTTTCAGAATTTGTGAGGTTGCAAATTATCAGAAAACCACCTTTGCCTCGTACCTATTAATCGGAGAAGCAAACTTTTGGTGAAAGAGTGTTGAGAAGTTAGAATTAACTCAACAAGCTGCTCATAACAGCAATAGGGAGATTCCTTGGGAGAGGTTCACTGAAATATTCCTCGCAAAGAATCTTCCTTTAAGTATGTCTGATGAAATGGAAATCAACTTCCATAATTTAAAACAAGGAAGTATGACGGTAACCGAGTATGAAGCAAAGTTCATTGAGCTATCCCGTTTCGCTCCACTTCAGGTGGACACCGAACAGAGGAAGGTGAGATGATTTGAGCAAGGACTCAATCCTTGGCTGTATAACAAGGTAGCAATTTTGGCATTGGGTGATTTTTGTGCTGTAGTTGAAAAAGCTAAGATAGCAGAACGAGGAACTGAAGTCCTCGCAAAGTATAATCGTGACAAAGGAAAGAAGGATGACACCATATGGAAGAGGTACAGACCTTAAGGGAGTCCGCAGGTTAAACAAGAACCTGGAATAGGAAATTTTGTTAGCCTCAATTCTAATAAGAATAAAAGTCGTTGGAATAGAGACGTATCGGAGAGTAGTGGAAAAAGAAAAGAAAGTGTTTGTCCCAAGTGTGATAAGAATCATGGGAGGGAACCCTGCCTGAAGGGAGTAGGAGTCTGTTATCGATGTAAACAACCTGGACATGTAACACAAAATTGTCCCAACCTTCCTGTGACAAACCAGATTAGACCTCAGAAACAGAACTTGGAAAAACCTACCTATCACGTGCTACACTTGTGGCCCGAGAGGTCATATTTCCCCAAACTGCCCCCGAAAAGAAAGGAAGCTTATTGAGGGAGATAAAAGAGCACCAACTGGACCTAATGCAATTCTCGCACGTCCCATGGTGCGCACCTATAACATGACCGTCAGTGATGCATTACAATCCGCTAACATGGTGACAAGTATGCTTCCAGTCAATTCTATACTAGCATACATACTCTTTGATTCAGGAGCAACTAGATCTTTTATCTCTATGCGTCTAGTTGAGAAGCTAAAACTAGAACCGCAAGAAATACTCAATCCAGTAGAAATTATGATTATCGATTAGGAGAAGTACTACATTACAAAGGTTTTAAATCAATGTAGCATTCAAGTAGGAAAGTTTGAGTTCCCAACAGACTTGATACCTTTTCCACTAGGAGAATTTGATGTCATTTTGGGTATGAATTGGTTACGAAAATATAAGGCCAAAGTTGATTGTTTTAGGAAGCGTGTATTACTCAATACACCTCAAAATAATAAGGTAACTTTCCATGGAACCAAGCCAACAAATCCTAGCCATATCCTTACTAACATGCAAGCTAGGAAACTAGTTAGAAAAGGATGTGAAACTTTCCTAGCCTATGTCCAAGACATTTCAAAAGAGAAATCTACAACAAATGATATCCCTGTAGTTCAAGTGTATAAGGACGTATTTCCTGAAGAATTACCAGGCTTACCCCCTGACCGAATAGTAGAATTTGGCATTGAAATAGCCCCTGGTACGACACCCATATCAAAGGCACCATATCGTACGGCTCCAGTAGAGTTAAAAGAATTAATGATAAAATTGCAAGAATTATTAGATAAAGGTTTCATTCGTCCTAGTGTTTCACCATGGAGAGCCCCTGTTTTATTTGTGAAGAAGAAAGATGGGACCATGCGTTTATGCATTAATTATCGTGAATTGAATAAGGTAACCATTAAGAATAGATATCCTTTTCCAAGAATAGATGATCTCTTTGATCAATTGAAAGATGCAGCCTACTTTTCTAAGATTAAATTAAGGTCTGGTTACCACTAATTAAGGGTAAAGGCTGATGATGTTTTGAAAACAGCATTTCGTACCCGATATGGACATTATGAGTTCCTTGTAATGCCATATGGTTTGTCAAATGCCCCTGTAGCATTTATGGACCTAATGAATCGAGTATTTAAACCTTATCTAGACAAATTCATTATTATGTTCTTAGATGATATTTTGGTTTACTCTAAAACAAGAAGAGAACATGAAGAACACCTTCGACTTGCTATGGAAAACTTGAGAAAAGAGAGATTGTATGCTAAGTTTTCAAAGTGTGAGTTTTGGTTGCAAAGGGTACAATTCCTTGGTCATATCATTGATAGAAACGGAATATCGGTAGAACCAATGAAAATTGAGGCAGTGACTTAATGGCCTCAACCAACTACTTCGACTGAGGCAAGAAATTTTCTTGGATTAGCTGGTTACTACCGATGATTTGTAAAAAACTTCTCAAAATTGGCAATACCACTAACCAACCTCACCAAGAATGCAGTAAAGTTTTTGGTCTCCGAAGTGTGAGGAAAGTTTCAAGGAGTTAAAGAAAAGATTAACTATGGCACTAGTCCTGACCTTACTTGATGACACAGGAAACTTTACTATTTATAGTGATGCATCTCTGAAAGGACTAGGTTGTGTATTAATGCAACAAGGAAGGATTATTGCCTATGCCTCAAGGCAACTAAAGGAATATGAAAAACAATATCCAAGTCACGATTTGGAATTAGCAGCAATCGTTTTTGTACTTAAGATTTGGAGACACTATTTATATGGGAAAAAATGTGAGATATACATGGATCATAAGAGTATAAAGTATATCTTCACACAGAAAGAGCTGAATATGAGAAAACGTAGAATGGTTGGAATTAATTAAGGATTATGATTGTACAATAAATTACCACCCTGGAAAGGCTAACATTGTAGCAGATGCCCTGAGTAGGCGTGAACGTTTGAACATCATAACCACGCAATTTGAGTTATGCAAGGATTTAGAACGTTTACAACTTAACGTTTTGTCTATAGTGGATGATGTACAAATAGGAGAAATAACTCGGGTGGAACCCCAACTGTATAATCAAATCAAGAAGGTACAAGAGAACCATCAAAAGGACAAGGAAAGACTTTTTGTAAAAGAAAAAGGGAAATGTCAAATAAATGCTAAAGGTCTACTATGATTTAGAAATAGGATTTGGATACCCCCAAGAGAAGAATTGCAACATGAAATTCTACAAGAGGCACACCATTCCAAATTCTCGACACATGCTGGAAGTACCAAAATGTATTAGGATTTACGTCTAAACTATTGGTGGCCCAACATGAAAAAGGAAGTCGTTGATTGGGTAAGTTGTTGCCTAACCTGTCAAAGAGTGAAGGCAGAACATCAAAAACCAAGTGGTTTACTTCAATCTTTGGAAATTCCAGAATGGAAATGAGAATTCATTGTTATGGATTTTGTAGTTGGACTACCCACTACAATTAGAGGAAGTAATGCTATTTGGGTTATTATTGATAGGTTAACTAAGTCAGCACATTTCCTGCCTATGAAAGATACCTCTAAGATGGATCAGCTAGTAAATCTCTATGTGAAAGAGGTAGTAAGTAGACATGGGGTTCCTATATCCATTGTGTCAGACAGAGACCCTCGTTTTACTTCACGATTTTGGAATAAGTTTCAAGAATATCTTGGTACCCATTTAGATATGAGTACCGCATATCATCCCTAAATAGATGGTCAATCAGAAAGGACAATACAAACTTCAGAAGACCTATTAATAGCCTGTACTTTGGATTTCAAGGGAAGTTAGGATTAACACCTACCATTAATGGAATTTGCTTACAATAATAGCTACCATGTCAGTATTGGTATAGCCCCTTTGAAGCACTCTACGGTAGAAAGTGTAGAACTCCATTATATTGGAATAAAGTAAGAGAAAGGAAGTTAGAAGGACCAGAAATGAGTTATGTAGATCAACATCATAAGAACCAATTAATGGATATTGGAGATTTTGCTTTTCTTAAAGTATCCCCTTGGAAAGGAATTACAAGATTTGGAAAGAAGGGAAAACTAGAACCTCATTATGTTGGACCCTTTGAAATACTAAGAATAATAGGATCTGTAGCATACAAGCTAACACTACCTCCAATGTTAGGTCATCTTCATAATGTGTTTCATGTGTCGGTTCTACGACCTTATAAACCTGATTTCAAAAAGGTAATAGATTACCAACCTATTGAAATCACTGAGGACCTAACATATGAAGAAAAACCAATCCAAATAGTGCATCGTCAAGTTAAGAAATTGAGAAAAACCACGATGTTGAAGAAGCTACGTGGGAATTAGAAAAAGACATGATTGAAAAGTATCCCCACCTATCCCATGAGTAAATTTCGGGGACGAAATTTTTATAATGAAGGAAGGATGTAATACCCCGGATTTGTTTAATTATTATTATAACATTAATAGTATTAATAAATAAATTTTAGTCAAAATTTATTTACAAACATGAGCAATTATTCCTTTATAAATATCAAAATAAATAAATTTTTGGTGTAAGATATTATTTGAATTAATTTATGTGGTAATGTAAACTACTTTTAAATTAATTTTTGGTATAAGATATTACCAGAGTTAATTTATGTGATGGTAATATGAATTGTTACTCTTACTATTACGGGAAGGATGAATAATGACTCTTGAGATGAGTAAGCATTACATGTGTTGAAGTTCTAGTCAATGAGTAAGCATTGCAAGAGCTGAGTCATTAGTGGCATGCACTACCATTTGACACCTATTAGTAACTCATACTTATCATACTTACGTGTAACCGTAATTGTTAGCATATTGTAGTAAGTTAGTAGATTTCAAGCCCAATGTTAATCTAGGTAAGAAATATCTCAAATATTTTCATACTCCTAGTGCTTATATAAGGAGAACCTCTACTGCTCATATTCCTCACAACACTCTCAAACATATAAACTCCCTAAATCCATAATAATATTCCTATACCTTGTTTTGCAGTATCGGAAGCTTACCAAGTAAATATTAAAAGCTTTTATTAAGTTATTCATTTTCATTATTTAGTCGTATAGCTTGAATAGAAACCTGCATGAAACCTTGAATTATATTAGAGATAAACCACATGGATAATCTCTATACTCTTAGAAATATTATTCATATTGTTAGTCTCTGATGACTAAAAATGTTAGTCTCCGATGAGTAAAACATGTTAGTCCCCGATAGGCAAAACATGTTAGTCTCCGATGAATAAACTATTAGTCTCTGATGGGTTATTTTAGCTATCGAAGGATAAATATCCTCTGAAACCCATCCCTTGATAACCAAGAATCATCCCCTGATGACCAAGACTCATCCCCTAATGGCCAATTGAGTTTGGCAATGGCCAAATGAGTTAGGTGACAAGTTTGGTGACAACCAATATAGTTTGGCAATAGTCTAGTTTAATACCGATAAGTTTGGCGATGACCAAATTATCCCCTAACGGGTAAATATTTCCTGATGGGTAGTTTATTCCCTGATGGGCAATGTATCCCCTGACGAGTAGATATTCCCTGATGGGTAGTTTATTTCCTGACGGACAATGCATCCCCTGACAAGTAGTTACCCACTGATAAGTAAATTATCTCCCGATGGGTAATTTATTCCCTGATGGTAAATATTCACTGATGAGTAAATCATCCCCTGACAGTTATCCCCTGATGGATGAAAGTTATCCCCTGATGACTGTAAGCTATCCCTTGATAGCTATAAGCTATACCCTGATAGCATAAAGCTTATCCCCTGACAAGTATAATTCATCATCTGACGTAGACTTAGCATGACTTAAATATTATAACTTTATTACCTAAGCATAGTTATAGTATATTGTTCTAATTTCTGTTAATCATTTATGATTCATAAAACAGATTTCGCAGGAACACTTAGATCTATCGTACGTTATCACCCCAGTCAAGGCAAGTAATGTATTTGTTATTATTCTTTTAATGTATAACTTAGTTGTTCGGTTATACATAAAATTATTTTCAAGTGATATATTTATCATCTATTCAATATATCGCACAATTATTTATAAACGTAAGTATGATGTTTATTTCAAATTAAACACATGATCACTTACTTCAATCTGTGTTAAGCTATGACAAGCAGGTGCTTAAACCTTTCTTCTTACGTATACATAATTGTTTCGTATGCGTACTGATAGAGAATTATTTGTTCAATTGAAGCTAATACCATTTTGAGAAATTCTTGATTTTTAATATCTTGTTTAAAAGCATTTATCTGTTTTATGTCAATACATGACATCTTGAGCTATTCAATTCAGTTTACAAGGTTAATAAATACCTTGTGACCTTCACTGAGACTACAAGGGTGTTGTGTGATCGCCTTGGACAGTCCCCTGAGGTGTCAAGACCCTCATTGAGATTACAAGGATGCTATATAATCACCTTGGTAAATTCCATTGAGGTGTCGAGATCTATCCACTATAACTCTATAATTATGAGAAGGGAGTCAACCCGGAAATGAGAATAGGATACTATATTCTGTAGGGCCCTTGAGTATAAGTATGAGAAGGGAATCAACCCGGATGTGAGAATAGGATACTCTATTCTGTCGGGCCCATAAGAATGTAGAAATTGGCAACTTCCACTTGTGCTTTCTCTATCAAGCTTACATCATGCATAGTCAACATCTGAGTAGCCAATTAGTTTAAAATCAGATTCTTTAGTATACCATAGCCCAAGGTTTAGGGTACCCTTTAGATATCTTAGTATTCTTTTAACACCAATTAAATGTGACTCTTTAGGGTTAGCTTGAAATCTTGCACACAAGCATGTAGCAAACATTATATCAACGTGAGCCTATCATGCCCCTATAGCTAGTTATATCAACTTTCTTTCCTTTAGTATCCTTATCTAGCTTAGTAGTTGTAGCCATGGGTGTTTTTGCAGATGCACAATCAATCAGATCATATTTTCTTAGTAAGTCCTTGATGTACTTAGATTGACTAATGAAGATTCCATCAATTGATTGTTTTATCTGTAATCCTAAGAAAAATGTTAACTCACCCATCATACTAATTTCATATTTAGACTACATTAACTTTGAAATTTTTTTACATAGGTTTTCATTTGTAGACCCAAATATAATGTCATCCACATTTATTTGCACAAGTATTGAATCAGAACCTAGTTTTTTATAAAATACTGTTTTATCTATGATACCTCTAACAAATTTATTTTCAATTAAAAACTGAGAGAGAGTATCATACCAGGCCCTAGGTGCTTGTTTCAAGCCATAAAGTGCTTTATCTAACCTGTAGACATAGTTTGGAAACTTGGGTTCTACAAAACCTGGTGGTTGTTCAACATAAACCTCTTCTTCCAACTTCTCATTCAAGAAAGCACTCTTGACATCCATCTGGTACACCTTGAAGTTTTTATAAGCTATATATGCCAAGAAAATCCTTATTGCTTCAAGTCTTGCAACTGGTGCAAGGGTCTCATCATAATCAATTTCTTCTTCTTGAGAATAGCCCTTTGCTATTAGTTTTGCTTTGTTCCTTGTTATTCTACCAGCTTCATCTAATTTGTTTCTGAAGACCCACTTGGCACCAACAATTGATCTATTCCTTGGTTGGCCACCAATCTCTAGACTTTATTCCTTGTAAATTGGTTTTATTGTTCTTGCATGGCTATTACCCAGTCAGGATCTTGAAGTGCTTCTTCAATTTTCTTTGGCTCAATTTTTGACAGAAAACTGAGATAAAGACACTCATTTTTGTTGGGATTTCAAGCACACAAATGCAGTGGAAGCGATAAATTAAAACAATTTATTGAAAATCTAACCAGGATCCATGCAAAACATGTAATACGGATTTGATAGAAGAGTACCTGTTCAAGTTGTAGATTCTAAACTTTGGTGGAGATAGTGATGAACTACAAGCTCAATCCAACTGAACTAAGCCTCTACAGGTATCCACACGAGTTTATATAACTCAACCAAGGAGATAAATGACTTCCCTTATATGGTACTAGCCAAAAGGAAATCAAATAACAGCTTTTATCTCACTCTCTCTATTTGATCTATTTCTTTCTTCTCTACTCTTTTCTATATAGAGCATAAGAAAGAACTATATGTTGTGTATATCTAGTATATATCTCTATCTATGTATATGTCAAACATATCTCATAAAGGAAATAAGAGGAAAAGGAGTATTTATAGGCAACTAACCTCCTTTTCCACTACCTTTTTCAACCAATAGATCGTCATATATATCATATATATATTTAGATTCAATGAACCTAAACATATGTGGCTAACCTCCTCTTCCACCACCCCTTTCAACCAATAGATCTTCATATATATATCATATATATATTTAGATTTAATGAACTTGGATAGAGGTGACTAGATACAATGAACCTGGACAAAGATGTGTCTAAATACAATGAACCTGGATAGAGGTGACTAGATACAATGAACCTAGATAGAGGTGTGTCTAGATACAATGAACCTGGATAGAGGTGACTAGATACAATGAACTTGGACAGAGGTGTGTCTAGATGCAAAGAACCTAGATAGAGGTGACTAACCTCCTATTGCGAGTAGCTATTAATGTCACGCCCGAGAATTTTTGGAAAATATGGGGATTGAGTTGTGAGATTTCTTTAAAAGTTTCTTAAAACCCTTTTCCAAAAGTCTGAGTTTTTTATAAATGCGACGAAGTGATGAGAGTATTTTTCAAAATGAGTCACCACCTAACAAAATCTAAGATAGTGTGTTAAGACACCTTTCCAGTCTTTATCTTATTTGAAAGATTGATTTTAAGATGACTCTTAAATTATGGCCTAGGCAAAACCAAGAAAACTGAGTTTGTTGCTAGGTTGAATAAGGGAAGGTGTTAGGCACCCCCTATCATCACTATAACTAGTGACGGCTTTTTAAAATTTTGTTTCCATGAAATCATCTCCAACATAAGTTTTAATCCTTGGCCCATTAACTTATCCTAGTACTTCAATTCTAGCATCAAATTCTTAAATTCCTCTACTGGAGTAATTCTGGGACATACCGTAGTACTCCCTACTCCTGGATGTGATTTACGGGCAGTGTTTCCTTATGAATCACTTCCGGCCGTAACGGGCTCTGATACCAACTGTGACGACCCCAAAATCCCTCACTGGATCAGGGCTTCGTCAAAAGAAGGAATAGATAACCACACATCCATTCATAGAATAATTACTGAAAGAAACAATAATAAGGAGTTATTATAACCCACAAAATATTACATTTACAACGGAAGCTATTCTGTTTCTATACTATAATTCAAAACATCACTTCTCAGATTATCTTCCTTTCTTCCCTCCTTATTGGCATTACAAAAGCTAGTTAACTTCAATAACTGATCATTTTTGCCTTTCCGTTGTCTGAGGGCTCAACCTTTATATTCTGTCCTGCAAGGCATTAAAATTCAACAAGAATGAGCGATTTACGCTCAGCAAGTATATAAACAATTTGGGAAAACAAAACTGGAATGTTTCAAGAATTCAATTATGCTAAAAGGCTTAGTGGATCGATACTAATGCCTTAGAATCTTTAAGGAATCTTTAGGATTACTGATGATAAACAATTATGTAATCCTTCTTAAAACAAAGCATATCTTCCTTGAAGTAAAAATATCCATCAGGGGCTAAAACCGCTGGATCTGCTAACCATACGGTATACAGCTGGCCTAACTGTGCCCGCATGATTCCTCCTTGTGTGAACGTACGTAGTCACATAAATTTCCTCTAGGTCAGATTCCTCCTTGTGTGAACGTACGTAGTCACATAAATTTCCTCTAGGTCAGGTGAAGAACAAATCAGCACCTTTCCTTTCCTCTAGCCATCCATGTGGCATCATCATTCAAGGAACATAGCATTCTCATTTATTGCACAGATATAACATTGAAAAATAGCTGAAAGAGCAAAGCTTCTTTATATCCATGCACTTTTATTCATATCATGCTAGCGAAAATTTAAAGCATAGCATTCTGTTTCACAAGGAAATTTAAATATAAATATAATTTTGTACGCATGTCGAATCAATTGATCATGCGCTTAACTGAAATAAGCATAAGAGTAAGAATATACTTGCATCAACTTGAAATAAAAATAAGAATGTAAATATACTTGCCTCAGTCCTTTGCACAAAATCAAACTCAAATTACTCGTGAGTGAAGATTCTGTAAATTATGCAAGTAATATTTTAATACTTTAATAAGAATTTATGAAAGAAAAATATGTATGTGATGTCCTTAGACTTTACTGTTTTAAAGAATAACATCATAAAATAATTTTAAGAAAATAATGTTTTATAGTCTTGATAACAGACTATACATCGGGGAATAATTTTCTCATTATCAAACTCGTCAGGGACTAATATTGATGTGGGCATAAATGATAAGGAATCAGATGGGGGTCAAGAGCTCAGATTACGAGGTCCAGCTACTAGATCAAGGACTAAAAAGATTGCTGGGAATTTGTCAAATGCAACGTGTTTAAAGGTTGAAGAATTAAAGGCGTTGGGGTTAATTCTGGTGAATTATGATGAAGGTATTGAAACGTGGGAATGGATGGATAAGCATTGTGATTCTCCAAAGAATTCTTGTGTTACTGCCTTTGTTTTGTTGATATCGAGTTTGCCGAGTAACCACGCACCAGGAACTACGCACGACGCGCTAGGGAACACGCTTGACGCGCTAGGGAACACGCTTGACGCGCCAGGGACTAATAGTCGTGTCGGGGACGCGTCAGGGGCTAATACGCGTATCGGAGACTAAGCGCATCGGGGATTAACACATCAGGGGTTAATGACGTCAGCTGCAAGTGAGTTAACCTGTCGGAGATCAGGAATGACGTCATTAGAGACTATAGTCTCCGAAAGCTGATTTTACCGGTTTTCTAGTTTCAGATAATTAGTTTATATTTGTTATTTGTTTCCTAGATTAAATTAAATTATTTACTTTCTTTGTTAGATTAGATATCTTTCAGTATTGAAGTTCTTTCCATTGTAAATTCTTTCCAATTAGAATTTAGGGATCTTAACAGCTTATAAATAGCTGCTTCTATTGTATTTGAGGAGATAGCCAGTTGATATTTGATTAATAGGAATTCAGAAGTATTCTGTAATTTTTTTCATTGTTTGTGTGATATAAACAAGATCCTATTCGTGTGATTCGAATAGCCTTGAACGTGTGATTCGTTCAGGAACCCTAAATTAGCTTATTGTGCATATATCAATAGGTTGATTTAGTTATCCGAGGCTGTAGGCTTAAACACCCTACATCATATTGGTATCAGAGCTTTGGCGTTGGGAGTAAGAAATCAAGGACGTGTGATGCATTCTTGTTTTTGAGTTCTTACGTTATAATTATTCTGATGTCTGATTCAAGTGGACACGATAATATTGGGGAGACGGGATTACATCGTGGCGCAACTCTACAGGATGCAAAGATCCAACGTTTGCAAAATCAATATGCAACAATGACCACTCAACTGGATCGGTTAGAGGAGATGATGGCCAGATTGTTGGTACATAACAATGGTCATGATCGAGAAGCTGAAGGTCCGGAACAAGAGTTGGAAATTAATGTTCGTAACGATCCACCTAATGATCGTGAAGAACGTTCCAATATTAAGCTAAAAGTTCCTCCTTTCACTGGAAGTAGTGATCCTGAAGAATTCCTGGAATGGGTTCAGAAAGTTGAAAAGATTTTTGAATTTCAAAACCATTCGGAGGAAAGAAAGTGCAAACTAGCAGCTTTGGAATTCTCGAAGTATGCTAGTCTTTGGTGGGATAACCTAGTAGCACAGAGAAGGCGAGATGGTGACGAACCCATCCGTAGTTGGCGTGTGATGAAGAACCTCATGAGAAAAAGGTTCGTTCCTGATTATTACAAGCAGGAACTATATTTACATCTACAGACACTTCGACAAGGGGCCATGAGTGTTGAAGATTATGTAAAGGAGTTTGAATCCTTTAAATTGAGATGTGAATTGGTTGAACCAGAGGAGCAAACTATTGCTCGTTTCCTGAGAGGATTACGTAGAGAAATAGCAGATACGGTTGAACTTAGCCCGTATGTATTCTTCGAGGATGTTGTCAAGCTTGCTGTTAAGGTGGATAGACAGCGCAAAACAAACGCAAGTAGATCTTATCCAAAACCAATCAAAACCACAAATCCGTGGAGATCAGAAGATAGGAAATCTGAACCAGGTGGCTCCAAGAATAAGGGCAAAGAAAAGATGATAGAAAGCTTGTCTAAACTGGAAAGACCAAAGAAGGACTTGAGTAATATCACATGTTACAAGTGTAAGGGGTTAGGCCATTATGCTATGGATTGCCCTAACAAGAAAACATTCACGATGCAAGAAGTACGAGAAGCGTTTGCGATGGAAACTGCCTATGAAAGTGACTCCGAATCCGAAGAGAAGAATGATGGTGATTGTGAAGATCATGAAGTGGAGTGTGATAGTGGAGAGCTACTAGTATTAAGGCGTCTCCTTAATACCAAAATAGTAGATGAGACTGATCAACGTGAAACCATATTCCAAACAAGGTGCACGGTAATGAAAAAAGTGTGCAATTTGCTCATTGATGGAGGAAGTAGTACAAACGTGGTTTCTAGTGAAGTGGTGGAGAAACTACAACTCAAGACAATGAAGCATCCAAATCCATACAAGCTCCAATGGATTAATCAAGATAATGTGGTGAATGTCGACGAACAAGTATTAATTCCGTTTTCAGTCGGCAATGTCTATAAGGATGAAGTATTGTTTGATGTTATACCACATATGGATACATGTCATATGCTGTTGGGAAGGCCTTGGCAGTTTGATCGTCATGCCATGCATGATGGAAAGCATAACACTTATGCTTTCCACAAGGAGGGTCGAAAGATTGTATTAAAGCCTATGACACCAAAACAAATTTTGGATGATCGTAAGGCTAGAGCCAAGGAAAACAAAATTTCAAAAGAAGCGAAGAATTCGTTATAACAAGTAAACAGGAGATAGAAGAAACCCTACGAGATGGTAGAACTATTTTGATGTTATTGGTGCAAGAAGTGATGAAGCTGGGTTCCGTAACTGCCAATCCTCGAATTCAGAAACTACTAGAAGAATTCCAATCATTGTTTCCGGATGAATTGCCAAAAGGATTACCGCCGATCCGAGGGATAGAACATCAAATTGATTTAATACCGAGAGCATCTTTACCAAACAGAGCAGCTTACAGATGTAACCCAGAGGAAGCAAAGGAATTGAAGAGACAAGTTGATGAACTGATTGAAAGAGGATATGTTCGCGAATCTATGAGTCCGTGTTCAATTCCAGCATTATTAGTACCGAAAAAGGATGGCTCAATGAGAATGTGTGTGGACAGTCGCGCCATCAATAAGATAACGGTTAAATACCGCTATCCAATTCCTAGACTCGATGATATGTTGGACGAGCTGCATGGAGCTGTAGTATTCTCAAAAGTTGATTTGAAGAGCGGTTACCATCAGATTCGAATGCGAGAAGGAGACGAATGGAAGACTGCATTCAAAATCAAGCATGGATTATATGAATGGATGGTCATGCCCTTCGGGTTGTCGAATGCACCAAGCACTTTCATGAGACTCATGAATCACGTTCTACGTAGGTTCATTGGTAAGTTTGTAGTGGTATATTTTGATGACATCCTAGTCTATAGCAGCAATATGGACGATCACTTACAACATTTACGTGAAGTATTCGTTGTTCTTAGCGGAAATCAGTTGTATGCAAATCTAAAGAAAAGTGTATTTGCTCAAGATAAATTGATATTCCTAGGATACGTGGTATCTAAGAATGGAATAGAAGTGGATAAAGAAAAAGTAAGAGCAATACAGGAATGGCCAGAACCAAAATCAGTAAGTGATATAAGAAGCTTTCATGGTTTGGCTTCCTTCTATCGAAGATTTGTGAAGAACTTTAGCACAATTGCATCACCAATGCTTGAGTGTCTAAAGAAAGGGGGAGAGTTCAGGTGGACACAAGCTGCCAAAGAAAGTTTCAAACTGTTAAAGCAGAAATTGTGTGAAACGCCGGTATTAGCATTACCAAACTTCAACAGCACTTTTGAAGTGGATTGCGATGCTAGTGGTGTAGGTATAGGTGCTGTCTTGATGCAAGAAGGCAGACCAATAGCATATTTCAGTGAGAAACTAAGTGGGGCGAGTCTGAACTATTGCACTTATGAGAAAGAATTCTATTCACTAATTCGAGCCTTGGAAACATGGCAACACTATCTCTTGCCCAAAGAGTTCGTAATTCATACTGATCATGAATCTCTAAAGTACATTCGAGGGCAAGGTAAGCTGAATCGTAGACAAGCCAAGTGGGTAGAATTTCTTGAAACTTTTCCTTATGTGATTAAATACAAACAAGGAAAGGGAAACGTTGTAGCTGATGCACTGTCAAGAAGACATACTCTGTTGTCATTACTCAATTCTCGTTTGTTGGGATTTGATCTTATCAAGGAACAATATGCACACGATCCTTTTTTCGCCAAAGTTTTAGAGGATTGCGGCAAGGGTGCAAATGGACAATATTTCATGCATGATGGATTCCTCCTCAAGGGAAAGCGAGTGTGTATACCAAGGTCATCTTTGCGTGAATTGTTGATTAGGGAATACATCATAAATGTGGCCCAAAGTTGGTGGCAGTGCTAGTTGATAGGCCACTTCTCCAATCTTCCTTACTACTTCGAAAGGTCCTACATAGTGGGGACTCAACTTCCCTTTCTTACCAAAACGCATTACGCCCTTCCAGGGTGATACTTTTAATAGTGCATAACTTCCAACTTCCAAAATTTGATCCTTCCTATGTTGATCAGCATATTGTTCTATCGGTCTTGAGCTGCTTTCATTTTCAGTTTGATCATCCTAATTGCCTCCTCAGTTTGTTGAACTATCTCTGGTCCAATTAGCTTCCTTTCTCCTACTTCATTCCAGTAAAATGGAGTTCTGCATTTTCTACCATACAATGCTTCAAAGGGGGCCATGCCAATGCTAGCATGATAACTATTATTGTACGCGAACTCGATTAGTGGCAGATGGTTGTCCCAATGGCCCTTGAAGTCGAGAACGCAAGCTCGAAGCATATCTTCTAGTGTCTGAATCGTACGTTCAAATTGACCATCTGTCTGAGAGTGATAGGCTGTGCTCATATCTAGTCTTGTTCCCAGATAATCTTGGAAACTTTTCCAAAATCTTGAGGTAAACCTCAGATCTCGATCAGAGACAATGGAGACAGGCACTCCATGTCGAATCACAATTTCTTTAATATATAACCTTACCATTTGATCCATCTTGCATGTATACTTGATGGCCAAAAAGTGTGCCGATTTGGTCAATCTATCGACTATGACCCAAATAGCATTCATCCCTCCAAGCGTGGTTGGTAATCCAACTATGAAATCCATTGTGATAAATTCCCATTTCCATTCGAGGATTTCCAATGGTTGAAGTAGTCCACTTGGTTTTTGATGTTCTGCTTTAACCCTCTGACATGTTAAGCATCTACTTACCCATTAAGCTATTTCTTTCTTCATGTTGGGCCACCAAAAGCTTTGTTTCAAGTCTTGGTACATTTTCGTGCTTCCTGGATGAATAGAAAACTTTGAGTTATGAGCTTCGTGCAACAGTTCGTGTTTTAATTCAGCCTTTGCAGGAATCCACACCCGACCTTCATATCGCAGCAATCCATCGCTATGCATGCGATATTTGCCTTTATCTTCCTTAATTAATCTGTCCATTTCTTTGCAATGCTCTCCTTGTGCGACTTTAATGAGATCGTGCAATTGGGGCCGAGCTCGAATCTCTTCTTCTACTTCCATCCTTTGAGCAGTGGTAAGGGTATGAAGTTGCAAGCGTTCGAATTCCTTTCTAATCTCCTCTTGAATGGTCATTACACTCAGTCTTTCACAACGACTAAGCGCATCAGCAACTACATTTGCTTTTCCGGGATGGTAGTTGATAGAACAGTCATAGTCTTGAATCAACTCTAACCAACGCCTTTGTTGCATGTTGAGTTCTTTTTGCGTGAATATATACTTCAAACTTTTGTGATCCGTATATATCTCGCACTTCTCACCATAAAGGTAATGCCTCCAAATCTTCAACGCATGAATGATAGCTGTCAATTCTATGTCATGCGTAGGATATCGTTTCTCACAATCTTTTAGTTGTCTTGATGTATAAGCAATCACCTTGCCATGCTGCATCAAAACTGCTCCAAGTCCTAGTTTTGACGCATCACTGTAGATAATAAACTCTCCCTTGTCATCTGGTAATGTCAGAATAGGGGCTCTAGTCAACCTCGTCTTTAATTCCTGAAAGCTCTTCTCACAATCTGGGGTCCAAACAAATTTTGTAGTCTTTCTTGTCAAATTCGTCAATGGCACAACTAATTTTGAAAAGTCTTTAACGAACCTTCTATAATAACCTGCTAAACCCAAGAAACTTCTCACTTCAGTTGGATTTGTTGGTTGAGGCCACTTCGTGATTGCTTCTATCTTATTAGGGTCCACTGCAATACCAATTTCGTTGATTACATGACCAAGAAACTTTACTTCCTTTAGCCAAAATTCACATTTGGAGAATTTGGCAAATAACTGCTCCTTTCTTAGAACCTCCAGCGTTATCCTTAGATGTTCCTCATGCTCTCTTGCCGTCTTTGAGTAGATAAGAATATCATCAATGAAAACGATAATGAACTTATCCAGGAATGGCTTAAAGACACGGTTCATTAAGTCCATGAAGGCTGCGGGTGCATTTGTCAGTCCAAAAGGCATTACCAAGAACTCGTAGTGACCATAGCGAGTTCGAAATGCTGTTTTTGATATGTCCCCTTCTTTGATCTTCAATTGGTGGTACCCTGAGCGAAGATCAATTTTTTAGAAGTACCTTCCTCCTTTAAGTTGATTAAAAAGATCATCTATTCTTGGCAAGGGGTACTTATTCTTGATCGTGACCTTATTCAGTTCTCGATAATCGATGCAAAGTCTCATCGATCCATCTTTCTTCCGAACAAATAACACTGGTGCTCCCCATGGTGAAACACTTGGTCTGATCAATCCTCGCTCTAAAAGTTCTTGCAACTGCTTCATTAGTTCCTTCAGTTCTGATGGTGCCATGCGGTAAGGGGCTTTGGAGATTGGCGCGGTACCAGGGATTAAGTTGATTTCAAAGTCCATTTCTCTATCCGGAGGTAATCTAGGCAACTCTTTTGGAAATACATCTACAAATTCCCTTACCACAGGGATATCCTCAATCTTACTTTCATTCTTGTTGACATCATACACATAAGCTAGGAAGACTTCGCAACCTTTGCGAATCATTTTCTTTGTCTGGATCATGGTCAAGAATGGCGAGGATTTCTCCATTTTAGTGCCATGGAACCAAACCTTCACCTTCTGGGGAGATCGTAAGATAACTTTCTTCTTTTTATAGTCAATATTGGCCTGATATTTGAATAACCAATCCATTCCCAATATTACGTCGAATTCTCCCAAAGGGAAAGGAATAAGATCAACAAGAAACTCATGTTGATCTATCTTCAAAGTACAATTACGGTAGACATGAGAAATGTTTACTACTTCACGATTAGCAACGACTACCTCCAAGGGATTAGGTAAAAGCTCAGGCAATACTAGCATGCTACTAGCTAATCGTTCAACAATAAAACTATGAGTAGCACCCGAATCAAACAACACATGAGCATGTAAGGAGTTCACTAAAAGTGTACCTGTAACAACATCATCGGAAGCCACAGCATCTTGCACCGTCATGTTGTAAGTCCTTGCTTGTGGTCGTACCGGTATAGTGTTGGCTCCCGTCAGCATTGGTTTCCCACTTTTCCTTTAAGGGCAATTGGGGGAGATGTGTCCTTCCATTCCGCACATGAAACATGTCCTTACTGCGGCCAGCGGTCTGTTATTTTGCTGGGGTTGTGGTGGTCTTCCTTGGAATGGGGCAGCGGTGGAGTTCATAGTCGGACAATTTGAGGAAAAGTGCCCCGGTTGGCGACACTTAAAGCAAACATCCTTCCCTTTCAAGCATGGGGTTGTGCCATGGTTCTTTCCACAGTTTGCACACACAGTAGTCCTCCTTGTAATGACTTCAGATGAATGCTCCCTCCACTTCCTCTTTCCACTATTGCTTAAATTAATATTGTTGTTACTTCTCTCTTCCTTCTTTATGCTTACACCACCAAGGTTCTGATGGCTTCCCTTATCATCTCCCTTCCTCCTATCTCCCTTCTTATTTTCCCGATTGAAATCATATACTGTCTTGTTGCTCCATTCCGCGATTCTTGCTTTCTCCACAACTGCATCAAAGTTTCCTAGTTGAAAAATTGCTACCTGCCTCAAAATCCAAGGATTCAATCCTTGCTCAAATCTTCGGGCCTTTCTCTCTTCATTGTTTACCTAGTGAGGAGCATACCTCATCAGTTCATTAAACTTTGCCTCATACTCGTCCACTGTCATGGACCCTTGCTTCAAATTTAGGATCCTTAGTTCCATTGCATTGGAGACACTAGGGGGGTAAAATTTTTCCCTAAACCTTTGGGTGAACAATTCCCAAGTTATTACGGTGTTTGTGTCCCTTGTAGCTTCCTTTTTTGTTAATTTCATTTTCTTGGCACCTTTCCACCAGTGATTGGCTTCCTCTTTCAGCATGAAAGCCGCATACTTAGTTTTGCAATCTTCTGGCACATCTACTAAGTTGAAAGCTTTTTCGATCTCTTCCAACCAATATTGTGCTACAGTAGGTCCTCCCTTACCATCAAAAGTTGGCGGGTTGATGCTTGTGAACTCTCGAATACATAGCCCACGGGTAACAGGCCTTGGGTTTGGAAATGGTGGTGGTGCTGGCTGATTCATGACTACAGCTTCACGAATAATCTGAAGAAATTGAGCTAGCGGGTTGTCGTTTGCATTCCCTGTAGAATTGTTGTTGGCAGAATCATTGTCATTAACAGGGGTCGGTGGTGGAACATGCGGGGTGTTGCGATTCATTCCAACAACCTCTTCTGAGCTATCATCCTCTACAACCACTTTGTCAGCATTACCAGCTTGTTTTTCTCTTTCTAAATTTTCCACATTTTCAGACCTTGACAGGTTGTTATGGAGATTGCTTTTCCTGGGTCTTCCTGGTCTCCTTCCTTTAACCATAATCTAGTATATAATACGTAAAGAGTTAAACATCCTTCATAAACATTTCATTTTTATATGGCTCAAGAATTTATAACTCAGTAAGGTAAAAAGCATTAAGCAACACATAAGCATTTAGATGTGTCAAAATATCTTTCATTCATGTACATAGAAGACTGTCATAAACATCGTTCCCTCGTATTCTTACAACAAGCCATACATAAATCAAAATACATTTGAATACATCTGAGATAGTTCACAATTGTCCTAAACAGGGTTCAAAATAAATACAAAATAACCTCTGCCTAAATTTTACATCCACTTCTATAACTAATCCTCCTCATCTTCCGTGTCCAAAGATCCTTTACGTTCCGCCTCCCTTTCCCAATGTCAAGACTGCATACGTGTCTCCTCAATGCGACGCGCACAGTGGTTGCTCATTTGCTCCAAACGCGTCACTGTGGGATTAGCTACTGCTGCTGCTACCATCTGTGCATGCATCTCTAATGCCAGCCGATGGTACAAGCTCTAAGTCAACCAAAAAGAAGATTGTCATGCTGATGCTGTTGTGCGAAACCTAGTAATAGTGGCAGTCTGTCGTCGAACTGTCATGGTGCGAGCTGCCAAACGATAGTGAACTTCTGCGTCATACCTACGTACCATTTCGTCATGGGATGGCACTGCTGCCTGTGGTGAGGATGAAGCAGGCCTCGGAGTATCACATTTCATCCTAGGGGTATCTTGTGTCACAACATGATCGCGATCGGAACGTTGGCGTATTGTGCTTTTCCGTGTTGTGTGGCGAATGCGCGGTCCGCGGCGAACAGTGGAAGGTCTGGCCTCCTGCATTGGCTTCATGGCGAGGCTAGGGCCTTCATATACTGGTGATGGTGGATGTTCGTTCAATGATGTAGAGGTGAACAGTGGAGACTCTACACTAGGCTCCTCTCCTTCTTCAGACGAAAAGTTATAAGCTGGGAGATTTATTCTAGGAGAACGTGAGGGGGATCTAGAACGATCTCTAGCCATCTACATGAAACAATCCAAGTCAATAAGTCTAGACTTCTTAATAAACAATAGATGCAGCAATATATCTATGAGGTGGTGCCTACATTTCAGTCTTATTTTCCCTTAGCAGTTTCTAACCTTAAGGTATTCAACAACCATAATGTCCAACATAAGTTTTAATCCTTGGCCCATTAACTTATCCTAGTACTTCAATTCTAGCATCAAATTCTTAAATTCCTCTACTGGAGTAATTCTGGGACATACCGTAGTACTCCCTACTCCTGGATGTGATTTACGGGCAGTGTTTCCTTATGAATCACTTCCGGCCGTAACGGGCTCTGATACCAACTGTGACGACCCCAAAATCCCTCACTGGATCAGGGCTTCGTCAAAAGAAGGAATAGATAACCACACATCCATTCATAGAATAATTACTGAAAGAAAAAATAATAAGGAGTTATTATAACCCACAAAATATTACATTTACAACGGAAGCTATTCTGTTTCTATACTATAATTCAAAACATCACTTCTCAGATTATCTTCCTTTCTTCCCTCCTTATTGGCATTACAAAAGCTAGTCAACTTCAATAACCGATCATTTTTGCCTTTCCCTTGTCTGAGGGCTCAACCTTTATATTCTGTCCTGCAAGGCATTAAAATTCAACAAGTGATGTATTTGATCTGGTAGAATCAAACACAGGTTGCGGAAAAATAACTTTAGTACAATTCCGTAAAGAAAATTAATCACCGGGAATCAACACTAAAGGATCAATTTATTTAGTTTGCTTAAAGAAATTAATCACCCGCAAGCTAAACAAATCAAGTTGTGAAAGTATAAAGGAATTAACCACCAACTTTCAAAATACGTAAGTAAAAACTCACACAATTTTTATTCATCAAAAGTCTGTCCTCCTTATATAACATAAGCAGCTATTTATAAGCTGTTACAAAAACCTAATTCTATTTTGGAAAGAATTCTACAATAGAAAGGATTTTGTTACTAAAAGATATCTATTCTAACAAGGAAAATAATCAATCCAATTTAATCTAAGAAACAAATAAAATATACGAAATTAGCAACCGGAACCGAAAAACCGTGAAATATCACTATCGGAGACTATAGCCCCTGACAAGCTTAACACGCCCACTGATGACGTCATCCGCCCCTGATACTTTAGTCCCCGATGCGCGTTAATCCCCGATGCCCTGATGCCCTGATGCCCTGATGCCTTAGTCCCTGATGCCCTGATGACCAACCCCTGACGACTTCCGTAGACCCTGACGACCATTAAAGTCCGCAACTGCTTAACGCCTCATTCACAAGCAAAGTCACCACAGGCTGTTTAACACCCCCTAACCAAAAACTTCTGTTAATATTGACAGAAAATAAATCTAATGATAATTCTTTAGAAACGAGATTTATTCTTTCATTTGTCAACAACTCCAACGTATCATCCTCCTCTTCTTCAGAAACAATTGTCCTCAATTGAGCCACATCGTCATCGTGAATATAAGGAGTCAAATCACCAACATTAAAAGTTGCACTTACACTGTATTCTCCTAGCAACTCCAATTTGAAGGCATTGTCGTTAATCTTTTCAACAATCTTGAAGGGACCTTCCAACCGAGGCATTAACTTATGTTTACGTAGGTTAGGAAATCTTTCTTTTCGCAGATGCAACCAAACAAGATCACCCACCTGGAAATTAGGTTGCTTCCTATGCTTGTTGACTAGGGCCTTATACCTTGCATTTACTTTTTCAATTCTGGCTCGTACTTGCGCATGTAACTTCAACATAGCTTGTGCTTTTACTTTGGCATCTGAATGGACATATTCACCCTTTGGCAAAGGAATTAAATCCACGGGAAGTCTGGGGTTTTCACCATACACTACTTCAAAAGGTGAATGTTTCGTAGCATACGTAGCAGACCTATTGTAGGCAAATTCAGCATGTGCAAGTTTGACATCCCAATCCTTGGTAGTCTTACTAACCAATCCGCGTAACAAAACTCCCAAGGTTCTGTTGGTTACTTCCATCTGTCCATCTGTCTGAGGATGATGTGAAGTGCTGAAACACAGTTTAGTTCCCAATAGTTTCCATAGTGTTTTCCAGAAATAGCTCATAAACTTGGTGTCTCGATCGCTAACTATAGTCTTTGGAACCCCATGAAGTCGAACCACTTCCTTCAAATACAAATCAGCTATACGAGATGCATCATCAGTTTTGTGACAAGCCAGAAAATGTGTCATCTTGGAAAACCTGTCCACAACTACCATTATTGAATCATTACCCCTTTGAGTCCGAGGCTACCCCACAATAAAATCCATAGCGACATCCTCCCATGGAGATTCTGGAACAGGTAAAGGAGTATATACCCCTTGATGAAATGTACTCTTCGCCTTTTGACAAGTTGCACACCGGGCAATCACTCCAGTAACATCTCCTTGCATTTTTGGCCAATAGAAATGTTCTTGTAAGATTGCCAATGTTTTGGTAATACCAAAGTGTCCGGCTAGTCCTCCTCCATGAGCTTCCCTAATTAACAATTCTCGAATTGAGCAAGATGGAATACACAAACAATTTCCTTTGAACAGAAATCCATCTTGAAACACATAATTCCCCGTAGCTCCATGAGAACACGCCTCGATTATTGGTTGAAAATCCAGGTCCTGCTGATAGTACTCTTTAATCAACTCAAAACCAAGTAATTTTGAGCTCAACATTCCAAGCAAATTGTGCCTCCTAGATAATGCATCAGCCACCGCATTATCTTTGCCCTGTTTATGCCTTGATGAAAAATTGAAGGATTGCAAGAATTCAACCCATTTAGCATGACGCGTATTCAATTTTTGTTGCCCATGAATGTATTTTAAAGCCTCATGATCCGAATGCAATATAAAGTGGCTTGGTCACAAATAGTGACTCCAATGGTCAAGAGCTCTCACTATGGCATAGAACTCCTTATCATAAGTTGAATAGTTCAGTCTTGCCCCATTGAGTTCTTCAACATATCTTCAATGTCCATGTCGAAGTCAACTTCTAATTCAAATAGAAATTTGTACTGCATCAAAGAATAATCTTCACTTTAGTCTCTGACTGCTTCAACTTAAGTCTTTGATCAACTATGTTTAGTCTCTGACAACTAAACCTTTGTCTCTGATGACTTAAACTTAGTCTCCGGTGCTTTAAAATTAGTCTCTGATAACTTAAGCTTAGTCTTTGATAAGACTAAACATAATCTTTGACCTGTTGAAATCTCTAATGCAGTTCTGGTAGTCTCTTATAATACAAATAAACTTACTCTCATATATAAAACAAAAATGAATTACATGAAACATAGAGTAAACTATCAGCTACAAAAATTCAAATGCTAAGAATTAACACTAACTATACATTTGTATATCTAAGTATTCTAAGTACAATCACCATCAAATGTTATAAAACCTAACAAAAACTAATCTAATCGTCAAGAATAAATTGCAAGTTATATAAATATATCATTACAACCAAACCCTAGCCTCCACTTTATTCAATTTTTCTCTAATAAATCCATCAAACAAAAATCTAAAATTTCATTTAAGAGCATTTATTGAAGATTAAACATTTTTCTTATTAAAGCTTTAAAGAGGTAACACACTACCTTTTTATTACAGCATTTGTTTTTATTTATGTTATTACCATTGTGTAGAGAATAATTTTTAGTATCATTTTCATATATAATACATGTCTATAGCATTTATGGTTTGAAAATTATTGAATTTTAAAGTTTATTCAAAATAAAAAGAAAAATTCAAGAAAAAAAAATGAAGAACACTCAAGAACCCTAACTATTCTTCATCCGATTTGGCTTTTCAGTCGCTTTTCGGCCATGACATGAAGTGTAGGAGCACATTCGCTTATGGCAAAACCCATGGCGGTGGCTCCACCGCCGAACGAGCACTGTGCGTGGAGTTTTCGGAGGTGGCAGTCACGGCTCCGATGAATGCAACCCATCCAAATCCGTGACCCGACCCATCACTATAACCGACTCGAACCTGACCCATCTATGACCCGGTTCTGACCCAGCCCTTATCATTTTATTTTTTTCTCTTTCTTAAGGGTCAATCCAAATTTAAAAATAAAATAAAATACATAGACAATTTAAATGGATAAATGAAAAACTTAAGAATGATTGTTTTAACATGTAAATAAACTTTTAAATGATTGAAATTTTTTTTATGATTTGAAAATAAATTATTTAATGAAGAAAAAGTCTCTTAATTACTACAATTAAGTGAAAAATAATTAATTTAACAAAAAGAAAAAGATGATTATTATTTAATTGACAAAATTAATTAATAATTATAGAATAAATTCTAAATTTAGAATAAATGATTAATAAATCATTTAAGCTAAGAATAATTGAGGAGTAATTATTATTTAATTAAATTAATAAATCAAGAACAATTATTATTTAATTAAACCAATTAATGAATAAATTCTAAATTAATATTAAATAATCAATAAATCATTTAAGTCAAAAGTAATTAAGAAATAAATTACTTGATTTAGAAATAATTATTATTTAATTAAAGAAATTAAATAATAATTTAATAATAAATGTTTAGCCAATGATAAAAAAAATCTATAAATCTTTTATGTTAAGATTTAATTAAAAAATAATTATTGTTTAATTAAAAAAATTAAATAATAATTAAGGAATAAAGTTTTCTTAAATGATAAATGATTAATAAATTCATTTAAGCAAAAAATTAATTAATTAATCTAAGGCCTCCAACAAATAAATTTTATTATCGAGAGCCTATGAATGACGTATTATTAGTCCAAAAATCTCTCGAACTCCGATTTAGTTCCAACTGAATCTCAATTGAATGAACGATGACTCAATTACTCAATCACAGACCTGAGAATTTTACAAACACCTCGCATGTGCATCCTCATGTATAATTAATTTGAGATTACTCATATATTAGAATGTACATATTTTATAGAGTTGCTCTCTACACAAGTTATTAAATCTAAGATTCACCAAGGACACAAGACAAGTATATACTCACTCTACCTTCTTTCAATTAATACGTATGATCATTCTTTCGATATACGTAATGTATCTAAGATATTATTATGCCAATATTCATGCTACAATTTCTCCAAAGTTAAGTAACGTACGATCTCTTAATCTTGTCGCGCTCAAAATTTTTTTGAAAAATTTGTGTGTTGAGTTGTGAGATAGCTCATTTAAAAGTTTCTTTAAAACCCTTTTTCGAAAGTCCTAGTTTTTTTATAAATGCAACGGGGTGATAAAATCATTTTCCAAAAGACGAGTCACCACCTAACAAAATCTAAGACAATGTGTGAGGACATCTTTCCACTATTTTCTTTTATTTAAAAATATAATTTTAAGTTGACCCTTAAATTATGGCCGAGGAGAAACCAAGAAAAACTGAGTTCATTGCTAGGTTGAACAGGGGGGAAGGTGTTAGGCACCCCCAATCCTCACTATAAGTAGTGATTGCTTTTTTAGATTTTGTTTTTTTTGAAATCATCTCTTAAAATCTAAGGTGAACGTGTGTGCTAGTTTATGTGTTAGGAGAAACCAAGATGTTTTTTTTTTGAAATCATCTCTTTTTTAGAACATTACAGTGAGCGTGTGTGCCAGTCTATGTGTGTCTATGTAAATTTCCATTATTAGCTTTGGTTACATATTACAAGGGATAAACTGGAAGTGAAGGATCACTCTTAAAATGAAAAAAATAAAATAACTCATGCCCGAAGCAAACCAAAAATTACAACATTGTCTATGTAAACACTAGCTAATTTAGAACTAGACAAGATGAGTTTTAATGAATTTTGGCCCTTGTACTGCAGACTCTCAGCTGTTGACCCAGAAGGGTTTAAAATCCATGAATCATTAGCTCGGGTATGACACAAATCAAAAGGTTAGAAAAGAACTCATAACTGTGCAAATATATACACGTGGATAACCATAATGAAAATCAAACCATTTTTAGATTACATTATATAAACTGAAATCACACAGAAATCATTAAAGGACAAAATATTTATGACAAAGTGTGAGATTGGATGATATGCAAGTGTATAAGGGACTAAATATAAGGGTGTTCCCAAATAGAGTTAGTTATGGACAAAAGATATTCTTGACTGGAAACCACCCTATTGTAAAATTATGAACGAACCTTGACCGAAGCAAAATGATGGAGGAATAGGGGGCGAGATAAAACTCAGTTATCAATAAGTCCTTTATTTTGATTGATACAGAACAGGAAAATTATAGGGATAGTTTTTTTGTATAAGGAAATGGGGTCATTCCCTTAGCTAAACTCTTAAGAAAAAAGTTTTGAAAATCGCAGCTAAGTTTTTCCTCTGTTTTCCTCCTTATGTTTGTTTTTTCATCCCCTCTTCTGTGTGGTTTGGGATCTCTATTTATAGGCCAGCTCCTTCATTCTCCAGGCTTCCTCCATAAGTTGTGTGTCAAAATATCTTCAATGTTTCCTTGGTAATTGTAGCTCTGTCACCTGGCTTTCCCTTTTTAGATGGACACCCTTGCACACAAAACCTATTATGTGACCCCTATTGCGGCTGATCTTTTCCTATTGGAACATCCTCTTTTATTTTTTTAGTTCTTAGCTTTGGCTGAGTTAATGGATTGTTGGAGTCAGCCATATGTAATCCCACATGTTATCTTTAATCTCAGATGATCATTCTGTCTTTCACGTAATAAGGAGTTCTCGTGCAATCCCAAGCAATCATTTTTGATGCGCTAAACCTTAGTCCCCGACAGGCTAAGGCTTAGTCTCCAATAGGCTAAAGTTTAGTCTCTAATAGATCAGGTCTGCAGGTGAGTGTTGAGAGTTGATTTGAGTTTTCTTTTGCTAACATAGGACATCATCCCTTGAAGATGCAATGCATTTTGAGTGGATAACATCCTCTAATGACGCAAGACACTTGGGGATGACATTATTTATCATTGCACCAAATCTGTGAACTAGTCTTTTGATAGGCTAAAATTAGTCTTCGACAAGCTAATTTTAGTCTCCGAAAGTGCAACTTATCCCCTAACGAGCTAGTCTCCGACAGTGCAATTTATCCCCTGACAAGCTAGTCTACAACAGTGTAATTTATCCCCTGACGAGCTAGTCTCCGACAGTGTAATTTAACCCCTGACAAGCTAGTCTCCGACAATGTAATTTATCCCTTGATGAGCTAGTCTCCGACAACGTAATTTATCCCCTGACGAGCTAGTCTCTGACAGCGTAATTTATCCCTTAACTAGCTAGTCTCCGATAGTGTAATTTATCCCTTAATGAACTAGTCTCTGATAGTGTAAACCATCCCCTGACGAGCTAGTCTTGCTTTGCTTTATGTTTTCAACATTTCACTCATTCTTAAAGTCACCACATATCTTGTTGAACTTCACAACTAATGCTTCGTACAAGCATTACTGTAAGATATGTCTAAGGACACCTTTCTTCTTGCTAAGCTCAAACACCTTGGCAAGATCCTCGGATGTATAGACTTTGATGCAAGTTACGTTGGCATTTTGTTCATCAATCCCTAATCTTAGCTCGTCGTCGGGGGGGGGGGGGGGGGGGGGGGGGGCTGCAGTTATCAATTTCATGCATTTCTCGAAAAGAAACCTGTCAGTCTTGCACTCAACAAAAAATTAAATCCACCAAGCCTCATTCCACATTTGATTATTTCCTTTTATTACATCAAAGCAACAAAAATAAAATAAAGCCAAAAATGAGGTGTCTACAACTGCCCCTCTTTATTATGATCATTTTGCACAATAAAAATGATCGTGATAAAGACGTAGGCACCTCCCCTCCGTGATTCCGGGACTTGCAATCATTTGCACAGTAGAATGATTTATGGTTGTCAAATATCTGAGGAATCACATCAAGATCACTTGCGTAGTTGAATGATCGAGACTTGATCATCGTAGTATCAAACAAGTTGAGATCATTTGCGTAGTTGAATGATCAAAACTATTCCAAGACCGCATTATATCAAAATCATTTATGTAGTTGAATGGTTTTGATAAACGTCAAGTCAAACTCTCCAATTTGAAGTTTGTGCTGAAATCACATATGTAGTAAGACAATCTCAAACACACAAAGCAGTAAATCATGTCAAGACCATTTGCATAGTTTAATGGAAATGACAAAATAGCCAAAACAAAATCATTTTCATAGTTGAATGACTTTGCTAACTCAAGTTTTGAAATATCAAGTTTCTAAAATTGTAAGAATCCCATCTACGTAGTAAGATGATTTTGAAACAAAATGTTGCACAACTATGCAAGGGTCACTTGCGTAGTTAAATAATCCAGATGGCTTGTAACAAAAGATGGTATCAAAATCATTGTCGTAGTAAAATGATTACGAACGACGCAATTTTGAAAAATCACTTTTGAAATTGTGCCAAAATCATCTACATAGTAAGATGTCTCGAAATAAAGTGTTGAAGCTGCCCCAGGATCATTTGCGTAGTCGAATGACCCGAATAGCTTGCAACCAAAAAATGGTATTGAAAATCATTGGCGTAGAAAAATGATTACGAATACCTCAATTTTGAAAATCAGTTTTGAAATTGTATCAAAATAATCTGCATAGTAAGATTACTTGAAACAAAGTTGCTATACCCAAATGCATGTAATTAATGCAAATGAGGCGTGCCATGAAATGCCTAAAATCCAATGCATGTTACCAAAAATAAAAGCATTTTGATTAAGGATGGTCCTTGTTTGATCCCAATTATGACATGACCCTTGCAGAGATCCATGAGAATCCTTCCTTGGTTCAACTCATTTCGTTGGATTTATCCACCTGAAACATAACATTTGTTGTCCAGGATGGCCGCTCCCCACCTCCGTCGAAATCGATGATTATTCATTGGTCAACGTTTTGAGGTCTCATCATCTGATAAAATCCTCTGATTCTCTCGACTTTGATTCAATTGACTTCATTTTTTGGATATCCGGGAAATTCAATCAGTGCTTCATTTGTACTCCTTCCATAACCACTGCACCGAATTGCCCCCCCCCCCCCCCCCCCCTTTTTTACACATTTTTATTTTTAACGCCTATTTCTGGGTTTTCACTAGACTCGATATTGTAATTGTTGCACCTTCCCACCATTTCTAGTTTTCAGTAGTCGACAATTTTGTATAGTGCCATGACCCTACGTTCTTACTCGTTGCGTCCTTTCAGATTTTCACAGCGCCCCTCGAATCATGCTTTTTATTTTTTATTGATTTTCTTTATAAATATCGTCTCTAGAAACCACAACCAATACTGCTTCTTAACGGTATTAATCCCATCAATTTCTTAATAAAGATTCCTTATACACAAATAATTTGAGAATTTCGAGGAATATCATGACCTTTGCTTTCAGGGAATCAAATACTTCCTTATTGGGTAACACGATTTGGGAGAGATAAAGCTTTTGGGTTGGAAGGTTGATTTCGGGGTAATCCGACAATTATAACTAGATTTCTCCAAATTTCCCATGGGTTTGAAAGACATTTTCCAAGATAATGGGGAAATGATTCAAGGCATCTTGTCTTTTTATTTGAGGTTTGAATCTCATGAGAATATTTTCTTTCATGATTTGGACCGTGCCCACAGTCAGGCTACCTATATATCCTGTTGAAGGAGATTAGGACAAAACGTAGTTCTTGTTGTTTGTTCTCTTGTTCTATTTTTTTCTTTTTTTTTGTTTGGTTGATGGATAGGCAAGCTCAAATAATAGATGGCCCTTTCTTTATTTTGTTCGTCTTTCTGGCCCAACATCCATCTGATGGCTCTCCATTCACTATTAGTTATAGAAATAAAGGTACTCCTGGTGTGGGAGGCATTAGCACCTATGCTTCCAGTATTTGTGGCTTTATAGCTTCCAACACTTTTTGGTAGTCTTCATTCCACCTCTTCGAAGCATTCTTTCTTAATAACTTGAATACGGGCTCCAAGGTACTTATCAAATGCAAGATAAATCTTCCAATGAAGTTAATCCGGCCTAGAAATCCCCTGATGTCCTTTTTTGTCTTGGGAGGTGGCATATCAACAATTACTTTGATTTTGTTAGGATCAATCTCAATACCCCTACTGCTTACCAGGAAACCCAACAATTTCCCAGCGATAACTCCAAACGCACATTTCGCTAGATTGAACTTCTAGTTGTATTTCCTCAACCGATCAAATAGTCTTCTTTCTGGACTTTACTATGATGGTCTTCTTACTTTCCGAACTTTAATATGATGTCGTCCACATATACTTCTATCTCCTTGTGCATTAGATCATGTTGGCAGCCATCATTGCTCAGTTGTAGGTTGCCCCAGCATTGATTAGTCTGAAAGGTAGTCTACGATAGCAGAAAGTTCCCCAAGGTGTAATGAATGCAGTCTTTTCACTGTCTTCCTCAGCTAAAAAAATTTGGTGGTATCCCACAAAGCAATCTACAAAGTCATACATCTCATGCCCAGTCATATTGTTGATTAGGACGTGTATGAAAGGTACGAGAAAACCATCTTTCTGACTTGCTCTGTTCAAATCTCGGTAATCCACGCATAACCTTACCTTACCTTCCATCTAGGCTTTCGTACGGGCACTATATTGGCTAGCCATTCAGGGTATGTGGCCATCATTATAATTCCCACTTCAAATTGTTTGATGACCTCCTCCTTCACTTTCAGGCTCCATTCAAGTTTTATCTTCCTAAGCTTCTACTTTACCAGTGAATAACCCGCTTTGATTGGCAATTTATGAGTTACGATACTACTGCGTAGTCCCACTATATCTTTATGGGACCACGTAAACACTTCAATATTGGTTCTGAGGAATCTTGTTAATTCTTCCTATTGTTCCTTTTTTTTGTTAAGTAAAAGAGGGGGTACAACACGAGGACTTCCCAGGGGGTCACCCATCCTAGTACTACTCTCGCCAAAGCACGCTTAACTTTGGAGTTCTGATAGGATCCGGTGCTTTAGTGCTGGTATGATCGCACCCAATGAGAAGAAAGTCACAGGTTCCTCCTTAGGGTTCTTATTGTTCCTTTGTCAGCCCTGGCCCAATTTGTACCTCCTTGGGGTCGGCCTTTGTTCCTAGATTTACCTTAATGGTTTGATCTAGATTTGGTTTGGGGACTTCTTCGAACATCCTTTTGATTTATTCTGAAATCTCCTCATTATTTAAAGGTTCTTCAGATTCGATTTCCATGAATTCGGAATTCAATTCGTTGCTCTGATTATAATCATCGATTTCAATTTTTGGCGAAGAAATGACCTTTTCAGCACAACAAAGGGGTCTCCTATAAAGTCAAAGTACAATAATGAGTTGGCAATTCCAAAACATTTTTTTGGCCACTATCTCCATTCTAGTATATGGATCTCCATTCTCTAAGCAAAGCATGAAATAAACTCTTTCTAAAAGAAAACAGTCAAAACAAATTTTCAGAAGCAAGCAAAATTTGCCCATAACCCCTTAACACCCCAAGTATCAGGAAGCCGATGGTCCAGCTCTTCAACACTTCTGGCTGACTTAGGGTTATCTCCAAGTTCACTTCATCTTCATTGTCCCTTATCAAGACAACCACATATTCTACTTTTGGCTCTTCAAACAATTGGGAGACGTCGATAGAGTTCCTGTAGATCTTTGGGAGGCTTATCATCAATGTCTCCTGACTATTTTCCTCAGCTCCAGCATTATCTGGATGTAGCAAACATTCTTCCTCTTGATTAATTCCATTGATGATTAAGGATTGATTCATAGGTGGAATATCCATGATCCTTGCTTTCTCTCCTCTCCTTGTCTTTCCTTTGTACCCTAAACCCTCCTTGCTTCTTTGGGTTGGAAGATGGATCGGTGGTGTTGTCCCTTGTAGATTTCAACCGAGACCCTTGCTATGACAGCCCCGATTTCCCCAACCGGAGGCCTGAGTCGCTAGTTCAATTTCAACTGTTCTGGCGGGAAAACCGAGTTGTCAAGTGAGGCAAAAGAACTAATAAACAAGTAATCTTTCTCTCATAATATAAATTGGACAGGGTAAGCTTAATAAATATTACAAATATTGTCTAAAAAACAAAAATTCTAGCAGCAGAAAGACTTTTTCTACTCAAAAAACCAAAAGTCATATTCACGAGCCCCTTTATAGCTAGTCCTACTGAGACATCTGTTCTTTACCCTTGGAAGTTTTTCTTTTCTCGTGGTTAACTAAAAGAGAACCAAACAAGTATGAGCTATAAAAGCCCAACAAGTAATATGTTATAGAATAGTTGAAAGAAATAAGGATTTGCAGCTAGTTTTGAAATACAGTTATCAAGACAATGTGTGTATGAATAATATTAAGAATTTAAACTGTTGGATTCCCGTTGCATAAAGAGAGAATCCATATTCTTAGATAAAGGAAAATTTTGCAATACAAAGCTTCTGAATGAAGAAAAGGAATCCACATAAGCTCTTGACGTCTTTCAGTACTTGACTTACTCGATCGCCTTAACTCCGTTCAACACTAGGGTTTACTGAGAGTATCTCTTACCACTTGACAATAGCAGGTCAGGGCTATCTCAATGTGGTCTGATGTGTATATACGTAAGACACTTAGTAGATTTAATTACATCTACAATCTCTAGGGCCCGACAGAATATAGTAACCCATTCTCAAATCTAGGTTGATTCCCTTCTCTACTTATATAGTGGATAAATCTTGACACCTCAATGAGGGTCACAAGGTATTCACACAGCTAACCTTGTAGAAAGCATTTGGTAAGTTAAACTGAATTGAATAGTTCAATATGTCATGTGTTGACAAGGAACAGATAAAATGCTTGTAAACTAGATACAAGTAGTCAAGCATTCAACAATAAATTTTAGCTTAAGTTGAACAAGTAGCTTTTATTCTCTATCAGTACGTACACGAAACAATTATGTATACATAAGGAAAAAAAAAAGTTTGTTCATCCTGGTGCAGTATTCTTTGGAATCCCATTTCGGTCCCTAGAATATCTTTCTTTACTTGGCTAGCTACCCTCAACAAAATCCTTCCCAGATTTGTAGCCCCTTGCCAATTTTGTGAGGAACAAGAAGAATCTACTACTCACCTTTTCTTTGATTGCAAGTTTAGTTCGGCTGTATTAGCTGAAGTAATGGGTGCTGCAGGTTGGGTTGGTACGCTGGTATCCTTTAACCACTACATTGCTCAACTGGACACTACTAATCTCACAGTGGGGGGCGAAGCTCATCAGCCATTTATGCCTTGTAACTATAATATACAAAGTGTGGCTTGAAAGAAATCATAGAAAGCACGGAGGTCAAGGGCATACCGCACACTATGTTGCTCAAGATTGTATTTCCATAGTAAGGTTCAAGTTACACAGCTGGAAAGGCCTTCCCAAAGCTCTACACTTGCACCCTAATCTTGCAAAAATGGAAATTACATTAATTCTATGAGTTATAGAATGTTGTTACATTGATGTTGTTTCTGTGCTTTGTTGTTGTTGCACTAAAAGTGCCTATGTGTTATTGTTGTTATTGTCCGTTCTGCGCAGTTTCTGCCCCTTTTTCTTTGCTGCAGTGGTGTTGCATCAGTGCTTTTCTGCTGCTGCAGAGTAGTGTATTTGGAATAGCTGCTGCTGTCATGGTAATTGTTGCCGCTGCTGGACTGCTGCTGCAGTGTTGAATTCTTGTTTCTGCTGCAGAGTGCTGCTGCTATGTTCTGCTGCAATTTGCTGCTGCTATGTTCTGCTGCATTTTGCTTGCTGCAGTGATGTTAACTGCAGCTGCTGGTGAAGTTTTTTTTTTTTCTGCTGCTGCTGGCCTCCAAGTATAGTATCTTCTATGCTTAGTTTGGTGCAGTTTCTACTACTGCTGCTCCATTTTGCTTGCTGCAGTGATGTTTGCTTCTGCTGCTGCTGCCTCTGCTGCCCTCCAATTGTTGTTACTGCTGAAATTTTCTGCTGGAGTTTCTGCTGCAGTGTGCTGCTGGTTCCCTGCTTTCTTAGTCTCCTGCTGCTGCAATGCAGTGCCTTCTCTGCTTCTGCAAAGCTGCAGTATATTTGTGCAGTTTCCTGCATCTCTTTGTTTTCTGCTAAAGCTGCTTCTGCGGCTGTAATGAGGTGAATTATGCCATTCTGCAGTGTCTGCTTCTGTTGATGCAGTGATGAAGTCTTTGTTCTGCTGATGCTTCCTTGTTGCATTGGTGTTTGATTCTCTGTCTTTGCTGCAGCAGTGGTGTCCCCCTGGTTTTAGTGTTGTGATCTTAATAGGTGATGTTTTCTTAGTGTTGATTTCCTATAGTGAGGTTCTGGCTGATGCCTTTCCTTGTCTGTTTGCTCTGTTGAGCATACTGTTTTCCCAAGTGTTGGTTTGTCTCCCTAGCTAGCGACCTGTGCTAGTAGGCTGGGGGTTATGCCCCTCGTTATTTCTGTTTCTTCCTTTTCCTTCTATTTCATTCCCAATTTAACAAAAAAACAAAAATTTGAGTATTTGCATCACATGTCTTAACACTGATCGAGTCAATGGATCAAGCGTTTAATTGCAATAAGCATCATACCACATGTATGCCTGCATAAACAAACTCTTATATGCTGAAGAATAGTAAGTACATCACTTGCAAAATCACGTATAACGAAACAACTGAGTTATACATTAGAAGAATAACAATTATATTACTTGCCTTGATCAGGGTGACAACGTACGATAGGTTTAAGTGTTCCTGCGAGATCTATTTTATGATCCATAAATGATTAATAGTTAGAATTTGAGCAATAAGATTCTTTATGAAACGTTTAGACCATGTTTAGTTCATACCTATTACTTCCTAATTACATCTGATGGTGTTGCATAAACTTGTTACTATAGTTGTTGTGCATCAGGGGATGGTTTAAACTTGTCAGGGGATAAGGTCTTGGCCGTCAGGGGATAGCTTTAGACCATCAGGGGTAGCCATTAGGAGATAAATTACTCGTCAGCGGATGATTTATTCGTCAATGGATATCTACCCGTCAGGGGATAACATTACCCATCAGGGGATGATTTACCCATCAGTGAATATCTACCTGTCAGGGGATAAAATTACCCATCAGGGGATGATCTACTCATCAATGGGTGAGTTTTGTTCATCGCCAAACTCATAAGTAGATCATCAAACTCACTTTGGCTATCACCACACTCATCGGTGGATAAGTTGTTCAGCGCCAAACTCATAAGTCATCGCCAAACTCATAAGTCATCGCCAAACTTACAAGCCAACGCCAAACTTGTTGGAGACTAGCATTCTGCTTCTCGGAGACTAAGATATTTTACCTATCGGATACTAAGAAAATTTGTTCATCAGAGACTAACAAAATTTGTTCATCAGTGGATAAATTATCCTCCGATAACTAAAAATAACTCATCGGTGGATATTTATCCTCCAATGACCTATAGTTAAGTTTTTCCATAATGAAAAATATATTTGTTTTAGCTTTTGTGAACATCAAAAGGACAAAAATACAATCTTTTTAGAGATTAATACAAAACTATTCTTTCTAATATCACGAAAATCCTGATTTAAGGGTACATAGGATGTTATGACTCAACATAGTTTTCAAGGTATAAAGGATGGCAAGGTTTAAATATACGTATAGAATTCTTTCTCAAATAGAGATTATCCATGTGGTTGATCTCTATAGAAAAAGAATTACGTTCAGGTTAACCCAGGTTTCATGCAACTTCTTCTTTAAGTTAAATGACCAAATAGTTAAAATAAATAGCTTAATTAAAGTTTTCAAGATTACCATGTGAGCTTTTAATTCTGCAGCACATGATGTATGATATTATTTGAGTTTAAGAGTGTTTAGAGAGATGAAGTAGTAAGACGAGGGTCCTCTTTATATAGGAGAGCCAGGAGAAATAAAAATATCTGACGTGAGGCATCTCTCATTTTAGATTAGTATCGGATGTGAAATTAATTAAATTACTAAGATAAGATAAGCAATTACTTGATCATTACGTCCACACGTAAGTGTGAATTTTCTCATAGGTGTCAAAAGGTAGTACTCCGTACTACTCATGACTCAGCATCTGTAATGCTTACTCATCAAGAAGAATTATTAATTAATTCACTTTTACTGAAACTGCAGTAATAATTCATACTATTGTATAAATTGTTTATTGAAATTTGTTTCCTTCAATATTTATAAAGGAATATTTAATCATAACTATAAATAAACTTTTGACTAAGGTTTATTTAATAAATTTTTTAAATATTATAATAATGGTTACAAAAATTTGGGGCTTTACACTTGCCGTCTTTAAAACCCTGAGATACCATTTCTTTTGTCATATTCATGATTTCCCTAGAGAATCTGATTGGTGGGTTGACCTGGTGATGATTCACCAGGATCACTTCTAAGACATTATAAGACGCGGGTGTTATCTCTAAATCTAGCTCGATGTATGACACGTCTCCTTTCTTCATCCCATTTTTGGCAATGATTATAATGAGCTCTTTGTCTATAATGTACTTGATTTGTTGGTGGATGATTGATGAAATTGCCCCTGTTGTATGGATCCATGGAGGACCCAATAAGAAGTTGTATCCCAAATTGATCTCCAGGACTTGAAAATTTATCATGAATGTATGTGGTCCGATACCTACTAGCAACTCGATCTCACCCATCATTTCCCTTTTTGATCCATCAAAGGCTCTGACAATAATTCCACTATTTCGCAACCTTTCTTTATCGATGCCCAACCTTCCCAATGTCTCGGAAGGACAAATATTCAACGCAGAACCTCCATCTACCAGTACACCTCCAACAACAAAACCACAGGATTGGACGGCTATATGCAGGGCCTTTCTATGTCCTCAACCTTCGATATGAATGTCATCCTCAGAAAACATGATCGTGTCATTTGTCGTGACATATCCCACTATATTTTGGAACTGCTCTTCAGTCAGGCTCTTCTGGACATAGGTTCCTGCCAAAGCTTCCTTTAACACTTTTCGATGTCCTTCTGATTTCATGACCACATCGAACATCGACGCTTTCTCTGGTTCGTGCCCCAACTCCTTGATGACCTTATACTCCAAGTGGTTAATTTTCTCCAGAAATTCCTCTACCGCTTCATCGGATATTTTGCATGTCTGCCTGATTTTTCTCTGGCCTCCCTTTTCATAGCTCACCGCCTCCTCCTTTTATATATTCCCTGATATTTCAGCTCCTTCTGCATTGGCATATTTTACCCCGTATTTCCACGGTTCTGCCTTCAGGTCTCTTATTGGATCTTGTTTCAGAATCTAGATTACCATTGCTTTGGCAGGTTTCAGCACTCATACCTTGGCTCGTTATTGGTCATTTCTCACGGGTTGTCCCCTGATGGTTATAATCTTCCTACTCGGGTCTCCTAACCCTTTGATAACCATCCTTGGCGGATTCTGGTTGAATGCTCCCACCACATCTCCTCCTTCTGCTATCGAGAACATGTACTTGACCTTCTCCTCCATCTCTCCTTCGACTCCTATCACATTTACATTACCACCATGCTTTGGTAATGGATTGTTGTCCACATTTCACATTCCCTCAATCAAGATATCTCCTTGATCGATTAAGTCTTGTATCTGATGTTTTAACCCCCAACATTTCTCAATATCATGCCCAAGTAGGTCACAATGATATGCAAATTTTTCGTCTAGATTATATCCTTTGTTGTTTTGATCCAGCACCCTTGTTGACTTTTTGATCATGCCGTAGCTTAACAAGGCTTGTAAGATATTGGCCAATGGCTCTCCCAAATGGGTAAACTTCTTTGGTTTGGGCCTCCTTGGCTGATATTGCGCATTTTGTCGATCGTTGGTTCCTGAAAGGGTTTCTTTGGGGGCCCTTGTCCAGGTACTAAAAATATTACTTCATTTTCAGGCTTCTTTCCTCCTTTTTTGTGGTATGAACCAGTTTGGATTTTTTTTCAGCCACATCCCTTAAAGCCTCCAGATCCACCATTTTCCCCATCTTCAAAGCCTTTTCCACATCCATGGCATGCGCTATCACTTTCGGAAGCTAGAATTCTTCTTTTCTAGTAGTTTTTCATAAAAAAGGGGCTCTTGTCCTTCAATGAAAATCTTCACCATTTCTCTCCCGTCAATTGGGGGGTTTACCATTGCTCTCATTTCTCTGAACCGCTGTCCGAACTCCCTAAAAGACTCATTTGATTTTTTTTAATTGCCCCAACTCCCATCGATCTAGTACAAGTTCCTCTTGGAAGTTATATTGCTCCAACAACATATCAGCTAAATCCTCCCAAGTTTTATCTTGGATTTATCTAGTTGAGTTTACCAATGTAGAGCGGGTCCTATAAGGCTCATGGGTAATAAGTTCATCTTCATTTCATCATCCTTTCCATACGGTCCCAACTGTGTCCTATACAAGATCAAGTGTTGCAGCGGAAGACCTGATCCAGTATATTTTGTAAATTATGGTATCTTGAAGTTTTCAGGAAATTCATTTTTTGGGAATAGGTACAGTCGTTTGATCCATTCTCCTGGAACCTTTTATTCATTTCATATTTCTTACCTTTCTTCGAGGGCCTAAATCTTTTTGTCGATGGTTGCTTCCTCGATTATCTTCTTTTTCTTGCTATTTTCTGCCAACTTCTCTACTAGCTTTTCCTCTTTTTCATCAGTGAACTTATCTCTTTTGTCTCCGGCATTCTTCTTTTTCTTTTCTCTGGAGACCTCTCCTTCTTCTCTCCTATTTCCTGAATTGCAGATGAAGGTTGTCATCATCATTTGGATTTCTTCTAGCTGGTCCTCCAATTTGTTGAATTCTTCCCTGGTCACCATCTCAGAGGTGGATGGTTTATCAATTTCCCCCAGCTTCCTGGCTCATGATCGAGTGATTGGTGCAATCTTAATTTCTCTTGTTCACTTGGATCAAAGCAAAAGATATAATTTAAGCATAAAATCTATCACACAATTAGATGCATGGCCTATATGTTATGCAGGAGTGAAAAATTTTTGGGGAAACTCAACATAGAATCAAATTCCAAAAACCTTACAACATTCCAAAAAGTCTCTCTTTTGCAAATCAATTGTTAGGACTAAGACATTTAATTGTTTCCATGACCCAATTTAAAATTTTTATCCCAAAATTCTTAAAAGGTTCTGGATAATAATCAGTGGCCATGGAACTCTCAAACATTATGAGGTTATCTCCCAATTTCTGAATGGTCGGGACAGCTTCATCTCTCTCTCAAGTCATCCTTTCCAGTTGTGCACTTAATTCTCTAATTCTTTCCTCCGGACTATCTCCTTCATTTGGAATTTCCTCCGAGCTTGGCTCTTCTCTTGGCCTTCCATATTCTTTCCACATATTGATTTGTTGATGGACTCAGTCTTGATACTCCATAGAAGTTTCATATTGTTGTGGGCTGACCTCTTCAACGGCTTGAATTTTGACCTCCCATAGCTTGTAAGCCTTGTGTACGAAACTCATTTTCTTTGTATTGATCTCCCCTTTGTAATCTTTGTCTATTTCCAACTTCGGGATTTTTTGTACCATTCCAAACTGAGCCTTTATTGATGATCCAAAATATGGCACCATTATTTTCAGACCCACCAATGGAATGAACTCCAAACCTGGTACTTTCCACAAAGAATCTCCATGACAGCTTTAATAAGTGCAACTAGTTATGTTTTTTTGTGTTACCATGCTGAAAAAAGATTCTCATTTCCCTTGATTTGTGCAATATTGGGGTTGTCTTCGATAGCCGCTTGATATATCCCTCTTGAACCACCATTCCTCGTTCTTCCATTTAGAGGTGTAAGGTGTCCCATTGTCCATATGTACAGTAGAGTTGGACTCCCCACAAATTGTGCATTGGGGTTTTGTCTGTAATGTGACAATGAACTAAGTGTCTTTACTATCATCATGGGCACTATCGTCCGTCCCCTCTTCATTTCTTCAATGACATTGGCCATGGATATGTCAAATTGATCCATTCCTCTTGGGAAATATACCATGACAATTAATGCCATTAGGTAAGCATTTCTTCTTGTTGTCATCCACTGTTCAGTGTCCATATTTTCCTAGAAATCACTTTTATGCTTCTCAAAATCTTGTGGCATTGCGAAACACTGAATTAGATATTTGAGTGGTAATGTGGTCCCTTGTTTGAGATGTGTCATTACGGCTTTCTTCGTCAATCTCAACATAGTTATGAAGATATCTAGCGTACCCTCGGGAAAAGTGTGAGCACATGGTCCTTTCCATGTTAAACCAGATAGCTTTGCATATTTTTCGATAGATGACATCATCTATAGTCCCCCAATATGGAAAATTGATCTTCGATGATCCCAAAATTTTAGAAATGCTTTGAAAAATCCCAGAGGAATTGGGAATCCCACCAGCTCCCTTGTAAACCCGATCATTTAGTTGATGTTGACCTGTTCTTCTTCCAAAAATAGGTTGTGTCATTGCTCCATGAGTTCCATTAATGCTTTGTTGGATCCCAAGCCTTCGGGCAGCTTGTCACACGGTTCTACTAGAAGGGCCATACCTAATACATTTATCCATTTACTACCCTTTTCTTTTTTTAGAAATAACTTAGAATTCTTTTGCTTTTTCTGGAAAACAATGTCATTGGTATTGGTATTCTCTTATTGATTTCCCCAAAAGTTCTTTTGGATGACATGATGACATGTTTTATGAATGAACCGGTGCAACTTTAAAATCATTTGGATGAAATGCACATATGGCTAAGCAAGCTCAATTATGCAAAAGATTGACAAACGAAAAGGAGGAAATGTCGTATGCTAGCAAAAATGCAGAAATTCATGTGTTTATGGTGTGTGACAAATTTGACAAATGCATCAAGGAAATACAAGAATATGTAGTTTACCAACCCTACAAGAAAAATGCATGTTAGTAGCTTATTTATCAAGTAATCCCTAAAGCGTGCGCATCTAGCTGTTTTGGGCTTCCTATTATCGGCATGGAGGTTCCTGGATCATCCTTGGAGTGGATCCAAGCAATGCTATTTCCCATTACCTTACCAAAGGAGCGGCCTTCGAGGGTATGGTAATCAAGACACCTTTTAAAGGGTGCGTTTGCAAGATATAGGATCACAATATATAACTCAAATGAAAAATGCAAACTGACAAAACAAACAGTTAATTAAACACGCAGTTTTTGTTTTTTTTAAACTCCCCTTTTGTTTTAAGAGATGATTTCGAAAAAACAAAATTTTACAAAAACTTAAGTGGATCCCCAACAGAGTCTACAGCTGTCGTGCCCAGAAAAGTTTTGAAAAATATGTGTGTTTAGTTGTGAGATTGCTCATTTAAAAGAATCTTCAAAACCCTTTTTCAAAAGTCCGAGTTTTTTATAAATGCGACAGAGTGATAAAATTATTTTCCAAAAAAGGTGTCGCCTCCTAGCAAAATTTGAGACAATGTGTTAGGACACATTTCTACTTTTTCATCTTATTTAAAAAAATGATTTTAAGATGACTCTTAAATTATAGCCGAGATGAAACCAAGAAAAACAGAGTTCATTGCTAGGTTGAACAGGGAGAAGGTGTTAGGCACCCCTTATCCTCACTATAAGTAGTGACTGCTTTTTTAGATTTTTTTTTTTGAAATCATATCTTAAAATCTGAAGTTGTGTTTAGAAAAAACATTAAAGTGCACGTTTGTGCCAATGTATGTGTGTGTATTTCCATTACCAGCTTTGATTATATATTACAAGGGATAAACTGGAAAATGAAAAAAATAAAATAACTCTTGCCCAAAGCAAACCAAAAATTACAATATTGTCTATGTAAACACTAGCTAATTTAGAACAAAACAAGATGAGTTTCAATGAATTTTGGCCCGTGTACTACAGACTCTCAGTTGTTGACCGAGAAGGGTTTAAAATCCATGAATCATTAGCTCAGGCATCGCACAAAACAAAAGTTTAGAAAAGAACTCATAACGGTTCAAATATATACATGTGGATAATCAGAATGAAAATCAAACCATTTTTAGATTACATTATATAAACTGAAATCACACAGAAATCATGAAAGGACAAAATATTTATGACAGAGTGTGAGATTGGACGATATGCAAGTGTATAAGAGACTAAATATAAAGGTGTTCCCAAATAGAGGTAGCTATGGACGAAAGTTATTCTTGACTGGAAACCGCCCTATTGTAAGCATATGAACGAACCTTGACTGAAGCAAAAAGTTGGACGAATAGGGGGCGAGATAAAACTCAGTTATCAATATGTCTTTCCCTTAGCTAAACTCTTAAGAAAAAAGTTTTGAAACTTTCTCGCAACTAAGTTTTTCCTCTGTTTTCCTCCTTGTGTGGTTTGTGGTCTCTATTTATAGGTCAGCTCCTTCGTCCTCCAGGCTTCCTCCATAAGTTGTGTTTCAAAATATCTCCGATGTTTCCTTGGTAATTGCAACTCTATCACCTGGCTTTCCTTTTTTAGATGGACTCCCTTGCACGCCAAACCTGTTATGTGACCCCTATTGCGACTGGTCTTTTCCTATTGGACCATCCTCTTTTATTTTTTTATTTCTTAGCTTTGGCTGAGTTAATGGATTGTTAGAGTCATCCATGTGTCATCCCACATGTCATCTTTAATCTCTGATGATCATTCTGTCTTTGACGGAGTAAGGAGTTCTTGTGCAATCCCAAGCAATAGTCTTTGATGGGCTAAACCTTAGTCCCCGACAGGCTAAGTCTTAGTCTCTGGTAGGCTAAGTCTTAGTCTCCGATAGGCTAAAGCTTAGTCTCTGGTAGTTCATGTGAAGCCCTAGGCTTTTTGTAAATATTATTATAATATTAAAGCTTTTAATAAATAAATTGTAGTTAGATTTATTTGCAATTGTGATCAAATATTCTTTTATGAATATCGAAAGTACCAAGTTTCAATTCAAGATATTATCATGAATGGTAATATTATGTAGTAGTAATATTAATGTGGGTTATTATTATTAGTAGTACAAATAAAGGGAGTTAAATAATAATTTCACTAGTGAGTAAGCATTTCAGCCGCTGAGTCATTAGTACTGCAGAGTACTACCATATGACACCTGTGAGAAGTACACACATACATGTAAATAAAATGATCAAGTAATTGTTTATCATATTTAATGAGTTATTAGTTTAGTTAATTCCACATCCTATGTTAATCTGAGGTGTGAAACACCCCACGTCACACATATTTGTTCCCTAACTCTCCTATATAAAGAAGACTCAAGTTTTACTAATTTCCTCTCTAAACACTTTCAAATTCAAAATAATAGTCATACAACGTGTGCTACAAAATTGAAAGCTTCACAAGGTAATTTTAAAGCCTTAACAAGTTATTTAGTTTAACTGAGAAACATGAAAGATAAACTCTGTGTCAACCTGATCTTTTAATTAAAATCTATTGAATACCTTGGTTAAATAAAACATTTTCTCTTTAATGATAAACTATCTGGATGGCCTTTGTTCTTTCAAAATACTCAAAAGAGCTTGCCTATATACACGACATGGATATATTGTATTCTGTTATCCTTTTCTTTACCGCTTTCATCAGTTAAAACAATGAATATCCAACCATATAATTGAGAAAGGACCTCAATTTCTAAAGCAATTCTAGTAACTATTGCAATCTGATCTTCCTTTTCCAGTCCAAAGTATGTCTCCGAGTGACAAAAATGTTACTCTCCGACAGTTTAAAGTGTTAGTCTCCGAGAGACAAAACTGTTAGTCTCCAACAGTTCAAAGTGTTAGTCTCTAAGAAACAAAAATGTTAGTCTCCGACGGTTCAGAGTGTTAATCTAAATGTTAGTCTCCAACAGTTCAAAGTGTTAGTATCCGAAAGACAAAAATGTTAGTCTCTGATGAGTTTGGCGCTAGTCAAGAATGTTAGTCCCTAACGAGTTTGGCGCTTGTAAAGGATGTTAGTTTCCAACGAGTTTAACGCTAGTCAAGGATGTTATTCCCTGACGAGTTTGGCACTAGTCAAGGATGTTAGTCACCAAGTTTGGTGCTAGTCAAGGGACTTTGGCGATGAGTTTGGCGCTGGCTTGTTGAGTTTGGCGACGAACAAAAATTTATTCCCTAATGGGTAATTTATCCCCTGACAGGTAATTTATCCCCTGATTTATTCCCTGACGGGTAATCTATCCCCTGATGGCCGAGAGTTATCCCCTGACGACCGAGAAACTTATCCCCTTATACACAGTAACCACTGATGCATTCAAGAATAACATTTATAAACTAAAAATTTCATTTAACTCAAATAAGACACTCTTAATGGGTTATATGAGACACAATATGATAAAGAGTCTTGTTGCTTAGACATAGCTATAAGTCTAACTTTTGATCATTTATGGATCAAAAACAAATCTCGCAGGAACACTTGAACCAAATATAAGATATCTCCCTGATCAAGGCAAGAAATATATTCTTCCAACATATAGCTCAGTTGTTTCATTATACGTGATTTTGCAAATGATATATTTATTATTCTTCTAATATATTGCACGGTTATTTGTGCAGGCATATATGAAGTCTGATGCTTATTACAATTAATCACTTGATCAATTGATTTGATATGCGTTATAATATGATATGCAAATGCTCAAACTTTTCTTCTTACATATGCATAATTGTTTTGTATATGTACTGATAGAGAATAAAAGTTATTTATTCAACTTAAGCCTTATTGGTAAATGTTTGACTTCTTGTATCTAGTTACAAGCATCCTATTTGTTCCATATCAGTATATGATATATTAAAGTACTCGATTCAGTTTAACTCTTCTAATGCTTTTTGCATTCTTATGAAATCATCTATGTTTCTACTTAATGACCCTCACTGATGTGTTAGGATTAATCCACTATATAAGTTGATGAGGGAACACCCCGAATTTGAGAATTATTTATTCTATTCTGTCGGGCCCTGTAGATGTAATTATATCTACTTTAAGTGTCATGTGTATGTACACCGCAGACCATATTGAGATAGCCTTAGCTTGCTATTGTCAAATGGTAAGATGTACTCTCAATAAGTCCTAGTACTGAACAGAGTTAAGGCGATCTAGTAAGTCATGAACCGAAAGAAGTCATATGCTTATGTGGAATTTCATTCAGAGGCATTAATTGTAAACTTTCCCTTAATTGAAAATATGGATTTACCCCATCTACGAAGAAAATCTATTTACGTGAACTCTTTATGTTATTCATATTCATTAACTTTACCTTGAGAATAGTATTTCTAAACCAGCTGCAGAATTTCTATTCTTCTCTCTCGCCTTATAATATATTACTTGCTGAGCTTTTATCACTCATACTTGCTTGATTTCTCTTTCAGTTAAATGCGAGAAAGGTGGAATTTCTAAGGGTAAGGAAAGGATGTACTAATAAGGACTAGCTATTAAGGGTTCATAAGTATAAATCTGGGTTTTAGTATTGTAATAAAGAACCTACTACGTTATCCGCTGTTAAAACCTTTTGATACAATAATTGTAATAACTATTGGGTATGTTCTATTCAAGCTTATGATATAAATGAAAGTTTTTGTTATTTTTGTCCCAAAGATGGCCCGATATTCTGCCGAAAGTCAAAGTCACCACAGTTAATAATAAACTGACAACTCGAATTTAGCAGTTCAGTTCTGCAGGTGAGTGGTGAGATTTGATTTGAGTTTTCATTTGCTAACACAAGACATCATCCCTTGAAGATACAATTCATTTTGAGTGGATAACATCCTCTGATGATTCTAAGCACTTGGGGATGACATTATTTATCATTGCACCAAATTTGTGAATTAGTCTCTAATAGGCTAAAATTAGTCTCCAATAGGCTAATTTTAGTTTCCAACAGTGCAATTTATTCCCTGACGAGCTAGTCTCCAACAATGTAATTTATCCCTTGATGACCTAGTCTCTGACAGTGTAATTTATCCCCTAACAAACTAGTCTCCAACAGTGTAATTTATCCCTTGACGAGCTAGTCTCCGACAATGTAATTTTTTACTTGATGAGCAACTCTCCGACAACCTAATTTATCCCCTGACGAGCTAGTCTCCGACAGTGTAATTTATCCCCTGACGAACTAGTCTTTGATAGTGTAAACCATCCCCTGACAAGCTAGTTTTGCTTTGCTTTATGTATTCAACATTTCACTCATTCTTAAAGTCACCACAGATCTTGTTGAACTTCCCAACCAATGCTCTGTACAAGCATTACTGTAAGATAAGTCTAAGGACACCTTTTTTCTTACCAAGCTCAAACACCTTGGCAAGATCCTCAGATGTATAGACTATGATGCAAGTTACCTTGGCATTTTGTTCATCAATCCCTAATCTTAGCTTATCGGGGGGGCTACAGTTATCAATTCCATGCACTTCTCAAAAAGGAACCTGTCAATCCTGCACTCAACAAAAAATTAAATCCACCAAGCCTTACTCCACATTTGATTATTTCCTTTTATTACATCAAAGCAACATAAATAAAATAAAGCCAAAAATGAGGTGTTTACAGATTCGATGTACGTGAAAAATGTTGTACTAGAATCAATTATTCTTTGGACAACTGTTAAGTATTCAAATTCACTAACACGCCAAACTAAATGTTATACGAATGTAGAAAACTTATTTTTCACCCCATACTTGTAAAGTATATCTGTGTGGGTAATTAAAGGCTAGTGGGATGCATCCGCCTAGCACCCCGGGCCTATGATTTTGCATCGACTGTGTATGTCTTCATGATGAAGTCAAACGCTGGTCAGACTAGCCAACTAATATATTGTTTGATATACAATTTCTAAGGGCACGTGCGCCAAACGGATATGGTTACAAGGCACATGTGAAATTATTGTATATTTTTTTAGTAAATGGTCAAATCCCTCGCTATCACTCAGGTATCCTAGAAGCAATATTTATCCAAATTATCAAGAGGTGATTGCATTGTTTCCACCTAACCTCACAAACACTTAAGCCCTATAAATTATCTATCTTTCAAGACTCACTCAATGCACTTGCGAGAGTAAATCACTCACTTTGCTATTATTAAATTTTTTACAAGATATGGCGAGAAAGTCGAGTCATCTGATAAGGGCAAGGTGAAAATAGCATGATGAAATCTTCCTGATCGCCCTCCATTGGATAGCATTTAGAGGAATAGTGAAGCGTGAGGCTATTATTGAGATGTTTAGATTGTAAGGCCTGTGTGGGCCCCTCATAGACTTCCGCAGGTAGAAAATTATTTTGGGATAATGTAATAGAGATTACTATTATTTTTCTTATTTAATGATATGCACGCTTGGATGATGTTACTTTTCTTTTGTCAATTCTTGACGGTGCCCGAAGTCCGGTACGGAACTTTTGGGGCCGTCACACTACAACCATCTGTGTGGGTTGTTAATTATATCATTGATGCCTATATAAATTTGCTTGAGTAGAGGGAACATCAAGTGATTCAAAGGCAGGATATCTCACGATGGGAAAAATTTTATTTCTTTGCCACTTCTTTCATTGATATGACAGTGAGATATCTGATTTGGAGGGATCAATGTCCTGAGTTGATCGTGGATCTCAATGACTTCATCCAACCGTATCTATCCTCGGCTTTAGGACATCCCATAGCGAGGCTGATTATATTTTCATCTCAATCTTTCACACAGAGCGCAATCACTATGCGTTTTTGATATATGATGTGAAAGAATGGTGCGTGCATTTATATAACTCGTTTTTGAGATGATAGAAGTTAGTAATCCAATCTAGGAGATTTGAGGTGATCAATTGATTATAGTGGTATGACATTATTTTTTTATATATTATAATTATTGCACATAATATCTTTATACTTATTCTAATATTATTTAATTTTGCAGGTTAGTATTATTCCTCCCAATGAAGTGCCAAATGTGAAATTTGTCTATCATCATCCAAAACAAGATGGTGGCAACAATTATGCGGAATTTATAATGAAATATATGGATTATTTCACTCAACACTACAATATCGAGGAGTTTAAGTGGACGAAGGCAGATCTTGTGTCATAACCTGTAAAACATTTCATAATATTCCACATGAGCGTTTACGCTCAGCAAGTATATGATCATAAGCAAAAAGAGTCAGATATTTCAAAAGCTTTAATATTCATTGAGGTTGGACGAAGCAATGCCAAAACCTCCTGATAAATTAATAAACATGCATCATTTAGGGTTCCTGAATGATATCAATGGGTTAACCTTCTTTAACAAATAAACCTAGATTCGCCCTCTCTTTATCAAATAATGCATCACCTGACCAGACTGATCATTATCTGAGTTCCTTTAACAATCAAATTTCATCCCAGCTGGTCAGCCTGGTCGTTTGATTCCATCATTTGACATACGTAGTCACTTGCAAAAAGCATATGGTCTGCAAAGGATTGATTACCAATGCCTCGGTCTCTCATACCCTAATCATCATTGACCTGAATACCAGGCGAAAGCATTCAATAGCCCTTCAGCTTTCCATATGGATATATCTTCTTGATAACATTTTCTCATTTTAAATTGGCACGATCAACAATTAAAAGCAGCGACTGCCAAACACATCAGCGTGCTTAACAGATAAAAGTTAACTACCGATGATTTTTCTATATACCCATACGGAAACTGCTAGGGTGTGCATACAAGATCAAGTCTTGCAACACCCTACATCATTTTCATCATCTTTTGGTGTGCTAGTGACTTTAAACAACTAGCAAACACTCAATAGCATATAACTCAATAATCAACATTATTTCACATACGTCGAATCAATGATCGTACGTTACTTAATCATCAAAGAGATCATCATCATTAACATCATTCATTTACGTAAATCAAAATAATGATTCTACGTAATCAGTAAGAAAAAAAGTGGAATGAGTATATACTTGCCTTGGTCCTTAGCTAAAATTCACTATACTGGTTGCAAAAGGTTTCTGTAAAACATCATTGTGGGTATAACATGAGAAATTCATACTTGAGAGATGACTATGCAAAATTAGAGAATGATCATCAGGGCACGAAGTTGCCCGTCAGGGGATATTTTACTCATCAGGGGATAGCCATCAGGGGATAATTTACCCGTCAGGGGATACCTTACCCATTAGGGGATAATCCATCCATCAGGGGATAATTTACTCGTCAAGGGATACCTTCCCCATCAGAGGATGTATGCCTGTCAGGGGATAAACTTGTTCATCGCCAAACTTGTCGGGTGACAACTTGTTTAGCGCCGAACTCCCCAAGTCATCGCTGAACTCATCAGTGGATGATTTGTCCAGCGCCAAACTCCTCGGTGGATAAATGGTCAGCGCCAAACTCTCTTATTCAGCACTGAACTCATCGGGGACTAAAAACTTTAGTCATTAGAGAGTATCATACCTTGCCCACCAAAGATTAAGCTTTGAAATAAAATGACTAATATTAGAGAGTATTATAAGAGGCTGAGATTAAGCTTTGAAATAAAATGATTGGTTAATCTAGACGGTAGAACGGCTGCTGATCATTACTCTTAACAGTTGGGTAAAAGTATTAAGCAGTTGCTGTCCTTCATGCACATAGACCAGCCTCTCAAGCATCTTACTAATCTAATTAGTATACGTACTCATCATGTCATTTCCCTTACGTAAGCCATTCAAACTGCTTGAATGAGACTTGCTAATCCTTAATACTTGCATTCCTTTAAGCAATTAACGGAGGTCATCAAACATAAACATCATTGTTTATTCTTGCAACCAACATCCAAACACATATAACCCCTTTAATGGGTCCAAAAATATTTATACATCCAAAAACGTTATATATTATCAATACTCGATAAAAAAAACAAAACGAGTAAATAAATTGCTTTTGTTGATCTTGAGCTGCACTTATCTTAGCTCGGATCGTCCGGATTGCATTCTTAGTTTATTGAACTATTTCAGGTCCCTCTAACTTCCTTTCTCCAACTTCATTCCAATACAGTGGTATTCTGCACTTCCTTCCATACAAAGCTTCAAATGGAGCCATCCCTATGCTTGTATGATAACTATTATTATAAGCAAACTCAATGAGTGGTAGATGTTCATCCCATCGTCCTCCAAAATCCAAACAACATGCTCTCAGCATATCTTCTAAGGTTTGGATTGTTCTTTCGGATTGCCCGTCAGTTTGCGGGTGAAAAGCAGTATTCATATCCAATCTTGTTCCTAAATACTCTTGAAAACTTTGCCAGAACCTAGACGTAAAACGAGGATCATGATCAGATATAATTGAAACTGGCACTCCATGACGACTAAGGATTTCTTTCACATACAATATGACCAATTGGTCCATTTTATAGGTGTCCTTAATAGGTAGAAAATGTGCAGATTTAGTCAATCTGTCCACTACTACCCAGATTGTATTTAATCCCTTTTGAGTTACTAGTAATCCAATCACAAAATCCATCGTGATATATTCCCATTTCCATTATGGGATATCCAAAAGATTGCAACAAACCACTAGGCCTTTGGTTTTCTGCTTTAACTTGTTGGCAGGTGAGACATGTATTTACCCATCCAGCTACTTCCTTTTTCATGTTAGGCCACCAAAAATTTTGTTTCAAATCTTGATACATCTTTGTTCCACCTGGATGTATCGAGAACTTGGAGTTGTGGGCTTCTTGTAGTAGACTTCTTTTTAATTCCAATTTTGTCGGAATCCAAATTCTATTTTCAAATCTCATTAATCCATCCTCGTGGATCCGACATTTTCCATTCTCCCTTTCTAACAATTTTTCCCTATCTTTAACTTGTTCCTCGTGGGCTTCCTTAATGATAGTCAATAAGCTTGGTTTTACATTGCTCTATCTCTTTCCTTTGTTGAGATGTGATAACATTTAATTGTAACCTTTCCAAATCCATCCTTACCTCTTCTTGAATTGTTATCACATTTAACCTTTCACATCTACTTAGAGCATCAGCCACAACATTTGCTTTACCAGGGTGATAGTTGTTCGAGCAATCATAGTCTTTAGTGAGCTCCAACCACCATCTTTGCCTCATCTTCAATTCATTTTGAGTAAAAATGTACTTTAAACTCTTATGATCAATGTAAATTTCACATTTCTCTCCATAGAGGTAATGTCTCCAAATTTTTAATGCGAAAATGATAGCAGCCAAGTCTAAGTCATGTGCTGGATAACGTTTTTCGCAGTCCTTGAGTTGCCGAGATGCATAGGCAATAATTTTGCCATGTTGCATTAGCACAGCTCCTAATCCAATTATCGAGGCATCACTGTAGATCACAAAATCCCCTTTATTATCAGGTAAACTTAATACTAGGGCGGTGGTTAATCTTTTCTTCAATTCTTGAAAACTCTTCTCACAAGCTGAAGTCCAAATATATTTTTCTATTTTCCTTGTCAGATTCGTTAATGGAACTGCTATCTTAGAGAAATCCTGAACGAATCGACGATAATATCTTGCTAACCCTAGAAAACTTCGCACTTCGGTAGGTGTCTTTGGTTGCGGCCAATTTATGATAGCTTCAACTTTTATAGGATCAACCAAAATTCCAGATTCATTGACCACATATCCTAAAAATTTCACTTCTCTTAACCAAAATTCACACTTTGAAAATTTGACATAAAGCTTTTCTTGTCTCAATGTCTCCAATGTTATTCTCAAATGTTCATCATGCTCTTTTCTTGTCTTAGAATAGATGAGAATGTCATCTATAAACACAATGATGAACTTATCCAAAAATGGTTTGAATACTCGATTCATCAAATCCATAAAAACAGCAGGGGCATTGGTGAGTCCAAAAGGCATTACCACAAATTCATAATGACCATAACGAGTTCTAAAAGCTGACTTAGGGACATCCTCAGCCTTGATCTTTAATTGATGATATCCTAATCTTAAGTCAATCTTTGAAAAGTACTTTCCTCCTTTAAGTTGGTCAAACAGATCATCAATCCTTGGTAAAGGATATCGGTTCTTCACCGTTACCTTGTTTAATTCCTGATAATCAATGCATAATCTTAATGATCCATCTTTCTTCTTTACAAATAAAACAGGTGCTCCCTAGGGTGAAACACTTGGCCTAATAAATCCTTGGTCTAACAACTCTTGTAGCTGCATCATGAGTTCTTTTAATTCTGAAGGGGCCATCCTATAAGGAGCTTTGGAAATTGGAGCAGTTCCTGGTACTAGCTCAATTCCAAAATCAACTTGCCTATCTGGGGGTATACCTGGTAACTCCTCAGGAAAAACATCACCAAATTCTTTTACTACAGAGATATCTGAAATCTTTAATCCTGCCATCCTGGTGTCACAAATATAAGCTAGAAATGCTTCGCATCCCTTGCGCAACATTTTATTAGCTTGCATCATTGAAAGAAGGTGAGAAGATTTACTAGTCTTACTCCCCAGAAATAGCACTTAACTGTTTGAGGGTGTTCTTAGGGAAACCTTTGTTTTCCTGCAATCTATATTAGCTTGATGTTGATGTAGCCAGTCCATGCCTAGTATTAAATCAAACTCTCCCTATGGAAAAGGTATTAAGTTTGCAGGGAAATCATGCCTTCCTATTCTTATGCTACAATTAGGTAGTATTCTCTTGGCAATGAACATCTCTTGATTAGCTACTATAATTTTCTATTCTTACTTATTCTAAGTCTTTCCAAAAGACTTCAACTATTCAACTCAAGAAATTACAATTGGTCAAATTAGACGGCCAACTTGCTTGTAAAAGGTAAATACTTAGTTATTAATATTAACTAATATTTTTTTTTGAAAATATCAAAAATGACAATTTCAATTAACTTCTAGAGGTGTTTCTAAACATTCAGGAATAAAATTCCTGTCCTTAAGAAGACGTTCAGATATAAAGGATCTAGTTGCACCAGAATCAAATAAAGTATGCACTTTAATTGAATTAACCAATATCGTACCTGAAACCACATTTTCAGATAATAGTACGTTCTGTGCAGTCATATTGTAAGTCCTAGCTTGTGGTCGGCTAGCTATCATACTAGGTCCTGTCAATGGGAGTTTACCCTGGTTCTTCCTCTGAGTGCATGCAGTGGAGATATGGTCTTCCTGACCACAATTAAAACATCTCCTTGAAGCTCCAGTTGCACTACTAACTCCTTGTGGTTGTTAATATGGCAGAGGATACCTTGGTTGGGAACCCATTGGTGCCTGACTTGGACAATTGATGGCAGTATGACCAAATCGACAACATCTAAAACACAATTCAGTTCCTACTAGACATCAAGAAGTGTCATGATTCCTTCCACATTTGCCACAAGTGACCATCCTCCTTTTATTCTTACTTAAGTCCGTACTGAAATTCCTTTTCCTATTATTGTTGTACATTTTCCCTTCTTCTTGTTTTACCACAACCGAACTTGTTTGTGGTTTTCCTTGTCCTCCAATCCTTTGATTATGATTGCTATAAAAATAACTTCCTTTCCTCTGTCCTTCCTTACGTTTCTCCCAATTAAATTCCCTGTGTAGCTTGCCACTTTTCTCTGCCATCTTTGACCTTTGAACAATTTCAACATAGTTGTCTAGATATAAAATAGCAATTTTATCCTGCAGCCATATTCAAACCATGCTCAAACCTTTTTTTCTTTCTTCTCTCAGTATCTACCAAATGTGGGGCATATCTTTGTAATTCATTAAACTTCTTTTCGTATTCTTCCACAGTCATGTTCCCTTGTCTTAATTCTAGAAATTGCTTTTCTAGTTCATTTGCAGTACTGGTTGGAAAATACTGGTTATAGAAGAATTCCTTGAACTGGGACCAAGTAAAGACTTGATCAATTTCAGGGACTGCTTGATCATTCCTAATTGCCAATCTCCTAGTCCTTTCTAATCGTTTGGTATTTTCCCACCAATAACTAGCTTCTCCTTTCAACAAATATGTAGCATATTCCGTCTTAAGGTCATCACTTATTCCTGAGATACGAAAATCTTTCTCTACTTCTTTAATCCAAATCTAAGCAGCAGTGGGACCTCCATCACCATTAAAAGTAGGTGGAAAACTATTGGTAAAATCCTTAAACGTTACCCTTCTAGGTTGAACCTGTGGTGGAAGTACTTGGTTATTGTTACCTTGGGAGGCTTCCTTAATCATATTCACCAACAAGTCAAAAGGAGTCTCTTGGTCAGCTTGGTTGGTAGCTTGACAGTTTCGGTCGGGGTCTTCCTTTTGGGGTTCCTATAAATTAAGGGAAATATAAATTACTATTGAAAGTTCCTTCTCTCTTTTTAAAAAATAAATAAATAACATACGCAAAGAGGAAAGAGAATTTCCAAATTAAACCATCAAAATATATATAACATAACAAAAGTTACATCATAACAAATTTGTACAACAAAGCTTTCTTGCTACAGAGTTTGACAAAAACATAACAACACTGACTACAACCAGTGCCTAGTACAAGGATTGGGAATCAAGTTCACTCATTGTCCTGTGTGCAAAACGACACGCTCCCTCAACCTTCTCTATAAGATTATACATTAACTGATCTTGATCTGCTACAGTAGGCTATCGCAACCTAAGATAATTACTAACCGAGATCACCACCTCTGTCAAAGTCTCAGTGAGAACCAAGGACACATCCTGAAATGATACCCTCCAAAGGTCCAACAGTCTGCTAGTTCTTTGATGAGCCATCGATTGACGCATCATGGTGGTATTACGTGTTGCCAACTCTGATTGTGTCATACAGATTCTGCGTTGAAGGTAATAACAGAATTCATTTGGAAATGCCAAAGGTACAGGATTTACTGGTGGTGGTACAGTAGGTGCAACATTTGATAAAGTAACTGGTGTGGAAACAGCATGTGGAATGGCTGACACCGTAGGTAGTGTGTGTCTATCTGCAGGGGAACCTCCGGTCTGAGAAGGACCAAAGGATGGAGAATCTATTTGATTATGGGGTGAGGAAGGACTCTTCATATGAACTGAGAAACTGGACCCCTCAATCGGATTAGTTGGGTTCAGTTTAACTCCTTCAGGTTCTGCTGAGCCCTGATTATTCTTATCAGTTCCTCGAGGTATCTCAAAATGAAAAACTTGAGTTGGTTTATTCACTCTTTTGCGAGGAGTCACTCGCCAACATGCACATGTCCTCCCACGATTGACATTCAACAGATGGTGTCTACCAGGTTTGAAAGGTCGAGCAACATTGCTACTAGGAATATGCTCCTTCTCTAAACTTTTAATCATAGGTGTCTTCCCTTTATCTACATGTCCTGGAGTAGGTGGGTTCATCTATAAAGGAAGCATAGCTTAAATCAATATTAACTTAACATTTATAATAAGGATTTAACATAAATACTAATACTGTAACAGAGAATACAATAAATTCAACGTGAATTGTTCTATCTTATAACCTTATATCTTATCTAATAACCCATGAACAACTATAACTCAGCTTAAACATCTATCTCTTATTCAACCTTCCTTATCCTTTCAGTCATTTCCTTATCCAACTAAAACCCAATTTTCTCTTTTCCAGTAGAGAACATGTCTCATATCTGGTGCTTGGCTGCTGTTGCTCTGATACCAACTGTGGCACACCCAAGATCCCCAAAGCCGGGCCTCGGGCACTGTCAACAATTTGGATGACAGCCCCCAAGATCCCCAAGCTGGGACCCCGGGCTACGCCAGGAAACTGCAATACATCAACACAGTAGCAAAGAAAACGACACAGCCAAGCATTTACAACACTCCTACGAGAAATATATTCTCAAATACATTATCTTACAAAACCTCAATGCTTGAATATAAACAAGTTGTAGCGAAAAAAATTAACTTAAGATGGCCCATCTGGCCTTACAAACTAAACATTTCCATGATGGCCTCTCGCTTCACTTTCCCTTTAAAAGCCATCCATAGGAGAGAAATCAAGAAGCTCTCACTCCATTTTCTCTTTTCCCTTACTAGGCGGCTCAGTCTTTATGTCATAACCTATAAAACATTTCATAATATTCCACATGAGCGTTTACGCTCAGCAAGTATATGATCATAAGAAAAAAGAATCAGATATTTCAAAAGCTTTAATATTCATTGAGGTTGGACGAAGCAATGCCAAAACCTCCTGATAAATCAATAAACATGTATCATTTAGGGTTCCCGAATGATATCAATGGGTTAACCCTCTTTAACAAATAAACCTTGATTCGCCCTCTCTTCATCAGATAATGCATCACCTGACCAGACTGATCATTATCTGACTTCCTTTAACAATCAAACTTGATACCAGCTGGTCAGCCTCGTCGTTTGATTCCATCATTTGACATAGGTAGTCACTTGCAGAAAGCCTATGGTCTGCAAAGGGTTGATTACCGATACCTCGGTCTCTCATACCCTAATCATCATTGACCTGAATACCAGGCGAAAGCATTTAACAGCCCTTCAGCTTTCCATATGGATATATCTTCTTGATAACATTTTCTCATTTTAAATTGGCACAATCAACAATTAAAAGCAACGACTGCCAAACACATCAGCGTGCTCAACAGATAAAAGTTGACTACCGATGATTTTTCTATATACCCATACGGAAACTGCTAGGGTGTGCATACAAGATCAAGTCTTGCAACACCCTACATCATTTTCATCATCTTTTGGTGTGTTAGTGACTTTAAACAACTAGCAAACATTCAATAGCATATAGCTCAATAATCAACATTATTTCACGTACGTCAAATCAATGATCGTACGTTACTTAATCATCAAAGAGATCATCATCATTAACATCATTCATTTACGTAAATCGAAATAATGATTCTACGTAATCAGTAAGAAAGAAAGTGGAATGAGTATATACTTGCCTTGGTCCTTAGCTAAAATTCACTATACTGGTTGCAAAAGGTTTCTGTAAAACATCATTGTGGGTATAACATAAGAAATTCATACTTGAGAGATGACTATACAAAATTAGAGAATGATCATCAGGGCACGAAGTTGCCCGTCAGGGGA
>CM025783.1:34337294-34359927 GCA_014636745.2 Centella asiatica
ATAAATATAGTTTATATGATAATTATTATATAATTTATAAACTATTAAAAATATAAAATAAAATAACCACGTCACTATATTTTATATCATTTAAAATAACAATAATATATTTTATATAAATAGTAGTGAAATAAGATTTTATAGTGAATAGAAAGAGAATGCTTAAATAGTTGTGAAATAAGATTTTGACGAGAATTTTATTTAATTATTGAAATTATTTAAGTCATAAATATTATGTGATATAGTTTATATATTTTCATGATTATAAATTATCATTGATAATTATTATGTAATTTATAAACTACTAAAGATATAAATTAAATTGAAATAAAATAATCATGTCAGTAATAGTAGTGTGGTTTAATATATCACGCTACTAATATTGGCGCGTATAATATTTTAAAATAATTTAGGGTTTAAAATTCACACCACTAATAGAGACGTGGATAATATAAACTGTTATCAGAGGATAATGAAAATAACCATCAGTGGATAATATCGACTGATGAAGAATTTATCCTCTAATCGGTTAATATCGATTGATAAAAGGATTATCTTTCTATTCACTATAAAATCGTATTTCACTACTATTTAACTGCTAATGAAGAAATATTAACTGTTGATGAACGAATGTTAACTACTAATGAACTAAAATTAACTACCGATGAACGAATGTTAACTACTAATGAACTAAAATTGTTAAATAAACCACGTCAGTAATAATGGTGTGGTTCAATATATCACGCTACTAATAGAGACGTGGATAATGTAAATTTTCATCAAAGAATAATGTAAACAACCATGAGAAGATAATATTGAATGATGAAGAATTTATACTCCGATGGGTTAATATTTGTTGATAGATGATAAAGTAACATAGGATAAAAGCATTATCTTTCTATTGACTATAAAATCTTATTTCACTACTATTTAACTGCTAATGAACTAATAATATTAATTGTTGATGAAGAAGTTTTAACTGCTAATGAACTAATATTAACTGCTGATGAAAAAATATTAACTGCTGCTAAAGAAATGTTAATTGTTGATGAACTAAAATTGTTAAATAAATCACGTCAGTAATGGTGGCGTGGCTCAATATATCACGCTACTAATAGAAACGTGAATAATGTAAACTGCCACCAGAGGATAATGTAAATAACCATCAGAGGATAATATCGATTGATGAAAAATTTAGCCTTCGATGGATTATATCTGCTGATGGATGATAAAATAACATAGGATAAAAGCATTAGCTTTCTATTCACTACAAAATCTTATTTCACTACTATTTAACTACTGATGAACTAATATTAATTGCTAATTAACTAATGTTAAGTGTTGATGAAGAAATATTAACTACTGATGAACTAAAATTGTTAAATAAAACAAAACAGAATACAAAGGAACTACAAATGGTACAATATTTTCTCATTTAATACAATAAATCATTTATTCACTCTTTTTTTTTTTTTTTTTTGCTAAATCATAAAAATAAATTTCAATACAATCATAATTTCATAGCCATGATATTTGTGATTTTTGTCTCGTTGACATGACTGCATCATGATTTATTTTATCGTGATCTGTGTATTTTTTACAAATAGCACATTTTCTTCCTCTTCTTGCATCTCCACGAATTTCTTTTCCACTTTTGATTCTTTTTTCTTTTTTCCTCCCTTTTGTTTGGGATGTAATAGGAGGTAGAATTTCCTCATCATCATCATCATCTTCATCTTCATTCCCTGCATTAGTTTCTGGCTGAATTTGCACATCTGGATCATATGCATCTATAGGCGGCTGATGTGTATTACACATCTCAAATACATGTTGATAACCCCTAGCCGAAACTGATCTGTTGACTGCCAATCTCATTAGCTTTTTGCACAAACTAGCAAACCGCAACATTGGTTTATTAACGACATCAATTTGTTGAGTGGCCGTATACAGTTCTTATGCATAAATTTTGTTGGCATTGATTGTCCGTCGCGATTTTATGAGGTCTGCAAGTATCATCTCAATACCTTTTTTTTTTTTTTTTGGTAAAAAACTTAATAAGTGAGAACAAATCATACATGGATGTTCAAACACTTGACAACTATAACGTAAGCTCTCGTCAATAGCGCTTTTGACAATGATGTAGTGATACACATTTTCTTCTTTGTACACATGGTATAACTTACAAACTTCACCTGAATTTGTATTTTGGCTCTTGACAACCCTAAACATCATAGAATCCAATAGTTGCTTCTAAAATTTCTTGAAGATGTCTTTGGTATAAACTTCAGAAGCATATTTCTCCATCTTAAATTTTGTGGCCAAATTTTGCTTTCGATGAATAGTGATATGGTCAGCCTTCCTTTCAAGATAAAATTGTTTTCGATTCTCTCTTAAGATTTGATCACAAATTCTTCAAGTTTTGTACTAGAATTCATATATTCATAAATAAAAAAACAAAAACAAAAAAAACAAATTATTCATTGACTCACTCCTACATGGGTTGTCATACTTGCATCAAAATACCTCCTAGAGTATGCACATATCCATTTTATTTTGACTGCATACATTGATTTGAGTCACTTGTGATTGTGTAAATCATATACATCCATTATCACATTCCATCAAGATTCAAATTCATCCAAAATCGAAAAATAAATACATCTATTAAAATCATCATTGACTGTATGATTATTCATACATCTTATGCAATTTTTTAGGAAATTTTTGATTTATATGTCAATGACATAAAATATGATGTGCATTCGAGAATACCTTTGCAATCGCATTTAACATTATTTTGTCCTGATCAGTGATGATTGTAAGAGGTGCCTTGTATTCCATCACTTCTAATCATGTCTCCATAACCCATACAAACGTATTCTTAGTCTCATCTCTTAGCAATGCAAAACCAAATAAAATCGACTGATAGTGATGATTAACCCTTGTGAATAGAACAAAAGATATCTTATACCTATTTATTCTGTACGTAGTATCAAACTTCACATCATATTCTTTGTTTAATTAATCTTGATATTCTTCGCTGAATCTTCTAGCTACTACTAAATCATTCCAAAACTTTACCCCAAAAAAAAAAAGAAAAAATATTCATTCTCTATACAATGACAGCCTACGCATGTGACTCTTCTTCTAATTTTCTTACCCAATTTCTGCATATGACTACTCAAATAATGAAATATATGATAATTTGTATGATACCATGGACTCCAAATGGTGCATAGATGATTTATATGATCAGCGTTCTGAATTACAAAAGCTCCCAATTCAATCGGTCAAAAGTTACGTTCGTGAAGCGCAATCACCTCTTCATGAGTTAGAACAGGTCGGAGAGTCCCTTAGCGAATTAGAGTTCACAGACTTTCTGGTTGAAGGACTTGACGATTTTCTTTTCCAAAAAATTCATACTTATTATTATTTGATGCATCCTTCATTTAACAACATGTGCACTCTCCTTTCCGGTTCCAGATTTTATTCATGAACCATGAACCTGAGTAAATTCAGGTTGCCTTTTCGTAGGAAAAGAAGTGGAACTGACGTACCTGAATTAATGGAAGTCTTTTGGTGTTTTCTAACGGTTTTCTCTCCTACCTACCTATATATAGAGGTTTATTCCAGCAGTCTGCCTATATATTAAGGCTTATTCCAACAGTTAAAACACACCTAATAACACCTAATAAAACCTTTGTTTGCCTTCCATCCTTCGTCGTCCCAAAGTATTCATTAGATATCTTGGGAAACAATAATCCGACGATCCTTTGAAACACTTAGTGAGAAGACTAAACTGTTTTAAGGAAAGTGTGTTCATACGTGCCTCAGATCTTTTTTTATTTTGTTAAGTCGTTTCGAATACTGTCTTTTTAATCTAATTATCCCAACAATTAGTGAGGGGACTAAACTGTTTTAAGAAAACTGTGTTCATACGTGCCTCAGATCTTTTTTTATTTTGTTAAGCCGTTTCGAATACTGTCTTTTTAATCTAATTATCCCAACAATTCTTACCTAAGAGCATCCCCTTAGATTATGTAAAAGTATGCATGTAGCTAAACTATGAACAAAATTTTCAGATTCAAGCCAAAAAAACCATCTGCTACAGATTATGTAAAAAATCTGCAGCACATTATGTAAAACACGCTAGAAATAGCGTTGCCTCTCAGAATCTTTAAACAATATTTGTGAACAACATATTAGATTTTCTTCTCTCGTTACTTGAACAGAGCATCTCAACTTGAAGATTATGGAAGAAAATTTTCGAGATATCCCAATTGTTTTCAAAGAGATGAACGTAGTTGTTACGTTGGTGAACAAGAACCATCTTTTATTGGTGGCTATTGTAATATGTAAATTTCATGTTTGGATTGTAGCTGTAAAGTTAGGATTTCAGAAAGATTGGAGGAGAACAAGTGTGGAGGGGTCATCTAGGGTCACTTCGTCTTTTTTTTGTTTTCTGTTTTTTTTCTTTTTTTGTCCTCCCTGACATGTAATGTTTTGGGCCTTTGGATCACTCTCATGTTTTGGGCCTTTAGACTATCTTTGGCATAATTTTTTTTTAATCAAATATATTTTGTAACTTTTTATTGTTTATTAATTAGCTTTATTATTACTGATATTAATGTCTCTTAAAATTAATGCCTAAATTATGTTAAAAATTAAATATTATATTTATTTATTTAATAGTTTTGAGATATAAAATAGAGATACGGATGCAGTTGTTAAAAAATAGAGAATCTATAAATTGTTTAAAAGTGTTTTAAGTATGTAAAATAGAGGATCTATTAAGAGACTATAATGCAAGTGGCCTAATTTACCTTCGGAAATGATGAAATTCTCCAACATTTTTCAATTTTCAAAATTCTTTTCTCATAATCTTACCAAGTGACCTTTTTTTTTCTTAGGGGGTGGGAGGGGAGCGGTGGGAGGGGGAGTGGGGACTCTCGGGGTCAAAGTGAAAGATGAGAGATGGAATTGAAAAGTAGGGTGTAGGCTTCGCATGAAGAAGAAGAAAAAAAGCCTAACAATTAGGTTTCATGGGTGGCAAGAAAATTTATCAATTATAATAATGGAAACATGGAAATAGTGGGAGTCTGCGGCGGTTAAAGCCCACTTTTTTCTTTCAGGTTGCACATGTGGTAAACAGTAAATGGTATGTTGTAAGTTTTTATGGCAATTAGCAAAGCAGTTGGACAGCTTTTTTCGTTCTTTTTATATTTTTTTAAGTGATGCAGCAAAATGTCCATGGTGAATATTGATGGTGGTTATTCTAAAGCCCACGTCTTTAATATATAGAGAAGAGATTTTGTTGAAACTGATGAAATGATTGGTTAAAGGGATATATTAGTCTGGACATAAGCTTAATCCACAGCAATCACACGTTCATATTTAGTGATTGAAATTAAATATGCTTTAATTTTATACAGGAAAATAAATATATCTGCTGAACGTCATTTGAAGGAAAAACCCACAAGTCCACAACTAAACGAGAAAATAAACTCATACACAGACGAAATATGAACAAGTCTTTGTCCCAAACAGGGAACCAAATAGATCATATTGAAACTAGTTTTCTAGTATTGTTTCGCCAGTACACTAAATTGTCGATACATATATAATGAGTTGCATTTATAAGTAGTTGAAATAGACTACAGTAGGTAGAGGAAAGAATATCTTGCAAACACATTTGAATTAGCTACCACCTTCATCACCATCTCCGTATAAGCGATGTAAGTAACTACAACAGAGCAAAGTTGTGGTCTATTAGGAACCTAAAAACCTAATACTTCACTTGGTTTGATAAAATGAAATAACATGAAAATTGAATAAATTTTACACTAGATCATTCACGTGTATAGTCCATGGAAACTTGCTTTATTCATTCCAACAAGATTGTGAATTTTTTAAAACTTGTCACTCCAGGAGATTGTCCATTCTATCACAATCAAAATTTTACAAAAAATCTACCATTTTTTCATTCTCATATTCTCCTCAAAATTTTGTGATCCTTGTCTTTCAACAAATTTATTTTCTTTCTTATCCACTTATTTCATTTTCATGTCATTTCATTCCGTTCAACCAAACACAATCTAAGTATGTCTAAGGAGAGTTACTGCTCCCGGTTAGTAACCTATGGTTGTTAAAGCATCAAAAGAACTTAAGGATTTGAATAAACACCAAAAATTGGAAATATTTCTGCATTTTGCAGTTGACATGTGTAATTTACTAGTAAAGGCGAGAAGCATGAAGTTCATTAATATGTCGGGCAAGTAAACAAACTGATTGGATATATGTTGAATATTAAATTCAGGAATATTATTATAAATTATGCACGGACCACTAGTGACATGTATTGTTTGACTACATTCTCGATATGGTCTAACTGTTCAAGAACATCTATTTTATGGTCAAGTGTCATTCATCTCAAGCAAAAAATGTGAACAAAATTGAACAAAGCATACTTTTCGGAATATCTCCAATTCATAACACTCGTGTTTTTGAGTTCACCGAACCCCAAATTCAGCAGGAGATCTCACAAATTCGAGTGTACATCATGGTGAATATAACTCACTTGGTAGTGAACTAGTCATAACTTAAGAACAGAAACATATCAAAAAGCTAATATGAGGCACTTCATATGTGGGTTTATATTAGGCCGTCAACTTTATGAAATTTTCTGTCATGCAAGGATTATATATCAAGTCTAACAAAAAAGACTATCACTTCAACTTCAGTATCAGCTAAGTAAGAGTTATACTCGTACCTCAAACAATTCAAATGGACTACCACGCTTGTAAACATCACTCTTCTTGCGCTTATCAGAGGGGAAAATGCTGAACACTAGTGTTCTCCATCCAATGAGCAATATGGAAGTGCTCCCCATGGTAACTAAGATAAAATTTGCAGGTGGAATATGACCTGCTGCTGCTGCCCTAATTAAAATCCCCAACTGCCAAGAAACAACAAAGACAGTTTATAGATTGCCTTCAGGAGGACCTGTCATGATAGACTACTTAACATATTATTAGAAACTAGTTAACAGATCATTAGTGAACACCAAAACATACACAAATTAACAAACAAAAAACACATGCATATAGAGACAATATATTGACCATGAGATCTTTTAGGTAAAAATGTCTCAGGAGATCGTGTTTGTGAAATTTTTTGATTTTAGCCCACTGTACCTAAATATTTTCATAGTAAACTATCAAACTGAAGTTTTATAATAAACCATTCCATCAATTTTTTACAGTTTCTGTCCAAAAAATGCTCGACGAGACTTTAGAAAAATAAAATAAAATAATGTAAAATTAACTTGGCAAACTGGTGGAAAATTTATTCCAATTTCCTTTTTAATTTATTGAAACTAATATATTATGGAACTTAACTTCGTTGTGCATACGATGGTGGCAAATTTGGTGAAATTTGAGCTTCCAATCTTTGATGGGATATCAAATTTCACGTTGTGATAAAGTATCATTCAAGATATCCTGGTGTTGGTGTTGCATGTCTAGATCAAGCCTTAGAGGAGAAGAAAGTGGATGACATGAATGACATAAATTGGCAAATGATTCGCAACAAGGCAGTGAACACAATTGGCAAAAATAGCAATTTGATCATTAAGTTGGCCACTTTTACACATTGCGGCACTAAACATTTTAAAACTACATTTACACCATTGTATTTTATTTTAATGTGTAGTGGAACCATTCCATCAATATTTAACAGAAACTATCAACTTAATGCTGATGTGGTAATTACTTGGAAAAATAAAAAATATATATTATTTTCCATGTGAAACATGAGCCAGCTACCCCGATGAATGTTGAGAGATAAAACCAAAAAAAACAAAAAAAAAAATTATTGATACAAAACAAAACTAAATAAACTCATACTATGACTAAGTTTTTGTTTTTTTGGGGCTAAATTACTATTACTAAATATCAATTCAACGTATTAAAAAAACACCAAGTAATATTATCAAAAAAAGAAAAACACTAACTATTAATACTCAAAAAACACTAAATATTAATAATTGAAAAACTATTAAGCACTTGAAATAGAAATTTTCAAAACTTAATATAATTTTAAAATATCAATAAGATAAAAAAAAAGAACATATTATAAAGCTTACATTTAATAATTATTAATTCTTTCATAATAAATTTATATCTAAAACAAAAAAAGTAAAAATTTGAAAAAATATATCACCCATTTATATAAAGCCTAAAAATGAAAATAAAATTTAACAAAAAAAAAAAAGAGGTCGCCTTTGTCATCTGCTTTTCTCATCTCATCCCAAGTCGATCTCTTACATAAAATTGGAGCTTCATTACTTCAACAAAATTTCATCCCTCTTTTTGTTTCTGACCATGGTAATTGACATAAGGACAGAGTTGTAGAACTCATCTCCTGCACTACAATTGCTCTAACCAACACCACAGTTTTCATTGGTAAATCACCATAGGTGTGAGGCTAGAGGAAACCTGCAATTTAAACCAACGGCCAACTGCCATATCTTATTGAAACCCATAAGCGGCTGGAGATGAACCAGCGGTCGGAGATGGAGAAATCGGATGCTAAAGAACCAGAGTTAGTCGGCAATAACAAAGACCAACCAAAACACAAACCTAGAAAAGATAAATCCTATTCTGATTTGGAAGTTTATTCAAGAGTCCTAGACTTGGTTTGATGTTTTGATTTCTGGTCTCTAACTAGAAGTAGGATTATTTAATGTTACAAGTCCAAAGTTGATTAGATAAAGGATATTTGTGAGTCCTACAAATATTGGTTATGTGCATTTGATTTGGTGTGTGTGATAGAGGTGTGAAATAGAAGTGCAGTAGAAAAGTGGGAGGCTTTTACAACTTTTATTTCATGCAAAAAGTTGTAATGTTGAGACTAATATATTGAAGTTGTTGGTGCAGTAGCTTAGTAAAATAAAATAAAATAAAAAAATGTTTGTGGAGTATGTTTTAAGAATTGATCCACGTTAGATCTTGTGTTGTTTATTTTGTCTATCGTATTGGGTGAAGTGTTTATTCCCAACAGATTAATCTTAGTTTATCCTGATTTTGATGATACGATTAACACTCGAAAAACATTCTTTTTGATATATCCCTATAAAGAAAATTGCAGGATTCCTACTGTCATCCATTGTTATTCCTTCTATACTATCTACAGGCAATGGAAATAACCACTCAACTTGCTTACCTAATGACATCTCAAGCTAAAATAAACACAAATTATTCTCAGGACATGGGTATCAATGCTAGCAATCTACTAGATTATCGTTTCCTTAACTTAGGACGTCACTATAAATCTTTCATTGTCCACATTCAAATTTAAATCAAATATTCTAGTGTGAAATGTAGACACATGGTGGCAAAAGAGATTTTAAATTGAAGGAGGCTCTTCTTAGGATCAAAGAGAGTAACCATATAGTGACAAGCCGTAGAATGATGGAATGAAAAGTAATTACCAGTGAAAGATATTAATATTTAAAATAATGTTGCGTTTGGTTTGATGGAATGGAATGGTTTGGAAACTGAATGAAATTTACACTATTTGTCAGATCATTCATGTGTAGGGTACATTCACTTCTTAATTCTTTCCGTCAAGTTTGTGTATTTTTAAGCACATCCTTCTAGACGGAGATTGTTCATACCATAACAACCATAATTTTATACACAATCCACCATTTCTTCATTCTCGTGCTCTTCTCATAATTTTATGATCCTTGCCTTTGACCTCTATTTTTCTTCTTACTTTTCATACTCATATCATTCCATTCCGTCCAAACCAATCGCAACCTAAGTTTGTAGACTTACAGGGATACCCACGGACCAAGACTTCGCAGCAGCAACAAAGGCTTGGGAAAGACCATTCATTCCTCGGCCATCCTCCCCATATCCCCCAAGGAAATAAGCACTCAATAACCATCCTACCCAAGTACCCATATTCACAATTACTCAAACAGTAACCAGTCGAAAATATAATAAAGCAAATTAAAAGCAAAAGAACTAATGAAGAGGTAAAAATACCATACCAGCAATAAATGGGTCCGCAGTACGAACCGTATCCATGTCGAGAACAGAGAAACCATGACTAAATCTTCCAATTGCAGAGAACAAAAGTAATGCCAACACATCTCCCCCAGCAAGAAGTGCCACACGACTACAAACGCAAAACCCACAAGTCAATTAATCAACAAACACGCACGCACACAAACACACCCATATATATGCATAGATATATTCAGGGAGAGAGAAACAGGGATTTAATATTACCCCCATCTATCTAGTCGGGCAGAGAAACTGGGTTTTTCAAATTGAATGACACCTTCAAGAGGGACGGATTCTTCACCGACGAGAGAGGCGGAGGAGTCTATTTCCGAGTTGGTGGCTCTAGATGTGTTAGTGACAGGGCCATTTGCCTCGGGATTAACAACGCAAAGGGGGGATTTGCGGCGAGTGTGAGCGTGTGTTAGGAGGAGACGTCTGCGGCGAGTAGAGAATAAGGGAGGCATAGGATTAGTGTGTTTGAGAGCGGAGTCGAGAGAGCATCTCTGTGTGGATAATGCTCCTCCGGCGACGACCCGAGCCCGTGCAACTGCAGCAAATGGTGATTGACTCAGCACAAACATTTTCTTGGTCACCCAATTTTCAACCATTCTCATCCTTCTATAATATCGAGTTTCGACAATCAATATATATACGAAAAAATGTTCATAAGATTAACCTTATGCTAGCTCGTAAGCCAGTGCATAGCACGGGAATTAAGGGCAGTTCTTTTTCTACTTTTTTTTTTTATTACTGACTTTTAGTTAAAATTTAATTTGTGATCTAAGTTACTTTTAGTTAAAATTTAATTTGCGATTAAAATTTAGAAGTTAACAAAATTTTAAGTTAAAAAAATTTCAATATTAATTTTTATTTAAAATTAGAGGTTTGTAAAAAAGAATTAAAAAATGTTCGATTGAGAATGACTTTTTTTTGTAAAAATATATTATAAGATTACTATAATAGATATTACTAAATAAATTGTTATTCTTGTTCAAAGTTAATATTATATTTACATTCAATCAAAGTTACTTATCCAAAGAAGTTAAAATCTAACTTTTTAAAAAACAAGAAATTCTTACTTTTTAGAATTTACTAGGGTTCTCAATGGGGCGGGTATCCCATTTCTCATACCCGTCCCAGTTAGATTTTTTTTGCCCCATACCCGCCCTGTATCCCCGTGGGTATTTATTTGTAATTCTCATACCCACCTCATGGAGATTTATCAATGCCACGTTCTGCCCCACCTCACCCCTTTTTTTATATTTTTATTTTTATTATAGATATTTATTATTTATTAATATTTATTTTATGTTATATAATTTATTATATACAAATAAAATATATTTTAATAAATATATTATAATATTTAATAATTAACATAACATAAAAAACGTTCTTAAATATTTCATAATGCTTAAATAATAATAATTAATACAATTTCTCAATATCAAGTCCAAAAGATTGAAACGAAAATCTGAAAAATAATAAAATATAATTAATTGTGGTCATCTCTTTTCATTGTTCGTAATTGCGTCTCTATTCCTGTAATAAAAATACAAATAATACATTAATATATATATCACTAATATAAATCTTATTAACAAATAAAATATCAAATTAAAAATATATATTAAAAACTTGCATCATCCAGTTCTCCTTCAAGTTCGTCAAGAGTTTGTTGTACAAGTACAGTCATAGAGTTAAATGATAATGATGATGTTTAGAGAATAAATTGTGCATCTGTAAATACTTAAGGTATTTTATAAAACTTAATATTAGCACAAGTTTTGCATCCACTGATGATAAACTTATTCATCAGGGGATGATCAAACGCTTCACAAGACAAGTCGTAAAGTGGAATATCTAAAGGACTTGACAAAGTGAAGAGAAACGTCTGATGTTACTCGAAAATAGTCAAAGTATTCCGCATATCAGATATTCCAAACAAATCTTCAATGACTAAGAATCATCAGTGAACCCATCAAGGGATGACTGAGGCAGACCAACCCGTTAGGGTATGGATGTGGGACGCCAAACTCATCAGGGGGAACGCGTCAAGGCATGGTCAAGTCATGTCACCTGTCAAGGTAAAACTTCAGGCTATGACAGTGTCAGGCTAACCCATCAAGGTAACCCATCAAGGGAATGCTCAACACTGTATCAGTGGAAACCATCAATGTATGTCGAAAGTTATAACATCAGTGGATCAAGAAGTACTGAGTGAAACTCAAGTGAAGGTTGAAGCCCTAATCCAGTCTTTATCAAGACTTGTCATCAGGGGATCCAGAAGCACTGATCAACTTCATCAGGGCTTGTCGTCAGTGGATGGTTATGACAACATGCACCCGTCATCAGGACTTGCACTCAAATCAATGAAGTTTGTTATAGAAACAAGAGATATTAACTAGAAAGATATTTCTTGAAGTTTGTTTGGTCCAATGAGAACTCTCGAACATTAAATGCACCCAGATCAGGGGAAGAAAAAGAAGCAACAAAAAGCAGTAGCAGTTTGTCACAAAGGACATCAATGTGACATATATGCGGCTGAGTTGAGAAAAGTAACACGTCTACAGCACGTGGGTTCAACCAAGTTCTCATTACACAAAAGTTACACAAGAGAGAGATCAATCGAGTACATCAGATCAAACAAACACTGTAGCACACAAATCATTAGAGAGAAGGTTTGTAATAGATCTTGAGAGATATATTCAAAGAAAAAAGAAGCTAGTGTGTGTGACATAGAAGCTGTAATTTTATTACAGATTTTGTAGCTGTTTAATCACATTTGTGATTATTTAGATTTTCAGAAAAACATCAAGTTTTAATACAACTATTTTAACTTGAATCTGTGTGTTCATATTTTATAGTGTTTCTATTCTGTTCATTGTAGATGTTTCCAGTCAATGCCGACTAAAGTTTAAAAAGAGCAAAAAGCTTGTAGTGTTTGTATTCCCCCCCCCCCCTCCCCTCCTACAAACACTTGAACCTATATTGTTCTAATAATTGGTATCAGAGCCTCTTAGCAGATTACACTTGCTAACAACGATCAACATCTATGGCCAACAAAACTGGAAACAGTAAAGTCCCCGTGTTGGAAAGGGGAAAATACTTCTTCTGGAGACAAATAATGATAGTTCATCTAAGAGCTATTGATGATGAATATTTGCAGATTCTAGAAGAAGGCCCTCACGTTCCTAAGAAGCTCATTCCTGAAGAGGTTGTTAATGGAGTCAGTGTTCCGAAAAAGTTAGTTCCAAAAACTACTGAAGAGATGACTCTAGAGGAAAAAGAGAAGGTGAAAAAGGATCTCAAAGTCACAGGTATCCTTTATAATGGTTTAGACGATGATATGCTAAATAGTATCATGAATCTTACAATGTCTAAATCTATATGGGATACCATACAAATCCTTTGTGATGGAACTGAGTAAGTGAGGGTGAATAAACTGCAGCTATTGACACAACAGTATGAGTGGTTCATAATGAAAAATGGTGAAACACTCACTTAAATGTTCGACAAATTTAACAGGTTGGTAAATGACCTGAGATTATATGGTAAGGCCTACGCTAACAAGGATGTGAATAGAAAGTTTATGAGAGCCCTTCCCATATCATGGGATCCTAAAACGACAGCCATCAGGGAATCCAAAGACATGAATCTCCTAGACTTGGATTGGCTATATGGTACCCTCAAGACATATGAACTAGATGTTCAGCAAAGATCAAAAATGTCAGGGGATACCAAAAAGCTTAAATCTGTAGCCTTGATGGCTATCAAGAAGGACAAACAAGAAGCAAGACCAAGTGTCTTGATGAAGCAGTAGTCAAGAGATGCTGAGATAGAAGGGAACAATGAAGCTGACTCAAGGGAGGATGAATATACTCCTGAAGAGTTAGAGGAGCTGGATGAAACCATGCCCTTTCTTGCAAAAAGGTTTTCCAAGCTGAAATTCCAAAAGCCTGTAGGATCCAAAAGATTTTCAGCAAGGAAGCCTAGTAGCACTAAAAACTTAATTGACAAATCAAGAATAAAGTGCTACAAGTGCAATGAAATGGGCCACTTCGCAAATGAGTGTCGCAAGGCCACAAAAGAAGGTGAATCCAGGGGCAAAGAAGCTGAAGTGGATTACAAAAAGAAATACTTTGATCTTCTCAATGCCAACAAGAAGGGAAAAACATATATTGCTGAGGGAAAGGACTGGGCTAACTCAGATGAAGAAGATGCTGAAGAATATGTCAACTTAACCTTGATGGCCTCATCCACTGACAGTAGCAGCTCACAAGTAATGTGACGACCCCATAATCCCATACCGGACTAGGGCATCATCATAAGAAGGTAAAGATAACCATTCATCCATTCCTAAATAAATACTGAATAAAAACAGCATTTAAGAGTTAGTACAACCCAAGAATTAAGTAATTACAGCGGAAGCTATTACATCATTTCCTAATAACAAAATAAATTTCATCAACTCTTCAAACGTCTTCCTTCTTTCCTTCATTCATTCCTTTCTTTCCTTCATCAGTTCTATCAAAAGGATAAACACTTAGCAGCTTATCATCTTTGCTTTCCCCTTGTCAGAGGGTTCAGCTTTAGCTTTCTGTCCTGCAAATCATTAACATTCAACATGGGTGAGCGTTTTACGCCCAGCAAGTATATGCACATTGAGGAAAATATGAATAATTCAATGAATTTCATCTGGAATCAAAGGAGAGAAATTCAAATTCTGTTTGTGGGGCTTGGTGAAGCAATACCAAGACCTCGGAAACCTTCACATATCCTTGAGGATGCACTGATGATATACAACTTGTGATCCTCCATTGAAGAAAGTCAGGTATACACTGGATCATAACGTTCAAATATCCAACGGGGGCTGCACCCGCGGATCTGCTAACCATACAGTACACAGCTGGCCAGGTTGGACCGCATGATCCCTCTGAGTGACTACGTAGTCAAATAGCATTTCTTCTTGGTCAGGTGAAGAACACATCAGCACCTTTCCTTTCCTCTTGCCAACCATGTGGCATAACCCCCATAAGGGGCATCATTCACATTCTCATTGCACAGATATAAGATTGAAAACATAGCTGAAATTCAAAGCTCATTTATATCCATGCATCATCATTCATATCATGCTAGCAGAATCAAAAGCATAGCATGCTCATGCATCAGAACAATTAAAGTATGAATCCATCCTTCTACGCATATCGGAACAAATGATAATGCGTTAAACTGAAATAAGCATGAGATTGTGAATATACTTGCCTCAGTCCTTTGCTTACGACCAAATTTAATTTACTCGTGAGTGGAAAGTTCTGTAAGAATATACATATCACAAGATGAATTTATTATCTGGGTTAAAATATGAGGGAGAAATGCACATGTGATGTCCTTAACTTTTAACGTCTCAATCTGATATAAAACTATTAAGGTTAAGAAATCAATTCAAACATCTTAAAATAATTTAAGAAAATAGCATTTTATAGTTTTTAAAACAAACTGCGCATCAGGGAATTACTACGCTTTAATTCATCGGAGATTAATATCTCATCGGGGACTAATAACCCATCGGGGATTAATAACCCATCGGGGATTAACTCATCGGGGATTATCAACCCGTCGGGGATTAACTCATCGGGGATTATCAACCCGTCGGGGATTAACTCATCGGGGATTATCAACCCATCGGGGATTAACTCAAACCCGTCAGAGACTAAGTTAAAGTCTGTCTCAGATACAGGGTCGTCTTCCTCACTCCTCCATGTGTGGTGCCCTCAACCATATCCACACTTAGGTCAAAACTCATCATTCTCTCAGTGATACATAACATTTCTTTTGGTCTGCATGCCATCCTAAACACGGTTTAGGGTAAAGAAAATCAGGTTAAGGAATACTCAAGCATGGGGTTGCGACTACTGTCAACAGAATGTTTGGTAGTTAAAGGTTTGTCCATCAGGTGGTTGTCAACAACACTACACCCAACTAGACAACTTGAAATAAATGACATTTACTCCGATCGTTAGAATATGCATTAAGTCATACTTTTGAAAATAAATGAACATGGTATTAAAGGTGGTAGGTTGAGCAGAGACGCAAGAAATTTAGCAAGACTTAAATAAGATGCTCTTACCTCCTTACTGTAGGAAGAAAATAAATGCTCCGGTTTATCCTTCAAGAAGAACTGCTGTCTCGAAAATTAAATTTAAGTTTGATGGAAGTTTAGAAAGGTAGAATCAAGGTTACAACAGCGTGATGTGTATATATATCACTTGGTTGAACAACAAGAACCGTAGGATCAACTTGATCTCAGCTGTTGGTTATGAAAAGAAAGGAAATGACTGAAGAAGGAGAGAGTGATTGAAATGGCTGCTGTGTCCTTCGGTCATCTTTCATAGCTAACTCTAGGGTAATGATAGGGATGATGAGCATTTAATGCTGCTGTCCCCCCCCCAGCAATGAAGTATTTTAAAAAGAAGATGGGTACTGTAGCTACCCGTGAAACACTCTTTTAAGGGTAGAACAACTCATAACCTCATGAGCTTTACAAAATAATAAAAAAAATCTTTTGGACATCACATTGCAGATAAATTTTTTTTCATAAAAAGAAATATATAATTTCGATATTCACAACTTATAAGAAAATAATTTTCATGAAGAAAATAAGCTAAAATAATTAAATTTCATAACGAAATTTATTTACAAATCCGGGTCTTCACAAGTAAGTCTTGAAATTTCCTCTAACATGTCTAAAAATGATTGTGTTAAAACTGTTAAGGAAATGACTTGTGAGATAAAGGATCTTTATGACACCCTAAGGAGTGCAGTAGCTGAAACTGAGAGAGTGCAGAAAATAAATGAACATTTGATTGCAAGAAACACTCTTTTAGAATCAGAACTCTCCACACTTGAGAGTCTTGAAAAAGAACTCTCAAGGACAAAAAATCTTCTTGACTGTGCTATCAAAAGAGAGGAATGAACCTCAAATCTTCTAAGTCAAGAAAGGGAAGTCATAAAGAAATGGAATGAGTCTAGCAAAAAACTAGAGGATCAATTAAATAGTCAAAAATCTAATCCTAAATCTGGTTTAGGCTATGGAGAGACACTAGTGAAGCAACCTCCCATTGAGGTTGAAAATACAGCTAGCTTTGGAAAAAAGCCAATACAACCTATCAAGTTTGTAAAGGCTGTAACAAAGTTAGAAAAAGGGAATGTTTTCCCAATAAGTGAAGCTTCCACAAGTGGTGGAAGTGGCAAGAAACCTATTCTTGTCAAAGCACTCAAACCTCCAGTCAGAAAAGAACTAGACTGTGCATCAGTGGATACACAGTCATTAGGGGGAAAGAGTGCATTAGGCCGTCGTAGCCCTTCAAGGGAAAAAGGCCTGTCAGGGGAAAATAAAAAGAATAGTAATGGTAAGCTAGGTGTAAATAAGGCTAGTAAACACACTTCCATTCATGAATCCCCTAGGAAAGTGTGCTAGAATTGTGGTAACAATAATCATCTATCTTTTCAATCTAAAGAGAAACCACAAATTTTGACTGGCACAATTTTATATGCTGATGATTTACCAACTGCTAAAGCTTGCTCCTCCAAGGAAAAAGGCAAGATAACTGTTGAGAAATCAAAAGCATATATTGAAGCTCCTAATAAGGAGAAAGTTTTCAATTTGCCAAAACCAAAAGTCACAAATAAAGAAAAGGTTGTTTTACCTGCAACTGTGACTAAACCTAGAGGACCCAAAACCAATTGGGTACCAAAAACAAATTAAATATTTTTTGTGTGCAGGGAAAAGTAAAAAGCAGTCAAATCTGGTTTCTAGACAGTGGCTGCTCAAGACACATGACAGGAAACAAAGCCCTGCTCACAGAATTTCAAGAGAAGGATGGTCCAGTGATTTCATTTGGTGATAACAACAAATGACCAACTCTTGGTTATGGCAAAGCAGCAAATAGGAATGTCGTATTTGAAAATGTAGTACTAGTTGATGGGCTTAAGCACAATTTATTAAGCATAAGTCAACTATGTGACAAAGGTTACATCATTTCCTTTAAAGGGGATCAGTGCTTGATCTCAAATGAGGATGATGGGAAGCTGGTTTTGTCAGGGATAAGAAAAGGAGATCTCTATGTTGCTGATTTCAATTCAGTAAGTGGAGAATCATGTTTCTATAGCAAGGCAACCCTTGATGAAAGCAGGCTATGGCACAAGAAGCTCTCTCACCTGAATTTCAAATCTTTTAATGATTTAGTGAAGAGAGAGTTGATAACTGGGCTACCCCAAATGGAGTTCATTCAAGAAGGGTTATGTTCAGCTTGTCAACAAAGGAAGCAAAGGAAAACATCCTTTGTCTGCAAGGAAGTCACAATGATCAAAGATCCAATTCAATTGCTTCATATGGATCTCTTTGGCCCTATCAATATTATGTCAGTGTCAAAGAAAAGATTTGCAATGGTCATTGTGGATGACTACACCAGATACACTTGGGTTAAGTTTCAAAATGCTAAATCAGAAGTACCTCAACAAATCATTGACCATATCAAGAAAGTGGAAACTGAGTCACGGTTAGTGGTTAGAATTTTGAGGACAGACAATGGAACTAAATTCAAGAATGCAGCTGTTGATGGATTTTGTGTGGAAAAAGGCATAAATCATACATTTTCTGCTTCAAGGACTCCTCAACAGAATGGTGTAGTGGAAAGGAAGAATAGAACCCTGATAGAAGTTGCTAGAACAATGCTAGCAGAGGCAAGGATTCCCACCTATTTTTGGGCTGAGGCAACTTCCACTGCTTACTTCACTCAAAATAGATCCTTAATCAACAAGGCTCACAACAAGACACCATATGAGCTAATGACAGGGAGAAAGCCAAGCATCAAGTTCCTACATGTTTTTGGATGCAAATGTTTTATATTAAGGAACTTTGGTGAGAACTTAGGAAAATTTGATCCAAAGGCTGATGAAACAATTTTCCTAGGTTACTCCCTAACATCAAAGGCCTACAGGGTTTACAACAAAAGACTTCAAGTGGTGATGGATTCTATAAATGTAGCTTTTGATGATCAAGAGATTTCTAGATTTGAAGACCCTGGTTTCATGAAGAGCTCAGATTTGAAAATGAAGATGAGACTGATTATCAAGAGATTAAAGCTGATGAGTGCAGACAAATGGAGAACTTATCCATTCCTGATCTCAATCCAAACACTGTAGAATCCCCTTCAACAGATAGAGTCAATTTCCTGGACAACAGATCAGGGGATACTCCATCAGGGGATCATTCATCAGGGCATGCAGCATCAGGGGATAACTTGAACCTTGAATTAAGCACTAATTCAAGGGGAGGGTTTTCAGAAGCTGGGAGCACAGACGTAGGGGGGAGGAGATGATAATCAAGCAAGCTCATCAAGATACATCTCCAATCCCAAATGGTCTAGAAGTCACACATCAGATTTAATTATTGGTGACCCAAACAAGAAAGTACAGACCAGAAAAACAACATCTAATGAATGCCTATATGCTTGCTTTCTTTCACAAGTAGAGCCAAAGAAATTTGAAGAAGCCATTCAAGATGCAGATTGGATAATGCTATGCAAGAAGAGTTGAATCAATTTGAAAGAAATCAAGTATGGAAGCTAGTACCTAAACCCAAAGACAGAATCATAATAGGTACTAAGTGGGTATTCAGGAACAAGATGGATGAAACTGGCATTGTTATAAGGAACAAATCAAGACTGGTTTCAAAAGGGTATCTTCAAGAAGAAGAGATTGACTTTGATGAGACCTTTGCACTAGTAGTCAGACTTGAGGCTATAAGAATTTTCTTAGCCTATGCAACACATTCAAGCTTTAAAGTTTATCAAATGGATGTGAAAAGTGCTTTTCTCAATGAGAAATTAGAACAGGAGGTGTATGTCCAACAACCTCCAGGGTTTGAATGTTCAAAATTCCCAAATCATGTCTACAAACTAGAAAAGGCACTTTATGGACTGAAGCAAGCTCCTAGAGCTTGGTATGACACATTGTCAAAGTTTTTGGTGGAAAACAAATTCACAAGAGGTATCATTGACAAAACATTATTCTTTAGGCAACACCAAGGTCATCTGATTTTGGTTCAAATTTATGTTGATGATATTATCTTTGGATCCACTGACACTAGGTTGTGTGAAAAGTTCTCCAAACTCATGCAAAGCAAGTATGAAATGAGATTGATGGGTGAGTTATCATATTTCTTGGGATTGCAAGTCAAAGAAGTCACTGATGGAATTTACATTCATCAGACAAAATATGCCAAAGAACTTCTTAAGAAATTTGATATGGAGGACTCAAAAGTAGCAAATACACCAATGGCCACTACAATCAAGATTGACCCTAATAAGAATGGAAAGAAAGTTGATTTGAAGACGTATAGGGGAATGATTGGGTCATTGCTGTATCTAACAGCCAGCAGGCCTGACATAATGTTTGCAACATGTCTTTGTGCAAGATATCAAGCTGATCCCAGGGAATCTCATCTCATTGTAGTGAAAAAAATCTTGAGATATATCAAGGGCACTACAGAGTTGTGACTTTGGTATCCAAAGGAGTCTGGATTTGAATTGCTAGGATATTCTGATGCTGACTTTGGAGGATGCAAAATTGACAGAAAAAGTACAACAGGAAGCTGTCAGTTTCTAGGAGAAAGGCTTGTATCTTGGTTCAGCAAAAAGCAGAACTCAATTTCAACATCAATTGCTAAAGCTGAATATATTGCAACTGAAGATTTGTAAAAAATTTCAGTAGTATAGTCGCGCCTATCACTGAATGTATAAAAAAAGGAAAGTTCGAATGGACAGAGTCTACTCAAAAGGCGTTCGAAATGGTGAAGGAGTTGTTGTGCGATACGCCGGTCCTAGCTCTGCCAGATTTTTCAAGTCCTTTTGAAGTAGAGTGCGATGCAAGTGGGGTTGGCATAGGAGCTGTCCTAGTGCAAAAAAAGAGACCCATTGCCTATTTTAGTGAAAAACTCAATGGGGCAAGACTGAACTATTCAACTTATGATAAGGAGTTCTATGCCATAGTGAGAGCTCTTGACCATTGGAGTCACTATTTGCGACCAAGTCACTTTATATTGCATTCGGATCATGAGGCTTTAAAATACATTCATGGTCAACAAAAGTTGAATCCGCGTCATGCTAAATAGGTTGAATTCTTGCAATCCTTCAATTTTTCATCAAGGCATAAACAGGGCAAAGATAATGTGGTGGCTGATGCATTATCTAGGAGGCACAATTTGCTTGGAATGTTGAGCTCAATCAGTAGGACCTGGATTTTCAACCAATAATCGAGGCGTGTTCTCATGGAGCTACGGGGAATTATGTGTTTCAAGATGGATTTATGTTCAAAGGAAATTGTTTGTGTATTCCATCTTGCTCAATTCGAGAATTGTTAATTAGGGAAGCTCATGGATGAGGACTAGCTGGACACTTTGGTATTACCAAAACATTGGCAATCTTACAAGAACACTTCTATTGGCCAAAAATGCAAGGAGATGTTACTGGAGTGATTGCCCGGTGTGCAACTTGTCAAAAGGCGAAGAGTACATTTCATCAAAGGGTATATACTCCTTTACCTATTCCAGAATCTTCATGGGAGGATGTCGCTATGGGATTTATTGTGGGGTTGCCTCGGACTCAAAGGGGTAATGATTCAATAATGGTAGTTGTGGACAGGTTTTCCAAAATGGCACATTTTCTGGCTTGTCACAAAACTGATGATGCATCTCGTATAGCTGATTTGTATTTGAAGAAAGTGGTTCGACTTCATGGGGTTCCAAAGACTATAGTTAGCGATCGAGACACCAAGTTTATGAGCTATTTCTGGAAAACACTATGGAAACTATTGGGAACTAAACTGTGTTTCAGCACTTCACATCATCCTCAGACAGATGGACAAACGGAAGTAACCAACAGAACCTTGGGAGTTTTGTTACGCGGATTGGTTAGTAAGACTACCAAGGATTGGGATGTCAAACTTGCACATGCTGAATTTGCCTACAATAGGTCTGCTACGTATGCTACGAAACATTCACCTTTTGAAGTAGTGTATGGTGAAAACCCCAGACTTCTAGTGGATTTAATTCCTTTGCCAAAGGGTGAATATGTCCATTAAGATGCCAAAGTAAAAGCACAAGCTATGTTGAAGTTACATGCGCAAGTACGAGCCAGAATTGAAAAAGTAAATGCAAGGTATAAGGCCCTAGTCAACAAGCATAGGAAGCAACCTAATTTCCAGGTGGGTGATCTTGTTTGGTTGCATCTGCGAAAAGAAAGATTTCCTAACCTACGTAAACATAAGTTAATGCCTCGGTCGGAAGGTCCCTTCAAGATTGTTGAAAAGATTAACGACAATGCCTTCAAATTGCAGTTGCCAGGAGAATACAATGTAAGTTCAACTTTTAATGTTGGTGATTTGACTCCTTATATTCACGATGACGATGTGGCTCAATTGAGGACAATTGTTTCTGAAGAAGAGGAGGATGATACGTTGGAGTTGTTGACAAATGAAAGAATAAATCTCGTTTCTAA
>CM025783.1:34359937-34374945 GCA_014636745.2 Centella asiatica
TGTTAAACAGCCTGTGGTGACTTTGCTTGTGAATGAGGCGTTAAGCAATTGCGGACTTTAATGGTCGTCAGGGTCTACGAAAGTCGTCAGGGGTTGGTCATCAGGGCATCAGGGACTAAGGCATCAGGGCATCAGGGCATCAGGGCGTCGGGGATTAACGCGCATCGGGGACTAAAGTATCAGGGGCGGATGACGTCATCAGTGGGCGTGTTAAGCTTGTCAGGGGCTATAGTCTCCGATAGTGATATTTCGCGTAGGCCTTAGATGCGAGGGAGTAAACCCTATAGGCCTTAGATGCGAGGGAGTAACCTAGGAAAATAGCTTTATCAACCTTTGAGTCAAATTTTCCTAAGTTCTCACAAAAGTTCCTTAATATAAAGCATTTGTATCCAAAAACATGTAGAAACTTGATGTTTGGTTTCCTCCCGGTCTGATACGTTGGAGTTGTTGACAAATGAAAGAATAAATCTCGTTTCTAAAGAATTATCATTAGATTTATTTTCTGTCAATATTAACGGAAGTTTTTGGTTAGGGGGTGTTAAACAGCCTGTGGTGACTTTGCTTGTGAATGAGGCGTTAAGCAGTTGCGGACTTTAATGGTCGTCAGGGTCTACGGAAGTCGTCAGGGGTTGGTCGTCAGGGCATCAGGGCATCAGGGGCTAAGGCATCAGGGCATTAGGGCGTCGGGGATTAACGCGCATCGGGGACCAAAGTATCAGGGGCGGATGACGTATTAACGCGCATCGGGGACTAAAGTATCAGGGGCGGATGACGTCATCAGTGGGCGTGTTAAGCTTGTCAGGGACTATAGTCTCCGATAGTGATATTTCGCGGTTTTTTGGTTCCGATTGCTAATTTCGTATATTTTATTTGTTTCTTAGATTAAATTGGATTGATTATTTTCCTTGTTAGAATAGATATCTTTTAGTAACAAAATCCTTCCTATTGTAGAATTCTTTCCAAAATAGAATTAGGTTTTTGTAACAGCTTATAAATAGCTGCTTATGTTGTATAAGGAGGACAGACTTTTGATGAATAAAAATTGTGTGAGTTTTTACTTACGTATCCTGAAAGTTGGTGGTTAATTCCTTTATACTTTCACAACCTGATTTGTTTAGCTTGCGGGTGATTAATTTCTTTAAGCAAACTAAATAAATTGATCCTTTAGTGTTGATTCCCGGTGATTAATTTTCTTTACGGAATTGTACTAAAGTTATTTTTCCGCAACCTGTGTTTGATTCTACCGGATCAAATACATCACTGTCATTAGCCCATATGGTGTCTTATTGTAAGCCTTCTTGATCAAAGATCTATTTTGAGCGAAACAAGCAGTAGAAATTGCCTCAGCCCAAAAATAGGTAGGAATTTTGGCTTCTACTAACATTGTCCTAGCAGCTTCTATCATGGTTCTATTCTTCCTTTCTACTACACCATTCTGTAGAGGAGTTCTTGGAGTAGAAAAAGTATGATTGATGCCTTTCTCCACACAGAATCCATCAACAGTTGCATTCTTAAATTTAGTTCCATTGTCTGTCCTCAAAATCCTAACCACTGACCCTGACTCAATTTCCACTTTCTTTACATGGTCTATGATTTGTTGAGGTACTTCAGATTTGGCATGTTGGAACGTGACCTAAGTATATCTGGTGTAATCATCCTCAATGACCATTGCAAATCTTTTCTTTGATACTGACATGATGTTGACAGGACCAAAGAGATCCATATGAAGCAATTGAATTGGATCCTTGATTGATCCGTTGGAGACATTGGATGATAAGTAGTCGGATGCAATTGTAAATCTTGCTTGGAAGGAAATATCCTTAGATTTATTTTCTATCAATGCATTGGCGAAAGGTTGGTTAGGAGGGGCTTGTCAACCTGTGGTTACTTTACTTATTAATGTTGAGTTAAGCAACTTCGGGACTTAGTCATCAGAGACTGGCGTCAGGGGATAATTAACGCATCGGGGACTAACGATGATGTCATTAGTGGATGTTATTGTTTTATCAGAGACTGCGACTGACGTCATCATCAGGGGATGTATTGTGCATCGGAGACTAGTCTTGTTATTAGGAACTAATTTAACCCGTCAGGGGATAATTAGTCTCCGACAGTCTATTTTATCCGTTAGGGGTTGAGTTAGTCTCCGATAATGTATTTAATCCGTCAGGAGATAATTAGTCTCCGACAGGCAAATTATCCACTGACGGGTACAGTTGTGTTATTTCTTATATTTTATTATTTTCCGTGTTTGTTTTGGAAATTGTTTCCAGTTTGAATTAGAATATCTATTTTCCTTGTTAGATTAGATATCTGTCCATTATGGAATTTTTTCCATTGTAAATTCTTTCCGAAGTAGGAGTTAGGGTTTATTTTCAACTTATAAATAGTTGCTTGTAATATTAATTAAGCAGACTTTGATTAATAAACTGGTGTGAGTTTTTACTTACGTTTATCCGAAAGTTGGTGGTTAATTCCTTTATACTTTCATAATTGATTTGTGTTAGCTTTGTGGGTGATTAATTTCTTTAAGCAAACTAACCAAATTGATCCTTTAGTGTTGATTTTTAGTGATTAATTTCTTTACGAAATCTTCCTAAAGTTATTTTCCGCAACCTGTGTTTGATCCTACCAGATCAAATACATCATTGATCATTGTGGCTTCCTTGCTGACAAAGGATGATTTCCTTTGCTTCCCTTGTTGGCATGCTGAACATAATCCTTCTTGAATAAATTCCACTTGCTGTAGTCTAGTTACCAACTCTCTCTTCCCCAAATCATTGAGAGTTTTGTAGCTCAGGTGAGAGAGCTTTTTGTGCCACGGTCTGCTCTCATCAGGACTTGCTTTGCTGTAGAAACATGATTCTCCATTTACTGAGTTGAAATCAACAATATAGAGATCTCCTTTCCTTATCCCTCATAAGACTAGCTCCCCATCACTCTCATTTGAGATTAAGCACTGATCCCCTTTGAAAGAAATGATGAATCCCTTGTCACATAGTTGACTTATGCTTAATGAATTGTGTTTCAGCCCATCAACTAGGGCTACATTTGCAAATGAGACATCCTCATTTGCTACTTTACCGTAACTAAGAGTCAGTCCTTTGTTGTTATCACCAAAAGATATCACTGGACCAACCTTTTCTTCGAATTCTGTGAGCATAGCTTTATTTCCTGTCATGTGTCTTGAGCAGCCACTGTCTAAAAACCATATTTGTCTGCTCTTGTCATTTCCCTGCACACAAAGAACATTTAATTTGTTTTTGAAGTGGATTTGGGTCCTCTAGGTTTAGTTACAGTCAATGGTAAAACAGCTTTTTCATTACTTATGACTTTTGGTTTAGGTAATAAACATACTTTTTCCTTATTAGGAGCTTCAATATATACTTTAGATTTATCAACTGTTTTCTTAATTTTACCCTTAAGGGTGCATGTATGAGCAGTTGGTAAATCATCAGCATATAATATTGTACCAGTTAAAATCTATGGTTTGTCTTTACATTGAAAAGACAAATGATTATTGCTTCCATAGTTCCAGCACACTTTCCTAGGGGCTTCATGAATAGAGGTGTAGTTATTAGTTTTGTTTACACCTAACTTGTCATTCTTATTCTTTTTATTATCCCCTGTCAGGCCTTTATCCCTTGAATAGCTTCTAAGGCCTGATGCACTCTTATCCCCTGATGACTGTGTATCCACTGATGCATAGTCTAGTTCCTTCTTAACTGGGGGTTTAAGTGTTTTGACAAACACAGGTTTCTTGCCACTCCCACCACTTGTGGAAGCTACACTCTGTTAGAGTGTATGCCCTAGTGGCCAATTATGTAATGATTGTGACACTATATTTATGATATGTTTTTTGGTTAATAATAATTTATTATGTTTTATTTACTGCGTTATATAAATGTTAACATAATAAATGTCCTTAGAAGAATGATACTAATTATATGGATTCAAGTATGTGACTTGAATATGAGATCATATAAGTATGTAATGTATCATTATTCTTAAATGTCCCTAGTCGAGTATCATTGTCAGCGGGACAACAATAATATATTGAGACTAGTATGTGATTAACTGATGGCCATATCTCATTGGTCATAAATATATACGAGATATATTAAGTTGATACATAGGTACATGTTAGAGAACATAGTACTGGACAGATCCACCATGAGAATTCTACATGGAGCGTTATGCTATGTGTCATAAGTAATTCTCATATTGACAATGATGTAATGGTCCTTCGACCTGAAGTCATGACATTTCTACATAAGGAGTTATGCGTTTTGACATTATCAAAAGTCACCTTTAACCGGGTGGACGATAAAGGTAATTGTTGGATGCATAATGAGTTATGTGAGGATTGGGAATGATGTAGATGGAATTTAACCCTCCTATAAATTAGGGGTGATATCTATAGGCCTCTTGATTGAGTGAAACTATAAAATGCATGGCCATGCTCAAATAGAGATTTGTTTCATATAGTTTACTCATTGATCAAGAAAACTAAGATTAAATTATGAAGAGGATGACACATCCATGCCTTGAATTTAATCTTAGATATCATGGTTAAAAGGATTAAGTTACATTGAAACATTGGTCTCGAAAGGTAACGTCGAATCTATGACTTTATTATTACTTGGGTAACAGTGATGTATTACTAGAAGCCACTCACTGTTTATAATTTTATAATATGATTTAAAATTATTGCCAACGTAATAATAACCTACAGGGTCACACACAAAGAACATTCGTCAAGGAGATATAATTTAAATGTCAATGATTTTAATATATCAATAAGATTGATTTAATTGAATCATGGCTTTAAATTATATACATGTATATATTAATATATGTAATCTATATGAAATAGAGTCCTTTGGAAGGAAATACGAATATATATTTATTTGTGCATGTATATATTAATTAAGTGAGACTTGATTAAATATATATATATCTAATAAATATAAAATTCGGATTTCAAGTCTCCTAATTAGATTAGGTTTTGGATTTACTCTATGAAAGGCTATATATATATGATATATCAGCTATTCTCTCAAAACCAACGTTTTACGTAGCCGCTCATAAGAGAGAGACTAGGGTTAAAAGAGATAAGAGATACAGATCATACAGCTAGTACTGTAACTCTTCTTGTTCGGATCGTAAGACGATTCGCGGGTGTTCGTGTGGATACTGTAGAGACGTAGTTCTGTTAGATTGCGTTAAAGATTTGGAGACGATCAACACCTTCACCAAAGCTTCAGATTCGCACAATTAATCGGTAAAAACTTAAACTATCTGTATTAAATTGTTTCGCATAGATCCTCGGGTTTAGGTTTCGTTTTGTTTTATTTTAAATCGTATTTTTCCACTGCGTTTATATTCTTCGAAACCCAACACACTCATCGGGAAAACATTCCTTTTTTCTAACTGTGTCACAACCTTTACAAACTTGATAGGTTGTTGAGGCCTTTTTCCAAAGCTAGCTGCATTTTCAACCTCAGTTGCTTCACCTGAGTCTCCACATAGCCTAAACCAGACTTGTGATCAAATTTCTGACAGCTTAATTGATCATCTAGTTTCTTGCTTGACTCATTCCATTTCTGTATGACCTCCCTTTCTTTTTTCAAAAGCTTGGAGGTCCATTCCTCTCTTTTCACAGCATAGTCAAGGAGATTCTTAGTCCTTGAGAGATCTTTTTCAAGGTTCTCAAGTCTAGTGAGTTTTGATTCGAGAAGAGTATTTCTAGCAGTCAATTGTTCATTGATTTTTTGTACTCTCTTAGTCTCAGCTACAACACTCCTTAAAGTGTCATAAAGATCTCTTATCTTACAAGCCATTTCTTTAACAGTTTTAAAACAATCAGTTTTAGATTAGACATGTTAGATGGAATTTCAAGACTTACTTGTGAGCTGCAGCTGTCAGTGGATGAGGCCATTAGGGCTAGGTTGACATATTCTTCAGTGTCTTCTTCATCTGAGTCAACCCAGTCCTTTCCCTCTACAATATAAGTTTTTCCCTTTTTGCTGGCATTTAGAAGGTCAAAGTATTTCTTCTTGTAGTCCATACCAGCATATTTTCCTTTAGATTCCCCTTCCCTTGTGGCCTTGCGGCATTCATTAGCAAAGTGACCCATTTCATTGCATTTGTAGCGCTTTATTCTAGATTTGTCAACATAGTTGCTTGTGCTACCAGGTTTCCAAGCTGAAAATTTCTTTATCCCGCTTGGCTTTTGGAATTTCAGTTTGGAGAACCTTTTTGCAAGAAAGGCCATGGTTTCATCCAATTCCTCTAACTCTTCAGGGGTGTACTCAGTCCTCTTAGAGTCAGCTTCTTCTTCCCCACTTTCATCAGCATCTCCTGACTGCTGCTCCATCAAGACACTTGGTCTTGTTTCTCCTTTGTTCTTCTTAGCAGCCATCAGGGCTACAAATTTAAGCTTTCTAGTATCCCCTAACATTTAAGTTCTTTGTTGAACCTCCAGTTCATATGTCTTTAGGGTACCATAGAGCCTATCCAAGTCTATGAGATTCATGTCCTTGGATTCCTTGATGGCTGTAATCTTTAGGTCCCATGATATAGGAAGTGCCCTCATGAATTTTCTATTCACATCTTTGTTGGCATAGATTTTCCTATACATTCTCAGGTCATTTACCAACCTGTTGAATTTGTCAAACATTTCAGTAAGTGATTCACCATTTTTCATTGTGAACCACTCATACTGTTGTGTTAATAGCTGCAATATGTTCTCCCTCACATCTTCAGTGTCATCACATAGGATCTGGATGGTATCCCATATAGATTTGGATGATGTTAGATTCATGATGCTATTCAACATATCATCATCTAGTCCATTATATAGGATACCAGTGACTTTTAGATCTTTCTTGACCTTTTCTCTTTCCTCTGGAGTCATTTCTTCAGTAGTCTTTGAGATTAGTCTTTCAGGGACAGTGACTCCATTTACAACCTCCTGAGGAATGAGCTTTTTTGGCACGTGAGGACCTTCTTCTAGAATTTGTAAATATTCATCATCAATTGCTCTTAGATGAACTATCATTTGTTACCTCCAAAAGAAGTATTTTCCTCTTTCCAACATGGGGACCTTACTATTTCCAACTTTGTTGGCCATTGTTAACGATCGTCTAGCAAGTGTAGTCTGCTAGTTTGCTCTGATACCAATTGTTAGAGTTAAATAAGCTCAAGTGTTTGTAGAAGTTGGGGGGGGGGGGGGGGGGGTTGAAAACAAACACTACAAACTTTTTTTTTTTTTTCAAATTAATTCACTAAGACTAGAATAGCTGTGATTTCAAAAGAACTATGCTTCAAAGGAAAAAGAACACATAAGAATTCAAGTTAAAATAGTTGTATTAAAACTTGAGGTTTTTCTAGAAATCTGGTTAATCACAAATGTGATTAATCAGCTACAATTCTGTAATGACTTACAACTTCTTTTCTCACACTCACTAGCTTCTTGTTTTCTTTGAATATTTCTCTCTAAATATATTATAAAGCTTTTCTCTAGTGTTTTTGTGTGCTTTTCTCTTGTTTGGGGCAATGAAAACTTTCTGTATATGTAGAAGATTAGTTGTTGAACCCACGTGCATAGATGTGCTGCTTTTTCAACTTAGTCGCAGTATGTCCCATCATTCATCCTTTTGGAGTTATGTGTTAAACTGCTTTTGGCTTTTGTTACTTCTTTTTTATTCCCTGAACTTTGAGCATTTAATGATCGAGAGTTGTCATTGGACCACCAAACTTCAAGAAATATCTTTTGAGTTATATCTCTTGCTTCTTGAACAAGTTTCAATGATTCATGTGTAAGACCTGATAACGAGTATATACAGTTATAACTATCCCCTAATAACAAACCCTGATGTTGATTTGATCAATGCTTCTGGATCCCCTGATGACAAGTCCTGATGGGGACTTGATCAGTGCTTAGATGTAGATTATGCAGGTTGCAAATTAGACAGGAAAAGCACAACAGGAAGCTGACAATTTCTTGGAAGCAAACTAGTGTCATGGTTTAGCAAGAAATAGCATTCCGTGTTAACCTCAACAGCTGAAGCAGAGTACATTGCTGCTGAGAGTTGCTGTGCTCAACTCTTATGGATGAGAAATTAGTTAATGGACTATGGTATGGTGTATAATAAAATTTCTATTTATTGTGACAACACTAATGTCATTTCCATTACCGATAATCATGTTCAACACTCTAGGATAAAGCACATAGACATCAGATACCACTTCATCAGAGAACATGTGATGAATGGTATAGTGGAAATTCATTTTGTTCCCACTTAGAAATAGCTTGCATACGTATTCACTAAACCATTGGATGAAGCCACCTTTAACAAGTTGGTAAGTGAGCTAGGTATGCTCAACTTTGGCGAATAAGATTCTTTAAAAATTTTGTGCAAGTCTGTATTGCAGCAATAGTTAATTATTTTCTGATGACTTAGTTACCAGAGACTAATTAACAACTGATCGAAGAAGTAAGATTTATCTTTTGACAAAAATTAATTGATCAATAAGAAATCATACTGTAAAGCATTTGTCAATAATTGTTCTCTTTAAAGGATAATTATTAGCTGATGATAATGCAACAGTGGCTAATTATCCTATAAGAGTATAACTATCAGTAGATAATTAACTACTGATTATAAATAGTAGAGAAACTTTTATATACTTTGCAGGATTCCCTATGTTTATTATTCATTATCTATTTGAGGATCTTGTCATAAGCTGATTCAAGTATGTCATAACTCTCTACTATTTTATTCTTTATTTCTTCTAATTCTGCTACAATGAAGGATGTTAGTAATGATCCAACTCCTTCTACCCAAGTAGCAAAACTCTCTAAAAAAAAGTTTATATCAAAAGCCACTTTCTCTATCTCTCAAAAGAAAAAGGTTGTAAAAAGAAAACAACCACAACCAACAATAGCTAAGGGAAAGGGTGAGCATTTAGAGGAAATCTAGAGGAAGAAATAAGGAACAATGAGAACTCTTGGAGATTGCTTAATATTCTCTCAAAAGAATATTAAGTTCTAAAAGGAAAAGCACATCTCTAGGTGCAATCTCTCAAAAGGCTTTATCTATTTAAAATAGTCCACCTCCAAGGACACAAGTATTTGAGTCTACAATAATCAAATCTATAAATACATTTCAGAGGAAGAATAAGAAACAGGCTCTGATCAATGATCAACCTGTCACTTAATGCACAAACAGGGTCTCACATCGATGCTTCTCTTTTCTCTATTCAAGAGGAGCAACCAATATTCAAATTCTACCCTTATTATTTCTTCTTCTCTCTTTGATATTTCTTTAGAAGTAATGAAAAATTTCATAATTCCATTGGTTTTAGATTCTTTGATAGTTCAATCATCAAAGAAGCCAATTCTTGAAGCTGAAACAAATAGGAGCTCTCAACTAATCAATGGATACTACACTTGTACTTTATCAAACATCCACTGATACAAAACATTTACTTTCTATGTCTCCTACACCACTCAAGGTCACCTAAAATAGAAAGATTTCATATTTCTAGTGAGCTGAGAGAATTCAAAATGAAAGTTAGTGATGTAGGGTGTTTAAGCCTACAGCCTCGGATAACTAAATCAACCTATTGATATACGCACAATAAGCTAATTTAGGGTTCCTGAACGAATCACACATTCAAGGCTATTCGAATCACACGAATAGGATCTTGTTTATATCACACAAACAATGAGAAAAATTACATAATACTTCTGAATTCTTATTAATCAAATATCAACTGGCTATATCTTCAAATACAATAGAAGCAGCTATTTATAAGCTGTTAAGATCCCTAAATTCTAATTGGAAAGAATTTACAATGGAAAGAATTTCAATACTAAAAGATATCTAATCTAACAAAGAAAGTAAATAATTTAATTTAATCTAGGAAACAAATAACAAATATAAACTAATTATCTGAAACTAGAAAACCGGTAAAATCAGCTTTCGGAGACTATAGTCTCTGATGACGTCATTCCTGATCTCCGACAAGTTAACTCACTTGCAGCTGACGTCATTAACCCCTGATGTGTTAATCCCCGATGCGCTTAGTCTCCGATACGCATATTAGCCCCTGACGCGTCCCCGACACGACTATTAGTCCCTGGCGCGTCAAGCGTGTTCCCTAGCGCGTCGTGCGTAGTCCCTGGCGCGTGGTTACTCGGCAAACTCGATATCAACAAAACAAAGGCAGTAATGCAAGAATTCCTTGGAGAATCGCAATGCTTATCCATCCATTCCCACGTTTCAATACCTTCATCATAATTCACCAGAATTAACCCCGACGCCTTTAATTCTTCAACCTTTAAACACGTTGCATTTGACAAATTCCCAACAATCTTTTTAGTCCTTGATCTAGTAGCTGGACCTCGTAATCTGAGCTCTTGACCCCCATCTGATTCCTTATCATTTATGCCCACATCATTCCCTCCTTGTGGGAAAAGATTTGTCCTCAAATCGTCTTCATGATTATCACCATTATAAGGAATCAAATCAAAAACATTAAAAGTGGCTGAAACTCCAATGTCGCCAGGAAGATCAATTTTATAGGCGTTGTCACTGATTTTCTCAAGAACTCGGAATGGTCCCTCAACTCTCTTTTGCAGCTTAGACCCGCGCTTCAAAGGAAATCGTTCCTTGCGTAAGTAAATCCAGACTAAATCTCCAACTTTGAAAACATGACCTTTCTTTCCTTTCTTTGTTCGTCGAATATAAGCCTCATTGGCTCGTTGTAATCGTTCTTGAACTTCCCCATGCAGTCTTTTGACAAATTCTGCTTTAGCTTGTCCGTCCAAATTAATTGCATGCTCAATTGGAATGGGTAACATATCCAATGGAGTCAAAGGTGTGAAGCCATAAACGACTTCAAATGGACATAAACGAGAACCAGAATGCACACTACGGTTATAAGCAAATTCGACATATGCGAGCTTCTCATCCCAATCTTTCAAAGATTTCCCAACAAATGCACGCAATAAAGTTCCCAAAGTTCGGTTGACCACTTCGGTTTGTCCATCCGTCTGCGGATGACTGGCTGTGCTAAACAACAGTTTTGTTCCCAACTTATGCCATAACGTTTTCCAAAAATAGCTTAGGAATTTAACATCTCTATCGCTTACAATTGTTTTTGGCATTCCATGCAAGCGCACTACTTCCCGGAAGAACAAATCAGCCACATGTGTAGCATCATCAGTTTTGTGGCAGGGAATAAAATGTGCCATCTTTGAAAATCTGTCAACAACAACATAAATGGAGTCCTTACCCCTTGCTGTTCGTGGCAACCCCAACACGAAATCCATGCTCAAGTCAATCCATGGATGATTTGGAACTGGCAGTGGCATATACGGTCCATGTGGTTGTTGATGAGCTTTAGCTTGCACACATGTAACACATCTTTCAATTATTCGATGAACATCTCGATCCATGCTTAGCCAATAAAAATGTTCTTTTAAGGCTTCTAACGTTTTTCCTTCTCCGAAGTGACCAGCAAGGCCTCCACTGTGTGCTTCCCTAATCAACAATTCACGTAAAGACGACCTTGGTATACACACTCGCTTTCCCTTGAGAAGGAATCCATCATGCATGAAATATTGTCCATTTGCACCCTTGCCGCAATCCTCTAAAACTTTGGCGAAAAAAGGATCGTGTGCATATTGTTCCTTGATAAGATCAAATCCCAACAAACGAGAATTGAGTAATGACAACAGAGTATATCTTCTTGACAGTGCATCAGCTACAACGTTTCCCTTTCCTTGTTTGTATTTAATCACATAAGGAAAAGTTTCAAGAAATTCTACCCACTTGGCTTGTCTACGATTCAGCTTACCTTGCCCTCGAATGTACTTTAGAGATTCATGATCAGTATGAATTACGAACTCTTTGGGCAAGAGATAGTGTTGCCATGTTTCCAAGGCTCGAATCAGTGAATAGAATTCTTTCTCATAAGTGGAATAGTTCAGACTCGCTCCACTTAGTTTCTCACTGAAATATGCTACTGGTCTGCCTTCTTGCATCAAGACAGCACCTATGCCTACACCACTAGCATCGCAATCCACTTCAAAAGTGCTGTTGAAGTTTGGTAATGCTAATACCGGCGTTTCACACAATTTCTGCTTTAACAGTTCAAAACTTTCTTTGGCAGCTTGTGTCCACCTGAACTCTCCCCCTTTCTTTAGACACTCAAGCATTGGTGATGCAATCATGCTAAAGTTCTTCACAAATCTTCGATAGAAGGAAGCCAAACCATGAAAGCTTCTTATATCACTTATCGATTTTGGTTCTGGCCATTCCTGTATTGCTCTTACTTTTTCTTTATCCACTTCTATTCCATTCTTAGATACCACGTATCCTAGGAATATCAATTTATTTTGAGCAAATACACTTTTCTTTAGATTTGCATACAACTGATTTCCGCTAAGAACAACGAATACTTCACGTAAATGTTGTAAGTGATCATCCATATTGCTGCTATAGACTAGGATGTCATCAAAATATACCACTACAAACTTACCAATGAACCTATGTAGAACGTGATTCATGAGTCTCATGAAAGTGCTTGGTGCATTCGACAACCCGAAGGGCATGACCATCCATTCATATAATCCATGCTTGATTTTGAATGCAGTCTTCCATTCGTCTCCTTCTCGCATTCGAATCTGATGGTAACCGCTCTTCAAATCAACTTTTGAGAATACTACAGCTCTATGCAGCTCATCCAACATATCATCGAGTCTAGGAATTGGATAGCGATATTTAACCGTTATCTTATTGATGGCGCGACTGTCCACACACATTCTCATTAAGCCATCCTTTTTCGGTACTAACAATGCTGGAACTGAACACGGACTCATAGATTCGCGAACATATCCTCTTTCAATCAGTTCATCAACTTGTCTCTTCAATTCCTTTGCTTCCTCTGGGTTACATCTGTAAGCTGCTCTATTTGGTAAAGATGCTCCCGGTATTAAATCAATTTGATGTTCTATCCCTCGGATCGGTGGTAATCCTTTTGGCAATTCATCCGGAAACAATGATTGGAATTCTTCTAGTAGTTTCTGAATTCGAGGATTGACAGTTACGGAACCCAGCTTCATCACTTCTTGCACCAATAACATCAAAATAGTTCTACCATCTCGTAGGGTTTCTTCTATCTCTTGTTTACTTGTTAATAACGAATTCTTCGCTTCTTTTGAAATTTTGTTTTCCTTGGCTCTAGCCTTACGATCATCCAAAATTTGTTTTGGTGTCATAGGCTTTAATACAATCTTTCGGCCCTCCTTGTGGAAAGCATAAGTGTTATGTTTTCCATCATGCATGGCATGACGATCAAACTGCCAAGGCCTTCCCAACAGCATATGACATGCATCCATCTGTGGTACAACATCAAACAATACCTCATCCTTATATACATTGCCGACTGAAAACGGAATCAAGACTTGTTTGTCGACATTCACCACATTATCTTGATTAATCCATTGGAGCTTGTATGGATTTGGATGCTTCATTGTCTTGAGTTGTAGTTTCTCCACCACTTCACTAGAAACCACGTTTGTACTACTTCCTCCATCAATGAGCAAGTTGCACACCTTTTTCATTACCGTGCACCTTGTTTGGAATATGGTTTCACGTTGATCAATCTTATCTACTATTTTGGTATTAAGGAGACGCCTTAATACTAGTAGCTCTCCACTATCACACTCCACTTCATGATCTTCACAATCACCATCATTCTTCTCTTCGGATTCGGAGTCACTTTCATAGGCAGTTTCCATTGCAAACGCTTCTCGTACTTCTTGCATCGTGAATGTTTTCTTGTTAGGGCAATCCATAGCATAATGGCCTAACCCCTTACACTTGTAACATGTGATATTACTCAAGTCCTTCTTTGGTCTTTCCAGTTTAGGCAAGCTTTCTATCATCTTTTCTTTGCCCTTATTCTTGGAGCCACCTAGTTCAGATTTCCTATCTTCTGATTTCCACGGATTTGTGGTTTTGATTGGTTTTGGATAAGATCTACTTGTGTTTGTTTTGCGCTGTCTCTCCACCTTAACAGCAAGCTTAACAACATCCTCGAAGAATACATACGGGCTAAGTTCAACCGTATCTGCTATTTCTCTACGTAATCCTCTTAGGAAACGAGCAATAGTTTGCTACTTTGGTTCAACCAATTCACATCTCAATTTAAAGGATTCAAACTCCTTCACATAATCTTCAACACTCATGGCCCCTTGTCGAAGTGTCTGTAGATGTAAATATAGTTCCTGCTTGTAATAATCAGGAATGAACCTTTTTCTCATGAGGTTCTTCATCACACGCCAACTACGGATGGGTTCGTCACCATCTCGCCTTCTCTGTGCTACTAGGTTATCCCACCAAAGACTAGCATACTTCGAGAATTCCAAAGCTGCTAGTTTGCACTTTCTTTCCTCTGAATGGTTTTGAAATTCAAAAATCTTTTCAACTTTTTGAACCCATTCCAGGAATTCTTCAGGATCACTACTTCCAGTGAAAGGAGGAACTTTTAGCTTAATATTGGAACGTTCTTCACGATCATTAGGTGGATCGTTACGAACATTAATTTCCAACTCTTGTTCCGGACCTTCAGCTTCTCGATCATGCCCATTGTTATGTACCAACAATCTGGCCATCATCTCCTCTAACCGATCCAGTTGAGTGGTCATTGTTGCATATTGATTTTGCAAACGTTGGATCTTTGCATCCTGTAGAGTTGCGCCACGATGTAATCCCGTCTCCCCAATATTATCGTGTCCACTTGAATCAGACATCAGAATAATTATAATGTAAGAACTCGAAAACAAGAATGAATCACACGTCCTTGATTTCTTACTCCCAACGCCAAAGCTCTGATACCAATATGATGTAGGGTGTTTACGCCTACAGCCTCGGATAACTAAAGCAACCTATTGATATACGCACAATAAGCTAATTTAGGGTTCCTGAATG
>CM025783.1:34389773-34438834 GCA_014636745.2 Centella asiatica
CAGTGTTGAACATGGAGATGTCATCTTCACTGAAGTAGCACTAGTTGATGGCTTAAAGCACAATTTACTGAGTGTGAGTCAACTATGTGATAAGGGATTCAATGTCACCTTCAAAGAAGATCAATGCTTGGTGTGTGACAAAGAATCTGATAATGTGATATTGACAGGGAAAAGAAAAGGAAATTTGTATGTTGCAAACCTTATTTCTTTTACTGATCAAATCACATGTCTCTATAGCAAAGCTTCAACTGATGAAAGTTGGCTTTGACATAAGAAGCTTTCCCATTTGAATTTCAAGAACATCAACAAGCTTGTGAGGAAAGGGCTGGTAGCTGGCATTCCAGAATTGGAGTTTTCACAAGATGGATTGTGTGATTCATGCCAGAAAGGTAAACAAAAGAGTGTATCATTCAAAAGCAAACCAGCAACATCAATCACTGACCCTTTATAGTTGTTACACATGGATTTATTTGGTCAAGTGAATGTGATGTCTATCTTAAGGAATAGATATGCACTGGTTATTGTGGATGATCACACGAGATATACTTGGGTAAAATACCTCTACACAAAAGATGAAGTTGCTCAGTTGATAATTAATCATGTCAAGAAGATAGAAACTGAGTCAGGAAAAACAGTAAGGGTGATAAGGAGTGATAGAGGAACAGAATTCAACAATTCCCAAGTTACTGAATTCTGCACTGAAAAAGGAATAACTCACCAATTCTCTGCTCCAAGAACCCCTCAACAAAATGGAGTTGTTGAGAGGAAAAACAGAACCCTTATTGAAGCAGCTAGGACTATGTTACAAGAGGCTAAGCTTCCCACATATTTTTGGGATGAAGCTATAAGCACTGCTTGCTTTACACAGAATAGATCCTTGATAAACAAAGCATACAACAAAACACCTTATGAATTAATGATTGGGAGAAAACCAACTCTCAAGTTTTTACATGTGTTTGGTTGTAAATGCTTTGTACTGAGAGATTCATCAGAGTCAAGAGGAAAATTTGACAACAAGTCTGATGAGGCAATCTTCTTAGATTATTCTCTGTCAAGCAAGGCATACAGAGTCTATAATCTAAGAACAAAAGTTATTGTGGAATCAATTCAAGTTGTATTTGATGATAAAAAGATTCCAGGAATGATTGGACAAGGATTGCATGAACCTCTCAGTTTTGAGAATGAATTGGATGCATGGGAATATCCATCAGAGACTACTGAAAAACCCCAAGATAGCAATGATCCCTACATAATTGAGGGGGAGTTAACTATTGTGCATGAAGTACCAAGGACTAATACTCTATCAGAGACTAGAGTATTAGATGAAACAAAAGAAACTAGTGACTTTAGTGAACCATCAGAGACTAATGGTTCACCAGAGACTAGAGTCACTGATGCACAATTGGAGACCATATTGACACCAAGGAATGTAGAGATAAACAGCTCAGGGGGAGCTAATAATGGAGAAGTCAATGGTTTAGGGGGAGCAGTCTCTGATCATGCAGCTAGATTGGACAACATCAATCTAGAAAATGAAGCCTCCACTTCAAGGTCAAATATGCCACGTGCAATTCCATGGTTGAGAGACCACACACCAGATTTGATTATTTGAAGTCTAGAGGATGGAGTCAAGACTAGAAGTGCAACTCAAAATGAATGTTTATACCTCAGTTTTCTCTCAAAGATTGAGCCAAAGAAAATTGAGGAAGCACTTCAAGATCCTGACTGGATATTAGCCATGCAAGAGGAATTAAACCAATTCACAAGAAATAAGGTCTGGAGATTGGTGCCCAAACCAAGGAATAGATCAATAATAGGTGCCAAATGGGTCTTCAGAAATAAATTGGATGAAACTGGTACAATTACAATAAATAAAGCAAGACTGGTTGCAAAAGGATATTCTCAAGAAGAAGGAATAGATTATGATGAAACTTTTGCACCAGTAGCAAGACTTGAAGCAATCATCTTAGGTCAGTTTTTGAGATGTTGAGGAAACAGAAGTTGTATGTGAAGTTGGAAAAGTGTTACTTCCTTGTACCTAGTGTAACTTTTCTGGGGTACATTGTGTCAGGGGAGGGCATATCAGTGGATTCCTCGAAGGAAGAGGCTATAAAATCCTGGCCAGTACCGACTACAGTGACAGAGGTAAGATCTTTCCATGGCCTTGCGTCATTTTATAAAAGATTTGTAAAAAATTTCAGTAGCATAGTCGCGCCTATCACCGAATTCATAAAGAAGGGAAAGTTCGAATGGACGGAGTCTGCTCAAAAGGTGTTTGAAAGGGTGAAGGATTGTTATGCGATACGCCGGTCCTAGCTCTGCCAGACTTTTCAAGTCCTTTTGAAGTAGAGTGCGATGCAAGTGGAGTTGGCATAGGAGCTGTCCTAGTGCAAAAGAAAAGACCCATTGCTTATTTTAGTGAAAAACTCAATGGTGCAAGACTGAACTATTCAACTTATGATAAGGAGTTCTATGCCATAGTGAGAGCACTTGACCATTAGAGTCACTATTTGCGGCCGAGTCACTTCATATTGCATTCGGATCATGAGGCTTTAAAATACATTCATGGGCAACAAAAATTGAATCCTCGTCATGCTAAATGGGTTGAGTTCTTGCAATCCTTTAATTTTTTGTCAAGGCATAAGCAGGGCAAAGATAATGTGGTGGCTGACGCATTATCCAGGAGGCACAATTTGTTGGGGGTGTTGAGCTCAAAATTACTTGGTTTTGAGTTGATTAAAGAGTACTATCAACAGGACCTGGATTTTCAACCAATAATCGAGGCGTGTTCTTATGGAGCTACGGGGAATTATGTGTTTGAAGATGGATTTCTATTCAAAGGAAATTGCTTGTGTATTCCATCTTGCTCAATTCGAGAATTGTTAATTAGGGAAGCTTATGGAGGAGGACTAGCCGGACACTTTGGTATTACCAAAACATTGGCAATCTTACAAGAACATTTCTATTGGCCAAAAATGCAAGGAGATGTTACTGGGGTGATTGCTCGTTGTGCAACTTGTCAAAAGGTGAAGAGTACATTTCATCAAGGATTATATACCCCCTTACCTGTTCCAGATTCCCCATGGGAGGATGTCGCTATGGATTTTATTGTGGGGTTGCCTCGGACTCAAAGAGGTAATGACTCAATAATGGTAGTTGTGGATAGGTTTTCCAAAATGGCACATTATTTTGGCTTGTCACAAAACTGATGATGCATCTCGTATAGCTGATTTGTATTTGAAAGAAGTGGTTCGACTTCATGGGGTTCCAAAGACTATAGTTAGTGATCGAGACACAACGTTTATGAGCTATTTCTGGAAAACACTGTGGAAACTGTTGGGAACTAAACTGTGTTTCAGCACTTCACATCATCCTCAGACGGATGGACAGACGGAAGTAACCAACAGAACCTTGGGAGTTTTATTGCGTGGATTGGTTAGTAAGACTACCAAGGATTGGGATGTTAAGCTTGCACATGTCGAATTTGCATATAATAGGTCTGTTACGTATGCTACGAAACATTCACCTTTTGAAGTAGTGTAAGGTAGACTGTCAGTGGATTTAATTCCTTTGCCAAAGAGTGAATATATTCATTTAGATGCCAAAGCCAAAGCACAGGCTATGATGAGGTTACACGCGCAAGTACGAGCCAGAATTGAAAAAGTGAATGCAAGGTATAAAGCTTTGGTCGACAAACATAGAAAGCAACCTATTCTTCAGGTGGGTGATCTTGTTTGGTTGCATCTGCGGAAAGAAAGGTTTCCTAACCTACGTAAACATAAGTTAATGCCTCGGTCAGAGGGTCCCTTCAAGATTGTTGAGAAGATTAACGACAATGCCTTCAAATTGGAGTTGCCAGGAGAATATGGTGTAAGTGCAACTTTTAATATTGGTGATTTGACTCCTTATATTCATGATGATGATGTAGCTCAATTGAGGACAATTGTTTCTGAAGAAGAGGAGGATGATCCATTGAAGTTGTTGACGAGTGAAAGAATAAATCTCGTTTTAAAAGAACTATCCTTAGATTTATTTTCTATTGATATTAATGGAGGTTCTTGGTTAGGGGGTGCGAAACAACCTGTAATTACTTTGCTTGTGAATAAGGAGTTAAGCAGTTGCGGGCTTAAAAAGGGCATCAGGGACTACGGGAAGGTATCGGGGAGTAAGACGTGTATCGGACGCGCCAGGGACTAAACACGTCGGGGACTAAAGTGCCGCGTCGGGGACTACGGAGGACAGGCAATTTTATACTATCGGAGACTATAGTCTCTGATCAAGCAATTTTAATCCATCCGGTTAAAGTTCATTAAATTATTAATATTTGTTTCCTTATGGAATTAGATTTCTTTCCAATGTAGAATTTTTACCATATTAGAATTAGGGTTATTGAAGTATAAATAGTTAATTGTGATGGAGAAAAAAAAAACTTTTAATATTGAACTTTTGTGAGGTTTAAACTTACGTTTACCTTGAAAGTGGGTGGTTAATTCCTTTAAGCTTTCGTAACCAGATTTGTTTAGTTTATGGGTGATTAATTTCTTTAAAAAAACTATTCCAATCGATCCTTTAGAATTGATTCTTGGTGATTAAATTCTTTATAGAATCAACCTGAAGTTATTTTCTGCACTTGAACAAACAAAGCTTCCGCAACCTGTGTTTGGTCTCTCAGATCAAATACATCAAACATTGAAGTTTCGTAGCCAGTAGTTATCTCTTTGATTGTAATTCATTCATTCTTTGTAAAGAGATATAATTGTTTCTTATTTGTAAGTAACTGTTGCAATGGAGTATCAAAGCTTCAGCAAGTCAAAATGTGTATTTGATCCGTTGGAGTTTACAAAAAGGCTTGTCGGAGACAAGGAAAACTTGTCAGAGACTAAGGATTTTATCTATCAGAGACTAGTTTTACCTATCGGAGACTAAGGCTTACGTCATCAGAGACTAAGTCTAAAAGAGTCGGAGACTAAAGCTTACGTCATCGAAGACTAAGTTTAAAAGCATCAGAGACTAAGCAGACGTCATCAGAGACTGAGCCTTAAAGCATCGGAGACTAAATAACTCTATCGGAGACTACACAATCTAACGTCATCAGGGACTAAAAGACCAGAGACTAATTGATGACGTCACCAGAGACTAAAGATGAAGCGTCAGGGACTAATCGTGATTTATTTCCTGAGAGATACAGAGTTCGATAATATTTTATAGACTTGATAACAAACTGCGCATCAGGGGATGATTTATCATCAGGGGATATTTATCATCAGTGGGTAAACTATCCGTCAGGGGATGTCTCTCGGCCATCAGGGAATAGCCTTCGATCATCAGGGGATGTCTCTCGGCCATCAGGGGATAGCCTTCGACCATTAGGGAATAGTCATCAGGGGATGACTTACCTATCAAAGGATAATTCACTCGTCAGGGAATAATTCCCTCACCGCCAAACTCATCAGTTGGTAGCTTAACTATTACTGAACTTCATCAGTGGATAACCTATTCAGCGCCAAACTCCTTGGGGAAAAATTTATTCAGCGCCAAACTCAGTTAGCCATCGCCAAACTAGTCGGGTGACAACTTGTTCAGCGCTGTGTTAGGTTTCGTATCATCAGACGCAGCGGAAAAATACGGTTTAAAATAAAACAAAACGAAACCCAAACCCGAGGATCTATGCGAAACAGTTTAATACAGATAGTTCAAGATTTTACCGATTAAAAGTGCGAATCTAAAACTTTGGTGAAGGTGTTGATCGTCTCCAAATCTTTAACGCAACCCAACTGGACAGCGTCTCTACGGTATCCACACGAACACCCGCGAACCGTCTTACGATTCGAGCAAAGAGGATAACAGTACTAGCTGTAAATAATCTGTATCTCTTTTATCTCTCTTAACCTCTCTTATGAGCGGCTACGTCAAAACGTTGGTTGTTCAAGAGAAAAATTCTATATCTATCTCTATATCTCAGAGAATAGCTGATATATCATATATATATAGCCTTCTATAGAGTAGATTCCAAAACCTAATCTAATTAGGAGATTAGAATCCGAATCCTATATTCATTAGATATATATTTAATCAAGTCTCACTTAATCAATATATGTACAAATAAATATATATTTGTATTTCCTTCCAAATGACTCTTCTTCATACAGATTACATATATATATATATATATATATATATATATATATATATAATTTAAAGTCATGATTTAATTAAATCAATCTTATTGATATATTAAAATCATTGACATTTAAATTATATCTCCTTGACGAATGTTCTATGTGTGTGACCCTGTAGGTTATTATTACGTTGGCAATAATTTTAAATCATATTATAAAATTATAAACAGTGAGCGGCATCTAGTAATACATCACTGTTACCCAAGTAATAATAAAGTCATAGATTCGACGTTACCTTTTGTGACCAATGTTTCAATGTAATTTAATCCTTTTAACCATGATATCTAAGATTAAATTCAAGGCATGGATGTGTCATCCTCTTCATAATTTAATCTCAGTTTTCTTGATCAATGAGTAAACTATATGAAACAAATCTCTATTTGAGCATGGCCATGCATTTCATAGTTTCACTCAATCAAGAGGCCTATAGATATCACCCTTAATTTATAGGAGGGTTAAATTCCATCTACATCATTCCCATTTCTCACATAACTCATTATGCATCCAACAATCACCTTTATCGTCCACCCGGTTAAAGGTGACTTTTGATAATGTCAAAACGCATAACTCCTTATGTAGAAATGTCATGACTTCAGGTCGAAGGACCATTACATCATTGTCACTATGAGAATTACTTATGACACATAGCATAACGCTCCATGTAGAATTCTCATGGTGGGTCTATCCAGTACTATGTTCTCTAACATGTACCTATGTATCAACTTAATATATCTCATATATATTTATGACCAATGAGATATAGCCATCAGTTAATCCACATACTAGTCTCAATGTATTATTGTTGTCCCATTGACAATGATACTCGACTAGGGACATTTAAGAATAATGATACTTTACATACTTATATGATCTCATATTCAAGTCACATACTTGAATCCATATAATTAGTATCATTCTTCTAAGGACATTTATTATGTTAACATTTATATTACGCAGTAAATAAAACATAATAAAAGTAATTATCATTTAACCAAAAAAAAACATAACATAAACATGGTGTCACAATCATTACATAATTGGCCACTAGGGCATACACTCTAACAATCTCCCACTTGCACTAGAGCCAATCACTCATGTATCTAATACCAATAGCAATAGTGTGACCTTCATGCTTCTGCTGTGACAAAGCCTTGGTCAGTGGGTCTGCAACATTTTCTTCTGTCGGTATTTTGCAAATATGTACATCACCTCTCTCAACAATTTCTCGAATGAGATGAAAACGCCTAAGTATATGTTTGGATCGTTGGTGAGATCTTGGTTCCTTCGATTGTGCAATGGCACCATTACTATCACAGTAGAGGTCTATTGGATCAACAATAGAAGGAACAACACCAAGTTCAGTAATGAACTTCTTTATCCATACAGCCTCCTTTGATGCATTGGAAGCAGCAATATACTCAGCTTCTGTTGTAGAATCGGCAACTGTCTCTTGCTTTGAACTCTTCCAGCTCACAGCTCCACCATTAAGGCAAAACACGTAACCTGACTGTGACTTGTAGTCATCATTGTCAGTTTGGAAACTAGCATCAGTGTAACCCTTTACTGCCAGTTCCTCTTCACCTCCATATATCAAGAATGCATCCTTAGTCCTTTTGAGGTATTTTAGGATATTCTTGACTGCTGTCCAGTGACCTTCACCTGGATTTGACTGGTATCTGCTCGTCATGCTCAAAGCATACGAAACATCAGGACGCGTACATAACATTGCGTACATGATAGATCCAATTGCCGAAGCATAAGGAATCTTACTCATGTGATCCTTATCATCTTGTGATTTAGGACATTGAGCTTTAGAGAGCGTTACTCCATGCGACATGGGTATGTAACCTCTCTTAGCATCTTGCATGCTGAACCGTTTCAACACTTTATCAATGTATGTACTTTGACTTAAGCCAAGCATTTTTCTCGATCTATCTCGATAGATCTTGATACCTAGAATATAGGTTGCTTCACCCAAGTCTTTCATGGAGAAACATTTTCCCAACCATGTCTTGACTGCTTGCAAGGAAGGAATGTCATTCCCAATAAGTAATATGTCATCGACATATAATACTAGGAATACAATATGACTCCCACTAAACCTTTTGTAAACACAAGGTTCATCTTCATTCTTGATAAAGCCAAACTCTTTGATTGCTTCATCAAAACGAAGATTCCAGCTCCGAGATGCTTGCTTTAATCCATAAATGGATCTTTGTAGCTTACATACCTTTCCAGCATCCTTTGGAGTGACAAAACCCTCGGGTTGTGTCATATACACATCCTCAAGCAGATTTCCATTAAGGAAAGCTGTTTTGACATCCATCTGCCAGATTTCATAGTCATGAAAAGTTGCAATAGCAAGTAAGATCCTGATGGATTTAACCATGGCTACTGGAGAAAAAGTTTCATCATAGTCAACACCTTGAACTTGTTTGAAACCTTTTGCTACCAATCGCCCTTTATAGGTTTGTACATTACCATCCATGTCAGTTTTCTTCTTGAAAACCCACTTGCACCCAATTGGTTTTACCCCTTCAGGTGGGTCAACCAAAGTCCATACTTGGTTGGCATACATGGAGTCCATCTCAGATTTCATGGCTTCAAGCCATTTCTCAGACTAAGGTCCGTTCATAGCTTCTTGATAGGAAGTAGGCTCATCATCATCTATGAGCATAACTTCGCCACTTTGAGTGATAAGATATCCATAATATCTTTCAGGCTCATGGCGTATCCTACCAGATCTACGAGGATCTTGTGTTACTTGAGCAGGTTCAGTTTCCACAACAACTTGTGGCTCCTGCTCATGTTCCATCTCAGGTTCATTGGTATTTTGTGGTTCTCGAATTTCTTCGAGTTCTACATGCCTCCCACTGTTTTCTTTAGAGACAAATTCTCTTTCTAGGAAAACTCCAGTGCGAGCAACAAACACTTTGTTCTCAGAAGGTTTGTAGAAATAATACCCTTTTGTTTCTTTTGGGTATCCCACAAAATTACACTTATCTGATTTAGGTCCGAGCTTGTCGGAAGCTAGACGTTTTACATACGCTTCGCATCCCCAAATCTTCATAAAAGACATACTAGGACGTTTCCCAGTCCACATCTCATATGGTGTCTTTTGAACCGTCTTTGTAGGAACACGGTTAAGTGTAAAGGCAGCAGTTTCTAGGGCGTGACCCCAGAAGCTTATCGGAAGATCTGCATGACTCATCATGGATCGTACCATGTCTAACAAGGTTCGATTCCTCCTTTCAGACACACCATTCCATTGTGGTGTTCCAGGTGGAGTGAGTTGTGATATAATACCACACTCTTTAAGAAGATTATCAAATTCCTGGCTTAAGTATTCACCACCTCGATCTGATCGAATGGCTTTTATACTTTTGCCAAATTGGTTTTGTACTTCATTCTTGAATTCTTTGAACTTTTCAAAAGATTCAGATTTGTGTTTCATAAGATACACATATCCATATCTACTGAAATCATCAGTAAATGTAATAAAATAACAAAATCCAGATCTAGCTAGCGAACTCATGGGTCCACATACATCAGTATGTATGAGGCCCAATACATCACTTGCCCGTTCACTGTGTCCAGTGAAAGGTGCTTTAGTCATTTTGCCTAACAAACAAGACTCACATACATCATATGATTCAAAATCAAATGAGTCCAAATACCCATCTTTATGGAGTTTGGATATGCGTTTCTCACTGATATGGCCCAAACGACAATGCCAGAGATAAGTCGGATTAGAATCTTTTGATTTTAGCCGTTTAGTATTTATATTATAGATAGGCATTTGTAAATCAAGAACATAAAGACCATTAAACATTTGTGCTACTCCATAACACATTTCATTTAAATAAAAGGAACAACTATTGTTCTTTATTATAAACGAAAAACCTTTCTTGTCTAAACAAGAAACAGAAATAATATTCCTGCTTATAGCAGGCACATAATAACAGTCTTCAAGTTCTAATACAAGCCCAGTGGGCAAAGACAAAAGGTAAGTTCCTACAGCTAATGCAGCAACTCTTGCTCCATTTCCAACGCGTAGGTCCACCTCGCCTTTAGCCAATGGTCTACTCCTTTGCAGTTCCTGCACATTTACACAAATGTGAGAACCACATCCAGTATCAAATACCCAAGATGTAGAAGTAGATAAATTGACTTCTATAACATATATACCTGAATTGGAAGTCCCACTTCCTTTCTTCTTCTTTAGATCTTCCAGGTAAGCATGACAATTCCTTTTCCAGTGTCCAGGCTTTCCACAGAAGTGACAATTACCTTCTTTAGCTATCCCACCTTTAGGCTTCAAAGCCTTATTGGATTTGGATTTGGCAACAGATTTAGATCCCATCTTCTTCTTTTTGCCTTTTCCATTTCCTTTGGCATTCCCCTTTTGTACCATCAACATGGGAGAGGGTCCTGCCTTTTTCATGTTGTTTTCAGCAGTTCTCAACATGCTCAACAACTCAGTGAGTGGTTTCTCAATTTCGTTCATGAGGTAATTCATGACAAATTGAGAATAGCTATTGTTCAATGATTGTAAAACAAGATCAGTTTGAGCCTCCTGAGTAAGTGGAAAGCCCAACCTATCTAGGTACTCAATATACCCAATCATCTTAAGAACATGTGGACCGACTGGATCACGTTCTCCCTGCTTGCAATGATACAATGCTTTGCTTGTATCATACCTCTCCTGCCGAGCATGCCCCTCGAACAACTTCTTAAGATGTTCAATCATGTCATAAGCATCCATCAATTCATGTTGCTTCTGAAGCTCAGGGTTCATGGTTGCTAACATAAGACATCCCACGTCCAGAGCATCATCCTGATGCTTCTTGTAAGCATTCAGCTCTGTACGTGGTACAGTGGTAGCTGGTGCAGCAGGAATTGGTCCATCCAGGACATAGAGCTTGCGCTCCTGCTTGAGGACAATCCTCAAATTCCTATGCTAGTCTAGGAAATTAATCCCATTCAGTTTTTCCTTCTCAAGGACTGATCGCAATGAAAGGCTACTATTGTTGTTGTTTGCCATTAATATCTACAATTCATAAATGCAAAATAAGTAAATTTGCAGAAATTTTAATGTTATGTTTTTTTTTTTTTTTTGATAATGGCACATTCAAAATATACCTCCCACTATTTTATTCAAATTAATAGCCCTCACCATTAATTCAGAATTATTTCTTTAAATACTTCTAGTGAGCCAAGATCCATATTTCATTATGCCCTAAGTTAGCTTTGGCTAATCGCTCAAAACATAATTATTTAGGTAGACAACACTTTGTCAATTATATCATATATAACTCTTGGATAGTTTGTCGAACAACATTTGTTCAAGCTCAACTAATGAACTTATACAAACTCTATGCCTCTAGACCCACAATCCTATTGTGATAGCCTAGTTAAGTCGAGCCCAATTTTAACAGTTTGGATATCACAATTATCCTATCGCACCATGCCAAGATAAATGGGGTACTTTGCTTTGGCAAACCTACATCCATCGATCAAGGCCTTGATGAGTGTTAATCATTGGAAGGCATCTGTTTTGGACTTAATGATTTTATGAGGGATTTTATTAATAAATTTAGATCTCACCAACTATAACTTTTAAGCATGCACATTCATTCATTATATCATATATAATCATAAATAAAGTGCAAAATTAATTGTGACACAGTTATGGCCAAATCCTATGCCAATCTTTCCAAGCTAATGAAAAGATTGAAGGTCAGTGTAATGTGGTAATTGATCTTCAAACTTGGCAGCTTTCTTGAAACTTCGTTTGCATGCATCCTTTTCCTTATCTCCATCTTCTGCTGGTCATCTTTATAGATTACATAATAATGAAACCTATACTAAAATATTCTATGTTGTACATTACATTATAGAAAGAAACCTCGAGTTACATTCGAGGGGAGTAAGATGAGAGGAGAATATTACATCCATATATAAGAGAAGGCACGACATGCAAGCCGTATTTCAAAACCAAAACCACTAACCTATGGGTCATAGGGCCATAACTGTGCACCATGCATATAATAAGCACATAATAACATGATTTAAACAATTAAAATAATTAAATATATATTTTAATTAATTTTTAAATCATTAAACCATATTTGGGGACACGACAATCGTGCGCTACGGCGGGGGGGGTCAAGGGGGCACCCCCCCTTGCCGGGGTCCTAGGGGTCGGGAGGCCCCTAGAGGGGTCCAAGGGGCATAGCCCCTGGCGGTGGTCTAAATATTGTGCAGAAATTGTGCAAAAATTTATGCAATTTTTTTTTATAAGTCACAATCTATATTGTGCAATTTTTCTCTATCGGAGACTAAATATTAAGCCTAGGATGTCTCATGAAGATGCAAAAGAACATAAACTTAGCATAAATCTTTGTTGCTATGCACGAAATAACTAAATAGGGTACCAGGTTCTTACCTCTTCGTTCTTAAGGGTGGAATCAAAACTTGTCTGAGAATAATTTTTCGAAAGAAGAACTTGGAAATTTATGGAGATGATAAGTTACACGAAACTTTTAAGAGAGAAATTTTGGTAAAGGAATTAAAATTTCATCTCGAATGAGGTATTTATAGAGTTCAAGAGCAATAAGCTAAGGTTAAGCTTTAAAATAAGATGATTGGTTAATTTGGACGGTAAAATGGTTGTTCATCATGACTCTTAAACAACTAAAATCGTAGTAAGCAGCTGTCACACAATGACAAAAGCCTTAATCGACTACTGTCACTTAACAACTCTTTGATCAACACGTAAGTATAAAACTTACGTAATCCTCTCACCTTCTTCCAAGCTGAACATTAAAATCTTATATGGGATTTGCTAATCCCCTTTTTGATACCTTTTTAAGAAACTTAACCTCATCATCCTGGATATCACATCATCATAAAAATTTTCATTGTAGATATGAATTTATCATTCATATTTTAAAAAAAAAGTAACTCCATGCAAAAATATAATAACATAAAATAAAATTATTTCTTATCGTATAATACATTTAAAATTTTTCGAGTTCTCACAGCCATGAAATTGCAGTATCGCCATATGTAAATACATATCCAAATTGTGACTAAGCTTTATGTGGATCTGATAAATACCCTACATCTACATACCCAACTAATTTGGATTTTTTATTCTTTTGGTAAAATAGTCTCATATCACTTGTCCCACAAAGGTAACGAAACACATGTTTAATTTCGTTCCAATGTCGGCGTATTGGATCAGAGCTATATCTTGCCAATACATTGACAGAAAAACAATATCAGGTCTTGTATTATTAGCAAGATACATCAAAGCCCCTATCGCAGTTAAGTATGGTATTTCTGGACCAAGACCTTCTTCATTCTTTTCTCGGGGACGATAAAGATCTTTTTCTACGTCAAGTGATCAAACAACCATTGATGTACTTAGAGGATGAGCTTTGTCCATATTAAAACATTTTAACATCTTCTGGATGTAATTTGATTGATGGACAAAAATACCATTATTCAAATGCTCGATCTGCAGGTCAAGACATAATTTTGTTACACCAAGATCTTTCATTTCAAATTCTTTCTTTAATAAATTTGTAGTCTTTTCGATCTCTTCAGGAAACCCAATGATATTCAAATCATCAACATATACTGCAATAATTGTAAAAATCGAGATTGTTCTTTTAATAAAAACACATGGACTAATTACATTAGATATGTATCCCACTTTTATGAGATATTCACTTAGTCGATTATACCACATTCAACCTGACTGTTTTAGTCCATATAAAGATATCTGTAACTTTATAGAATACATTTCTCGAGATTTTGATTTAAATGCTTCAGGCATTTTTAGTCCTTCAGGGACTTTCATATAGATATCATTATCAAGTGATCCATATAAATAGGCTGTGACTACATCCATGAGACGCATTTGAAGTTTTTCAGTGATTGTGAGACTAATTAGAAATCTGAGAGTTATTGCATCCACTACAGGTGAATACGTTCCTTCATAACAACTCCTGGTATTTGTGTAAAGCCTTGCGCCACAAGCCTTACTTTATATCTCACAATCTCATTTTTCTCATTCCTTTTTATTGCAAATACCCACTTGTAACCTACAGGGTTAACATCTTTGGGAGTTAGGACTACAGGTCCAAAAACATTGTGCTTTTCAAGTGAATCTAATTCAGACTTCAGGGCATCTTTCCATTTTGGCCAATCATTTCTATGCCTACACTCTTCAAGAGTTTTTGGCACATAATCATTCTCATTTAGCACATCAGTTGCTATAGCATATGCAAAAATTTGATCAACACGTGTTTCATTGCGGTTCCATATTGTACCATTCTGTATATAGTTTATTGAGATCTCATAATCATTAGGTACCTGAGTTTCTTCTGGAACTTCATCAACCTCTTCTGGGGTTTTATCCATCTCTTCTTGGGTTTTATCGATAACCTCTTCTGGGGCTACACCAACTGCTCTATTATGCTCTTTCCTTTTCCGTGGATTTCAATCTTTGGAACTGATTGGTCTTCCACGTTTTCTTTGTATAGAAACCTCTACTAGGATTACATCAACTCGAGCAGGTGCATTTAAAGCTGGTACATGTGATTTAGTAACCCTTTTTGTATCTACAAATGCATCTGGTAATTCATTTGCTTTTCTTTGTAAATGTATAATCTTTTGAACTTCTAGTTCACATTGACCACTTTGGGAATCAAGATAAGATATTGATGATGCATTCCAAGTTACTTCTTGTTGTTTCAACTTTTCTTTTTCTCCCCCTAAGATTGAGAATATTGTCTCATTAAATTGATAGTCAACAAAACGTGCTGTAAAAACATCTCCAATTTTTGGTTCTAAATATTTAATAAGTGATGGAGAGTTAAAACCAATATAAATTCCCAATCTTCTTTGTGGTCCCATTTTTGTACGTTATGGTGGAGAAATTGGAACATACACAACATAACCAAAAATTTTAAGATGAGACAAGTTTGGTTCTCTTCCAGAGACCAATTGTAACGGAGAAAATTTATGGTATGCAGTTGGTCTTAATCTAATAAGTGCAGCAGCATGTAAAATGACATGTCCTCATGCAGAAGATGGTAGATTACATTTCATAAGTAATGGTCTAGCAATCAGTTGTAATCTCTTAATTAATGATTCTACTAAACCATTTTGTATATGTACATGAGGCACCAGATGTTCTACCATAATCCCAATTGACATACAATAATCATTAAAAGATTGGGATGTAAACTCTCCTACATTATCAAGTCTAATTCTTTTAATTTGATAATCTGGAAAATTTGCTCTCAGTTGGATTATTTGTGCTAATAGCCTAGCAAATGCAACATTTCTCGTATAGACAAACATGTGACCATTGAGTTGATGCATCAATTAAAACCATAAAATATCTAAATGGTCCACATGGAGGAGAAATAGGCCCACAAATATCTCCTTGAATTCTTTCTAAAAATGAAGGGGATTCAGTTTCAATTTTATTTGAAGATGGCCTAATTATCATTTTTCCAAGAGAGCATGCTGCACATGATAAATCTTTTGATACTAGGATCTTCAGGTCCTTTAGGGGATGCCCATTTGCACTTTCAATTATTCTCCTCATCATAGTGCTACCTGGATGACCTAACCTGTCATGCCATAAATGTCTTTGTGTCAAGTAACTTCTGGTTACTGACCATATTTGTTTCTATTGGACTTATGTTCGTACAATATAATCCAGAGGATAAACCTTCCAACTTTTCCAATATGATCTTCTGGCCATATTCAATAGATGTTATGTGAAGATACTCAATATTATTTTCAGTTATGGTTTTAAGATGATAACCATTCCTTCTAATATCCTTAAAGCTTAGTAAATTTTTTTCTGGATTTACTTGAGTATAATGCATCATTTATAAGTAATTTTGTTCCTTCAGGTAACAAAATACTACAAGCTCTTCCAAAGCCTTCAATTAAATTACTAATGCCAGATATTGTATTAACATGTGTCTCTGCAGGAGACAATTGAGAAAAATATCTCTTACTTTTTAGTATAGTGTTTGTTGTTCCACTGTCTACTAAACATTTATCTTTACTATTTTCCATAGCTTTTCCTGAGCCTCCAATCATATTCTTTTTCCTTGGAACAAAAAAATATATAAGATCAAATAAAAAGGAAAACTAATTTTATTTCATGACAAACTGACTTACAACATATATAAAGAGAAAAAAGAAAATTAAACTAAACTTATTATTAAAACAAAAATAACAAAAACTACTTCATGACATTAATCTCTTCATCAACATTTTTAAAGAAATCAGAAACATCTAGGTGTGTATCTATAAGCAAATCATTCGAATCATTTTCAACTAGATTTGTTTCTACTACTTTTCCTTTTTTCTTGATGGATGCTTGGTAGAGTTCGACCAAATGTTTTGGAGTACGACATGTGCGTGACCAATGGTTTGTCATACCACATCTAAAGCAAACATTTTCATGTCTCTTAGAAGATGAAAAATTATTTCCCTTTTCATATCTCCCAGCATTGTTTTCATTTGATTTAGAATTATGACCATCACGTCGCCAAACATTAGTGCGACCACGTCCACGACCTTTTCTAGGACCGCGACCACATCCTCGTCCATGACCTCTGTTAGGTTTTATTAACATTTGATGATGATTGTCTTTAGAATACTTAGAAATACAAATGTACAGAAAAGTGTTGGTTTGTAACACTTTAGTTTTGTAGCTAGCAGTAGTATCTCTTGTTTGTAATTTAGTCATTATAATAAAGAGATAGGTTCATTACTTTTGTATGTACTGCTGGAATACTCGTTGAGTTTGTTCAACAAGTTGTTTAAGTTAATTAGTCCTTCGGAGATTGATTTTGGCTTGTCGGAGATTAAGGGAAAAGTCCATCAGAGATTAAAATTTTGTTCATCAGAGATTGGACTTTGCCCATCGGAGATTGAAGAATCCTTCATCGGAGATTAAAATGTTTTGTTCATCGGAGATTGAAGGATTGGTCATCGGAGATTAAAGCTTACGTCATCGAGGATTGTAATAAAGAGTCAGAGATTAATGCTGACGTCATCAGAGATTAAAACAATACCTCGGAGATTAAATGCTGACATCACCAGAGACTAAAGCCAAAGCATCGGAGATTACTCGAAGTAAAGCATCGGATATTACACGAAGTAAAGCATCAGAGATTACACGTTGTAAAGCATCGGAGATTACTCGAAGTGATCAGGGACTAATTAAAGAAGCTATCGGAGATTAGTCGAGGACTTAATCGCTGATGGAGTTAGAGTTCAAATCAAAGAAGGAAAGTCTTCCATGAACACGTAGACTTTATTGAAGACGTAGCTGACAAGGAAACTTGTTAGAAATCTTTCAATTGGAAAGATTGTATTTGATTTGAATTAGGAAGCTAGGTTTTTGTAAACTTAGTTTTAGAAGCTGTAATTATAAATTACAGAATTGTAATTCGAAGCTGTGTATGTCTGTATAGATAGAGAGAATTGAAAGTGTTATATTTTTCTATATATACAGAATAGAAGCTGACGATCAAAAGCTTGTTTTGATTGTTAGAAAACTTGTAATCAATTGTTAAATCAATAAAAACAATTGTTTATAAAGTTTTGATCTTGTTCTTTATATTCCGCAGAAAGTTAATTTCTTAAAGAACAGGAATTCGGAAAAAGTTGTAAGAACTTGTATTCAACCCCCCTTCTACAAGTTCTAGGCCATCTCACTGGGAAAACAACCTCCTTTAAATGATGTCGCATTTACTTCAGGGAATGGACTAGAACCAGTAGGTCGTGATTGTCAATTTTTCATCAAAAGCTCATTATTTTGTTCCGTAACAAGAAGACATGATATCAATTCTGAATATTTTTTAAAACCATGCTCTCGATATTGCTGCTACATGAGCAAATTCGTGGCATGAAATGTAGAAAATGTTTTCTCTAACATGTCTTCATTAGTAATCTTTTCTCCACATAATTTTAATTCAGAAGTTATACAAAACATTACAGAATTATATTCACTCACAGATTTAAAATCTTGTAACCTTAAATGATTCCATTCATAACGAGCTTTTGGGAGGAGTAATCATACCTTTCTTTTAAATTTCTCCACAATTCTAACGGATCTTTCACCGTTAAGTATTCAGTTTTTAAATCCTCATGGAGATGATGACGGAGAAATATCATTGCTTTGGCTTTCTCCTACGGGGAGGCCTTATTTCTATCTTTTATTGTTTCTCCAAGATTATTTGTTGTAAGGTGGATTCGAGAGTCCATGGGAGATAATTCTTGCCCGATATATCAACAACATTGAACTCAAGTGTAACTTTATTTTATAACAATGCTAAATTAGAAAAGTGTTACTTCTTGGTGCCAAGTGTGACTTTCCTAGGCTACATAATATCAGGGGATGAAGTGTCAGTGGATCCTTTAAAAGTGGAAGTTATCAAGTCCTGGCCGGTTCCTACTAATGTTACAGAGGTAAGATCTTTCCATGGTCTTGCTTCATTCTATAGGCGGTTTGTAAAGAACTTCAATAGTGTTGTGTCACTTATAACTGAGTGCATTAAGAATAGAAAGTTTGAGGGAACTGTGGCTGCTTAAAGAGCTTTTGAGGCCATAAAGAGATTATTATGTGACACTCCTATTCTAGCTCTACCAGATTTTTCAAGTCCTTTTGAGTTGGAGTGTGATGCTAGTGGTGTTGGTGGATGAGTTATTCTAGTTCAAAACAAGAGGCCTATTGCTTACTTCAGTGAAAAGTTGAACGATGCCAAGCTTAACTATTCTATATATGATAAGGAGTTCTATGTGATAGGTAGGGCACTTGATCATTGGAGTCATTATTTGAGGCCTAATAATTTTATATTGCATTCGGATCATGAAGCACTGAAATATATCCATGGACAATAAAAACTTAATCCTCGACATGCAAAATGGGCTGAGTTTTTGTAATCTTTCAACTTTTCTTCAAGACACAAGCAAGGTAAAGATAATGTGATGGTTGACGCTCTATCTCAGAGATATACATTGGCTGTATACTCCTTTGTTTGTTCCAGAATATCCTTGGGAAGATGTTTCCATGGATTTCATAGTGGGATTACCTCACACTCAAAGGGGTAATGATTCCATCGTGGTTGTGGGGGATCAGTTTTCTAAGATGGCACATTTTATTCCATGCCACAAAACTAATGATACATCAAGGGTCTCTGATTTGTATTTCAAGGAAGTGGTGAGACTACATGGTGTCCCTTGAACCATTGTCAATAATCGAGAAACGAAGTTCATGAGCTACTTTTGAAAGACATTGTGGAAATTTCTTAGTACTAAGTTGTGTTTTGGTACTTCACATCATCCACAAACAGATGGGCAAACTGAGGTGACCAATCAAATTATGGGGGTTTTGTTGCGAGGCTTAGTGAGTAAAACAACTAAGGATTGGGATGTGAAGCTATCACATGCAAAATTTGCATATAATCGATCTCCTACGTACGCCACTAAACACTTTCCATTTAAGGTTGTGTATGGTCAAAATCCAAGACTACCTCTTGACATGATTCCTTTGCCTAGGAAGGAGTATGTTCATACTGATGCTAAGTCCAAGGCACAAGCAATGTTGAGATTGCATGCACAAGTTCGGGCAAGGATTGAGATGGTGAATGAGAGGTACAAGACTTTAGCCAACAAACACCACAAACATCATGGCTTTAAGGTAGGTGATCTTGTTTGTCTTCATTTGCAATAAGAAAGGTTTCCTAACTTGCAAAAAAACAAGCTCATGCCTCGGTCGGAGGGTCCTTTCAATATTGTGGAAAAGATCAACAACAATGCGTTCAAGTTGGATTTATCGGGGGAATTTGGCGTGAGTGCAACATTCAATATTGGGGATTTGGCTCCTTATGTGCATGATATTGATGATGCTCAATTGAGGACAATTGCTTTTGAAGAAGGGGAGGATAATCCATTAGGAGTTGATGCACCCGTTAAAGCTAATAATATGATTAGTCTTGTGGCGAAAGATGTGACTCTAGACTTGTATTCCATTGATGCGTATGCTTGAAATTGGTTAGAATTACTACCAGGGTTGCAATGACTTTAATCACGAATGAAGTGTTAAAGACATAAAGCAACGCAAAGCTGTAGTGGGAAGCATCAGGGGATATGATCCATTGGAGGCATTGGATGATAAGCGGTCGGTTGCAAATGTAAATCTTGCTTTGAAGGAAGTATCCTTAGATTTATTTTCTGCCAATGCATTGGCGAAAGGTTGGTTAGGAGGGGCTTGTCAACAACCTGTGGTTACTTTACTTATTAATACTGAGTTAAACAACTTCGGAACTTAGTTGAGAATTAGTCATCAGAGACTGGCGTCAAGGGATGCATCTGGCGTCAGGGGATAATTAACGCATCGGGGACTAACGATGATGTCAACAGCGGATGTTATTGTTCTATCAGAGACTACGACTGATGTCATCATCAGGGGATGTATTGTGCATCGGAGACTAGTCTTGTCATTAGGGACTAATTTAACCCGTCAGGGGATAATTAGTCTCCGACAGTCTATTTTATCTGTCAGGGGTTGAGTTAGTCTCCGATAGTGTATTTGGTCCGTCAGGGGATAATTAGTCTCCGACAGGCAATTATCCACTGATGGGTACAATTATGTTATTTCTTATATTTTATTATTTTCCGTGTTTGTTTTGGAAATTTTTTCCAATTTGAATTAGAATATCTATTTTCCTTGTTAGATTAGATATCGTTCCATTATGGAATTCTTTCCATTGTAAAATTCTTTTCGAAGTGGGAATTAGGGTTTATTTTCAGCTTATAAATAGCTGCTTGTAATATTCATTGGGGAGACTTTTTGATGAATAAAATTGTGTGAGTTTTTACTCACGTTTATCCTAAAAGTTGGTGGTTAATTCCTTTAGACTTTCACAACTGATTTGTATTAGCTTGCGGGTGATTAAATTCTTTAAGCAAACTAGTCAGATCGATCCTTTAGTGTTTATTCCTGGTGATTAATTTCTTCACGGAATTGTGCTAAAGTTATTTTTCCATAAACTGTGTTTGATTCTACCGGATCAAATACATCAGGATATCTGTTAGGGGATAATTACTCATTGGGGGATGTCCATTGGGGGATAATTACCCGTCAGTGGATATTCATAAGGGGATAATTATCCTCTAATACTCATCAGGGGATAATTATCCTCCGATACCCATCAGGAAATAATTATCCTTTGATGACCTGCAGTTTAGTTACTTTTTTGTATTTTGTTTCTAATTGAAATAGGTTTGTTTTTCTTCCCTAGTTGGATTATATTCGTTTCCGTAGTTGAATTAGTTTTTCTTTCCATAGGTGGATTAGGTTAAGTTGTCTTCAACTTATAAATAGTTGCAATCTTGTATGTTGTAAGGGCATTTTTTCAGATTTGATATACAGAATTCGTGAGTATTACGACTTACATCTATTCTGAAAGTTGACGATTAATTTCTTTATACTTTCATGATCAGATTTGTTTTAGCTTGTGGATGATTAATTTCTTTAAGCAAACTAATCAAATCGATCCTTTAGTCTTGTTTCTTGGTGATTAAATTCTTTATATAACAAGCTAAAGTTAATTTCCGCAACTTATTTGATCTTCCTTAGATCAAATGCATCACTAAGGATCTTCGGTGAAGCTCCTAAAAGGAGAAGTTAACTTTGTTAACTGAACCTAAGGTCAAAATTAATTTATGCCCTGATGTATCAAGACCTATTACTAAGCCTGTAGGACCCAAATCAATTTGGGTACCAAAGACATCTTAAATTTTCATTATGTGCAGGGCAAGGCATATGACTAGTGACAAAGCCCTGGGCACTAAATTTTATGAAAAGGCTGGTCCTATTATTTCTTTTGGGGACAACTATAAAGGATCTACACTTGGCTATGGAAAGGTAGCAAATAAGGATGTCTCATTTGATGATGTAGCACTTGTTGATGGTCTGAAGCAAAACTTGCTTAGTTTCAGTCAACTTTGTGATTAGGGGTTCAACATTTCCTTCAAGGGTGATCAATGCTTAATTCTAAATGAAGGTGATGGGAAGTTTGTCTTATTAGGGGCTAGAAAGAGAGAACTTTATGTTGTTGACTTTGGCTCAGCAAATAGAGCCTCATATTTTTATAACAAGGCATCCCCTGATGAACGAATGTGATGGGAATTTGGTCTTATCAGGGGTTAGAAAGGGAGAACTTTATGTTGTTGGCTTTGGCTTAGCAAATACAACCTCATATTTTTATAGCAAGGCATCCCCTGATGAAAGTTGGATGTGGCACAAGAAGCTCTCTCACTTAAATTTCAAAACCATTAATGATTTGGTGAAGAGAGAATTGGTGACTGGCCTACCTCAAATGGGGTTCACTCAAAAGGGTTTATGTTTGGCATGCCAACAAGGGAAACAAAGGAGAATCTCTTTTGCCAGTAAAGAAGCCACAATGATCAAAGATCCAATTCAAATGCTACATATGAATTTATTTAGTCCTGTCAATATCATGACAATATCAAAGAAAAGATATGCATTGGTAATTGTGGATGACTACACAAGATATACTTAGGTTAAGTTCCAACATGCAAAATTAGAGGTGCCTCAACAAGTCATTGACCATGTAAAGAAAGTGGAAACTGAATCAGGGTCAGTGGTTAGAATTTTGAGGACTCATAATGGAACTGGATTAAAAAATGTAGTTGTTTATGAGTTTTGTGTGGAGAAAGGAATCAATCATACATTTTTAGCTCCAAGGACTCCTCAATAGAATGGTTGAGTTTTGTGTGGAGAAAGGAATCAGTCATACATTTTCATCTTCAAGGACTCCTCAACAGAATGGTGTGGTGGAAAGGCAAAACAGGACCCTGATATAAGCTACTAGAAAAATACTTGGAGAGGCTAAGTTGCCTACCTATTTTTGGGCTGAAGCAATATCCATTGCTTGCTTCACTTAAAATAGGTCATTGATCAGTAAGACTCACAACAAGACACCATATGAGCTGATGATAGGGAGGAAGCCTAATATCAAGTTCCTACATGTTTTTCATTGCAAATGCTTTGTATTGAGGAACTTTGGTGAAAACTTAGGAAAATTTGACTCAAAGGTTGATAAAGCTATTTTCCTAGGCTATGCCCTAACATCTAAGGCCTATAAGGTTTACAAGAAAAGGCTCTAAGTTGTGATGGATTCAATCAATGTATCTTTTGATGATCAAGTGATTTCTAGCCTTGAAGACCTTGATTTTCATGAGGAGTTCAGATTCAAGAATGAAGATGAATTTGATGATCAAGAAAGTGAAGCTGGTGTGTGCAAATCAATGGAGAATCAAGTAACCTCTGATGTCAATCCAAGTAATCAAGAATCCACTTCAGTGGATAGAGTAAATCTCTTGGACAACAGAACAGGGAATACTATATCAGGGTGTAGTCCATCAAGGAATGCACCATTAGGGAATAACTTAAACCTTGATTTGAACATAAATTCAGTGGGAGCTTTCTCAAAAGCTGAGAGCACTAACTTAAGGGTATCAAATGAAGAGTGTACTAGTTCATCTAAGCTACCTTCTAAGCCTACTTGGTCCAGGAATCACCCTAGAGATTTGATCATTGGTGATCCAAATCAGAAAGTGCAAACCAGAAGGGCAACTTCATATGAATGCCTATACGCTTGTTTTCTCTCTCAAACTGAACTAAAGAAAGTTAAAGAAGCCTTGCAAGATGCTGATTAGATTATAGCAATGTAGGAGGATTTAAATCAATTTGAGAGAAATCAAGTATCGAAGCTGGTGGCTAGGCCTAAAAACAGAACAATTATTGGCACCAAGTGGGTATTCAAGAATAAAATGGATGAAGCTAACTGTCATAAGAAACAAGGCATGGCTTGTGGTAAAGGGATATCTTTAAGAAGAAGGCATGGACTTTGATGAAATCTATCCACCAGTGGCCATGCTTAAGGCTATCAGAATCTTCTTAGCCTATGCAGCATATTCAAATTTCAAGGTTTATCAAATGGATGTGAAAAGTGATTTTCTTAATAGGAAATTACAATAGGAGGTGTATCTTCAACAACCTCCAGGGTTTAAAAGTGCTAAATTCCCAAATCATGTTTTCAAGCTATAAAAAGCACTTTATGGACTAAAGAAGGCTCTTAGGGCTTGGTATGACACATTAACTAAGTTTTTGGTGGAAAATACGTTCACAAAAGGTATCATTGACAAAACCTTGTTCTTCAGACAATACCAAGGTCATCTTATCTTGGAGCAAATTTATGTTGATGATATCATCTTTGGATCCACTCATACCAAGTTGTGTGAGAAGTTCTCCAAGCTCATGCAAAGTAAATATGAAATGAGCATGATGGGGGAGCTATCTTATTTCTTAGGGCTTCAAGTTAAACAAGCCACTAATGAGATATTTATTCATCAGTCAAAATATGCCAAAGAATTTTTCAAAAAATTTGATATAGAGGACTCAAAAGTAGCAAAGACGCCTATGCCCATAACAACTAAGATTGACCTTGATAAGAATGAAAAGAAAGTTGATCTAAAGACTTATAGGAGAATGATCGGTTCACTGTTGTACTTAACAGCTAGTAGGCCTGATATAATGATTGCAACATATCTTTGTGCAAGATTTCAAACTGATCCAAGCGAGTGCCATCTTATTGCTGTGAAGAGAATCGTCAGGTACATTAAGGGCACTACGGACTTGGGGCTTTGGTATCCAAAGGAGTTTGGCATTGAATTAATTGGTTATTCTGATGCTGAGTTTGGAGGATGCAAAATTGACAGAAAGAGTTCTATATGGAGCTATCAGTTTCTTGGTGGAAGGCTTGTGTTTTGGTTCAGCAAAAAGTAGCATTCTATTTCTACATTTACTGCTGAAGCTAAGTATATTGTAGCTGGAAGTTGTTGTGCACAAATCTTATGGTTGAGAAATTAGTTAATGGACTAAGGCCTGACATATAATAAAATTTCACTTCTTTGTGGCAACACAAGTGTCATAGCCATTGCTGAGAATCCTGTGCAACACCCCAGAACTAAACATATAGACATCAGATATCATTTTACCAAGGAACATGTCATAAATGGGACAATTGAACTACACTTTGTGTCAACAAACAAGTAGCTAGCAAACATCTTCACCAAGGCTCTAGATGAAGCTACCTTCAACAATTTGGAGGGAGAATTGGGTATGGTAAATTATGTGAAATGATCTATTCATCTTGATAAGGTTACGCCAGACAAGCTATCTAAGTGATTTATCCAATCATACACTTATGTACTGAAATCCCCAGTGTCTTATATTATTCCCTGATAGTTAAATCTCTGAGTGTTCATAGGTTTTATAAATAAATAAAAGAAATTAAAGAAAAAGGGGTCAGGGGTTGTGCTAGCACTTGAGCACATGAGGGGATTGTATTTAATCCCCGATAACATAGCATCAAGGGATAGTTACTAATCCTTAATGACCTGGCATCAGGGGGTAGTTACTAATCCCTGATGACATGGCGTTAGGGCTTATGAGAAAGCTATTTATATGTGATATTTCATTCCTTCACGATACACCAAACGTTTATTTGCCTATTCTAACAAATTGCTCCAGTCTTCTTCTCCTTTTTCTTAGAAACCCTAACTTCTCTTCAAGAAAGATGGCCCCTAAATCTTCAACTCAAGAGTTATCAAGTGGACTCATTGTTCCTCATATCAATTTCATCGGTTTCTCAGAGATTGAAGAAGTGGATGCGTGCTACAAACCCATGATACAGTATCTACTGAACTCTACATACAGCAAGGCCATATTCTCAGAGCCAGAATATACGAAGAAGTGATTTCTAAATTATGGAGTAGTGCTAAACTCATTCAGTCTTCCTCTAACCTTGGTAAGGTCAAGTCCATCTCCTTCTCTGTGAGAGGACACAAAGGTAATATCTCCCCTTCTCACCTATTTGCAACACTAGATTTGCCTAACTCAAAGTTTGTGGAAATTCTCTCAAACTCAGAGTTGTTAAACATTTTGATTGAACTAGGCTATAAAACCGAAAACCCTTAGACCCTTAAGTTCAAAGATCTAAAAAGGGCTAATGTCAATAGAGAATTGTCTTATCTCTTTGACACTATTACAAAAGGTTTCTCTAGCAAGTCCAGCAATTTTGAAGTCATAACATCACTTACACTGAAGATAGCTTATGTCATGCTCAATAATGTTCACATAAATATAGGCAAGCTTATTTTTGATGACTTAGTTGTAAAGATGAGTAAGAAAACCTCGAGGAAATCCGAAGATTATTATGTTAGATTTCTTACTATTGTCGTGAATGCTCAATTGCCTAACCTTTCTGTTGAGAATAATGATGTGACAATCCAGTGTTTCAAACAAACCAAGAGATTGTTCATTGAAATCAACAAGAAATCAGCATATGCTGATGAATCATTTGTGCTCCCATACCACATGGTTGAGGTAATCACTAATAACACTTCTTCTTCTTAACCTCCTACTTCTTCAATTCCAACTACTATGGCTGAGAATCCTACCACCTCTCAGCCTACCCAAGTAGTATCACCTTCTTCTAAACAACAAAGCTCAATCTCATCAGCCCAGCCCTTAGTCTCTGAAAAGACTAAGGGTACTAAAAGTAAAACCACTGAAGAAACCACAACAATTGAGGGGGAGACAGGAGAGAGTGGTTGGCCATAAGGAGAAGAAGAAGAAGAAGGCCAAGAGAGCTAACCCAATGCCAAGCCAAGCAACATCTTCCTAAAAGGATGTTGACATTTATATGGAACAAAACATACCTCTAGTTGTTTCCTCTCAAAAGGATTTAGTTATTGAAAATAGTCCCCAACCAAGGTCAGACATGAGGAGGCACAAACACTGACCATAGGCCCTGATGAAACCCATATTAGGGTCTCTGAGAGGCACTTGCAGATAACTTTCATATTGAGTGCACACACTACCTCCATATTTCAATCTCTTGATGGATCACCTCCATACTCAGTGATCTAGCCAACACTGCCTTCTACTCCTATCCCTTCTTTCTCACTTCCATCTATCTCTTCAGATGTTATGACACAAACTTTGGATGTCATAACATCAACTCCTCTAATATCTTACACCTTAGAGGAGCCAATTCCAAATGATTCAATGCTTATAGATTAGGACGCTTTAATGTATGACTCTTTTCTTCAAGATCCAAGCACTGATGATGTATTAGGGGATGTACCTATAGAAAAATTGGGGGGTATTCGTGCAATTACAAATCTTCAATCCCAAAGCACATACACTCCTCCAATTGTATATACAACATCTCCATCCTATATTCAACTCTCATATGTGGACACTATAGTTGTAGATGCCTTATTAAACTTGTCCACAGTTGATAGAAACATCACCTCTAAGAGACCTGTTAGGATAACATTAAGTGAGGATGTGAAAATACTTAGTAAGGAGAGGCAAGGTCAAACCCTTGAGAGGACCTTGGCACAAGGAGAGATGGAGAGCTTTGCCTTAGATGTCAAGGAAAAAGGAGATAAAGAGAGTGTTGCCTTAGAAGGCAATGCAAAAGGAGAGCTTGAGGGAAGCAAGGATGAGATCCTTGAAAATAAAGCAAAGAGAGAAATCCCTGCAATATCCAAAACTTTTGAACCATTATCCATTGATGGTAATGATGAAGATGAAGCTGATGAGGGAAATGAGGAAGATTTGGCTTCTAGTAATCAAGATGATGCTCCAACAGACAACAATTTGCAACTAATGGGAGTTGATTATAGCTACAAGTCAAATGATATGGATCAAGTAGTTGTTTTATTCAACGATGAATTATCCAAAACTTCTGATCCCATATTGAGCAAAGTGATGAAGTCACAAATTATGCTTGCCAAAGAAACTAAAATTAACATAAAAAAGGCTCAAGCACATGTTTGTGAGAAGTTTAACTGTGGCGGCCTTGAAAATCCCAGGCTGGGCTTCAGGTGCTGTCAGAAATTGTGTGACAGCTCCCAAAAATCCTATGCTGGACTTTGGGCACTGCTAGAAATTGACAACAGAAAAACATCTTGAACCAAGCACAAACATCAATGATTAAGAGAAATATAATCTCTATTACAAAACCTTAACTCAAACATTCATAATATAAACTAAAGGTATATAATCTTTTATTACAAAACCTTAAATATTTAGTAGTGGAAGTCTAGAAATGGCCCATCCAGCCTTACAATCTAAACATTTCTATGATAGCTTCTTGCTTTACTTTTCCTTTAAAGGCCATCCATAGGAGAGCGATCAAGAAACTGTCACTATGCCATTTTCTCCTTTCCTTTATGAGGCAGCTTGGCCTTCTCATCATAACCTGAAAAACATAACATTATATTCCACATGAGTGATTTACGCTCAGCAAGTATATATTCATTAGCTGGGGTAGTTCGAGCAAAGAAGAACAGTTGTTTCAAAAGGCTTCAGTGTTTAATGAGGTTGGGCGAAACAATGCCGACACCTCCTGGCTATCTCATAAACATGTAAATTTCAGGGTTTCCGAGTGATAACAAGGGGTTGACCCTTTACTTGAAATAAACCATGAATACGCCCTCTCTTCATCAGATAGTGCATCATCTGACCAGCCTGATCACTACCTGACTTTCTCTTCATCAAATGACATACCAGCTGGTCAGCCTGATTGTTTGACTTCGTCATGACATACATAGTCATCACAGAAAGCATTGGTCTGCGAGTGTCTGATTATCGATGTATCGGTTTCTCATTCCCTATCATGGTCGTGGTGCCAGGCGCTCACACCCACTAGCCTTTAGTCACTCATATGGATATACTTTACAAGTATAGAGTAAGAAATCAATCTTTCAATCCATATAGGACTTCTCTTTGGTGTGCTAGCAAATTTAAAATAGCTAGCAACCACCCATTAACACTTCATTGAATATACAACATCTCTTAACGTACATCAGATCAATGATCATACGTTACTTATCCATGAAAAACATTGACTTTCATAAGAAATATCATCAAACATTTACGTAAATCAAATCAATGATCTTATGTATTCAGTGAAAAAGAAGTAGAGTGAGTATATACTTGTCTTGGTCCTTAGCTAATTCTAATTTCAAAACACTGGTGCGTGAAAGGTTCTATAAAACATAGTTGTTGGTATAATATGAGAGATCTGTGCCTTGAAAAATAAATATGAGAGTACGCATAAATAGGGGATGGCCATCAAGGGATGGTCATTTCGGAATAATCCTAACTTGTCAAGGGATAAACTCTCTATCAGGGGATAAACTCTCCGTCAGGGGATAGTCATCAAGGAATAATCCTCTATCAGGGGATGACTTACCCGTCAGGGGATAAACTATCCGTCAGGGGATAATTCACCCGTCAAGGAATGACTTACCCATCCAGGGATGATTCACCCATCAAGGAATGATTTACCCGTCAGGGGATGATTTACTTGTTAGGGGATGGTTTATCGATCAGGAAATGATTCACCCGTCAGGGGATGATTTATTCAAAATCATCGCCAAACTCGTCGGTAATTTATTTGACTATCGCCAAACTATTTGGGCTGTCGCCAAACTCATCACCAACTGTTTAGCCAACGCCTAACTCAGCGCCAAACTTGTCAGTGGATAATTGTTCAGCACCAAACTCATTAAGTCAGCGCCAAACTCATCGGAGACTAGCATTGATACTCATCAGAGATTAACATTATTACTCATCAGAGACTAACATTGTTACTCATTAGAAACTAACATTATTACTCATCAGAGACTAACATTATTACTCATCAGAGACTAACATTATTACTCATCAGAGACTAGCATTATTACTCATCAGAGACCAACATTATTTGTCATCGGAGACTAACAATATTAGTCATCGAAGACTAGTATTGTCACTCATCAGAGACTAGTGTTATCACTCATCAAAGACTATTATTAGTCATCTGAGACTAACGTTATTAGTCATCGGAGACTAACATTATTACTCATCTGTGACTAATATTATGTTGTCAGAGACTAAGTTAGAGCTTGTCTCTGCTATAATGAAAGACCTTTCTTAAGATCATGGATGTTTCCTAACAATGAACAAACCCAACTTAGGGTGCATCATAAACCTATTTGCTGTGTGTATTACTTCTTTACATAATACACACAAACAAATATGCAAAAGAATACTACTACAGCTTTTTAAGCTTTACTCATTCTTGAACACTAGCATGCTCGACTATTATTTTCAAATGTTCATGCATGAGAAAATCAAACAGAGCAGAGCAGAGTATAAGATTAATAAAGCTCTTACCTCTTCATCTTTGAGGAAGAAATTGAAAGCTTGGCTGCTCTAAAGTGACAGTTGCTCAAAAGGAAGAACTTAAAATTTATGAAGATAGTGGGTTAAAAGAGAAGTTCTAAGAGAGAAGTTTTAGAAAAGAGATTAGAATTTTATCTCAGAATGAGGTATTTATAGTGTTCATGAATCAATTAGAGCAGTAGGCTAAGATTATGCTTTGAGATAAAATGATTGGTCAATTTGGGCGATAAAACGGCTGCTCATCATAGCATCTTAACAACTAGTAAAATACTAAGCAGCTGCTGTCTTACATGCACTTACCCTCAATTAACTGTTGCCACACAAACAACTTATTAATCAAATAACTACACACATACTCATCAGATGATAGTCTTCTTACGTAATCCTTTCATCTCCTTCTAAGCTGATCAACATAATCTTATATAAGGTTTGATATTCTCATATTTATATCCTTTTGAGGAAATTATCCTCATTAACATGGACATCGCGAAAAATATACTCCCTTTCAAGATATAAATTAATTATTCACATAGATGGGGAATTAATCCTTTATACAAAATATAAATGAATAAATTATCCATAAACTATTTTTATTTCTGGGTCGTCACATTAACTGACCCATTGGAGTTGTTGACGAGTGAAAGAATAAATCTCGTTTTAAAAGAACTGTCCTTAGATTTATTTTCTATTGATATTAATGGAGGTTCTTGGTTAGGGGGTGTTAAACAACCTGTAGTTACCTTGCTTGTGAATAAGGAGTTAAGCAGTTGCGGGTTTAAAAAAGGCATCAGGGACTACGGAAAGGTGTCGGGGACTAATACGTGTATTGGACGCGCCAGGACCTAAAACACGTCGGGGACTAAAATTTCGCGTCGGGGATTGAGACGTGTGTTAGACACGCCAGGGACTAAGACACGTATCGGGGACTAAGGCGCACATTGGAGACTAGTGACGTCATCAGAGACTATAGTCTCCGATAGTTATTTTTCCATCAGAGACTATAGTCTCCGATAGTTATTATTTCTCGGTTTTGTTTTGGAAATTGTTTTCAGTTTAAATTGGAATGTTTATTTTCCTTATTAGATTAGATATCTTTCCATAATGAAATTCTTTCCATGGAAAATTCTTTCTAATTAGAATTAGGGTTTATTGATTATTCAGCTTATAAATAGCTGTTCGTAATGTATAGAAGGGAGACTTTGATTAATAAAATTGTGTGAGGTTTTACTTACGTTTATCCTGAAAGTTGGTGGTTAATTCCTTTAAGCTTTCGTAACCAGATTTGTTTAGTTTATGGGTGATTAAATTCTTTAAGCAAACTATTCCAATCGATCCTTTAGAATTGATTCTTGGTGATTAAATTCTTTATAGAATCAACCTAAAGTTATTTTCTGCACTTGAACAAACAAAGCTTCCGTAACCTGTGTTTGGTCTCTTAGATCAAATACATCATTAACAATGTGCAAAAAGTTGTTGACTCTTTCTCATCTAGCCAGACATTAAAGAAGTTGAAAAAGGTAGCTGAGGATGTTGAATCTCAAATCTCAACCATCACATCAAATCTAACCAAAATGGAGGCAATCAACAACAAATGGCTGACAACATTCAAAAGCTTCTACAAGTCAGTCCCACACTTTCAACTTCCACTGATGATGTTGCCAAAAAGGGGGGAAAATCATCAACCACTTCATCAAGGATTGTTGCTGAACAAGCCAAAGATCTGACATCAGGGGATACAATGACTGCCCCTACTCCAACAGAAGTTCCAATGATTAGAAAAGACAAAGGCAAGGGTATCCTGATTGAAGAACCTAAATAGAAGAAATCTACTCAATCAGGACAATCCAAGCTAATGGGAAATGCGATGAAGACAACTCACTTTCCAACACCTGTTAAGGCAATAATTTATGGGAAAGTGGAGTTGATCTATCCTCAAGATAAAAGGCTAGTAGAAGTTGATGCACTTTATGCACAGCAACTTAAAAAAGAAGAGGAGATGAAAATGGAGAAGGAAATAACAGAAGAAAGAAGAAATGGCAAGTCAAAATCCTCAAGGCTATCTAAGCTCTCAATTGGTGCATCAGGGGATAAGAGCAAAGAGAAATTAATAAGGCCTGACACTCAGGTACCTTTAACATCCCCTGATGTATCAAAACCTAAGTCAACTCAAGCTTAAGTTCAAACTTCTCCTCTAGTAACATTTGGACCGCCTACATTAGTTGAATTCCTAAGAGATGACAAGTTCAAGAACTTGAATTTGATGAAATCTATCTATTGCATAAATGTCAGAGCAAATATCAATAGAGAGAGATTCGTTGTCATCAAAATGAGAAATAAGTCAGAGTTCATTGTCTCTATGGACTGGTTTAGGATGATGGATGTTGAACAACTTGCTATGGCTAAGGAAGCAGTGCCTAACACTTCTCAAATGAATAGAGACTTAAGGGAAGATGAGGAGAGCCATCAACGACAACAGGAAATTGCCCATAGCTATGGGTAAACCTCTAAAGTGGTTTTATAAAGCTGCCGATGGGCAAGAGGAGGACATAAGAAGTAAAGATGTTGAGGGGATGAAGCTTGATGAGGCCATGCATGTTCAAAGCCAGATTGCCTTTCACAAGAATGAACATGTTATAAAGTTCAGAGCAATGAATATCACCAAGGTGCTCAAGGAGATTGCAGAAACCAGAGCTGATGATAGGATCTCAGCATTTGTAAAGGACCTTCCCATAGTAAAAGGATTCAAGGAATATCCAATGATCACCCATCCCATGGGTACTGAATTCAAGAATTCAAAAGGGGATATCATTACTTTTACTAGTCATAACTTGTTGCAGATAACTTGCAAGAAATTGAATCTGACTTTGAAGCTCTAAAGCAAAACACAAATGTCAATATTGTCAACTTCAGAAAACTACTCCAGAAAGAGTTCAATAAGTTGAAAGAAGGTGGAGAATACCAAGGAGCAGGGATTTGTTAGGTTTTATAACATTTGATGATGATTGTACTTAGAATACTTAGAAATACAAATGTATAGTTAGTGCTAGTTTATAGAAATTGAGTGTTTTTAGGTGGTAGTTTACTCTCTGATTGTTGTACTACATTTTTATAAGAGAGTAAGTTAATTTGTATTGTAAGAGAGATACCAAAACTACATTGGAAAATTCAACAAAGTCAGGGGATAGTTCTTCATCAGGGACTAAAAGGCTTGTAAGAGACTAAGTTCAAAATTAAGCCTGTCGGAGACTAAGGGAAAAGCCTGTCGAAGACTAAGGCTAAACCTATCGGACACTAAGCTAAGTCTGTCGGAGACAAAGCTTACTCGACCAGAGACTATTGTTGAAGCCATAAAAGACTAAAGCAAAGATTACTCTCCGATGTAGTACATAGTTCTAATTTAATTAGATGTTGACTTCATCATGGACAAAGAAGTTGTGTTGAAGACGAAGCTAGTTAGGAAATATACCAGAGTTGTTTTTCTTATTGAAGTAGAGTTACTATTTAGATTGTACATATAATTTATATTATCTAATAGGATTAGAAGCTGAATTACGATTCAGAATCATAAGCTATAATTGAATTTATAAAAATATAAGAATCTGTACAATTCTATTGATTTCTATATATACAGTACAAAAAATTGAAGCTAACAATCAATTTGTGATTGTTAGAATTGGTAATCAGTTGTCAATCAATAAAAGCAATTATTTATAATTTTGTCTTATTCTTTTTATTCCGTAAATTATATTATTTTACTATTTTAAAGAACAAGAATTTAAAAAGATTCATAAAACATGTATTCAACAACCCCCCCCCCCCCCCTCCAAGTTCTAGGCTGTCTTACTTGGATAACAATTGGTATTAGAGCTTGATCGATTTAATTCAATTAAAAAGATCCAAAGATAGCCAACGACGAAGTTAGTAGCTCCAACATAATGAGTTATGCTGGCAACAGTGATGGTGGAACCAGGATTACAGTTTTGAAAAGAGAAGAATATCCAATCTGGAAGCAAAACATATACATGCACTTGAGAGCAACAGACCTTGATTAGATTGATAGGATTGAGAAGGGTTCATATCAACCAAGGAAATTTGTTCCTTCAAAAACTGTGGAAGGAACAATAATAGTTGAGCTATTTGAACTTGCACCTAAGAGTGATTATACTAATGAAGACAAGTTACAAGTGCTAAAAGATGCTATCGTGATTAACATACTTTACAATGGTTTGGATAAAAATATGTTCACAAGCATCATCAATTGCACTACATTAAAGCAGATCTATGACACCATCAAGGTCCTATGTGAGGGCACGAACCAAGTAAGAAAGAACAAAAGGTCATTCTTGACACAACAATATGAATTCTTTCAAGCAAAGCCTGGTGAATCGATAACATTAGTGTATGATAGATTCAATGCTTTGCTGAATGACCTAAAAATACTTGAAAAGTCCTATGAAAATGAAGATGTCAACACCAAATTCATGAGGGCTCTCCCACCAAGCTGGGATCCAAAAACAACTACAGTAAAGGAAGCTCATGATTTGGATACCCTCACATTGGACAGGCTCTATGGAAATCTAAAGACTCATGAACTTGAAGTAGAGCAAAGGCAAAAGATGCACGACAAGTTGCATTGATCGTTGATACCAAGATGGCTCATAAGGAGTTTGATGATGAAACCTATACTATAAGCTCTACTAAACAAGAGTCTGAATCTGACAATGGTGATTACATGGAAGAATTAATGGCCTTCATGGTGAAGTACTTCAAGAAATTCAAAGCTAGTAGGAAAGGAAAGAAATCGTCAAGAAAACCTAACCCAAAGCGAGAAGGTCAAATTGTGACCTTTGACAAAAAGAAGATAAGATGCTACAACTGTGATGGGTTAGGGCACTTTGCCAATGAGTGCAAGAAGCCTAGATCAACAGAGAAATCTAAGGATGACAAGAGCAGAAAAATAGAAAATGACCTTATTGACAAAAAGTACAAATCTGATACGTTGGAGTTGTTGACAAATGAAAGAATAAATCTCATTTCTAAAGAATTATCATTAGATTTATTTTCTATCAATATTAACGGAAGTTTTTGGTTAGGGGGTGTTAAATAGCCTGTGGTGACTTTGCTTGTGAATAAGGCGTTAAGCAGTTGTGGACTTTAATGGTCATCAGGGATTAAGGGCAACAGGGCGTCGGGGATTAACGTGCATCGGGGACTAATAAAGTATCAGGGGCGAATGACGTCATCAAGGGGAGTAACGCGCATCGGGGACTAAAGTATCAGGGGCGAATGACGTCATCAGCGGCGTGTTAAGCTTGTCAGGAACTATAGTCTCCGATAGTGATATTTTGCGGTTTTTCGGTTCCGGTTGCTAATTTCGTATATTTTATTTGTTTCTTAGATTAAATTGGATTGATTATTTTCCTTGTTAGAATAGATATCTTTTGGTAACAAAATCCTTTCTATTGTAGAATTCTTTCCAAAATAGAATTAGGTTTTTGGTAACAGCTTATAAATAGCTGCTTATGTTGTATAAGGAGGACAGACTTTTTGATCAATAAAATTGTGTGAGTTTTTACTTATGTATCCTGAAAGTTGGTGGTTATTTCCTTTAGACTTTCACAACCTGATTTGTTTAGCTTGCGGGTGATTAATTTCTTTAAGCAAACTAAATAAATTGATCCTTTAGTGTTGATTCCCGGTGATTAATTTTCTTTACGGAATTGTGCTAAAGTTATTTTTCCGCAACCTGTGTTTGATTCTACCGGATCAAATACATCATCTTGGTATCAGAGCTTTTGGTGGACAGATTGACTTGATTCATTCTAACAAACTCAAATCCAATGGCTGGAGAAGAAGAACAAATTATTCCACGAGGACTTACCATGGAGCAAGCACAAAACTTGCGCCGTGATAGACAGATCAATGACCTGACTAAAAAGATGAACGAGTTACTAGCCAGGTTAGACCGAAGGAACCCTTCCACAAGTCCAAACCGTAGTGCCAGATCTGCTCGTACGTCAGATTCGGAAGGAGAAGAAGTGGCAGACCAGCACCAAGGAGGCAGAGAGACAATACTGACGACGATAAGGGGCTGAGGTTAGATATTCCAGACTTCGATGGCAGCATGAAGCCAGAAAAGTTCTTAGAATGGCTACAAAGAATTGAAAGAGTCTTTGAATACAAGGACTATGATGACCACAAGAAATTCAAGGTGGCAGTATTAAAATTCACAAGTTACGCTAATCTGTGGCATGAAAACTTAAAGAATAAGAGAAGGAGAGAAGGTAAGTCACGACTTGTGTCTTGGGAAGCCTTGAAGGGAAGGATGAAGAAACGGTTCCTACCCACGGATTATGTACAAGATGTGTTCTTGAAACTACAAAGTTTCAAACAAGGGGCACTGTCGGTAGGAGAGTACACGGTGTAGTTTGAGAAACTCACCATGTTATGCGATCTTGAGGAGAGGGCAGAACACAAGATTGCTCGGTTCTTAACAGGACTGAACAATAATATTGCCGAGAGAGTAGAGTTACAACCCTACTAGTCCTTCGAAGAAGTATGTAAGGTGGCCATGAGAGCTGAGAAACATGCCAAGGCCAAGGTAAACAACTATATGCGGCCAGTAAACAAAACGATGGAAAGAGGCAGAAGCGAAAAGAGAAACGAAGCACGAACTGCGACAAAATTCAATCCTACCTTTGACAAGTTCAAGAAGGACAAGGGTAAGTCTACTACGCCATTGGCGACGGAAGATAGACGAATTTGCTTCAAGTGTAAGGGCTACGGACACATGCAACGTGATTGTCCTAACAATAGAGTAATGACTCTCCAGGATGTCGTAGAGATTGAGGCATCTTATGCTTCTAAAGAGAGAGAAACACATGAAGAAGAGGAGTTGAGTAGCTGTGAATCTGAAGATGAGTTCGAAGCTGATTCTGTAGATGAACCCGAGACTCATGGGTCACAATTGATTGTTCGGAGACTGTTACAAGCCAAACCAGTTCCCTTGGAAGCTGACCTAAGGGACAAGATCTTTATGACCAGAGTGTTGGTAAAGGACAAACTATGCAATCTGATAATCGACACGGGTAGTTGCACCAATGTGGTTTCTACTACGTTGATTGATAAATTGAATTGGCCGACAACACCCCCTCCTAAACCATACAAATTACATTGGCTAAGTGATGGAGGAGAAGTGAAAGTGACAAAACAAGCACTGATTTCTTTTGAAATTGGCAAATTCAAGGATCAAGTGTTATGTGATGTTTGTGTCATGGATGCATGCCACATCTTATTGGGAAGACCATGGCAGTATGATAGATTTGTCAAGTACGATGGCAGAACGAATGTGTACATTGCCAAGGTAGGCAACAAGAAGACGGCTCTAAAACCTTTATCCTCTTCTGGCGCACGCAAGGAGAGTTTAATGGTGAGTGGGAAGCAATTCCAGTCTGAACTGGAACAGGAAGGTCACGGCTACTTGCTGATTGCTGTCGGTTTTCAATCTGAGCAGAAGCCCGAAGGACTAAACAAGGACGTGCAGGAATTGTTGGAAGAATTTCAGGATGTGTTTCCTGAAGATTTACCACCAGGTTTACCACCTATTAGAGGAATTGAACATCAAATTGATTTAATTCCTGGGGCATCCTTATCTAACAAAGTGGCTTACTGATGTAACCCTCAAGAGGCACAAGAAATACAAAGATAGATTAAGGAACTGATGAAGCGAGGTTATGTATGAGAGAGCATGAGCCCTTGCGCTGTTCCAACTTTGGTGGTACCAAAGAAGGATGGAACATGGAGAATGTGCATTGATAGTAGGGCAGTGAACAACATTACTATCAAGTATAGATTTCCAATTCCAAGGTTGGATGATTTGCTGGATGAGCTGCATGGTTCAGTGGTATTTTCCAAGATAGATCTACGCAGCGGATATCACCAAATAAGAATGAAGGAAGGTGATGAATGGAAGACAGCATTCAAGACAAAAGTAGGTTTGTATGAATGGCTTGTCATGCCTTTTGTTCTAAGCAACGCGCCAAGCACTTTTATGAGGCTGATGAACGAGGTACTCAAACCTTTCTTGGGGAAGTTCGTTGTGGTGTACTTGGATGACATACTGATCAACAGCAAGAACAGGGAAGAACACTTGATACATTTAAAATCAGTATTTTGAATGTTGAGAAAACAAAAACTTTATGCCAAGCTGGAGAAGTGCTACTTCTTGGTGCCGAGCGTAACCTTCCTAGGTTACATAGTTTCGGGAGATGGAGTTTCAGTTGATCCATCAAAAGTGGAAGCTATAAAATCTTGGCCAGTACCGACTACAGTGACAGAGGTAAGATCTTTCCATGGCCTTGCGTCATTTTATAGAAGATTTGTAAAAAATTTCAGTAGTATAGTCGCACCTATCACTGAATGTATAAAAAAAGGAAAGTTCGAATGGACGGAGTCTGCTCAAAAGGCGTTCGAGAGGGTGAAGGAGTTGTTGTGCGATACGCCGGTCCTAGCTCTGCCAGATTTTTCAAGTCCGTTTGAAGTAGAGTGTGATGCAAGTGGGGTTGGCATAGGAGCTGTCCTAGTGCAAAAGAAAAGACCCATTGCCTATTTTAGTGAAAAACTCAATGGGGCAAGACTGAATTATTCAACCTATGATAAGGAGTTCTATGCCATAGTGAGAGCTCTTGACCATTGGAGTCACTATTTGCGGCCAAGTCACTTTATATTGCATTCGGATCATGAGGCTTTAAAATACATTCATGGGCAACAAAAATTGAATCCGCGTCATGCTAAATGGGTTGAATTCTTGCAATCCTTCAATTTTTCATCAAGGCATAAACAGGGCAAAGATAATGTGGTGGCTGATGCATTATCTAGGAGGCACAATTTGCTTGGAGTGTTGAGCTCAAAATTACTTGGTTTTGAGTTGATTAAAGAGTACTATCAGCAGGACCTGGACTTTCAACCAATAATGGAGGCGTGTTCTCATGGAACTACGGGAAATTATGTGTTTCAAGATGGATTTCTGTTCAAAGGAAATTGTTTGTGTATTCCATCTTGCTCAGTTCGAGAATTGTTGATTAGAGAAGCTCACGGAGGAGGACTAGCCAGACACTTTGGTATTACCAAAACGTTGGCAATCTTACAAGAACATTTCTATTGGCCAAAAATGCAAGGAGATGTTACTGGGGTGATTGCCCGGTGTGCAACTTGTCAAAAGGCGAAGAGTACGTTTCATCAAGGTTTATATACTCCTTTACCTGTTCCAGAATCTTCGTGGGAAGATGTCGCTATGGATTTTATTGTGGGATTGCCTCGGACTCAAAAAGGTAATGACGCAATAATGGTAGTTGTGGACAGGTTTTCCAAAATGGCACATTTCTTGGCCTGTCACAAAACTGATGATGCATCTCGTATAGCTGATTTGTATTTGAAGGAAGTGGTTCGACTTCATGGGGTTCCAAAGACTATAGTTAGCGATCGAGACACTAAGTTTATGAGCTATTTCTGGAAAACACTATGGAAACTGTTGGGAACTAAACTGTGTTTCAGCACTTCACATCATCCTCAGATAGATGGACAGACGGAAGTAACCAACAGAACCTTAGGAGTTTTGTTACGTGGATTGGTTAGTAAGACTACCAAAGATTGGGATGTCAAACTTGCACATGCTGAATTTGCCTACAATAGGTCTGCTACGTATGCTACGAAACATTCACCTTTTGAAGTGGTGTATGGTGAAAACCCCAGACTTCCAGTGGATTTAATTCCTTTGCCAAAGGGTGAATATGTTCATTCAGATGCCAAAGTAAAAGCACAAGCTATGATGAAGTTACATGCGCAAGTGTGAGCCAGAATTGAAAAAGTAAATGCAAGGTATAAGGCCCTAGTCAACAAGCATAGGAAGCAACCTAATTTCCAGGTGGGTGATCTTGTTTGGTTGCATCTGCGAAAAGAAAGATTTCCTAACCTACGTAAACATAAGTTAATGCCTCGGTCGGAGGGTCCCTTCAAGATTGTTGAAAAGATTAACAACAATGTTTTCAAATTGGAGTTGCCAGGAGAATACAGTGTAAGTGCAACTTTTAATGTTGGTGATTTGACTCCTTATATTCACGATGACGATGTAGCTCAATTGAGGACAATTGTTTCTGAAGAAGAGGAGGATGATACGTTGGAGTTGTTGACAAATGAAAGAATAAATTTCGTTTCTAAAGAATTATCATTAGATTTATTTTCTATCAATATTAACGGAAGTTTTTGGTTAGGGGGTGTTAAACAGCCTGTGGTGACTTTGCTTGTGAATAAGGCGTTAAGCAGTTGTGGACTTTAATGGTCATCAGGGATTAAGGGCAACAGGGCGTCAGGGATTAACGTGCATCAGGGACTAAAGTATGCATCGGGGACTAATAAAGTATCAGGGGCGAATGACGTCATCAGGGGGAGTAACACGCATCGGGGACTAAAGTATCAGGGGCGAATGACGTCATCAGCGGCGTGTTAAGCTTGTCAGGAACTATAGTCTCCGATAGTGATATTTTACGGTTTTTCGGTTCCGGTTGCTAATTTCGTATATTTTATTTGTTTCTTAGATTAAATTGGATTAATTATTTTCCTTGTTAGAATAGATATCTTTTGGTAACAAAATCCTTTCTATTGTAGAATTCTTTCCAAAATAGAATTAGGTTTTTGGTAACAGCTTATAAATAGCTGCTTATGTTGTATAAGGAGGACAGACTTTTTGATCAATAAAATTGTGTGAGTTTTTACTTACGTATCCTGAAAGTTGGTGGTCATTTCCTTTAGACTTTCACAACCTGATTTGTTTAGCTTGCAGGTGATTAATTTCTTTAAGCAAACTAAATAAATTGATCCTTTAGTGTTGATTCCCGGTGATTAATTTTCTTTACGGAATTGTGCTAAAGTTATTTTTCCGCAACCTGTGTTTGATTATACCGGATCAAATACATCAAAATCAGAGCAAGGCCTTGATTATTGAAGGTAAAGACTAGACTGATAGTGATTCTGATGAAGAAATTGTCAACTTTGTCTTAATGGCTCAAAATGATGAGCCAAGTGATTCTTCAAAGGTATGCGATGCAACTCAAAACTTTAATGTGCTTAATCTAATTGATACATTTAGTATAGAGAGCATACAAAAAGATATGTCTGATTTGCGTGTTAGTTTTAGATCATTGACAATTGAACATGCCAGAGTTAAAGAATCACATGACCAACTCTTAAATAGAAATAAATTTCTTGAAGAGAGACAAATATAATTTGACACTATCAAGTTAGAAATGAATAAAGCTCATAATATGATTGATGCTTAGAAAAAGAGGGAATACTACTTAGTCGAACAACTTGAACTTGAACAGGATAAGGTAAGACAATGGAACCAATCCTTTCAAAAGCTGTCAGACTTAGTAAGAAGTCAAATGGTAGGACAAAAATCTGGTCTAGGTTATGATGAGTACCTAGGAAAGCAACTAGAAATAAAAGAGAGTGAAGGAACTGTTAACTCCATGATTCAAAAGCCAATTCTTATTAAAAGGATTAATTTTGTCTCACCTGTCAATGAACCTAAGTTCATCAACACTCAAAGTCAACCTCTCACTGCTGTTTTAAAGAATGATAAAAAATCAGTGAATGTTGATGAAAAGAGTACAAGCAAAAGATTGAACATAGGTTTCATGACAAAGACTTAAACAAAGACTTAATTAAACAAGAAATTGACTGGGTCTAAGGAAGAAAAACCATTGGAGTCTAGCAGTGGTAAAAGGAATAGGAATTGAAAGATAGGAATTAATAAATACACTAATTATGCAAGAATGCCTGATGCTCCTAGAAAAACATGTCATGTATGTGGTAACCCCAACCACATTGCCATACACTACATAAGTAAAAATAGATTTCCTATAGAAGAGACTAAGCCCACAAAGATAGCTAAAGAAAAATCACCTTTAATTAGGAATAATCATCTTTGCAATAATTGTGAAAATTCAAATATTGGCAATCTCTCTCCTTCTAGAAGCAAGACTAATGATTGTCCTATAAATGTCAAAATTTCTAAAAGACAATCAACTCTATCAAAGTTAAGTCTTGAATCCAAAACTAGTGAGAAAGGACCTACGAAAATCTGGGTCCCAAAATGTTCTAACTTATTCCTATTGTGTAGGGCAAAAAAAAGAGATCATGGTTCTTGCACATTGGATATTCAAGGCACATGACTGGAGACAAGTCCCTACTTGTTGATCCGTTGGAGACATTGGATGATATGCAATCGGATGAAATTGTAAATCTTGCTTGGAAGGAAATATCCTTAGATTTATTTTCTATCAATGCATTGGCGAAAGGTTGGTTAGGAGGGGCTTGTCAACCTGTGGTTACTTTACTTATTAATGTTGAGTTAAGCAACTTCGAGACTTAGTCGAGATTAGTCATCAGAGACTGGCGACAGGGGATAATTAACGCATCGGGGACTAACGATGATGTCATCAGCGGATGTTATTGTTTTATCAGAGACTGCGACTGACGTCATCATTAGGGGATGTATTGTGCATCGGAGACTAGTCTTGTTATCAGGGATTAATTTAACCCGTCAGGGGATAATTAGTCTCTGACAGTCTATTTTATCCGTCAGGGGTTGAGTTAGTCTCCGATAATGTATTTGATCCGTCAGGGGATAATTAGTCTCCGACAGGTCCATTGACGGGTACAGTTGTGTTATTGCTTATATTTTATTATTTTTTGTGTTTGTTTTGAAAATTGTTTCCAATTTGAATTAGAATATCTATTTTCCTTGTTTGATTAGATATCTTTCCATTATGGAATTCTTTCCATTGTAAATTCTTTCCGAAGTAGGAGTTAGGGTTTATTTTCAGCTTATAAATAGCTGCTTGTAATATTCATTAAGTAGACTTTGATTAATAAACTGGCGTGAGTTTTTACTTACGTTTATCCGAAAGTTGGTGGTTAATTCCTTTATACTTTCACAACTGATTTGTGTTAGCTTTGTGGGTGAATAATTTCTTTAAGCAAACTAACCAAATTGATCCTTTAGTGTTGATATCTAGGGATTAATTTCTTTATGAAATCTTCCTAAAGTTATTTTTCGCAACCTATGTTTGATCCTACCAGATCAAATACATCATCTTGGTATTAGAGGTTTGGTGGACGGATTGTCTTGATTCATTCTACAACCTACAATCCAATGGCTGGAGAAGAAGAACAAATTATTCCACGAGGACCTACCATGGAGCAAGCACAAAACTTGCGCCGTGATAGACAGATCAATGACTTGACTGAAAAGATGAACGAGTTACTAGCCATGTTAGATCAAAGAAACCCTTCCACAAGTCCAAACCGTAGTACGAGATCTGCTCGTACTTCAGATTCAGAAGGAGAAGATGTGGCCAGACCAGTATCGAGGAGGCAGAGAGACAATACTGACGACGATAAGGGTCTGAAGTTAGATATTCCAGACTTCGATGGCAGCATGAAGCCTGAAATGTTCTTGGAATGGTTACAAAGAATTGAGAGAGTCTTTCAATACAAGGACTATGATGACCACAAGAAGTTCAAGGTGGCAGCATTAAAATTCACAGGTTACGCTAATCTGTGGTATGAAAACTTGAAGAATAAGAGAAGAAGAGAAGGTAAGGCACGGATTATGTCTTGGGAAGCCTTGAAGGGTAGGATGAAGAAACGGTTCCTATCTACAGATTATGTATAAGATGTGTTCTTAAAACTACAACATTTCAAACAAGGGGCACTGTCAATGGAAGAGTACACGGTGGAGTTTGAGAAACTCACCATGTTATGCGATCTTGAGGAAAGGGCAGAACACAAGATTGCTAGATTCTTAACAGGACTGAACAATAATATTGCCGAGAGAGTGGAGTTACAACCCTACTGGTCCTTCGAAGAAGTATGTAAGGTGGCCATGAGGGCTGAGACACATGCTAAGGCCAAGGTCAACAATTATATACGGTCAGTAAACAAAACGGTGGAAAGAGGCAGAAGCGAAAGGAGAAACGAAGCACCGTCTGCGACAAAATTCACTCCTACCTTTGACAAGTTCAAGAAGGACAAAGGTAAGGCTTCTACGCCATTGGCAATAGAGTAATGACCCTCCATGATATTGAAGAGATTGAGGCATCTTATGCTTCTAAGGAGAGAGAAACACTTGAAGAAGAGGAGTTGAAGATGAGTTCAAGCTGATTCTGAGGAAGAACCCGATACTCATGGATCACAATTGATCGTTCGAAGATTGTTACAGGCCAAACCAATTCCCTTGGAAGCTGACCAAAGGGACAAGATTTTCATGACTAAAGTGTTGGTAAAGGACAAACTGTGCAACCTGATAATTGATACGGGTAGCTGCACCAATGTGGTTTCTACTACATTGATTGATAAATTAAATTGGCCAACGTCACCCCATCCTAAACCATACAAGCTACATTGGCTGAGTGATGGAGGAGAAGTTAAGGTGACAAAGGAAGCACTGATTTCCTTCGAGATTGGCAAATTCAAGGATCAGGTGCTATGTGATGTTTGTGTCATGGATGCCTGCCACATACTGTTGGGAAGACCATGGCAGTATGACAGGTTTGTTAAGTATGATGGCAGAACAAATGTATACATTGCCAAGGTAGGCAATAAGAAGACGGCCCTAAAACCTCTATCCTCTCTGGGTGCACGTAAGGAGAGTTTAATAGTGATTGAAAAACAACTCCAAGCTGAACTGGAATACGAGGGTCAGGGCTACTTACTGATTGCTATCGGTTTTCAATCTGAGCCGCAGTCAGAAGAACCAAACAAAGACGTGGAGAAATTGTTGGGAGAATTTCAGGATGTGTTCCCTGAAGACTTACCACCCGGGTTACCACCTATCAGGGGAATTGAGCATCAAATTGACTTAATTCCAGGAGCATCATCACCAAACAAGGCAGCTTATAGATGTAACCCACAGGAAGCTTAAGAGATACAGAGATAGATTGAAGAGCTGATGGAATGAGGTTATGTACTTGAGAGCATGAGCCCTTGTGCTGTTCCAACTTTGGTAGTACCAAAGAAGGATGGGACATGGAGAATGTGCATTGATAGTAGGGCAGTTAACAACATTACTATCAAGTGCAGATTTCCAATTGCAAGATTAGATGACTTGCTGGTTGAACTCTATGGTTCAGTGGTATTTTCCAAAATAGATCTTCGCAGCGAATATCACCAAATAAGGATGAGGGAAGGCGATGAATGGAAGACAGCATTCAAGACAAAAGTAGGTTTGTGTGAATGGTTGGTCATGCCTTTTGGACTTAGCAATGCACCAAGTACCTTCATGAGGCTGATGAATGAGGTACTAAAACCCTTCTTGGGAAAATTTGTTGTGGTATATTTGGATGATATACTTATATATAGCAAAAGCGTAGTAGATCATCTTAAACACTTAAGATTGGTGTTTGATATGTTGAGGAAGCAAAAGCTATACGCCAAGTTAGAAAAGTGTTACTTCTTGGTGCCTAGCATAACCTTCCTAAGATATATAGTATCTAAGGATGGAGTTTCAATTGACCCATCAAAAGTGGAAGCTATCAAATCTTGGCCAGTACCAACTACAGTAACAGAGGTAAGGTCTTTCCATGGTCTTGCATCATTTTATAGAAGATAGAAGATAGAAGATTTGTTAGGAATTTTAGTAGTGTGGTTGCACCTATTACTGAATGCATTAAGAAGGAAAAATTCGAGTGGACAGAGGCTGCTCAAAAGGCGTTTGAAAGGGTGAAAGAGCTGTTATGCGACACGTCAGTCTTAGCTCTACCAGATTTTTCAAGTCCTTTTGAAGTAGAGTGTGATGCAAGTGGAATTGACATAGGAGCTGTCCTAGTGCAGAAGAAAAGACTCATTGCTTATTTTAGTGAAAAGCTCAATGGTGCAAGATTGAACTACTCGACTTATGATAAAGAGTTCTACGCAATAGTGAGAGCTTTTGACAATTGGAGTCATTATTTGCGACAGAATCATTTCATATTACATTCGGATCATGAGGCTTTAAAATACATTCATGGGCAGCAGAAACTGAATCCTCGTCATGCTAAGTGGGTTGAGTTTTTGCAATCATTTAATTTCTCTTCAAAGCATAAACATGGCAAAGATAATGTTGTGGCTGACGCATTATCAAGAAGATATACCTTGTTGGGGGTATTGAGTTCGAAATTGCTTGAGTTTGAATTAATCAAGGAATACTACAAGTTGGACCTCGATTTCCAACCGATAATTGAATCGTGTGCACAGGGAGCTAAAGGGGAGTACGTGCTTCAAGATGGATTCTTGTTTAAAGGTAACTGTTTATGCATTCCATCTTGTTCAATTCGAGAATGATTGGTTAGGGAAGCTCATGGAGGAGGGTTGACTGGACATTTTTACTTACGTTTATCCGAAAGTTGGTGGTTAATTCCTTTATACTTTCACAACTGATTTGTGTTAGCTTTGTGGGTACAGTTGTTTTATTTCTTATATTTTATTATTTTCCGTGTTTGTTTTGGAAAATGTTTCCAGTTTGAATTAGAATATCTATTTTCCTTGTTAGATTAGTTATCTTTCCATTATGGAATTCTTTCCATTGTAAATTCTTTCCAAAGTAGGAGTTAGGGATTATTTTCAACTTATAAATAGCTGCTTGTAATATTCATTAAGCAGACTTTGATTAATAAACTGGTGTGAGTTTTTACTTACGTTTATCCGAAAGTTGGTGGTTAATTCCTTTATACTTTCACAATTGATTTGTGTTAGCTTTGTGGGTGATTAATTTTTTTAAGCAAACTAACCAAATTGATCCTTTAGTGTTGATTTCTGGTGATTAATTTCTTTACGAAACCTTCCTAAAGTTATTTTTCGCAACCTGTGTTTGATCCTACCAGATCAAATACATCATCCTTACTAGAGACTGAGCTAATTAAGTTATAAGAGGCTAGAGAGGAGTGCAGGAAAACCAAAGAGAGACTTGTTTGTGCTATTGAAATAGAAGAATGGCTTAGGGCCAAACTAAAAGAAGAGCAAGATCTCATAAAGGAATGGACAAATTCCTTCAAGATAGTGAGGGAAACCATTGAAAAATATAGTATTAGTCAGACTAAGGGACTAGGCTATAATAAGGTCCAACAAAAGTAATCAGTGATTGAGGAGTTGTCAATCACTAGAATTAGTGAAGCTAGCATTAGCAAGAGTACTCCTGCAGCTGATGTCCACTCGGTTAAGAAAGTAAAATTTGTTAAGGCAGGAGCTACTGAGGGAAAGACTAAGGAGAAGGTGTTAGAACAAAGAGTGATTCAGTTAGAAAAGAAGTTAAATGAGTCAAGAGCCAAAAGCTCTAATCAGACAAAAATTAACTCATCAAGGAATAGAAAGTTGATTCACTCATTAGGGGATAATGAACTAAAGAAGAATAGAAATGGTAAGGAGGGAATTAACAAGTTCACTAACTATTCTCCTATCATTAATGCTCCTAGGAAAGTATGTTGGAAGTATGGAAATCCCAACCACCTTGCTTTTAAATGTCAAAATGCACCTAGGAACATGCATGCTAGACAACCATCCCCTTATAAGAAGACATTAACTGTTAAGAACCAATTACATGCTAATAAAGTTAAAAATAGTTATGAAAAACCTCCTAAAAAGTTAATGGTAAAATCTGAAGCACCCAAGGCTAACAAGAAAGTAATTTTTTCTATGCAGTGGGTGAAAAAGCATGAAAATTCTGAAAAACCTTTAACTTCTGCTAAGTTAACTGCTAAATATCAATGGACTTCTATTGGTCACTTAAGTTTGTTTACTGTGCGCAGGGCATGAACAAACAACTTTGTTTCTTGGATAGTGGTTGTTCAAGAAACATGAGTATAGATAAGACCCTGCTGACACAGTATGAGAAAAAAGCTAGTCCAAGTGTTTCCTTTGGAGATGACTGACAGCAAAGGATATACCTTGGGATATGGCAAAGTCACAAATGGAGATGTCATCTTAGAAAGTGTAGCACTACTTGATGGTCTTAAGCATAACTTCCTTAGTATCAGCCAACTGTGTGACAAAGGTTATCATGTTACTTTTAAGGATGAACAATGCTTGATAAATAACAGCAAAGATGGAAAAATAGCTTTAACTAGAGTTAGGAAAGGTAACCACTATATAGCTGACTTTGGCTCATCAAAGAAAGATCAATGTACATGCTTTTATAGTAAAGCATCAGTAGAAAGTTGACTATGGCACAAGAAGCTTTCTCACCTGAACTTCAAGACAATCAACACTCTGGTGAAGAAAGGATTAGTGACAGGACTTCCACAACTAGAATTCACTCAAGATGGTTTGTGTGGAGTTTGTTAAAAAGGGAAGAGAAAGAAGACTTCCTTCAGGAGCAAAGAGATATCATCAATTACAAGTCCAATGCAACTACTACATATGTGATGTATTTGATCTGAGAGACCAAACACAGGTTGCGGAAGCTTTGT
>CM025783.1:34442641-34466721 GCA_014636745.2 Centella asiatica
ACCGATGAGTTTGGCGTTGAACAATTTATCCACCGATGAGTTTGGCGCTGAACAATTTATCCACCGATGAGTTTGGCGTTAAAAAATTTATCCACCGATGAGTTTGGCGCTAGACAATTTATCCACCGATGAGTTTGGCGACAGCAAAGAGAGTTTGACGATAGTCAAATAGATTGCCGACGAGTTTGGCTATGAACAAAATTTATCCCCTCACTGGTAATTCATCCCCTGATGCCCTGATGGGCGAGAGCCATATCCTGATGGCTAAGACTTTATCCCCTGACAATTAAGAAACTTATACCTGATACACAATAAGCAGTGTAACCATTTCAAGAATATGCAACCCCATCAGGTGTATTCAAGAAGTAATATATATAAACTCAGCACAATTTAAATATTACATTAAGAACCTTATTACTTAGACATAACTATAATTCTAACTTTTAGTCATTTATGGATCATAAAACAGATCTCAGAGGAACACTTAAACCCATCATACGTTGTCACCCTGGTCAAGGCAAGTAATATGTTTGTTGTTCTTCCAACTTGAACCTCAAATGTTCCATTACACATAAATTTTTCAATATATAGCAGAGCTGTTTATATAGACATACATGTAGTATGATGTTTATTGCAACTAAATGCTTGATCCATTGTCTCGATCTGTGTTAAGACTTGTTATGCAAATACTCGAATTTTTCCATACGTATACATAATTGTTTTGTATACATACTGATAGAGAATAAAAGTTACATGTTCAACTTAAGTTATGATCTTATTGTTATTTGCTTGACTACTTGCATCTAGTTTCAAGCATCTTATCTATTCCACGTCAATACATTATGTACTAAATTACATAATTCAGTTTTAACTTATCTAATGCTTTTTACAAGGTTATCTGTGTGAATACCTTGTGACCCTCACTGAGGTGTCAAGTTTCATCCACTGTATAAGTTAAGAAGGGAATCAACCCATATTTGAGAATAGGTTACTCTATTATGCCAGGCCCTAGAGATTGTAGATGTAATTATATCTACTAAGTGTCATACGTATGTAAACAACAGACCATATTGAGATAGCCATGACTTGCTATTGTCAAATGGTAAGAAGTATTCTCAGTAAGCCCTAGCGCTGAATAGAGTTAAGACGATCAAGTAAGTCAAGTACTGTAAGATGTCAAGTGTTTATGTGGATTGTATTCTTTATTCAGAAGCATTGAATTGCCAATATTTCTTCTATCTAAGATATAGATTCTCCCCATTTGCAACGGGAATCCAATCATTTGAGCTCATGATGTTGTTCTTATGCATTAACATTACGTTAGCTATTGTAAATCAACACTAGCTGCAAAACAAATTTTCATTCCTTTCAACAATCTTGTAACTTATTATTTGTTGGGCTTGTATCGCTCAAACTTGCTTGATTCTCTTTTAGTTAAACACGAGATGAGAGAAAATTCCAAGGATAAGCAAAGGATGTATTAGTATCAGTAAGACTGGGTGTTAAAGGCTCGTGAATATGATTTCGGTTTTGGTTTTATAAGAGAAAATTATTTTTTTTCTGCTACAAGAATCTTTTTGAAACAATATTTGTAATAATTACAGAGTATACTCTGTTTTAATCAATATTATGAAGAAAAATTTATCTGTATGATAGTTTTTTTGTACTCATTGACAGCCCGGTGTTCCGCTGAAAGTCAAAGTCACAATCGTTGATAACAAACTGACAACTCTGGCTTACAGTTGGAAATCGGGGCCGTCACAGACTGTCAAAGTTCTAAGAACTAATAATGCAACAGAATTTATGAACTCCAAAGTTGAATGTTTCTTTGTGGACAAAGGAATATCTCACACATTTTCTGCTCCAAGATCCCCTCAACAAAATGGAGTAGTTGAGAGGAAAAACAGAAATCTGATTGAAGCTACTAGAACCATGCTTGAAGAAGTCAAACTGCCTACCTATTTTTTGGTTGAAGCAATTTCAAGTGCATGCTTCACTCAAAATAGGACCTTGATCAACAAAGCTCACAACAAGATTCTTTATGAGCTAATGATAGACAGGAAACCTAATGTTAAATTTCTTCATGTATTTGGTGGCAAATGCTTTGTGCTAAGATGTGAAGGTGAAAACTTAGGAAAATTTGAACCTAAAGTTGATGAAGCAATTTTCCTAGGTTATTCTCTAACAAGCAAAGCATATAGAGTCTACAACCTTAGGCTGAACACTGTAATGGAATCTATTCATGTTGCATTTGATGATTAGAAAATAAATGGAATACAAGATGAAGGAAATCATGAGATCCTAAGGTTTGAGAATGAAGATGAAATGGATCTTCTAGACTCTTTAGATGATGAAGTTGAACCCCACGAAGCTACCTTGTTAGTGGATAGTTCAATACCAGCCGAGGAAGCCTTATCAGAGGAAAATGCAGTATCAGTGGATAATGGCATTGCATCAGGGGATAATCCACTGTTAGTGGATAATGAATCAAGAGCTATCTTAAACTCCAATCGACAAATATCCATTGATTCAGGGGGAGCTTCTCAAGAAGCTGAAAGCACTTTACACCATGAATGACAATGAACAAATGAAGCTTCTTCTTCAAGAAGATTTCTTCCATAGACAAAATGAACAAAAGATCATCCTATGAAGTAGATTATAGGAGATCCAACTAAAAGTGTGACAACAAGAACTGCTACTTAGAATGAATGTCTATACCTCAAATTTCTGTCAAATATTGAACCTAAAAAGTTTGAGGAGGCATTACAAGATGCTGATTGGGTGATTGCTATGCAAGAGGAGCTGAATCAGTTTGTAAGAAACAAGGTTTGGAGACTAGTGCTAAAACCAAGGAACAAATCAACAATTAGTACTAAATGTGTTTTTAGAAACAAGCTGGATGAAGCTGGTACAGTGATAAGGAACAAGGCCAGACTGGTTGTAAAAGATTATTCACAAGAAGAAGGGATTGACTATGATGTCAAAAGTGTCTTTCTGAATGGGAAACTACAAGAAGAGGTGTATGTCCAGTAACCTCTTAACTTTGAAGATCATCAATTTTCCAATCATGTCTACAGTTTAGACAAAGCACTCTATGGACTTAAACAAGCACCACAAGCATGGTATGATACATTATCTCAATTTTTACTTGAAAATCATTTTACAAGAGGTATTGTAGATAAAATTCTTTTCATAGAAAATATGCTGGTGACATAATATTGTTCAAGTCTATGTAGATTATATCATATTTGGTTCTACTAATGAGAAGTTATGTTCTAAATTTTCAAAACTAATGAAAAGTAGATATGAGATAAGCATGATGGGTGAACTAAATTTCAGTTTAGGTCTACAGGGTAAACAAACCACTAATGGTACTTTTATTAGTCAATCAAAATATATCAAAGATCTTTAAAAGAAATTTAATTTAGAAGATGTTTCAACTGCTAAAACACCTATGACAACATCCACTAAACTTGATACTGATTTAAAAGGAAAGAAAATTAATATATGAAGTTATAGAGGTATGATAGGCTCACTCTTATATCTAACCGCCAATAGACCATATATAATGTTTTCTACATGTCTATGTGCTAAATTTCAGGCAGACCCTAGAGAATCTCATTTAATTGCTATTAAAAGGATTTTCAGATATCTTAAGGGTACACCAAATCTTGGCATTTGGTATCCTAGAGATTCTGGATTCAAGCTAATAGGCTACTCAGATGCAGATTATGCAGGTTGTAAAATAGATAGGAAAAACACAACAAGAAGCTGTCAATTTCTTAGAAGCAAACTAGTGTCATGGTTTAGCAAGAAACAACATTCTGTGTCAACCTCAACAGTTGAAGCTGAATACATTGCTGCTGGGAGTTGTTGTGCTCATATCTTATGGATGAGAACTCAGCTAATGGACTATGGTATAGTGTGTAATCAAATTTCTATTTAATGTGATAACACCTGTGCTATTGCTATTACAGAGAATCCTATGCAACACTCTAGGACAAAACACATAGACATCAGGTATCACTTCATCAGAGAACATGTGATAAATGGTACAGTGAAACTTCATTTTGTTCCAACACAGAAGCATCTTGTAGACATATTCACCAAACCATTGGATGAAGACACCTTCAACAGGTTGGTAAGTGAGTTATGTATGCTCAACCTTAGTGAATAAAATTTTGAAAATCTTGTGCAAGGCTGATAAGTTACAGCAGTAGATAATTTTTCTTAATTTTCAGTTGATAAGTTGCAGCAGTAGATAATTTATTTATTTTTTTTCAAATTATCAGCTGAAAGTAGCAGTAGATAATTTATCCCCTCATGAATTACTCATCAATGGATAATTACCTACTGGTAGCAAAAATTAAACTTTTAATTTATGAGATTATCTTCTTTATTTCTTCTAGTCCTGCTACAATGAAGGATGTTAGTAATAATCCAACTTCTTTTGCCCAAGTAGCAAAACCCTCTAAATACGAGTCTATAACAAAAGGCACCTGCTCTATCTCTCAAAAGATAAAGGTTGTAAAAAGAAAACAACAACAACTAGCAATAGCTGAAGGGGAGGGTGAGCATTTTTAAAGGAAAAAAATAAGGAACAGTGAGAACCCTTGGAGACTGCTTCATATTCTCTCAAAAGGATATTAAGACTAAAAGGAAAAAGCACATCTCTAGGTACAACCTCTGTTGCCCCAGTGACACAGCCTAGAACTTATAGAAGAGGGGGATGAATACAAGTTCTTGAAATCTTTTTCAAATTCTTGTTCTTTAAAGTAATATAACTTGTGGAAAATAAAGAACAAAAATAAGAAAAAATTATAAACAATTTTTTTTATTGATTAACAATTGATTACAAATTCTAACAATCACAAATTGATTGTCAACTTCAATTGTTGTACTGTATATATATACATCTATGAAAACATACAGCTTCTAATACAACTCTATAAACTTAATTACAGCTTCCAAATCTGAATCGTAATTCAGTTTCTAATCCTATTTAATATATGTTTTCTACGTACAATTGGAATAGTTTCATTCATCCAATTCCATGATGGAAAATTATATCTCTCTAGTTAGTTTCCTAACCAGCTTCATCTTCAATATCTTCCATGTCCATATCGAAGTCAACTTCTAATCCAAATAGAAAACTGTACTACATCAGAGAGTAATCTTCACTTTAGTCTCTGACTGCTTCCACTTTAGTCTCTAAACAACTATGTTTAGTCTTTGACAGCTTAAGCTTAGTCTCCGATGCATTAATCTTAGTCTCCGATGGCTTACACTTAGTCTCCGATGGCTTACACTTAGTCTCCGATGACTTAAACTACAGTCTCTGATAAGCTTTTGCCTTAGTCTCCAATAGACTAAAGATAATCTCTAACTTGTTGAAATCTCTGATGCAGTTCTGGTAGTCTCTTATAATACAAACTAACTTACTCTCATAAAAATAAATTACATGAATTAGAGAGTAAACTACCAGCTACAAAAATTCAAATGCTATAAACTAGCACTAACTGTACATTTGTATATCTAAGTATTCTAAGTACAATCATCATCAAATGTTATAAAACCTAACAATCTCCCCCTATTTATGATTATCAACGTGATAAACATAAAATCAAAGTTGACGATGATGTCAAAACTCAAAAATTACAAGAATAACTTAGAATAAAAAATTTAAAGAATGTATTAACTACAAATGTGCTTGAACAAAGATCTTTGATCTCAAATTCAGCTTCACCGGTTTAAATCCTATACGTCTGGCTTCAAAAAAAACTTCACAACCACAACATCAACCTTTCTTCTTACTAATTTCCTTGACTTTCTCTTCTAATAGCTTTCTGAACTTGGTCTCTTCCTCATCATTTGTACCATCAAGTAATGCAATAAATCCTTCAAGTTCACTTTTACTTGCTATATTGATTTGTTTTTCATAGTTAAAGAAAATCACATCTTGATGAAAATTCTCATACCATAATCCAAAAGGAAGTGGAGGAATATCTACTCGTGGCAGTTTAATTAACTTCCCCATCTCTACAAGCTCCTTCTGAATTTGCCTCCTGAATTCCAAATTAGGCACAAAATTTTCAGGTTCAACAGACAACAACCACTCTAGATCTTTGAATGACCTCATCTCCAGGCTTGATTTAACTAGACACAGAGTCTCTCCATCTTTTTGAATGACTTTGAGATAATCCTTGTCCTTTTTATTATTTTCAAGACTGATAGACTCAACACACTTTTTGAAAGCTTCCTTTAACTCAGAAGTGTTAGCCATCCAAATCCTAGAGATTTTACTACTTAGGCTGAAGTAGATTGACGAGGTTTAAATAAAGTCACCAGAGCAGTTTCAAGTTTTTCTTGAGGTTCACTCATCACTGGCTTCCTCCTGGCACTTCTTTCAGCCTGCTCAATCTCCTTATTTCTCCTTTTCGTCTTTAAAGACTTTTGAGCTCTTACTTTCTTTGTTATCAATGCCTTCTTCTTTACTGCTTCCTCTTCCCTTGCTGCTGCCATCTCCTCTTCCTCTTGTAATTTCTGAGCATACAATGCATCAGATTCAATTAATCTCTGCTCTTGAGGAAAAACAAACTCTACTTTCCCATCCACTATTATCTCCACTAGAATGGGAAAATGAGCAGTCTTCATGGCATCCCCTAATATCTTAGGCTGTCCTAATTGAGGTTGAGTAAACTTTTTCTTCTTTGGATCCTCAATCAGGATGCCCTTGCCCTTGTCTTGTTTAATACTTGGGGCCATTGTAGTGGAAGGAGGAGGAATTGTTGTTGTTGTTTTTGTTGTTGTTGTTGTTGTTGTTGTTGAAAGACTACACTTGATGGCTGCATTAAGTTCTCTATTCTCATCTTGAATTCTCGTTAGTTCAGCCATCAACCTAGCCACTTGAGTATCCTCAAGGACAACTTCTGAACTTGTTAAACCTTGAATCGTAGGCCTCTGACTACTCTCCCCCTTTTTGACATCAGAATCAACAGCTGTTGGAGAAGCAGTAGCCAGTGTAGGAATGGCCGTATGTAGTAGTTGTATAAGGTTCTGAATGTCATTGGATAATTTATCTTGTTTGTGTAGAATGGTCTGGACGTTGGATTCTAATGCTTGAAGTCTCTTCTCTACAATTGAATGCTCTCATAGACGCATATCAATTGAATTTAACATCCTCATGGGAAGATGACCTTTATAGCACTGTCTGATTTTATCAGTCTCCAGCTCCATTCTTGTCTCAGCATTCTGGTGTGCAACCTTGTGACCATTGATCAAAAAGTGCAGGAACTTCATGTGTTTCTTGTCAGTTTTGATCAATTCCTCATAAACTGCACGTGGTGTTAGCTCAACTGCTCCAGACCATAAAGTGGTTAGATAGTCTTAACCAAGTTGGGCAGCTACTTCATCCAGTGTATTTGTGTAGCTTGCATCTAGCCAAGCATCCACATTTTCTTGTTCAATCTCTATAGACTCAGGTTCATGTGCAAGACTTGTCTTCATGGCTGATATTTGATTTTTATGTTGTTGCAAGCTGTATAAGGCTTCAAAATCTACATTTGACATATCAGCCAGCAATTGATGAATTGCATCCCCTAGCTGTAAGTTGCTCTCTGGTTGCTCTGGTTGTTTAGTTATTGTTTGAGCAGAGGAAATCTGAGTTGCGGTAGAGGTGGAGGGCTCAACAGGGTTGAGAAAATCACATGCTGATAATGAAGTTTTCTCTCTGTTCTTTTGTTCAAGGATCTCATCCTTGCTCACTTCCTCACCTTTTGCTTGGAGTTGGACATCCAACTTCTCTATCTCTCATTTTTCCAAGCTATCTAAAGCTTGACTCTCTTTTGTTTGTTGTTTCTCTCATTTTTCCAGGTCAGGAGTCTGACTTTCACTAATTATTCTCATTGTCTCACTCTTTTGGACAGTGTCACTCTGTCCTGCAGAAAGAGGGGGTAGAGAAGAAATAGTTGTAGTACCAAGGAGAGGGGGTTCCCTTTGTATAGAAGTGGTTAGGGATCTCTCCATGGGAAATGTTTGAGAACTGACTACACTTGTAGTTTGAACAAGTGGTTCTTGTGTGTCAGTCTCTGGTGGTATATAAGCACTAGTCTCTGGTGGTTGACTCGTCTCTAACCAGCCCATGTCAGAACTAGTCTCTGATGGTTTAGCTTGACCCACCTGGAGTGTTGGCTTTTCTTGGAAAAAATCAAGAAAATTTGAACTTTCAAATTTTAAAGAATCAAAAATAGGAGAAGAGATAGGGGAATGCACAGATTGGAGTGCTGGCTACTCCTCAAGAATAGAAATTTGAGGAGCATCAATTTGAGTAGACTCTGTATGTGCACTCTTTCTTTTTGATCTTCTCTCTCTTTAGGCTTGCCCCTTTGTATGTATAGGGGGTTGTGCAGACTTTGTACCTGTTGTTCCTGGTTGGGAACTGTCTTCAATGTTAGTACCTTTTGGGAGGATGTTAACAGAGTGATGCTTTTCCTTTTAACCTCCACTGCCTTTTGAGAGGCAATGGATTTCTTTTGGCTTAAGGTTATTAATCTCTTCTTTCTCTGAGGAGCCACCTTAGCTTCTGTTACTCCCTCAACCTAACTGTCACCCTCTTTTGTTTTTCTCTTAATGGGTAACTTAGTAGCTTTCTTTGTTTTTACAACTATAGTCTTTTGAGAGACTGTAGAGTGGGCTGTAGATTGTTGTTGCAAAGATGTTGTTGGCAGATCAATAGGGTTTCTGGTTTGTTGCTTAAGATCCTCAAAATAAGACAAAGAATAAAGATTTGGAAATCTATCTGTGAGAGTTGATCTCATGATAGGAGGGAAGGAAAGAGGAACCTTTACCTTTACTGCATTTCTCTTCACATCAGTGAATATGAGTTTACTTTGCATAACTGTAGGCACAACTTGCATACTAGTGATATTTAGCTTAGGAATCAAGTGATTTGCAATAATCATCAAAAACCTAGCATAATAAATTTTATTTTTATCACCAGTTTTCAATTTAGCCATTAATTTATGCAGAATTAACATGCCTAAATTTATGTGCCTATCATACAATACACTATATGCAATCTGTTGTGTGAGTGTAATGATGACATCATAACCACTGCATTTGGATGTGAATGCTTTAGTGATACTATTGAAATATAAAGACCACTCCTGCCTAAGATGAGGTCTAGTTATGGAACCTACTGATGCAATTTCTTCATCATAATGTAAGTTTTTGAACATATCTAGTATTTCCTCATCAAATGAGGGAAATAAGGTTCATCTTGACTCTGCTAAGCTTTTGAGAGAATACATAGAGAGGGTCACCCCGAAGAGGCACAAGCCAAGTTAATTTAATGGATTCCTCAAAACCCTCAAGCTCGGCAAGAAAGTTATGAAACATAAAAGGCTTAGCCAATTTAGGTAAAGGGGGGCCAAAAGTGAGTAGAGCAGGGCAGTGATCAGACAACCCCCGAGACAGGAAGGTGGCATGTGAGGACGGAAAGGAGGAAATCCAGTGGGAGTTGCAGAGAATTCTATCCAATTTGCGAGTAATTGAATTTAGATGTTGCCCATTCCACCAAGTGTGAGAGGGACTAGTAGCCCTTAGATCACTCAACCCCAGAGCAAGAGTGCTCTTGGATTAAAGGGGTCCTGCCCTCTCTTGTCTCTCCTACTCAATCTGCCTTTATTCCTGGGCATTCCATCTCGAATAATATTTTCATCGCGCAAGAGATTTTTCATGGATATCAAAACAAAAATGGCTCTCCCAGATGTGCTCTGAAAATTGATCTCAAGAAGGCTTTTGACTCGGTGAAGTGGGATTTTTTTACTGTCATTCCTTTCCCATTTGGGATTTCCCCCCATGTTTGTTTCTTGGATCAAAGCTTGCATCACAGGTCCTATGTTCTCAGTGAAAGTTAATGGGGCCTTATGTGGGTTCTTCCCGGGAAAAAGGGGTCTTCGTCAAGGGGACCCTCTATCCCCTTATCTCTTTGTTCTGGTTATGGAAGCCCTCTCAATTTTACTTTCACATGACTGCAGGCAGGAAAACTTCAAATTTCATACCAAAGCTGCGAAGCTTAAACTCAGCCATCTATGCTTTGCGGATGATCTGCTTCTCTTCTGTCATGGGGACCTCCCTTCTGTTAACATCCTCCTTGGGGCTCTTGATACCTTCTCCCTTCTTTCAGGCCTCCAAGCCAACTCCTCAAAGAGTAGTTGTTTCCTGACAAACATAAGTGATACAGCCAGACAACAGATTATCCTCCTTACTGGCTTCAGCGAAGGGACTCTTCCAATGAAATTCCTTAGGGTGCCAACTATCACTTCTCGGCTCACCACCCAAGATTGTCAGCTTCTTATAGAGCGCATCACTAGCAAGATCTCTTCTTGGACTAACCTTTTCTTATCTTTTGCAGGTAGGTTCCAACTCATAAAATCTGTACTTTTTGCAGTGCAATCCTTCTGGGCTTCCCATTTTATCTTGCCAAAAAGAGTCCTAAAAGTAATTCAAAGTCTCTGCTGTAGGTTCTTATGGAAGGGCCCTAATCTCCAAAAGCATGATCACCGGGTCGCATGGAAAACTATTGCTCTTCGCACTGCTGAAAGGGGTCTTGGGTTAAAGAACTTAGAGGAATGGAACTCTGCTTTGCTCCTTTTCCAATTGTGGCAGATCATTCAACCCTCCCCTTCAACTCTATGGCCTAAATGGGTTCAAGCAGTGAGCTTAAAAAATAAGTTCTTCTGGACCATGGCTATTCCCCATGCCTGCTCTTGGGTCTGGCGAAAAATCTTAAAGCTTCATGACAAGGCTAAGTTTTTTATCTCCTACCATATTGGTGATGGCTTCGCTACTCTTCTTTGGCATGACCCCTGGCTGCCGAGCTCTATTCGGATAACTCCCTCTCTCATTTCCCATTCTGGCTTAGGAACTTCGGCTAAAGCTTCTTCCATCATCAGGGAGGGCGCCTGGGCTCTACCCACCTCTAATTTCTTTGAGGTTATCAATCTCCGCTCAGTGTTTGATTTCTCCAGAACCATTCATAATGGCCCTGACCAGCTCCTCTGGATGGGACAAGCTTCAGTATCCCAAAAGACCATCTGGGAAGGTTTTCGTGTTCCTCAGCCTTCTGTCCCTTGGGCTAGCACTGTTTGGCATAAGCTTCATGTTCCCCGCTTCTCTTTTATGTTATGGCTAGCCTTTCATGCTTGGCTACCTACTAGTGATAGGTTGCTTTCTTTTGGCATTGTGCAGTCTTCCACTTGCATCCTCTGCGGAAAAGCAAGTGAATCTAGGGACCACTTATTTTTTCCAGTGTGATCACTCCATTTCTGTAATCGCCCCAATTTTTGCTAAGGTTGGAATTGGTACTCCTTTGTCTTGGGCAGCCGTTAACCTTGCTATTACCTCTCGTTTAGTCCCCCCACTATACAGGGAGATCCAAAAACTCTGTCTAGCAGCTGCGGTTTATCACATTTGGCAAGAGAGGAACTTGCGAATTTTTCAAGGCCATTCCAGCCATGCTTTGGTAACACATAATCTTATTATGTCTTCGATCCGTTGTCGAGTCCTCTCTCATCCCAAGTCAGTTTAGTGTCTTGCTCAACATGTCACCCTGTTCAATTGGCTTTCTTAAGTTCAACATGTTACCCTGTTCAGTTGGGCGTTTTCATCAGTAGTTGTTGCTTCTGCCAAGTCGGCTGTTGCTAGTGCTGTCTGCTTTCTAGTAGGCTTCCGGTAGTTGTTGTTGGCTGTTAGTTTTGGTTGCTTGCTTCTTTTTTCAGTTGCTATGCTGCTTCTTTTCTTCTTGTTTGTTGTCCTAGCTATCGTCCTATGCTAGGAGGCCGGGGGATATGCCCCTCGTTATCTCTGTATCCTTTGTTTCTTCTCTTTATTCATTGCAATTTCAACAAAAAAAAAAAGGCAGTTAGGTTATATGCATCATGAACAGGTAAATACAATGCTTTATTAACTATTGCATGATCAATAGTATAATTAATATTATCATATCTAAAGTTTACTACAAGAGAGTCATCACTCTCATCTTGGATTTCAGTAGTGGACCACATTGCGGTGATGACTTCGGCGGCCTGTTTGGGAGCTTCGTATATGGCATACGAGAGTGTAAATGTTTGTAGAAAATCTACAACAGGATGGTACTATGCTTCAAACTCGTTCTTGTCCGCGACTCCAGCATGGTTGGTCTTGATAAAGTCGAAGTCACCGAACTTGAAACAAATTGATGTATTTGATCTGGTAGAATCAAACACAGGTTGCGGAAAATAACTTTAGGAGGATTTCGTAAAGAAATTAATCACCAGAAATCAACACTAAAGGATCAATTTGTTTAGTTTGCTTAAAGAAATTAATCACCCGCAAAACTAATACAAATTAGTTGTGAAAGTATAAAGGAATTAACCACCAACTTTCAGGATAAGCGTAAGTAAAAACTCACACTAGTTTATTAATCAAAAGTCCCCATAATGAATACTACAAGCAGCTATTTATAAGCTGAAAATATACCCTAATTCCCACTTCGAAAAGAATATTACAATGGAAAGAATTCCATAATGGGAAGATATCTAATCTAACAAGGAAAATAGATATTCTAATTCAAATTGGAAACAATTTCCAAAACAAACACGAAAAATAATAAAATATAAGAAATAACATAACTGTACACTTCAGTGGATAATTGCCTATCGGAGACTAATTATCCCCTGACGGACCAAATACGCTATCGGAGACTAATTATCCCCTGACGGGTTAAATTAGTCCCTGATGACAAGACTAGTCTCCGATGCACAATACATCCCCTGATGATGACGTCAGTCTCAGTTTCTGATAGAACAATAACATCCGCTGATGACATCATCGTTAGTCCCCGATGCGTTAATTATCCCCTGACGCCAGACGCATCCCCTGACCCCAGTCTCTGATGACTATTTATTCCCTGACATCTGTTTCTCGGCCACAACAGCTTTACTTCAACAAACTTACGTTACTAAAAATACAAAACTAGAACCTAACTAAAAACTGATTACAAATTAATTAACCCTAATTAATCCAATGGATCATACTCCCCTTCTTCGAAAACAATTGTCCTCAATTGTTGAACACCTTTAAGTCAAACACAAGAATTAAAAAAATCCCCCCAATCTAACTATTAAGTTAACTGCTACTAAGTATAACAAAAAATAACACAGTGAAAAAGATTCCACCAATTTCTTGCCTCTATCAAATGGAATATGAGTCGCAAATTGAATTGGATACCAGCTAACCAATAAGATATTGTTGCCATGGTCAAGGTAGAACTTTACCTGCTGCAATCCCCGATCAACATAAGACTTTGTAGTTGGTCCCCAATTTTTACATGGTTGCCAAACAACATCCTTCTTATAAATTTGTGGACTCAATGCAGACTCAAATCAATGTATAGTCCCGAAACATTGCAACAGTAACCACAACGTTCTTCTGAGGCGGGTTTGACTCAAACTTGTCAAAGAGAATACTCAAAACATCCTTGGGTTCAGCACAAGCATGTTCCAAGCTTTCAGAATGTTCACCATGAGTTTGGTTAGCTTCTGAAGGTTCTAAATTTGTTTGCAAAATCCTTCGAACAAGCAGTTGTGAACCACGCGTCTCAGGTTCTTCTTCAGAGTCAACTTCAAACTCCTCATCCTTGCACATCTCTTGCTCCCCTTCTTCAGATGTTTCTTTCTCCTTGGAAGGGTAAGATGCTTCAATTTCTTCAATGTCACGCAAGGTTATGACTCGATTGCTAGGACATTCCCATTGCATGTGGCCATATCCCTTACACTTGAAGCAAATTTTCCTATCTCCTGAGGTTAAGGGTGTAGATTTCTTCTCGTTATCCTCCTTGAACTGGTTGAGGTTTGGAGTAAACTTAACAACATGTTGTGCTTCTTTCTGCTCCTTCGGCCTTTCCCATTCAAAACTCCTAATGTTGGGCTTTTCATGTCTGATTTGTTGAGCTTTAACATGTTTCTCCGCTCGCATATACACTTTACAAATTTCTTCATAAGACCAGTAAGGTTGCAGTTCAACCCTTTCTGCAATATTAGAATTAAGGCCAGTTAAAAAGCGAGCAATCTTATGCTCTACTCTCTCCTCTAGATCACAAAGCATAATTAGCCTTTCAAATTCCAAGGTGTACTCCTCCACTGAATGTATTCCTTGTTTAAAACTCTGTAGTTGTAGGAACACGTCTTGCACGAAGTTAGCAGGAAGGAACCGTTTCTTCATTCTAGTTCTTAGTAACTCCCAAGACTCCAAGCGTGCCTTGCCTTCTTTTCTTCTTTTGGCCTTCAGATTTTCGTACCACACGTTTGCATAACCTGTGAATTTCAGCACAGCCACCTTGAATCTCTTACGATCATCGTAGTCTTTGTAATCAAAGACTCACTCGATATGTTGCAGCCACTCTACGAATTTCTCAGGCTTCATACTGCCATCAAAATCCGGAATATCCAATCTCAGGCCTTTGTCATCATCCACATTTTCTCTCTGCCTTCGCGGTGCTGGCCTAGCCACTTCTTCTCCCTCTGAATCCGAAGTGCGAACAGATCTTGTACTACGATTTGGACTTGTGGAAGGGTTTCTTCGATCTAACCTGGCTAGTAACTCGTTCATTTTTTCAGTCAGGTCATTGATCTGCCTATCACTGCGCAAGTTTTGTGCTTGCTCCATGGTAAGCCCGGTGGAATAATTTGTTTTTCTTCTCCAGCCATTAGATTGTAGGTTGTAGAATGAGTCAAGAGAATCCGTCCAACCTAGGCTTTGATACCAAGATGATGTATTTGATCTGGTAGAATCAAACACAGGTTGTGGAAAATAACTTTAGGAAGATTTCGTAAAGAAATTAATCACCAGAAATCAACACTAAAGGATCAATTTGTTTAGTTTGCTTAAAGAAATTAATCACCCGCAAAACTAATACAAATTAATTGTGAAAGTATGAAGAATTTAACCACCAACTTTCAGGATAAATGTAAGTAAAAACTCACACTAGTTTATTAATCAAAAGTCCCCCTAATGAATATTACAAGCAGTTATTTATAAGCTGAAAATAAACCCTAATTCCCACTTCGAAAAGAATTTTACAATGGAAAGAATTCCATAATGGGAAGATATCTAATCTAACAAGGAAAATAGATATTCTAATTCAAACTGGAAACAATTTCCAAAACAAACACGAAAAATAATAAAATATAAGAAATAACATAACTGTACCCGTCAGTGGATAATTGCCTGTCGGGGACTAATTATCCCATGACGGACCAAATACACTATCGGAGACTAATTATCCCCTGACGGGTTAAATTAGTCCCTGATTACAAGACTAGTCTCCGATGCACAATACATCCCCTGATGATGATGTCAGTCTCAGTCTCTGATAGAACAATAACATCCGTTGATGACATCGTCGTTAGTCCCCAATGCATTAATTATCCCCTGACGCCAGACGCATCCCCTGACGCCAGTCTCTGATGACTATTTATTCCCTGACATCTGTTTCTCGGCCATAGCAGCTTTACTTCAACAAACTTACGTTACTAAAAATACAAAATTAGAACCTAACTAAAAACTGATTATAAATTAATTAACCCTAATTAATATAATGGATCATAAATAGTCTTGGATGCCATTATTGATATCTGTGAATAGGTTGAAGAAATTCTTTGCAAAGAGGTTAAATCGCACAGATATGAGAGAGAAGGTTCTTTGAGTGAATGAAATTGCAGTTGTGTTTCATTTTTCTTTTAACAAAGTTTAAAAAAAAACGTTTGTAATTCAAAAGATAGTGAACGGTTTTCAATCGTGGGTATATGTGTAACTACCAATTTACCCCTTTTTGATATGAGTCATCAGAGACTAATTTAGCCTCTGTCGCGTTCACTCATCAGAGACTAAAGTAAATTAGTTTCCGATAGCTTATTTTTGTTTAGTCGAAGACTAATTAAAAACAACTATCAGAGACTAATTTTGACTAGTCTCTGACAGTTCATTTTTAACTAGTCAGAGACTAATTAAAAATAACTATCAGAGACTAATTTTGAGTAGTCTTCGACAGTTCATTTTTAACTAGTCAGAAACTAATTAAAAACAACTATCAGAGACTAATTTTAGTCTCTCACTCAAATTCCTTCAGAGACTAAATTAAACTAGTCTCTACTACAATTTTGTTTCTAGAGTTATCCAACAATCAATACAATGATTGTTAGCTACACAAGGTATGTTCATTCATAACATCTTCATTCTAGAAATTAAATTCTAGCTTCTAAAATTTTGTTCATCAAGAACAACTTCAACCTAGAAATTAACTTCTAGCTTCTTACTGTTTTTGTTTTTTTTTTAATAAAAAAACTTGCTTTATAAGATTTTACACAATTTTTAGAAGCATAATTCAACATACCTAATTCATAGACTAACCTTGATGTAGGGTGTTTACGCCTTCAACCTCGGATAGACTAAATAAACTTGTTGATGTACGCACAAGAAGTCGATTTAGGGTTCTTGAACGAGTCACACGCTCAAGGCTGTTCGAATCACACGAACAGGGTCTTGTTTATATCACACAAATAATAAGAAATTACAGAATACTTCTGAATTTAATTACTCAAAATCTGGATCATTTTAACGTAACACAAGCAACTATTTATAAGTTGTGGTTACAACCCTAGTCCTAATTGGAAAGAATAATACATTGGAAAGAAATCTAATCCAATAAGGAAAGGAAAACAAACCTGTTAAAACTAGGAAACAAACATAAAAATAAACACGAAAAACAAATAAATATGTGAAAATAATAATCGCAACTATCAGCGGATAAAATAGCTATCGGAGACTGTTTAACCCCTGACGAGCAAATAAGTCTATCAGGGACTACGCATCCCCTGACGAGCCGAGTTAGTCTATCGGAGACTAACGATCCCCTAACGGGTATCTTTGCCTGTCGGAGACTAAGCATTCCCTGACGCTCTTGATATCATCACCTGACACCGGCTTTCGACCTGATGTATTTGATCTGGTAGGATCAAACACAAGTTGCAGAAAATAACTTTAGGAAGATTTCGTAAAAAAATTAATCAACAGAAATCAACACTAAAGGATCAATTTGGTTAGTTTGCTTAAACAAATTAATCATCCATAAAGCTAACACAAATCAGTTGTGAAAGTATAAAGGAATTAACCACCAACTTTCGGATAAACGTATGTAAAAACTCACACTAGTTTATTAATCAAAGTCTGCTTAATGAATATTACAAGCAGCTATTTATAAGCTGAAAATAAACCCTAACTCCTACTATGGAAAGAATTTACAATGGAAAGAATTCCATAATGGAAAGATATCTAATCTAATAAGGAAAATAGATATTCTAATTCAAGCTGTAAACAATTTTCAAAACAAACATGAAAAATAATAAAATATAAGCAATAACACAACTGTACCCATCAGTGGATAATTTGCTTGTCGGAGACTAATTATCCCCTGACGGATCAAATACATTATCGGAGACTAACTCAACCCCTGACGGATAAAATAGACCGTCGGAGACTAATTATCCCCTGACAGGTTAAATTAGTCCCTGATAACAAGACTAGTCTTCGATGCACAATACATCTCCTGATGATGACATCAGTCGCAGTCTCTGATAAAACAATAACATCCGTTGATGACATCATTGTTAGTCCCTGATGCGTTAATTATCCCCTGACGCCAGTCTCTGATGACTAATCTCGACTAAGTCCCGAAGTTGCTTAACTCAACATTAATAAGTAAAGTAACCATAGGTTGACAAGCCCCTCCTAACCAACCTTTCGCCAATGCATTGATAGAAAATAAATCTAAGGATATTTCCTTCCAAGCAAGATTTATAATTTCATCCAACTGCATATCATCCAATGTCTCCAACGGATCATCCTCCTCTTCTTCAGAAACAATTGTCCTCAATTGAGCTACATCGTCATCATGAATATAAGGAGCTAAATCACCGATATTGAAAGTTGCCCTTATGCCATAATCACCTGGCAACTCCAATTTGAAGGCATTGTTGTTAATCTTCTCAACAATCTTGAAAGGACCCTCTGACCGAGGCATTAACTTATGCTTACGCAAGTTAGGGAACCTTTCTTTTCGCAGATGCAACCACACAAGATCTCCCACTTGAAAGTCAGGTTGTTTTCAATTCTTGTACTTGTGCATGCAACTTCATCATAGCTTGAGCCTTTGCTTTAGCATCAGAATGGACATATTAACCCTTTGGTAAAGGATTAATTCCACTGGAATTCTTGGGTTTGCACCGTATACCACTTCAAAGGGTGAATGTTTTGTGGCGTAGGTAGGGGATCTGTTGTAGGCAAACTTGGCATGTGCAAGCTTGACATCCCAATCCTTTGTAGTTTTGCTCACCAACCCACGCAACAACACTCCCAAAGTTGTATTGGTCACTTAAGTTTGTCCATCCGTTTGAGGATGATGTGAAGTACTGAAACACAATTTAGTGCCCAATAGTTTCCATAGCGTCTTCCAAAAATAACTCATAAATTTAGTGTCTCAGTCACTGACTATGGTTCGTGGTACACCATGCAATCGAACCACATCTTTTAGGTACAAATCAGCCACTCAAGACGCATCATCAGTCTTATGACAAGCCATAAAGTGCGCCATTTTGGAAAATCTATCCACCACCACCATTATTGAATCGTTACCTCATTGAGTCTGAGGCAATCCCACAATGAAGTCCATGACTACATCCTCCCATGGAGAATTCGGGACAGGTAAAGGAGTGTATAACCCTTGATGAAACGTGCTCTTTGCTTTTTGACATGTCGCACATCGCACAATCACCCCAGTAGCATCTCCCTACATTTTTGGCGAAAAGAAATGTTCTTGCAATATTGCTAACATCTTAGTGATGCCAAAATGTCCCGCCAACCCTCCTCCATGAGCTTCCCTAACCAATAATTCTCGAATTGAACAAGATGGAATGCACAAGCAGTTACCTTTAAACAAGAATCCATCTTGAAGCACGTACTCCCCTTTAGCTCCCCGTGCACACGATTCAATTATTGGTTGGAAATCGAGGTCCAGCTTGTAGTATTCCTTGATTAATTCAAACCCAAGAAATTTCGAACTCAGTACCCCCAACAAGGTATATCTTCTTGATAATGCGTCAGCCACAACATTATCTTTGCCATGTTTATGCTTTGAAGAGAAATTAAATGATTGCAAAAACTCAACCCACTTAGCATGACGAGGATTCAGTTTCTGCTGCCCATGAATGTATTTTAAAGCTTCATGATCCGAATGTAATATGAAATGATTCGGTCGCAAATAATGACTCCAATGGTCAAGAGCTCTCACTATTACGTAGAACTCTTTATCATAAGTCGAGTAGTTCAGTCTTGCACCATTGAGCTTTTCACTAAAATAAGCAATGGGCCTTTTCTTCTGCACTAGGACAGCTCCTATGCCAACTCCACTTGCATCACACTCTACTTCAAAAGGACTTGAAAAATCTGGTAGAGCTAAGACCGACGTGTCACATAACAGCTCTTTCACCCTTTCAAACGCTTTTTGAGCAGCCTCTGTCCACTCGAATTTTCCCTTCTTAATGCATTCAGTAATAGATGCAACCACACTACTGAAATTCCTAACAAATCTTCTATAAAATGACTCAAGACCATGGAAAGACCTTACCTCTGTTACTATAGTTGGTATTGGCCAAGATTTGATAGCTTCCACTTTTGATGGGTCAACTGAAACTCCATCCTTAGATACTGTATAGCCTAGGAAGGTTACGCTAGGCACCAAGAAGTAACACTTTTCTAACTTGGCGTATAGCTTTTGCTTCCTCAACATATCAAACACCAATCTTAAGTGTTTAAGATGATCTACTACGCTTTTGCTATATATAAGTATATCATCCAAATATACCACAACAAATTTTCCCAAGAAGGGTTTTAGTACCTCATTCATCAGCCTCACGAAGGTACTTGGTGCATTGCTAAGTCCAAAAGGCATGACCAACCATTCACACAAACCTACTTTTGTCTTGAATGCTGTCTTCCATTCATCGCCTTCCCTCATCCTTATTTGGTGATATCCGCTGCGAAGATCTATTTTGGAAAATACCACTGAACCATGGAGTTCATCCAGCAAGTCATCTAATCTTGCAATTGGAAATCTGTATTTGATAGTAATGTTGTTAACTGCCCTACTATCAAAGCACATTCTCCATGTCCCATCCTTCTTTGGTACTACCAAAGTTGGAACAGCACAAGGGCTCATGCTCTCAAGTACATAACCTCATTCCATCAGCTCTTCAATCTATCTCTGTATCTCTTGAGCTTCCTGGGGGTTACATCTGTAAGCTGCCTTGTTTGGTAATGATGCTCCTGGAATTAAGTCAATTTGATGCTCAATTCCCCTGATAGGTGGTAAGTCTTCAGGGAACACATCCTGAAATTCTCCCAACAATTTCTCCACGTCTTTGTTTGGTTCTTTTGACTGCGGCTCAGATTGAAAACCGATAGCAATCAGTAAGTAGCCCTGACCCTCGTATTCCAGTTCAGCTTGGAGTTGTTTTTCAATCACTATTAAACTCTCCTTACGTGCACCCAGAGAGGATAGAGGTTTTAGGGCCGTCTTCTTATTGCCTACCTTGGCAATGTATACATTTGTTCTGCCATCATACTTAACACACCTGTCATACTGCCATGGTCTTCCCAACAGTATGTGGCAGGCATCCATGACACAAACGTCACATAGCACCTGATCCTTGAATTTGCCAATCTCGAAGGAAATCAGTGCTTGCTTGGTCACCTTAACTTTTCCTCCATCACTCAGCCAATGTAGCTTGTATGGTTTAGGATGGGGTGACGTTGGCCAATTTAATTTATCAATCATTGTAGTAGAAACCACATTGGTGCAGCTACCCATACCAATTATCAGGTTGCACAGTTTGTCCTTTACCAACACTTTAGTCATGAAAATCTTGTCCCTTTGGTCAGCTTCCAAGGGAACTGGTTTGGCTTGTAACAATCTTCGAACGATCAATTGTGATCCATGAGTCTCGGGTTCTTCCTCAGAATCAGCTTCGAACTCATCCTCAACTTCACAGTTATTCAAGTCCTCTTCTTCAAGTGTTTCTCTCTCCTTAGAAGCATAAGATGCCTCAATCTCTTCAATATCATGGAGGGTCATTACTCTATTGCTAGGATAATCATGTTGCATATGTCTGTAGCCCTTACACTTGAAGCAAATTCGCCTATCTTCCGTCGCCAATGGCGTAGAAGCCTTACCTTTGTCCTTCTTGAACTTGTCAAAGGTAGGAGTGAATTTTTTCGCAGACGGTGCTTCGTTTCTCCTTTCGCTTCTGCCTCTTTCCACCGTTTTGTTTACTGGCTGTATATAATTGTTGACCTTGGCCTTAGCATGTGTCTCAGCCCTCACGGCCACCTTACATACTTCTTCGAAGGACTAGTAGGGTTGTAACTCCACTCTCTCGACAATATTATTGTTAAGTCCTGTTAAGAACCGAGCAATCTTGTGTTCTACCCTTTCCTCAAGATCGCATAACATGGTGAGTTTCTCAAACTCCACCGTGTACTCTTCCACTGACAGTGCCCCTTGTTTAAAACGTTGTAGTTTCAAGAACACATCTTGTACATAATCTGTAGGTAGGAACCGTTTCTTCATCCTACCCTTCAAGGCTTCCCAAGACACAATCCGTGCCTTACCTTCTCTTATTCTTTAAGTTTTCATACCACAGATTAGCGAAACCTGTGAATTTTAATACTGCCACCTTGAACTTCTTGTGGTCATCATAGTCCTTGTATTCAAAGACTCTCTCAATTCTTTGTAACTATTCCAAGAACTTTTCAGGCTTCATGCTGCCATCGAAGTCTGGGATATCTAACCTCAGACCCTTATCGTCGTCAGTATTGTCTCTTTGCCTCCTCGGTATTGGTCTTGCCACTTCTTCTCCTTCTAAATCTGAAGCACGAGCAGATCTTGTACTATGGTTTGGACTTGAGGAAAGGTTTCTTCGATCTAACCTGGCTAGTAACTCGTTCATCTTTTCAGTCAGGTCATTGATCTGTCTATCACGACGCAAGTTTTGTGTTTGCTCCATGGTAAGTCCTCGTGGAATAATTTGTTCTTCTTCTCCAGCCATTGGGTTGTAGGTTGTAGAATGAATCAAGACAATCCGTCCACCAAAGCTCTGATACCAAGATGATGTATTTGATCTGGTAGAATCAAACACAGGTTGCGAAAAATAACTGTAGGAAGATTTCGTAAAGAAATTAATCACAAGAAATCAACACTAAAAGATCAATTTGGTTAGTTTGCTTAAAGAAATTAATCACCCACAAAGCTAATACAAATTAGTTGTGAAAGTATAAAAGAATTAACCACCAACTTTCGGATAAATGTAAGTAAAAACTCACACCAGTTTATTAGTCAAAGTCTGCTTAATGAATATTACAAGCAGCTATTTATAAGCTGAAAATAAACCCTAACTCCTACTTCAGAAAGAATTTACAATGGATAGAATTCCATAATGGAAAGATAACTAATCTAACAAGGAAAATAGATATTCTAATTCAAACTGGAAACAATTTCCAAAACAAACACGGAAAATAATAAAATATAAGAAATAACACAACTATACTCGTCAGTGGATAATTTGCCTGTCGAAGACTAATTATCCCCTGACGGATCAAATACATTATCGGAAACTAACTCAACCCCTGACGGATAAAATAGACTGTCGGAGACTAATTATCCCTTGATGGGTTAAATTAGTCCCTGATAACAAGACTAGTCTCCGATGCACAATACATCCCCTGATGATGACGTCAGTCGCAGTCTCTGATAAAACAATAACATCTGCTGATGACATCATAGTCCCTGATGCGTTAATTATCCCCTGACGCTAGTCTCTGATGACTAATCTCGACTAAGTCCCGAAGTTGCTTCACTCAACATTAATAAGTAAAGTAACCACATGTTGACAAGCCCCTTCTAACCAACCTTTCGCCAATGCATTGATAGAAAATAAATCTAACGATATTTCCTTCCAAGCAAGATTTACAATTGCATCCGACTGCTTTTCATCCAATGTCTCCAACGGATCAAAGGAATTCCTAGTGACTAATAGATCACTAGCCTTTTGAATTCTTTCATTCTTTCTTACTGAACACCTTAATGTAGCATACAGATTGTAAATTTCAGTTGACATTTCTTTTATTTTTAATTTACAATCTAAACGAGACATGTTAAAGGGATCAAGTTTTACCTTAGTGCCCTGAGACAAGCTGCTGGAACCAGATGATGTCACATCAGATGATATTTTTATAAGTGCAAGATTGATGAACTCCTCATCTTCTAATTGGTCTAAATCTGCCCAATCCTTTCCCTTTGCAATGAATGCTTTATTCTTTTTGCTGATGACTTCAAAGTATTTCTTTTTGTAGTAGTCATTGTCCTTCCTGGCTTCTCTAGTGTGTTTGATACACTTTTTCTTGGTGCATTCATTTGCGAAGTGTTCAAGCTCTTAACAGTTGTAGCATTTGATCTTTGATTTGTCAATAGCACCAGAGTGGATAGGTTTCGTTGTTAGTGCTGTCTTTCTGAAGTCCTTGCCCTTCTTGAATCTTAGCTTTTTGAATTTTCTTGCCAAGAAGGCCATGGCTTCATCAAAAGCCTCTTGTTCCTCTAGAGTATAGATTACTTCATCTTCACTATCCACACTCTCAGCTCCACTTGCCTCACCTTCACTTTTCTCTTCAATGAGAATTGCCTTCCCATGAAGCTTCTTGCTCGAACTCCCAACCACAAGTGCCACAGATTTTTCATTTCTATGGCCTTGACTTAGACTTTTTCTTTGTTTAAACCTCTAACTCATAAGTTTTAAGATTCCCATAAAGCTTCTCCAAGGATATTGAGTTCATATCCTTGGCTTCCCTTATGACTGTAATTTTGGCCTCCCAGCTTTCTGGCAATGACCTTATAAATTTTAGATTCGCATCCTTGTTGGCATAAGTTTTGCCAA
>CM025783.1:34486721-34503113 GCA_014636745.2 Centella asiatica
TTATACATCTTGATCGTCTTGTTAGTCCTTTTCCTTTTATATATTTTCGTATTTAGCAAAAAAAAAAATTGTTAGTCACAGATGAGTAATTATATAGAAGGGGGTGGAATACAATTCACAAATTTGTTTCCCAATGTAAAGATCACAATACAATCTGAAAATATATTACAGAAATGAAAACACAACAGATTGTATTAATAAATAAATAATGTGTTTTATTGATTTTAGAATCTGAAATTACAATCTGGTTATCAAAACTGATACTAGCTTCTGAAATTTGTTCAAGTATGAACAACTGCTATCTAGAAATGAATTTCTAGCTTCTCAAGTAATAACAATTTCCAAAACAAACACAAAAAATAATAAAATATAAGTAATAACACAACTGTACCCGTCAGTGGATAATTTGCCTGTCGGAGACTAATTATCCCCCGACGGGTTAAATTAGTCCTTGATAACAAGACTAGTCTCCGATACACAATACATCCCCTGATGATGACGTTAGTCGCAGTGTCTGATAAAACAATAACATCCGCTGATGACATCATCGTTAGTCCACAATATGTTAATTATCCCCTGACGCCAGTCTCTGATGACTAATCTCGACTAAGTCCGAAGTTGCTTAACTCAACATTAATAAGTAAAGTAACCACAGGTTAACAAGCCCCTCCTAACCAACCTTTCGCCAATGCATTGATAGAAAATAAATCTAAGGATATTTCCTTCCAAGCAAGATTTACAATTTCATCCGACTGCTTAGCATCCAATGTCTCCAACGGATCAGAAGCTGTATGTTTATATATATATATACGGTACAGAAATTGAAGCTGACAATCGGATTGTGATTGTTAGAATTTGTAATCAATTGTTAGTCAATAAAAACAATGTTTATAAATTTGTTCTTGTTTTTGTTCTTTATCTTCTGCGAGTTTAATACTTTGAAGAACAAGAATTCGAAAAGGTTTTAAGAACTTGTATTCAACACCCCCCCCCCCCTCCCCACAAGTTCTAGGTTATCTCATTGGGACAACAAGTGGTATCAGAGCTGTGACGACCTGAAAATAAAATCAATCCATGGATGATTTGTTCATTTATATTTTGTATGAAGGGTTAATTTTGTTCTATGTAAATAATTAATTTATTTAAATCTTGAAAGGGAGTATATTTGTTTACGATGTTATATATATATATATATATATATATATATATATATATATATATATATTTTTATTTATTTTTTTTTTTTTTTGCCTTAAAAGGATATTAGTATGAGAATAACGAATCTCATATAGAATTAGGATAAACAGCTTAGAAGGAAAGGAAAAGATTACGTAAGATTATTACCTAACGAGTACGTATGTTGTATTGATTAGTAAGCTGCATGTATACTGTTTGTGTGGCAATAGCTGATTAAGGTTAAGTGCATGTATGACAGCAGCTGCTTAGTATCTGTTACCAGCTGAATAAGTGGTTATTATGAGAAGTTGTTTTACCACCCAAGTTGGCCAATCATTTCATCTCAAAGTATAATCTTAGCTTGCTGCTCTAATCAACTCATGAACGCTATAAATACCTCATTTGAGATAAAATCCTAATCTTTTCCTAGAACTTCTCTATTAAAGCTTCTTTTGAAAATCAAACATTTTCATAAATTTCTAGCTTATTCTCTTAAACGACCATCTTTCCTAGAGCAAACAAGTTCTCAATTTCTTCCTTAGTAACGAAGAGGTAAGAGCTTTACTAACCTTATACTCTGCTCCGTTTTAGTATCTCTTGCATGAACATTTAAGAGTAATAGTCGAGCATGCTAATATTCATGAAGGAATAAAGCTTCAAAAGTTGTAGTAGTATTCTTTTGCATATTTGTGTGTGTGTAAAGAAGTAATACACACAGCAGATAAGACTATGTTGCACCCTAAGTTGGGTTTGTTCATGATTAGGTAACATCCATAATCATACGATAGATCCTTCATTATATCATAGACGAGCTTTAACTTAGTCTCTGACAGAGTTATGTTAGTCTCCGATGACTAATAATGTAGTCTCTGATGAGTAATAATGTTAATCTCCGATGACTAATGATATTAGTCTCTGATGAGTAATAATATTAGTCTCTGATTAGTGACAATGTTAGTCTCCGATGACTAATGATGTTAGTCTTCGATGACTAATGATGTTAGTCTTCGATGACTAATAATGTAGCCTCTGATGAGTAATAATATTAGTCTTTGACGAGTAATAACATTAGTCTCTGATGAGTAACGATGTTAGTCTCTGATGAGTAACAACGATAGTCTTTGACGAGTAAAGCATGTTAGTCTTTGAGGAGTTTGGCGTTGGCTTAATGAGTTTGGCGCTGAACAATTACTCATTGATGAGTTTAGCGCTGAGTTAGGCTTTGGCTAAACAAGTTGGTGACGAGTTTGGTGATGTTCAAATAAGTTACTGACGAGTTTGGCGATGAACAAAACATCCCCTGATGGGTGAATCATCCCCTAATGGGTGAATCATCCCCTGACGGGTGAGGAATTATCCCCTGACGGGTGAATTATCCCCTAACGGGTGAAGTATCCCCTGACGGGTAGATTATCCCCTGACAGGTGAAGTATTCCCTGACGGGCAAATTCATTCCCTAATGGCCATCCCCTGTCTTGCATACTTCCATATTTATCTTTGAAGATATAAATTTCTCATATTATACCAACAATCATGTTTCACAGAACCATTCGTGAACCAGTGTTTTGAGGTTATACTCACTCTACTACTTTTCATTAGTCACGGAAAATCATTGATTCGATTTACGTAAATGATTGATGTTACTTTTATTGCCAAACAATTTTTTTCATTAATAACTAGCGTGCGATTCATTGATCCAATGTACGTGAAAAGATGTTGTATATTGAACCAAGTATTATTGGGTGGTTGCTAGTTATTTTAACTTGTTAGCTCGCCAAAGGATATTGATGGGTTGTCGCTGGCTAATAATTCACCATGCACACCTAAGGAAGTCACATATGATTATAAAAGTCATGGTTGTCGCCGACTGTTAATTCGCTGAGCACACCAAAGGAAATCCTTTATAGATATGGAAGTTTTATAACAAGAAAAGTAGTACAAATTATCAAGTATATCCATATGTGTGACTAAAGGCTAGGAGGTACAGACACTTGGTACCTCGACATATGATAGGGAATGAAAAATCGAGGCATCGGTATTCAGACCCTCGCAGACCAATGCTTTCTGCGATGACTACGTATGTCATGATGAAGTCAAACGACCAGGCTGACTAGCTGGGTTGACATTTGATGAAGAGGAAGTCAGATAGTCATCATGCTGGTTAGATGATGCATTATCTGATGAAGAGAAGGTGTTAATTGATGATTCAAGATTTATTTTAAGAAAAAGGTTAACCCTTTTGTTATCACTCGGGAAACCTGAAAGTTACTTGTTTGATTGATTTATCAGGAGGTGTTGGCTTTGCTTTGCCCAACCTCATTAAACACTAAAGCCTCTATTGAAATGTTTGTTCTTTTGCTTAAAGCTTACCTAACTTATGATTATATACTTGTTGAGCGTAAAACGCTCATATGGATTACTATGAAATATTTTACAGATTATGACAAGAAGGTTGAGCCGCCTAGCAAAGGAAAAGAGAAAATGGCATGATGAGAGTTTCTTGAACACTCTCCTACGGGTGGCCTTAAAGGAAAAGTGAAGCAAGAGGCCATTGTAGACATGTTCAGATTGTAAGGCCAGATGGGCCATTTTTAGACTTCTGTTGCTAAATGTTCATTTTGAGGTTTTATAATCAGAAATAATAAACCTTTAGTTTGGTATGGTTCTGTAATAGAGATGATATTTATCTTAATCAATGATGTGTTTGTTTGTTTGATGATGTTTTCTGTTATCTTTTCCTGGCGGAGGCCGGAGTCCGGCTTGGGATCTTCAAAGATTGTCACACAATTTATGATAGTGCTTGAAGTCCAGCTTGGGATTTTCGAGGCTGCCACAAGAGCTTTCGATTGATATATTTCAAATAACAAGATCCAGAGATGGCCAATGATGAAGGAAGCAGCTCTAACATAATGACATATGCAGGAAGTCGTGATGGTAGAACCAAGATTCCAGTTTTAAAAAGGGAAGAATATCGTATCTGGAAACAAAAGATGTACATGCACTTGAGAGCAACAGATCCTGATTACATTGATAGGATTGAGAAAGGTCCTTATCAACCAAGGAAATTTGTTCCTTCAAAAATTGTGGAAGGAACAATAATTGCTAAACACTTTGAACTTGCTCATGAGAGTGATTATACTAATGAAGACAAGTTACAAGTGTTGGAAGATGCTAAAGTGATGAACATGGAAGAATTCATGTCCTTCATGATGAAGCAATTCAAGAAATTTCGAGCTAGTAGAAAAGGGAGAAGATCATCAAGAAAACCTAACCCAAAACAAGAAGGTCAAACTGTGACCTTTGATAAAAAGAAAATAAGATGTTACAACTGTGATGGATTAGGGCACTTTGCCAATAAGTGCAAAAAGCCTAGATCTACAGAGAGATCTAAGAATGAAAAGAATAGGAAATCAAGGAATGACCTTACTGATAAAAAGTACAAATCAAAGAGTCAGGCCTTGATTACTAAAGGCAAAGATTGGATTGACAATGATTCTGAGGAAGAAATTGTCAACTTTGCCTTGATGGCTTGAACTGGTGAGCCAAGTGATTCTACAAAGGTATGTGATGCAACTTAGAACTTTAATGTGCTTAATCTAATTGATACATCTAGTATAGAAAGCATACAAAAAGATATGTCTTATTTGCATGTTAGTTTTAGATCATTGACAACTGAACATACCAAAGTCAAAGAATCACATGACCAACTCTTGAACAAAAATAAATTTCTTGAAGAGAGACAAATACAATTTGATATGTGGTAACAGGTAAAGTTCAAAGAGCTGTTCCCGTCCCTGTCAAGGGAGATGCCAACCATCTCTCCTTTCTACTGCTGCTCCATTTTGCTTGCTGCAATGATGGTTGCTCTGCTGTTGCTGCTGGTGTTTTCTGCTGCTGCTGCCTCCAATTGTTGTTACTGCTGGAGTTTCTGCTACAGTGTGCTGCTGATGTCCCTGCTTTCTTAGTCTCCTACTGCTGCAATGCAGTGTCTTCTCTGCTGCTGCAAAGCTGCAATATATATGCGCAGTTTCCTAGATCTCTTTGTTTGCTACTGAAGCTGCTTCTGCTGCTGTAATAAGTGGTGTCCCTCTGGTTATAGTATTGTAAATCTTGTTATGTGATGTTTTCTTGCTTAATGTTGGTTTCCTGTAGTGAGGTTTTGGCTGATGCCTTTCCTTGTGTCTTTGCTCTTTTTAGCTTCCGTTTTCGCAGTGTTGGTTTGTCTCCCTAGCTAGCACCCTGTGCTAGTAGGCCGGGGGGTATGCCCCTCGTTATTTATGTTTCTTCCTTTTCCTTGTATTTCATTCCCAATTTAACAAAAAAAAAATACAATTTGATAGTATCAAGTCAGAGTTGAATAAAGCTCATCACATGATTGATACCTTGAAACAGAGGGAATATTACTTAGTCGAACAACTTGAACATGAACAGGCTAAGATAAAACAGTGGAACCAATCATCTAAAAAGCTGTCAGACTTGGTAAGAAATCAAATGGTAGGTCAAAAATCTAGTCTAGGTTGTGATGAGTACCTGGGAAAGAAACCAGATATAGAAAAGATTGATGAAGCAGTTGACTCCATGACTCATAAGCCAATTCCTATTAAAAGAATTAATTTTGTCTCACCAGTCAATGAACCTAAATTTATCAACACTCAAATTCAACATGTCATTGCAGTGATAAAGAATGATCAAAAAATAGTGAGTACTGTTGAAAAGAGTGGAAACAAAGGACTGAATATAGGATTCATGACCAAGACACAATTAAACAAGAAATTGGAAAATGTTATTGAGTCTAAGGTTGAAAAGTCAGTGGAGTCTAGCAGTGGAAGAAGGAATAGGAATGAAAAGATAGGCATTAATAAATATACCAATTATGCTAGAATGCCTGATCCTCCTAGAAAAACATGTCATATATGTGGTAATCCCAACCACATTGCTATATATTGTAGGAGTAAAAATAGAGTTGCTATAGTAGAGATTGCACCAACCAAGATAATTAAAGACAAATCACCTGTAAAAAGGTTTAACCATCTTTGCAACAATTGTGAAAATTCTAAACTTGGCAGTCTCTCTGTTTTAAGAAGCAAAGACTACTGATTGTCCTATAAAAAACTCTAAAAGACAATCAACTTCATCAGAGTCAAGTCTTGATTCTAAAACTAGTGAGAAAGGACCCAAGAAAATCTGGGTCCCCAAAAAATTCTAACTAGTTGTTCTTACTGTGCAGGGCAAAAAGAAGAAATCATGGTTCTTGGACAATGGATGTTCAAGGCATATGATAGGAGACAAGTCCCTGCTTATACAGTATGAAGAAAAGAGTGTCCCTAAGGTAACTTTTTGAGATGACAGCAAAGGCCATACAAAGGGCTATGACAACGTTGAGCATGAAGATATTATCTTCAGTGAAGTTTCACTAGTTGATGGTTTAAAGCACAATCTGTTAGGTGTGAGTGAACTATGTGATAAAAAATTCTATGTCACCTTCAAAGAAGATCAATGTCAGGTGTGTGACAAGGAATCTGGAAATGTGATATTGACAGGAAAAAGGAAAGGGAATTTGTACACTGCAAACCTAATCTCTTCCACTTATCAAGTCACATGTCTTTATGGCAACACCTTAGCTGATGAAAGTTAGCTTTGGCATAAAAAGCTCTCCCACTTAAACTTCAAGAACATCAACAATTTGGTAAGAAAAGGCCTGGTAGCTGGCATTCCTTAATTGGAGTTTGCACAAGAAGGTTTGTGTGATTCATGCTAGAAAAGAAAACAAAGAAGTGTGTCATTCAAGTGTAAACCAGCAACATCAATCACTGACCCTTTACAGTTATTACATATGGACTTATTTGGTCAAGTGAATGTGATGTCAATATCAAGAAACATATATGCCTTGGTTATAGTGGATGATCACACAAGGTATACTTAGGTAAAATACCTTCACTCAAAGGATGAAGCTGCTCAGTTGATTATTGATCATATCAAGAAAGTAGAAACTGAGTCAGGAAAATTAGTAAGAGTTATAAGGAGTGATAGAGGAACAGAATTCAAAAATTCCCAAGTAAATGAATTCTACATTGAAAAATGAATAATTCATCAATTCTCAGCTCTAAGAACCCCTCAACAAAATGGAGTTGTTGAGAGGAAAAATAGAACTCTGATTGAAGCAGCAATGACAATGCTAGAAGAATCAAAACTTCCAACCTATTTCCGGGAAGAAACTATTAGCACTGCTTGTGTTGGAACAAAATGGGCTTAAGTGTTTGTGGGGGGGGGGGGGGAATACAAACACTACAAACTTTTCGTTCTTTCTAAATCTTTTTGCACAAGCTGGAATATTCAGAAAAACTTAAAGAAATAAAGATAAGTACATGCACATTGAAGTTAAAATAGTTATATTAAAACTTGGGGTTTTTCTGGAAATCTGGTTAATCACAAATGTGATTAATCAGCTACTGTTTCTATAAATGATTACAGCTTCAATTTCACACTCACTAGCTTTTCACTTTCTTTGAAATATTTCTCTCAAGATATATTACAAAGCTTCTCTAGTGTTTTGTGTGCTTTAATTTGTTGGTTGATCCGTTGGATTGATACACTGTGTAATGAGAACTCGTTTGCATATATAGAAGATCAGTAGTTGAACCCACGTGCTTGGATGTGCTTTTCTTTTCAACTTAGCCGCATATGTGTCACATAGATATACTTTAGGAACTATGTGTCAGACTGCAGCTACTTTTGTTGCTTGTTTTTCATCCCCTGATCTGCATGCATTTAATGATCGAGAGTTATCATTGGACCACCAAACTTCAAGAAATATCTTTCTAGATTATATCTCTTGCTTCTTCAACAAGCTTCGTTGATTTGCGTGTAGGACCTGATGACTAGTGTATGCCGTCACAACTGTCCACTGATAGCAAGCCCTAATGTGGACTTGATCAGTGCTTTTGGATCCCCCTGATGACAAATCCCGATTAAGACTAGATCAATGCTTCAAACTTCACTTGAGTTATCCAAGTGCTCCTTGATCCACTGACGTTGTGACTCAAAGCATTCACTGATGGCTTCCACTGATGTAGTGCTAAGCTTTTCCCCTGAAGGGTTTCCCTGATGAGTTAGCTTGTCACTGTCATACCCTGATTAGTTCCCCTGACAGGTTGGCATGTTGCTGTTATGCCTTGACACTTTCTCCCTGATGAGTTGGTTTGTTACTTCCATATGCTGACGCTTTTCCCTGATGGGTTGATCTGCCTTTGTCATACCATGACGGGTTCCCCTGATGATTTTTAATCCCTGGCGCTTTGTTGATCTTATTTGGAATGTCTGATGTGCGGAATAACTTACGTGACTTTGAGTAATAATAGACATTCCTCTTCACTATCAAGTCCTTTAAGTTTTCACTGATGACTTGTATAGTGCAGAGCAATTCATCCCCTGATGACCAAATTGATCATCAAAGGATGCAAAACTTGTGCAGATACTTAGGTTTATTGAATACCTTAAGTATTTATAGATGCGCAACTTATTCTCTAAACATCATCATCATTATTTATTTCTAACAACTTGCTTCACACATAACAGGTCTTTGATCAACAAGACTTACAACAAAACACCTTATGAGTTAATGACTAGGAGAAAACCAACTCTCAAGTTTTTGCATATGTTTGGTTGTAAGTGCTTTGATCTGAGAGACTCATCAGAGACAAGAGGAAAATTTGACAGCAAGTCTAATGAGGCCATTTTCTTAGGTTACTCCCAATTAAGTAAGGCATATAGAGTATATAACCTAAGAACAAAGGTCATTGTGGAATCCATTCAAGTTGTATTTGATGATAGCAAGATTCCAGGAATAATTGGTCAAGGATTGCATGAAACTCTCAGATTTGAGAATGAATTGGATGCGTGGAAAGATTCAACAGAGACTGAAGAATCACCCCTAAATGAGTATGACCCTTATATAAGTGAGGGGAGTTAACAGTTGTGCATGAAGTACCAAGGGCTAATACACCATTAGAGACTAGAGTATTAGCATTCAATGAAACACCAGAGATTGGTAATAGAAGTGCATGATTAGAGACTAATGAGACACCAAAGACTATTGAAATCTACAGTCAAGATGAGACTAATAGCTCAGGGGGATCTAACAATGAAGAAGTCACTGAATTAGGGGGAACAGTTTCTGACCCGTCAACTAGATTGAACAATGCTAATCTAAAAAGTGAAGCCTCATCTTCAAGATCAAATCTGCCACCCGCAAGACCTTTGCTGAGAGATCATACACCAGATTTAATTATTGGAGATTTAAAGGAAGGAGTCAAGACAAGAAGTGCAACACAAAATGAGTGTCTTTACCTAAGTTTTTTGTCAAAAATTGAGCCAAGGAAAATTGAAGAAGCACTTCAATATCCTGACTTGGTGATAGCCATGCAAGAAGAATTAAATCAATTCACAAGGAATAAAGTCTGGAGATTGGTGCCCAAACAAAGGAATAGATCAATAGTTGGTGCCAAGTGGGTCTTCAAAAACAAATTAGATGATGTTGGTAAAATAACAAGAAATAAAGCAAGATTGGTAGCAAAGGGCTATTCTCAAGAAGAAGGAATTGACTATGAAGAAATCTTTGCACCAATTGCAAGACTTGAAGCAATAAGGATTTTCTTGGCATATGCAGCCCATAAAAGCGTCAAGGTGTACAAATGGATGTCAAGAGTGCTTTCTTGAATGGAAAGTTGGAAGTAGAGGTCTACGTTGAACAACCACCAGGTTTTGTAGATCCCAAATTTCCAAATCATGTGTACAGGTTAGATAAAGCACTTTATGGCTTGAAACAAGCACCCAGGGCCTGGTATGATACTCTCTCTCAGTTTTTAATTGAAAATAAATTTGTTAGAGGTATCATAGATAAAACACTTTTCTATAGAAAACTAGGTTCTGATTTAATACTTGTCCAAATATACGTGGATGACATTATATTTGGATCTACAAATGTAAAACTATGTGAAAAATTCTCAAAGTTAATGCAGTCTAGATATGAAATCAGCATGATGGGTGAGTTAACATTTTTCTTAGGATTACAGATAAAACAATCAACTGATGGAATTTTCATTAGTCAGTCCAAGTATATAAAAGGATTTACTAAGGAAATATGATTTGGTTGATTGTGCATATGCAAAAACAGCCATGGCTACAGCCACTAAGCTAGATAAAGATACTAAGGGAAAGAAAGTTGATATAACTAGCTATAGAGGCATGATAGGCTCACTTTTATGTCTAACTGCAAGTAGACCTAATATAATGTTGCTACATGTCTGTGTGCAAGATTTCAAGCTGATCCAAAATAGTCACATTTAATTGTTGTTAAAAGAATACTCAGATATCTAAAGGGTACCCCAAACCTTGGGTTATGGTATCCTAAAGAATCTGATTTTAAACTAATTGGCTATTCAGATGCTGACTATGTAGGATGTAAGCTTGACAGACAAAACACAAGTGGAAGCTACCAATTTCTTGGAGGTAGACTTGTTTCTTGGTTTAGCAAGAAACAGAATTGATGTAGGGTGTTTAAGCCTACAGCCTCGGATAACTAAATCAACTTATTGATATACGCACAAAAAGCCAATTTAGGTTTCTTGAACGAATCACATGTTCAAGGCTATTCGAATCACACGAACAGGATCTTGTTTATATCACACAAACAATATAGAATTGCAGAATGAATCTGAATTTCATTCATCAAAAGAAAGCTTTTGTTGTTGTTTTTTTTTTTTTTTTTTACAATAGAAACAACTATTTATAAGCTGTTAAAATCCCTAATTCTAATTGGAAAGAATTTACAATGGAAAGAAATTTGTTACTGAAAGATATCTAATCTAACAAGGAAAGTAATCAATCCAATTTAATCTAGGAAACAAATAAAATATATGAAGTTCATAACCGAAACTAGAAAACCGAGAAAATTGACTATCGGAGACTACAGTCCCTCATGACATCATCTCTAGTCCCTGGCAAGTAGAAAAACACTCGCTGATGACGTCCTTAGTCCCCGATACTTGTTAGTCTCGTGTGACGTCAGCGTTAGTCTCCGATGCGTTATTTCATTATTCGGATGACGTCATTAGTCCCCGACGCGTAGTCTTTGACGCGTCATTAGTCCCTGGCGCGTAGTCTCTGGCGCGTCATGCGTAGTCCCTGGCGCGTCATTTCTCGCCAGGCTCGACTAAACTTAAAACAAATTTGTTTCCAATTTTGCAAACAAAATAATGACAGAAACACAAGAATTCCTTGGTGAATCACAACGCTTATCAGTCCATTCCCAAGTTTCAATACCTTCATCATAATTCACCAAACATAGCCCCAAAGCTTTTAATTCTTCAACCTTCAAACACGTTGCATTTGACAAGCTCACAGCAAACTTCTTAGTTTTTGACCTAGTAGCTGGACCCCATAACCTGAGCTCTTGCCCACCATCTGATTCCTTCCCGTCTATGGCCACATCACACAAGGTTCATCTTCATTCTTGATAAAGCCAAACTCTTTGACTGTTTCATCAAAACCAAGATTTCAGCTCCGAGATGCTTGCTTTAATCCATAAATGGATCTTTGCAGCTTACATACCTTTCCAGCATCCTTTGGAGTGACAAAACCCTCGGGTTGTGTCATATACACATCCTCAAGTAGATTTCCCTTAAGGAAAGCTGTTTTGACATCCATCTACCAAATTTCATAATCATGAAAAGCTGCAATAGCAATTAAGATCTTGATGGATTTAACTATAGCTACTGGAGAAAAAGTTTCATCGTAGTCAACACCTTGAACTTGTTTGAAACCTTTTGCTACCAATCGACCTTTATAGGTTTGTACATTACCATCCATGTCAGTTTTCTTCTTGAAAACCCACTTGCACCCAATTGGTTTTACCCCTTCAGGTGGGTCAACCAAAGTCCATACTTGGTTGGCATACATGGAGTCCATCTCAGATTTCATGGCTTCAAGCCATTTCTCACACTGAGGTCCGTTCATAGCTTCTTGGTAAGAAGCAGGCTCATCATCATCTATGAGCATCACATCGCCACTTTGAGTAACAAGATATCCATAATATCTTTCAGGCTCATGGCGTGTCCTACCAGATCTACGAGGGGCTTGTGTTACTTGAGCAAGTTCAGTTTCTGCAACAACTTGTGGTTCCTGCTCATGTTCCAGCTCAGGTTCATTGATATTTTGTGGTTCTCAAATTTCTTCGAGTTCTACATTTCTCCCACTGTTTTCTTTAGAGAAAAATTCTCTTTCTAGGAAAACTCCAGTGCGAGCAACAAACACTTTGTTCTTTGAAGGTTTGTAGAAATAATACCCCTTTGTTTCTTTAGTGTATCCCACAAAATTACACTTATCTGATTTAGGTCCAAGCTTATCGGAAGCTAGACGTTTTACATACGCTGCATACTACAATGTTTCCCAGTCCACATCTCATATGGTGTCTTTTGAACCGTCTTTGTAGGAACACGGTTAAGTGTAAAGGCAGCAGTTTCTAGGGCATGACCGCAGAAGCTTATCGGAAGATCTGCATGATTCATCATGGATCGTACCATGTCTAACAAGGTTCGATTCCTCCTTTCAGAGACACCATTCCATTGTGGCGTTCCGGGTGGAGTGAGTTGTGATATTATACCACATTCTTTAAGAAGATTATCAAATTCCTGGCTCATGTATTCACCACCTCGATCTAATCGAATGGCTTTTATACTTTTGCCAAATTGGTTTTGTACTTCATTCTTGAATTCTTTGAACTTTTCAAAAGATTCGGATTTGTGTTTCATAAGATTCACATATCCATATCTACTAAAATCATCAGTAAATGTAATAAAGTAGCAAATCCAGATCTAGCTAGTGAACTCATGGGTCCAAATACATCAATATGTATGAGACCCAATACATCGTTGGCCCGTTCACTATGTCCAGTGAAAGGTGTTAGAGTGTATGCCCTAGTGGCCAATCATGTAATGATTGTGACACTATATTTATGTTATGTTTTGGTTAAATGATAATTTATTATGTTTTATTTACTGCGTTATATAAATTTCAGCCGACTTGATTGCTTTGTGTTTATGCTCAGAGTTTTGGCTTGTTTTCCCTAGCTAGCGAGATGTGCTAGTAGGTCGAGGGGGATGCCTCTCGTTAATTTTGTATTTTCTTTCCTTTTATATATTTTCGCAATTTAGCAAAAAAAAAATGTCCTTAGAAGAATGACACTAATTATATGGATTCAAGTATGTGACTTGAATATGAGATCATATAAGTATGTAATGTATCATTATTCTTAAATGTCCCTAGTCGAGTATCATTGTCAGTGGGACAACAATAATACATTGAGACTAGTATGTGAATTAATTGATGGCCATATCTCATTGGTCATAAATATATACGAGATATATTAAGTTGATACATAGGTACATGTTAGAGAACATAGTACTGGACAGACCCACCATGAGAATTCTACATGGAGCGTTATGCTATGTGTCATAAGTAATTCTCATAGTGACAATAATGTAATGGTCCTTCGACCTGAAGTCATGACATTTCTACATAAGGAGTTATGCGTTTTGACATTATCAAAAGTCACCTTTAACCGGGTGGATGATAAAGGTGATTGTTGGATGCATAATGAGTTATGTGAGAAATGAGAATGATGTAGATGGAATTTAACCCTCCTATAAATTAGGGGTGATATCTATAGGCCTCTTGATTGAGTGAGACTATGAAATGCATGGCCATGCTCAAATAGAGATTTGTTTCATATAGTCTACTCATTGATCAAGAAAACTGAGATTAAATTATGAAGAGGATGACACATCCATGCCTTGAATTTAATCTTAGATATCATGGTTAAAAGGATTAAATTACATTGAAACATTGGTCACGAAAGGTAATGTCGAATCTACGACTTTATTATTACTTGGGTATCAGTGATGTATTACTAGATGCCGCTCATTGTTTATAATTTTATAATATGATTTAAAATTATTGTCAATGTAATAATAACCTACAGGGTCACATACAAAGAACATTCATTAAGGAGATATAATTTAAATGTCAATGATTTTAATATATCAATAAGATTGATTTAATTAAATCATGACTTTAAATTATATATAAGTGATCTGTATGAAGTAGAGTCCTTTGGAAGGACATATGAATATATATTTATTTGTACATATATATTAATTAAGTGAGACTTGATTAGATATATATCTAATAAATATAAGATTCGGATTTTAATTCTCCTAATTAGATTAGGTTTTGGAATTACTCTAGAAAAGCTATATATAGGATATATCAGCTATTCTCTCGAACTAACGCCTCTTGCATTCAAAACCCTAGTCGCTCATTAGAGAGAGACTAGAGTTGAGAGAGAAAGACAGATTTAACAGCTAGTACCGTAACTCTACTTGTTCGGATCGTTAAACGATTCGTGGGTGTTCGTGTGGATACCGTAGAGACGTAGTTCTGTTGGATTGCGTTAAAGATTTGGAGACGATCAACACCTTTGCCAAAGCTTCAGATTCGCACAATTAATTAGTAAAATCTTAAACCATCTGTATTAAATTGTTTCGCATAGATCCTCAGGTTTGGGTTTTGTCTTGTGGTGTTTTATATCCTATTTGTCCGCTGCGTTAAGACCCAACGAAACCCAACAAAAAGTGCTTTAGTCATTTTGCCTAACAAACAAGACTCGCATACATCATATGATTCAAAATCAAATGAGTCCGAATACCCATCTTTATGGAGTTTGGATATGTGTTTCTCACTGATATGGCCCAAACGACAATGCCAGAGATAAGTAGGATTAGAATCTTTCGATTTTAGCCATTTAGTATTTATATTATAGATGGGCATATGTAAATCAAGAACATAAAGACCATTAAACAATTGTGCTACTCCATAACACACTTCATTTAAATAGAAGGAACAACTGTTGTTCTTTATTATAAACGAAAAATGTGACGACCCGGAAAATTTGTTTATTTATAAATAATTTATTCACTCATTTTATTTTACTTTATGTTATTATATTTTCTTATTAATGGGAATATGGTTATTATATGACGCTTTTGGTTGTATGAATATTTTTGGACCCATTAAAAGGGGTTATTGTTGTTTGATTATTGGTTGCAAGGTAAAGCAATGATGGTTATTTTTTTTTATGACGTCATTGTGTACGTATGCTAACTAGAGTAGTAAGCTGCTTGTGTGTCATCAAGTGAATTAAATGTATATGCATGTAGGATAGCAGGCTTATTACGATGCTTAGTTGCTAAGAATCATGATGAGCAGCCGTTTTACCGTCCTGATTAACCAATCATTTTATTTCAAAGCTTAATCTCAACCTACTATAAATACCTCATTCGGAGGAACATTTCAGTCTCTTTTCTAAAGATTTCCTTTTCCAAAGCTCTTCTTTAAACCTACCATCTCTGTTTAGTTTCAAGTTCTCTCTTTTGGACAATAACTTTCAAACAAGCTTTGATCTCTTTCGTCAACCCAGGAGGTAAGAATCTTAAGTTCTTTTTGCTTGGTATCCGAGAAGTTTAGTTGTAGGAGCAAGTCTTTAAGAAAGAAAACGAAAGGATTATATCCTTTTGTGTCTAGAAGTGTTGCTCATAGCTTAAAGCATGTTGAGAGTTGATTTATGGAGTTGTAGTTGAGATCACCACCCTTGGAGAAGTGAGGAAGATGACCCTGTATCTGAGACAGCTTCTAAAGTTAGTCCCTGACTGTGTTGATGTTAGTCTCTGATGACGTTAGCATTAGTCCCCGACTGTGTTGATGTTAGTCTTTGATGACGTCAGCATTAGTCCCCGACTTTGTTGATGTTAGTCTCTGATGACGTTAGCATTAGTCCCCGACTATGTTGATGTTAGTATCTGATGACGTCAGCATCAGTCTTTGAGATATTTGTCCCCGATGACGTCAGGCTTAGTCTCCGATAGAGTTAAGATGACGTCATCAGTCGCTGATGAGATATTAGTCCCCGATGACGTCAGGCTTAGTCTCCGATAGAGTTAAGATGATGTCATCAGTCCCTGATGAGATATTAGTCCCCGATGACGTTAGGCTTAGTCTCCGATAGAGTTAAGATGACGTCATCAGTCCCTGATGAGATAATTAGTCTCTGATGACATCATCCTTAGTCTCCGATGAGTAAAGATGACGTCAGCAGTCTCTGAT
>CM025783.1:34503123-34586236 GCA_014636745.2 Centella asiatica
GTCTGGGCTATTCAAAATTTAGAAAATGTTTACAAGAAGATATATCCATATGGAAAGTTAAGGGGCTGTTGAATACTTTCGCCTGGTATTCTAGCCAATGATGATAAAGAATGTTAGACCGAGGCAAGGCATCGGTAATGAGATTTCTTTCCGCAGACCATATGCTTTCTGCGAAGGACTACGTATGTCAAATGATGAATCAAACGACCAGGCTGACCAGCTGGGATGAAATTTGATTATGTATGGAAGTCAGATAATGATCAGTCTGGTCAGGTGATGCATTATCTGATGAAGAGAGGGCGAATCAAGGTTTATTTGTTAAAGAGGGTTAACCCATTGATATCACTCGGGAACCCTAAACGGTACATGTTGATTGATTTTTCAGAGGTGTTGGCATTGCTTCGCCCAACCTCAATGAATACTAAAGCTTTTGAATTATCATTTCTTCTCGCTTATGAATATATATTTGCTGAGCGTAAACGCTCATGTGGAATGCTATGAATGTTTTTTTTCAGGTTATGTCGTAAAGGCTGAGTCCCATAAGAGAGGGAAGGAGAGAATTGCTTAAGTATGTTTAAGTTGTAAGGCCATATGAGCCATCTAGAGTTTTGTTTCCGCTGCAGCTTGTTTATTTTCAAAGCTTTGAGGTTTTTGTAAGAAGATGTGGACCTTAAGTTTTTGTAATAATGTATTTGGGAATATATTTCCCACAGGTATGTTGTTAAGGCTTGGCTGTGTTATTTGTTTTGCTGTTGTGATGTCGTGTTGTAGCTTTCTAGTGCAGCCCGGGGTTCCAGCCTGGGGATCTCAGGGACTGTCACCCAAATCGCTGACAGTGTCCGGGGCCCGGCTCGGGGGATTTCCGGGGGCGCCACAAAAAACCCTTTTTGTCCATACAAGAAACAGAGATAATATTCCTGCTTATAGCAGGCACATAATAACAATCTTCAAGTTCTAATACTAGCCCAGTGGGCAAAGATAAATGGTAAGTTCCTACAACTAATGCAGCAACTCTTGCTCCATTCCCGACATGTAGGTCCACCTCACCTTTAGCCAACGGTCTACTCCTTCGTAGTTCCTGCGCATTAACACAAATGTGAGAACCACATCCAGTATCAAATACCCAAGATGTAAAAGTAGATGAATTGACTTGTATAACATATATACCTGAATCGGAAGTCCCACTTCCTTTCTTCTTCTTTAGATCTTCCAGGTAAGCATGACAATTCCTTTTCCAGTGTCCAGGCTTTCAACAGAAGTGACAATTACCTTCTTTAGCTATCCCACCTTTAGGCTTCAAAGCCTTATTGGATTTGGATTTGGCAGCAGATTTAGATCCCATCTTCTTCTTCTTGCCCTTTCCATATCCATTGGCATTCCCCTTTTGCACCAACAACATGGGAGCGGGTTCTGCCTTCTTCATGTTGTTTTCAACAGTTGTCAACATGCTCAACAACTCAGTAAGTGGTTTCTCAATCTCGTTCATGAGGTAATTCATAACAAATTGAGAATAGCTGTTGCTCAGAGATTGCAAGACAAGATCAGTTTGAGCCTCCTGAGTAATTGGAAAGCCCAACCTATCTAGGTAATCAATATACCCTATCAATCTTCAGAACATGTGGACTGACTGGATCACGTTCACCCTGCTTGCAATGATACAATGCCTTGCTCGTATCATACCTCTCCTGCCGAGCATGACCCTCAAACAACTTCTTAAGATGTTCAATCATGTCATAAGCATCCATTAACTCATGTTGCTTCTGAAGCTTAGGGTTTATGGTTTCTAACATAAGGTAACCCACATCCAGAGCATCATCCTGATGCTTCTTGTAAGCATTCTGCTCTGCACGTGGTGCAGTGGTAGCTGATGCAGTAGGAATTGGTCCATCCAGGACATAGAGCTTGCGCTCCTGCTTGAGGACAATCCTCAAATTTTTATGCCAGTCTAGGAAATTAATCCCATTTAGTTTTTCCTTCTCAAGGACTGATCGCAGTGAAAGGCTACTATTATTGTTGTTGTTTGCCATTGATATCTACAATTCATAAATGCAGAAATAATAAGTAAATTTGCAGAAATTTTAATATTATGTATTTGGTAATGGCACATTCAAAATATACCTCCCACTATTTTATTCAAATTAATAGCCCTCACCATTAATTTGGAAATTATTTCTTTTAAATATTTCTAGTGAGCCAAGATCCATATTTCATTATGCCCTAAGTTAGCTTTGGCTAATCTCTCAAAACATAATTATTTAGGTAGACAACACTTTGTTAATTATATCATATATAACTCTTGGATAGCTTGTCGAACAACATTTGTTCAAGCCCAACTAATGAACTTATACAAACTCTATGCCTCTAAGCCCACAATCCTATTGTGATAGCCTAGTTAAGTCTAGCCCAATTTTAACAGTTTGGATATCACAATTACCCTATCGCACCTTACCAAGATAAATGGGGTACTTTGCTTTGGCAAACCTACACCCATCGATCAAGGCATTGATGAGTGTTAATCATTGGAAAGCATCTGTTTTAGACTTAATGATTTTATGAGGGATTTTATTAATTAATTTAGATCTCACCAATTATAACTTTTAAGCATGCACATTTATTCATTATATCATATATAAGCATAAATAAAGTGCAAAATTAAATGTGACATAGTTATGGCCCAATCTTATGCCAATCTTTTCAAGCTAATGAAAAGATTGAAGGTTAATCTAATGTGGTAAATGATCTTCAAACTTGGTAGCTCCCTTGAAAATCCTTTTGCATGCCTCCTTTTCCTCATCTCCATCTTCTGCTGGTCATCTTGATGGATTACATAATAATGAAACCTATACTAAAACTATTCTATGTTGTACATAACATTATAGAAAGAAACCTCGAGTTACATTCGAGGGGAGTAAGATGAGAAGAGAATATTACATCCAGAAATAAGAGAGAAGGCACGACATGCAAGCCGTATTTCAAAACCAAAACCACTAACCTATGGGTCGTAAGGCCATAACTGTGCACCATGCATATCACAATAAGCATATAATAACATGATTTAAACAATTTAAATATATATATATATATATATATATATATATTACTAATTAAAATATATCACATATGTTCTGTTTTAATTAATCATATTAATCGAACCTTCATAATTTCAATTCAATCAAAATAGAAAGTGTATCATTATTCCGACATCCCATAAGCATGCATCAAATATAATCATAATTCGCAATTCCAGAATATCCATACATGCAGAATATCATATATTCAATATCAGAATCGATAAACATGTATTAACAGCATATATCAAATTTATGTGTTTGATTGTATTCAATATATTTGATATATTTTTTTTTTTTTTGTAATTTAGCAAAAAAAAAAAAAATCAAATATATTGAATACAATCAAACACATAAATCCATATTAATGTTTCGCAAATAGCTCTGATACCACTGTAGGGTTTCGACAGAGAAAATGCAGCGGAATAAAAAAATGATTTAAAACAAAACGAAACCCTAACTCGAGGATCCATGCGAAACAATTTAATACAGATGGTTTAAGATTTTACCGATTAAGCTTGCAGAATCCAAAGCTTTGATGAGTGTGTTGAATGTCACTGAATCTTTAATGCAATCCAATTGGATGGCGCCTCTACGGTATCCACACGAACACCCCACAAACCGTCTCACGTTCCGAAGTAAGGAGGATTGCAGTACTAGGTGCTGAATCTGTTTCTCTCTCTCTCTTTCTTAACTCTAGTCTCTCTCTGATGAGTGGCTAGGGTTTTAGAAAACGTATATATCTGAGAGAATAGCTAATATATCCTATATATAGTTGTGTATAGAGTAATTCCAAACCCTAATCTGATTAGGAGAATAAAATCCAAATTTTATATTTATTATATATTTTAATCAAGTCTTACTTATTTAATATATAAGTCAAATAAACATATATTTGTATTTTCTTCCAAGGGACTCTAATATATATATACAGATTAAATACATATAATTTAAAGCCATGATTTAAATAAAATCAATCTTATTGATATATTAAAATCACTAACATTTAAATTATATCTCCTTAATGAATGTTCTTAGTGTACGACCCTGTAGGTTATTATTATGTTGGCAATAATTTTAAATCATATTATAAAATTATAAACAGTGAGTGGCATCTAGTAATACATCACTGTTACCCAAGTAATAATAAAGTCGTTGATTCGACGCAACCTTTTCGTGACCAATGTTTCAATGTAATTTAATCCTTTTAATCTTGATATCTAAGATTAAATTCAAGGCATGGATGTGTCATCCTTTTCACAATTTAATCTCATTTTTCTTGATCAATGACTAGACTATATGAAACAAATCTCTATTTGAGCACGGCCATGCATTTCATAATCTCACTCAATCAAGAGGCCTATAGACATCACCCTTAATTTATAGGAGGGTTAAAGTCCATCTACATCATATGCATTTCTCACATAACTCATGATGTATCCAACAATCACCATTTCTCACATAACTCATGATGCATCATCAACGGAAGTTGAGAGTTGGGATGTGACTTGAAGAATCTTGTGAAGAGTGTCAGCCATTGATAGTTATAGAGTCTCCATGCTGGCAAGTTTGGTGGAGAATTCAGCAAGTTTTTTGTCAACATTGTCAGCTTGTTTCTTCATTCTTAGCAAAGTCTGGCTGGTAACAAGAGGGTCAACAACTTGCTGTACATTGTTTATTTTATTTGTAAAGTGTGTATAGAGTTGTTTATTTTCTACATCCACAGATTGCCCAATCATAATTTGAGATTTGAGCATTTTTGTCAAAATCGGATATGTGGTTCTTGAAAGCTCTTGTTTTTATAACTGTACAGTTTTCGCCATTTGATTTTGCTGAAAGTATAAATCAACTCCAATGAACTGGGAAAAATCATCTGCTGGAGTGTCATCTTCATCACTTTCAGAGGAACTGTAATCATGTTCAATATGTACAATTTCAGTATCAAGATTTTCTCTCTTTTCTTTATTTACAAGGATCTCATCCTTATCTCCCTCAATCTCTCCTTTTTATGTGCCTTCTAAGGCATCTCTCGAAGACTCTCTGATGTGGGCATGAATTGTAACGAACCTGAGCTGTAAGAAGAAGTTGTACATGGATCACATGTTGATGGTGAGTTAAGGCTTTGGGGTCCATTTACTAGATCAAGAGCTAAGAGGTTTGACGTGAGCTTGTCAAATGCAGCATGTTTGAAGCTTGAAGAGTTAAAAACTTTGGGACTATCTTTGGTGAACTATGACGAAGGAATCGAGACTTGGGTTTGGTCTTATACGCATTATGATTTGCTAAGGGGTACTTGTGATTCTGTTCTTATTTTACTTAGTCGAGACTTGGTCGGAAACTGGCATCAGGGCTTGCCGATGAAAGTATCAGGGGGTGTCGAGGAAGCGTTAGGGTTTGGTCGAGAGCCGATGTCAAGGGATGACATCAAGCGCGTCAGGGAATGCTTAGTCTCCGATATACAAAGTTACTCGTCAGGGGATGCGTAGTCTCTGATAGGCATTTTGCTCGTTAGGGGATAAATAGTCTCTGATAGGCATATTTGATCATCAAGGGATAAATAGTCTCTGATGGGCTTGATTGCTCGTCAGGGGATAAATAGTCGCCGATAGCTATTTTATCCATTAACAGTTATGACTGTTAATTTCACGTATTTATTCGTTTTTCATATTTGTTTTTGTATTTGTTTCCTAGTTTTAACAGGTTTGTTTTCTTTTCCTTATTGGATTAGATTTCTTTCCAATGTATTATTCTTTCCAATTAGGACTAGGGATGTAATCACAGCTTATAAATAGTTGCTTATGTTGTACGTTAAAAGGGATCCAGTTTTTGATTAATAAAATTCAGAAGTATTCCATAATTTCTTATTGTTTGTGTGATATAAACAAGACCCGGTTTGTGTGATTTGAATAGCCTTGAACGTGTGATTCGTTCAAGAACCCTAAATCGACTTCTTGTGCGTACATCAACAAGTTGATTTAGTTTATTGGAGGCTGTAGGCTTAAACCCCCTACATCATATTAGTATAAGAGCAAGGCTTGGCATTGGGAGTAAAGAAACAAGGACGTGTGACTCTTTCTTGTTTTCCAGATTTCTACGTGGAGTGTAATCTGGTATTTTGTGCTCAAACTACGTTCAGGAATTATCAAAAATTTAATTGATTTTCTATCAAATTGAAGATGTCTGATTCAAGTGGACACGATAATATTGGAGATATGGGTTTACGTCGTGGAGCAACTTTACAAGACGCAAAGATCCAACGTTTGCAAAATCAATATGCAACGATGACTACACAATTGGATCGACTGGAAGAGATGATGGACAGATTGTTGGGGCATAACAACGGTCATGCACAAGAAATTGAAGGTCCAGAACAAGAGCAGGAAAATAATGTTCGTAATGATCCACCTAATGTTCGTGAAGAACATTTTTTTTTTTTTACTAAATTGCGAAAATATATAAAAGGAAAGAAAATACAAAATTAACGAGAGGCATCCCCCTCGACCTACTAGCACATCTCGCTAGCTAGGGAAAACAAGCCAAAATTATGAGCATAAACACAAAGCAATTCAGTCAGTTGATACAAGGAGACCAAGTAAAAAACCCTCTGACGGTAAATCCTTCGCTAGCTAGGGTCCTCTGAAATGCAGCAAGAAGACACCTGAATCCAGCAGGAGCAGTAAACAGCATTAAACCAGCTGCAGTATGCAGCAGCTGCATACGGCAGCAGCAAATAGTAGCAGGAGTAGTAAACAGCAGTAGAAGCACTTTGCAGCAACCAAAAAGAACAAACATAACCTACCAATACAGAACAAAGAACTGAGAGTTGGAGCATAAGGTAAAAACCCTCAAATCGGCATATCCTCCAAAGGCAATTACTCTCCTGAATCAAGCAGCAACATGCATACAAAACCAGCAGCAGCAGCAGCCAACAATAAGCAACTGGCAGCATACAACTTACAAACTTACAAACTTCCATACTTACATACTTCTCCTAAATTTTACATGAGAGACCAGCCTACTTTTGATAATAATGAGAATTTAAGCTACAAGGTCAAGCGGGTTTCTACCAGCTTTACCATGCATCCCGCCATTTCTCTCGGACCAAATGTGGTAGACAATATTGTTGAAACTGAACCAAACCAGCTGATTTCTAAAGGAGTTAGAGTGTAAAGAACTGATATTGTGTATGAGCTCGGACCAATTAAAATTGGAACCAAACCAACCAGCTTTTCGGAAAATGGCATGAGCTATTTTAAGAGAGTAGGAGCATTGGAAAAATAAGTGATCAAAGGATTCAGGTCCAATGTTGCACAAGACACAGAGATTTGTGATATTCAAGCCAAAATTGATCAGCTTGTCCATAGTCCACAGACTTTTGTGGCAGCATAGCCAATTTATGAAGGAAGAACATTCAAATATAAAACTAAAAGTTCCTTCTTTCACTGGAAGCAGTGACCCTGAAGAGTTCTTGGAATGGGTTCAAAAGGTCAAAAAGATCTTTGAATTCCAAAACCACACCGAAGGAAGAAAGTGTAAACTAGCAGCTTTGGAGTTCTCGAAGTATGCTAGCCTATGGTGGGACAACCTAGTGGCTCAAAGAAGACAAGATGGTGACGAACTTATTACTAGTTGGCGCATAATGAAGAACCTAATGAGGAAGAGGTTCGTTCCTGATTATTACAAATAGGAGTTATACTTGCATCTGCAAACACTTCGAGAAGGAGGCATGTGTGTTGAAGACAACATGAAGGAGTTTGAATCCTTAAAACTACGATGAGAGCTGGTCAAGCCGGAGGAGCAAACTATTGCTCGTTTCCTGAGCGGATTGCGTAGAGAAATAGCAGATACGATTGAACTTAGTCCGTATGTGTTTTTCGAAGATGTTGTCAAGCTTGCTGTGAAGGTGGAGAGACAACGCAAAGCAAACGCAAGCAAATTTTACTCAAAACCTATCAAAAATACAAACTCTTGGAGATCGGAGGATAGGAAATCTGAATCGAGTGAACTCAAGAGCAAGGGCAAAGAAAAGGTTGTAGAAAGTATGGCCAAGAAGGACAAGCCCAAGAAGGACCTGAGTAACATTACTTGTTACAAGTGTAAGGGGCTAGGCCACTATGCCATGGATTGTCCTAACAAAAAGACTTTCACTTTACAAGAAGTGAGAGAAGCGTTTGCCATGGAAAATACTCATGTCAGTGACTTTGAATCTAAAGAAGAGTTTGATGAAGACTGCAGAGAACAGGAAGTAGAGTGCGATAACGGGGTGCTGTTGGTATTGAGACGTCTACTCAACACCTAAGTAATCGACGAGACTGATTAGCACAAGACAATATTCCAAACAAGGTGCACAGTGATGAAAAAGGTGTGTAACTTACTTATCAATGGGGGGAGTAGCACAAACGTGGTGTCAAGTGAGGTTGTTGAGAAACTTCAACTTAAGACAAATAAACACCCGAGTCCATACAAGCTTCAATAGAGTAATCAAGAAAATGTGGTGAATGTCGACAAACAAGTTTTGATCCCGTTTTCAAATGGAGACATGTACAAAGATAAAATAATGTTTGATGTTGTATCATAGATGGACGCATGTCATATGCTTTTGGGAAGGCCTTGGCAGTTCGATCGCCATGTCATGCATGATGGAAAGCATAATACTGATCCGTTGGAGGTATTGGGTGAAAAGCAGTCGGTTGCAAATGTAAATCTTGCTTGGAAGGAAGTATCTTTAGATTTATTTTCTATCAATGCATTGGCGAAAGGTTGGTTAGGAGGGGCTTGTCAACCTGTGGTTACTTTACTTATTAATACTGAGTTAAACAACTTCGGGACTTAGTCGAGAATTAGTCATCAGAGACTGGCGTTAGGGGATGCGTCTGGCGTCAGGAGATAATTAACGCATCGGGGACTAACGATGATGTCATCAGTGGATGTTATTGTTCTATCAGAGACTGAGACTGACGTCATCATCAGGGGATGTATTGCACATCAGAGACTAGTCTTGTCATCAGGGACTAATTTAACCCGTCAAGGGATAATTAGTCTCCGACAGTCTATTTTATCCGTCAGGGGTTGAATTAGTCTCCGATAGTGTATTTGGTCCGTCAGGGGATAATTAGTCTCCGACAGGCAATTATCCACTGATTGGTACAGTTATGTTATTTCTTATATTTTATTATTTTTCGTGTTTGTTTTGAAAATTGTTTCTAGTTTGAATTAGAATATCTATTTTCCTTGTTAGATTAGATATCTTTCCATTATGGAATTCTTTCCATTGTAAATTCTTTCCGAAGTGGGAATTAGGGTTTATTTTCAGCTTATAAATAGCTGCTTGTAATATTCATTAGGAGACTTTTGATGAATAAACTAGTGTGAGTTTTACGTTTATCCTGAAAGTTGGTGGTTAATTCCTTTATACTTTCACAACTAATTTGTATTAGTTTTGCGGGTGATTAATTTCTTTAAGCAAACTAAACAAATTAATCCTTTAGTGTTGATTTTTGGTGATTAATTTCTTTACGAAATCTTCCTAAAGTTATTTTTTCGCAACCTGTGTTTGATCCTACCAGATCAAATACATCATCTTGGTAACAGAGCCTAGGTTGGACAGATTCTCTTGACTCATTCTACAACCTACAATCTAATGGCTGGGGAAGAAGAACAAATTATTCCACGAGGACTTACCATGGAGCAAGCACAAAACTTGCGCCGTGATAGGCAGATCAATGACTTGACTGAAAAGATGAACGAGTTACTAGCCAGGTTAGATCAAAGAAACCCTTCCACAAGTCCAAATCGTAGTACAAGATCTGCTCGCACTTCAGACTCAGAAGGAGAAGAAGTGACCAGACCAGCACCGTGGAGGCAGAGAGACAATGTTGATGATGATAAGGGTCTGAGGTTAGATATCCCAGACTTCGATGGCAGCATAAAGCCTGAAAAGTTCTTGGAATGGTTACACAGAATTGAGAGAGTCTTTGAATACAAAGACTATGATAACCACAAGAAGTTCAAGGTGGCAGTATTAAAATTCACAGGTTACGCTAATCTGTGGTATGAAAACTTGAAGAATAAGAGAAGAAGAGAAGGAAAGGCATGGATTGTGTCTTGGGAAGCCTTGAAGGGTAGAATGAAGAAACGGTTCCTACCTACAGATTATGTACAAGATGTGTTCTTGAAACTACAAAGTTTCAAACAAGGGCCACGGTCGGTGGAAGAGTACACAATGGAGTTTGAGAAACTCACCATGTTATGCGATCTTGAGGAAAGGGCAGAACACAAGATTGCTTGGTTCTTAACAGGATTGAACAATAATATTGTCGAGAGAGTAGAGTTACAACCCTATTGGTCCTTCGAAGAAGTATGTAAGGTGGCCATAAGGGCTGAGAAACATGGCAAGGCCAAGGTCAACAATTATATACGGCCAGTAAACAAAACGGTGGAAAGAGACAGAAGCGAAAGGAGAAATGAAGCACCATCTGCGACAAAATTCACTCCTACTTTTGACAAGTTCAAGAAGGACAAAGGAAAGGCTTCTACGCCATTGGCGACAGAAGATAGACAAATTTGCTTCAAGTGTAAGGGCTATGGACACATGCAACGTGATTGTCCTAGCAATAGAGTAATGATTCTCCATGATGTCGAAGAGATTGAGGCATCTTATGCTTCTAAGGAGAGAGAAACACTTGAAGAAGAGGAGTTGGATAACTGTGAAGTTGAAGATGAGTTTATAGATGTAACCCCCAGGAAGCTCAAGAGATACAGAGACAGATTGAGGAGCTGATGGAACGAGGTTATGCACGAGAGAGCATGAGCCCTTGTGCTGTTCCAACTTTGGTGGTACCAAAGAAGGATGGAACATGGAGAATGTGCATTGATAGTAGAGCAGTAAACAACATTACTATCAAGTACAAATTTCCAATTCCAAGATTGGATGATTTGCTAGATGAACTGCATGGTTCAGTGATATTTTCCAAGATTGATCTACGGAGTGGTTATCACCAAATCAGAATGAGGGAAGGTGACAAATGGAAGACAACATTCAAGACAAAAATAGGTTTGTATGAATGGCTGGTCATGCCTTTTGGACTTAGCAATGCACCAAGTACCTTAATGAGGCTGATGAATGAGGTACTAAAACCCTTCTTGGGAAAATTTGTTGTGGTGTATTTGGATGATATACTTATATATAGCAACATTGTAGAAGATCATCTTAAACACTTAAGATTGGTGTTTGATATGTTGAGGAAGCAAAAGCTATACGCCAAATTAGAAAAGTGCTACTTCTTGGTGCCTAGCGTAACCTTTCTAGGTTATATAGTTTCTAATGATGGAGTTTCAGTTGACCCATCAAAAGTGGAAGCTATCAAATCTTGGCCAGTACCAACTACAGTGACAGAGGTAAGATCTTTCCATGGTCTTGCATCGTTTTATAGAAGATTTGTTAGAAATTTCTATAGTGTGGTCACACCTATTACTGAATGCATTAAGAAGGGAAAATTCGAGTGGACGGAAGCTGCTCAAAAGGCGTTTGAAAGGGTAAAAGAGCTGTTATGCGATACGCCGGTCTTAGCTCTACCGGATTTTTCAAGTCCTTTTGAAGTAGAGTGTGATGCAAGTGGAGTTGGCATAGGAGCTGTCCTAGTGCAGAAGAAAAGGCCCATTGCCTATTTTAGTGAAAAGCTCAATGGTGCAAGACTGAACTAATCGACTTATGACAAAGAGTTCTACGCAATAGTGAGAGCTCTTGACCATTGGAGTCATTATTTGTGACTAAATCATTTCATATTGCATTCGGATCATGAGGCTTTAAAATACATTCATGGGCAACAGAAACTGAATACTCGTCATGCTAAGTGGGTCGAGTTTTTGCAATCATTTAATTTCTCTTCAAAGCATAAACATGGCAAAGATAATGTTGTGACTGACGCATTATCAAGAAGATACACATTGTTGGGTGTACTGAGTTCGAAATTGCTTGGGTTTGAATTAATCAAGGAATACTACAAGTTGGACCTTGATTTCCAACCGATAATTGAATCGTGTGCACGGGGAGCTAAAGGAGAGTATGTGCTTCAAGATGGATTCTTGTTCAAAGGTAACTGCTTTTGCATTCCATCTTGTTCAATTCGAGAATTATTGGTTAGGGAGCTCATGGAGGAGGGTTGGCTGGACATTTTGGCATCACTAAAACGTTAGCAATATTGCAAGAACATTTCTTTTGGCCAAAAATGCAGGGAGATGTTACTGGGGTAATTGTGCGATGTGCGACTTGTCAAAAAGCAAAGAGCACGTTTCATCAGGGGTTATACACTCCTTTGCCTGTCCCGAATTCTCCATGGGAGGATGTAGCCATGGACTTCATTGTGGGATTACCTCAGACTCAACGAGGTAACGATTCAATAATGGTGGTGGTGGACAGATTTTCCAAAATGGCGCACTTCATGGCTTGTCATAAAACGGATGATGCGTCTCGAGTGGCTGATTTGTACATGAAAGATGTGGTTCGATTGCATGGTGTACCACGAACCATAGTCAGTGACAGAGACACTAAATTTATGAGTTATTTTTGGAAGACGATATGGAAACAGTTGGGCACTAAATTGTGTTTCAGTACTTCACATCATCCTCAAATGGATGGACAAACTGAAGTGACCAACAGAACTTTGGGAGTGTTGTTGCATGGGTTGGTGAGCAAAACTACAAAGGATTGGGATGCCAAGCTTGCGCATGCCTAGTTTGCCTACAACAGATCCCCTATCTATGCCACAAAACATTCACCCTTTGAAGTGGTGTACGGTGTAAATTCCATAATTCCAGTGGATTTAATTCCTTTACCAAAGGGTGAGTATGTCCATACTGATGCTAAAGCAAAGGTTCAAGCTATGTTGAAGTTACATGCACAAGTAAGAGCCAGAATTGAAAAAGTGAACGCAAGGTACCAAGCTCTAACCAACAAACATCGAAAACAACCTGCATTTCAGGTGGGTAATCTTGTTTGGTTGCATCTGCAGAAAGAAAGGTTCCCCAATTTGCGTAAGCATAAGTTAATGCCTCGGTCAGAGGGTCCTTTCAAGATTGTTGAGAAGATTAACAACAATGCCTTTAAATTGGAGTTGCTAGGAGATTATGACGTAAGTGCAACTTTCAATATCGGTGATTTAGCTCCTTATATTCATGATGACGATGTAGCTCAATTGAGGACAATTGTTTCTGAAGAAGAGGAGGATGATCCGTTGGAGGTATTGGGTGAAAAGCAGTCGGTTGCAAATGTAAATCTTGCTTGGAAGGAAGTATCTTTAGATTTATTTTCTGCCAATGCATTGGCGAAAGGTTGGTTAGGAGGGGCTTGTCAACCTGTGGTTACTTTACTTATTAATATTGAGTTAAACAACTTCGGGACATAGTCGAGAATTAGTCATCAGAGACTGGCGTCAGGGGATGCGTCTGGCGTCAGGGGATAATTAAAGCATCAGGGACTAACGATGATGTCATTAGCGGATGTTATTGTTCTATCAGAGACTGAGACTGACGTCATCATCAGGGGATGTATTGCGCATCAGAGACTAGTTTTGTCATCAGGGACTAATTTAACCCGTCAAGGGATAATTAGTCTCCGACAGTCTATTTTATCCGTCAGGGGTTGAATTAGTCTCCGATAGTGTATTTGGTCCGTCAGGGGATAATTAGTCTCCGACAGGCAATTATCCACTGATTGGTACAGTTATGTTATTTCTTATATTTTATTATTTTTCGTGTTTGTTTTAGAAATTGTTTCCAGTTTGAATTAGAATATCTATTTTCCTTGTTAGATTAGATATCTTTCCATTATGGAATTCTTTCCGAAGTGGGAATTAGGGTTTATTTTCAGCTTATAAATAGCTGCTTTTAATATTCATTAGGAGACTTTTGAAGAATAAACTAGTGTGAGTTTTTTCTTATGTTTATCCTGAAAGTTGGTGGTTAATTCCTTTATACTTTCACAACTAATTTGTATTAGTTTTGCGGGTGATTAATTTCTTTAAGCAAACTAAACAAATTGATCCTTTAGTGTTGATTTCTGGTGATTAATTTCTTTACGAAATCTTCCTAAAGTTATTTTTCCACAACCTGTGTTTGATCCTACCAGATCAAATACATCAAATACTTATGCTTTTCACAAGGAGGGCCGAAAGATTGTACTAAAGCCTATGTCACCCAAGCAAATTTTGGATGATCGTAAGGCAAGAATCAAGGGAAACAAGGTGTCAAAAGTAAAGGAAGCAAAAGAGTCCTTACTGATAGGTAGAAACGAGATAGAAGAAAACTTACGAGAAGGTGGGACTATGCTATTATTACTGGTACGTGAAATATTAAAGTTGGATTCATTGATTAATGATCCACGGCTTTAGAGCTTACTCGACGAATTTAAAGCATTATTTCCCGAAGAATTGCCTCAAGGATTACCACCAATCCGAGGCATTGAGCATCAAATTGACTTAATACTGGGAGCATTATTACCAAATAGAGCAGCCTATAGATGTAACCCAGAAGAAGCGAAGGAGTTGAAGAGACAAGTTGATGAATTGGTTGAGAGAGGATATGTTCGCGAATCCATGAGTCTGTGTTCAGTTCCAGCTTTACTAGTACCGAAAAAGGACAGATCCATGAGGATGTGTGTGGACAGTCGCGCCCGCGCCATCAACAAGATAACGGTTAAATATCGTTATCCAATTCCTAGACTCGACAACATGCTTGATGAACTACATGGTGCTGTAGTGTTCTCGAAAGTTGATTTGAAGAGCGGTTACCATCAGATTCGAATGCGAGAAGGGGATGAATGGAAAATTGCATTCAAGATCAAGCACGGGTTGTATGAATGGATGGTCATGCCTTTCGGGTTGTCAAATGCACCAAGTACTTTTATGAGGCTCATGAACCATGTTCTACGCAGGTTCATTGGTAAATTTGTGGTGGTATATTTTGATGACATCCTAGTCTACAGCAAGAACATAGATGAACACATAACACATCTACGCGAAGTGTTTAATGTGTTGAGTGAAAATCAACTGTATGGCAACTTAAAGAAGAGTATATTTTCTCAAGATAAATTGATATTCCTAGGATACGTAGTATCTAAGAATGGAATAGAGGTGGATAAGGAAAAGGTAAGAGCAATACAGGAATGGCCAAAACCGAAATCAGTAAGTGATATAAGGAGCTTTCATGGCTTGGCTTCATTCTATCGAAGATTTGTGAAGAACTTTAGCACGATTGCATCACCTATGCTTGAGTGTCTAAAGAAAGGGGGAGAGTTCAGGTGGACAAAAGCTGCCCAGGAAAGTTTTGAATTGCTGAAGCAGAGGCTATGTGAAACACCTGTGTTAGCATTACCAAACTTCAACAGTACTTTTGAAGTAGATTGCGATGCTAGTGGTGTAGGTATAGGTGCTGTCTTGGTGTAAGAAGGCCGACCAGTGGCATATTTTAGTGAAAAACTAAGTGGGGCGAGTCTGAACTATTCCACTTATGAGAAAGAATTTTACTCACTGATTCGAGCTTTGGAGACATGGCAACATTATCTCTTGCCCAAGGAGTTTGTACTTCATACTGATCATGAATCCCAGAAGTACATTTGAGGGCAGGGTAAGCTGAATCGTCGACAAACCAAGTGGGTTGAATTTTTGGAAACTTTTCCTTATGTGATCAAATACAAACAAGGTAAAGGGAATGTTGTAGCTGATGCACTGTCCAGAAGGTATACTATGTTGTCATTGCTCAATTCTCGTTTGTTGGGATTTGATCTTATCAAGGAACAATATGCACACGACCCTTTCTTCATTAAAGTCATAGAAGATTGTGGCCAGGGTGCAAATAGACAATATTTTGTGCATGATGGATTCCTTTTCAAAGGAAAACGAGTGTGTATACCAAAGTCATTTTTATGTGAACTGTTAATTAGAGAAGCACACGGAGGAGGTCTTGTTGGTTACTTCGGTGAAAGAAAAACATTGGAAGCATTAAAAGAACATTTCTATTGGCCGAGTATGGATCGAGATGTGCATCGTGTAATTGAGAGATATGTGACCTGTGTAAGGGCAAAAGCACATCAACAACCTCATGGACCGTATATGCCACTGCTGGTTCCAAATCATCTGTGGGTTCATTTAAGCATGGACTTTATACTGGGGTTTCTGCGAACAGTGAGAGGTAAAGATTCTATCTATGTTGTTGTTGATAGATTTTCAAAGATGGCACATTTCATACCTTGCCATAAGACGGATGATGCTTCATATGTTGCGGATCTGTTCTTCCGAGAAATAGTTCGTTTACATGGTATGCCAAAAACCATTGTGAGTGACAGAGATGTTAAGTTCCTCAGTTATTTCTGGAAGACTTTATGGCATAAGCTGGGAACAAAACTGTTGTTTAGCACAGCCAGTCATCCACAGACGGATGGGCAAACCGAGGTGGTCAACTGAACCTTGGGAACTTTATTGCGTGCGTTTGTGGGAAAATCCTTGAAAGATTGGGATGAGAAGCTTGCATATGTTGAATTTGCTTATAACTGCAGCGTACATTCTGGATCTCATTTGTGTCCGTTTGAGGTCATTTATGGCTTTGCACCATTAACTCCATTGGACTTATTGCCAATTCCGATTGAACACATAGTTAATTTGGAGGGCCGAGCTAAGGCAGAGTATGTCAAGAAGTTACACCAAGAGGTCCAGGAATGGTTGCAACGAGCCAATGAGGCTTATATTCGACGTACAAAGAAAGGAAAGAAAAGCCATATCTTTGAAGTAGGTGACTTGGTTTGGATCTACCTACGTAAAGAGCGTTTTCCCTTGAAATGTAGATCTAAGCTGCAAAAGAAAGTCAAAGGACCATTTCGAGTACTTGAGAAAATTAGTGATAATGCATATAAAATTGATCTTCTTGAGGACAAATCTTTTTCCACAAGGAAAGAATGATGTGGGCATGAATTGTAACGAACCTGAGTCGGAAGAAGTTGTACATGGATCACATATTGATGGTGAGTTAAGGCTTCGGGGTCTAGTTACTAGATCAAGAGCTAAGAGGTTTGACGTGAGCTTGTCAAATGCAGCATGTTTGAAGCTTGAAGAGTTAAAAACTTTGGGACTATCTTTTGTGAACTATGATGAAGGAATCAAGACTTGGGTTTGGTCTAATACGCATTATGATTCGCTAAGGGGTACTTGTGATTCTGTTCTTATTTTACTTTCAAAACTAGAGTCAGGTACGTTTAAAACTTAGCCGAGACTTAGCTGAGAATCTGATCTTATGACACTCAATGTTTGTGTTATAATATCTAAAGAAATTTGACGAATAGAAAAAGAAGGAAGAGGTGTAGAAAGGAGAGTTAGTTGGATCACTGAATGAGGAGGTGATCCATCAAGAGATATTGTGTGTGCACTCACTATGTTAGATATCTACAAGTGGCTCTTAGAGACCCTGATGTTAGTTTCATCAAGGGCTATGGTCAGTGTGTGTGCCTCACTCAACTATGTCCTTGGTTGGGGACTATCTTCAATAACTACTTCCTTTTGAGAGGAACTAGTTAGAAATGTGTTTAATTCCTTATCAAAAGCAGTATCCTTTTGAGAGGATACTGCCTAGTCTAGCTGTTGGGTAACACTCGTTGTCACTTTCTTCTTCTTCAATCTACTATAGGCAATCACTCTCTCTCCTTGCTCCCTGTCAATAGTTGCGGTAAATTCAGAGGGTTTTCTTTTGATACCCTTAGTCTTTTGGGAGACTAAGGGTTCGGCTAATGAGAGTGGTTGTGTTGAAACTGGTTGTACTACTGGGGTAGGCAGATAAGTGGTTGAGATCTCTGCCATAGTAGTTGGAGGAGAAGAATTTATAGGTTGGGAAGTAGAAGGAGAAGTACATGAAACCTGTTCCATATGCAATGGAAGTGCAAATGGCTCTGCAGTATAAGATTTCTTTATTATTTCTACAAATAATTTCTTTGTTTGTTTGTAAGTCTGTACAGAAACGTCATCCTCAAAAGAAAGGTTAGTAATTTGATCCTTAATGATCATATATAAAAATCGAGCATAATAAATTTCTGATTTCCTAGAATTAAAACTACCCATTTGATTTACAAGATCGTCAAAAATTAATTTTCCTATATTTATATGTACATTTTTAATTATTGTATATGCTATCTTTAAAGTTAATGAGGTTATTACCTCATAGTTAGAAGACTTACCTGAAAACACCTTTGTGATGGTGTCAAAGAGATAAGAAATCTCTCGCTTCACATTGACCCGCTTGAGATCCTTGAACTTTAACACTGTACTGGGAGCAGCGTTGTAGCCCAATTCCCTCAAGAAATCAAGCAGATCAGTATCAAATGGTACTCCCACAAGATCTTGGGTAGGTAGTCCTAGTGCATAATTAATCCTTAAAGGGGTTATCTTGCCCATTTCGGAAGAAATTTTGAACGAGATTCCCTTTATCGTTTCAGGCCGTGTTTTGGAGTACATGAACTTTGCACTTATCCAGAGTTGTGAAAGTGCTTCCCTAGACATTTCTTCATCGGTAAAGATTGCTTGACTATACTCAGAGTTGAGTAGATAGTTCAACATAGGCTTAAAGCAGTCATTTAGCTCATTAATGTTAGAGAAACCCACATAGTTTGTGGGTGGAACCACCAGACTTCTTGGCAGTTGTTGAATGTTGCTGGGTCCCATTGATGCTGTTTGAGATATGAAGTTCTAGGGTTTCTGTGAATATGAGAGAGAAAGAGAAAAATAAATCTAGAGAGAATATCAGATTCAGATTAAATGTTTTGAGGTATTTCAGGAAGAAAGAGAGAGAGAGAGAGTATAAATACCCGTCTTTTGACGTTTGAAACCGCTCTTGAAAACATGCTATTAGGATGTCGTATCAGTTCTGTGGTGACACGTCATCAGGGAGAAAAGAATTCCCTGATGAATTATTATCACAGATTCGACACAATTCCCTAACGCAGTCAAAAACCTTTTAGCTGACCCTGATGTTCATTGTGTATACATACCCTGACCCTGATGCACGAATCGAATACCCTGAACCTAATGCGCGAGTTGAATACCTTGATCCTAATGCGTGAGTCGAATACCCTGACCCTGATGCGCGAGTCGAATACCCTGACCCTGATGCATCAGACAAAAACAAACAAATACAAGAAAAAACAAACAAATATATGTACATATTCACATTTTTAACATACATAGTCATATATCATTTAATTTTATCAGGAATTCATAAGATGAATTAGGAGTACCAGAACTTGGGTCCTTGATAGTTTGAGTTGTTCCAACAACTTTTCTGACAAGTCTTTAGCAAGAATATTGAATTTCATTTTTCATAATTCACCATACTCAACTCTCCCACTAGATTGGAAAAGGTGGCTTCATCAAGAGCCTTGGTGAATATGTTTGCCAGCTGCTTGTTTGTTGGTACAAATTGTAGTTCAATGGTTCCATTCATGACATGTTCCCTGATAAAGTGATATCTGATTTCTATATATTTGGTTTTGGAATGTTGCACAGGATTTTCAACAATGACAATGGCACTAGTGTTATCACACCTTATTGGAATTTTATTGAAATTCAGTCCATAGTCCATTAATTAATTTTTCATTCATAGGATTTGTGCACAACAACTTCCAGCTGCAATATATTCAGCTTCAGCAGTTGATGTTGAAATTGAGTGCAGCTTTTTGCTGAATCAAGATACAAGCCTTCCTCCTAGAAACTGACAGCTACGTGTTGTACTTTTTTTGTCGATTCTACATCCTCCAAAGTCAGCATCAGAATATTCCAGTAATTCAAATCCAGACTCCTTTAGATACCAAAGTCCCAACTCTGTAGTGCCCTTGATATATCTCAAGATTCTTTTCACTGCAATGAGATGAGACTCCTTTAGATCAGCTTGATATCTTGCACAAAGACATGTTGCAAACATTATGTCAGGCCTATTTGCTGTTAGGTAAAACATGTTGGGTTTCGACAAATAAAACGCAGCGGAATAAAAAAAATGATTTAAAATAAAACGAAATACTAACCCGAGGATTCATGCAAAACAATTTAATACAGATGGTTTAAGATTTTACCGATTAAGCCGGCCGGATCCGAAGCTTTGATGAGGGTGTTGAACATCTCCGAATCTTTAACGCAATCCAACTGGATGACGCCTCTACAGTATCCACACGAACACCCCACGAATCATCTCACGATCCAAAGCAAAGAGAATTGCAGTACTAGTTGTTGAATATTTTTCTCTCTCTCTCTCTCTCTCTTAACTCTAGTCTCTCTCTGATGAGCGGCTAGGGTTTTAGAAAACGTATATATCTCTGAGAGAACAACTGATATATCCTATATATAGTTGTGTATAGAGTAATTCCAAACTCTAATCTGATTAGGAGAATAAAATCCTAATTTTATATTTATTATATATTTTAATCAAGTCTTACTTAATTAATATATATGTCAAATAAATATATATTCGTATTTTCTTCCAAGAGACTCTAATATATTTATACAGATTACATACATATAATTTAAAGCCAAGATTTAAATAAAATCAATCATATTAATATATTAAAATCACTGACATTTAACTTATATCTCCTTAATGAATGTTCTTAGTGTGCAACCCTGTAGGTTATTATTATGTTGGCAATAATTTTAAATCATATTATAAAATTGTAAACAGTGAGTGACATCTATTAATAAATCACTGTTACCCAAATAATAATAAAGTCGTTGATTCGACGCAACCTTTTCGTGACCAATGTTTCAATGTAATTTAATCCTTTTAACCTTGATATCTAAGATTAAATTCAAGGCATGGATGTGTCATCCTTTTCACAATTTAATCTCAGTTTTCTTGATCAATGAGTAGACTATATGAAACAAAGCTCTATTTGAGTACGACCATGCATTTCATAATCTCACTCAATCAAGAGGCCTATAGATATCATCCCTAATTTATAGGAGGGTTAAATTCCATCTACATCATTCTCATTTCTCATATAACTCATGATGTATCCAACAATCACCTTTATCGTCCACCTGGTTAAAGGTGACTTTTGGAAATGTCAAAACACATAACTCCTTATGTAGAAATGTCATGACTTCAGGTCGAAGGACCATTACATCATTGTCACTATGAAAATTACTTATGATACATAGCATAATGCTCCATGTAGAATTCTCATGGTGGGTCTGTCCAGTAGACTGTTCTCTAACATGGTACCTATGCATCAACTTAATATATCTCGTATATATTTATGACCAATGAGATGTGGCCATCAATCAATGCACATACTAGTCTCAATGTATTATTATTGTCCCACTAACAATAATACTCGACTATGGACATTTAAGAATAATGATATGTATATATAACATACTTATACGATCTCATATTCAAGTCACATACTTGAATCCATATAATTAATATCATTTTTCTAAGGACATTTATTATGTTAACATTTATATAACGCAGTAAATAAAACATAATAAAAGAAATTATCATTTAACCAAAACATAACATAAATATAGTGTCACAATCATTACATAATTGGCCACTAGGGCATACACTTCAACACAACAATGATTCAATCATTCCCTTGTAATTCTTTAGATCAACTTTGTTTCCATTCTTATCAGGGTCAATCTTGGTTGCAGTGGCCATTGGTGTATTTGCTACCTTTGAGTCCTCCATATCAAATTTCTTGAGAAGTTCTTTGGCATACTTTGTCTAATGGATGTAAATTCCATCAGTGACTTGTTTGATTTGCAGTCCCAAGAAATAAGATAATTCACCCATCAAACTCATTTCATACTTGCTTTGCATGAGCTTGGAGAACTTTTAACAAAGTCTAGTGTCAGTGGATCCAAAGATAATATGATCAACATATATCTGAACCAGGATCAGATGACCTTGGTGTTGTCTAAAGAACAATGTCTTGTCAATGATACCTCTTGTGAACTTGTTTTCCACCAGAAACTTAGACAATGTGTCGTACCAAGCTCTGGGAGCTTGTTTTAGTCCATAAGGTGCCTTTTCTAATTTGAATACATGATTTGAGAATTTTGAAGTTTCAAACCCTGGAGGTTGTTGGACATAAACCTCCTGTTCCAATTTCCCATTGAGAAAGACACTTTTCACATCCATTTGATAAACTTTGAAGTTTGAATGTGCTGCATAGGCTAAGAAGATTCTTATAACCTCAAGTCTGGCTACTGGTGCAAAAGTTTCATCAAAGTCAATCCCTTCCTCTTGAAGATAACCCTTTGCAACCAGTCTTACTTTGTTTCTGATAACAATGCCAGCTTCATCCATCTTGTTTCTGAATACCCATTTGGTACCTATTATAATTCTATCTTTGGGTTTAGGTACCAACTTCCATACTTGATTTCTTTCAAACTGATTCAGCTCTTCTTGAATAGCCATTATCCAATTTGCATCTTGAATAGCTTCTTCAAACTTCTTTGGCTCTACTTGTGAAAGAAAACAAGCATATAGGCATTCATTAGATGTTGCTTTTCTAGTTTGCACTTTCTTGTTTGGATCACCAATAATCAAATCTGTTGTGTGACTTCTAGACCATTTGGGATTAAAGATGTATTTGGATGAGCTTGCTTGATTATCATCTCCTCCCCCTAAGTCTGTGCTCCCAGCTTCTGAGAAAACACCCCCTGAGTTTATGCTTAAATCAGGGTTAAAGTTATCCCTTGATGGTGCATGCCCTGACGGAGTATTCCCTAACCTGTTGTCCAGGAAATTGACTCTATCTGTTGAAAGGGCTTCTATTGTGATTGGATTGACATCAGGGATGGTTACATTCTCCATCTGTCTACACTCATCAGTTTCATACTCTTGACAATCAGAATCATCTTCATTTTCAAATTTGAGTTCTTCATGGAAACCTGGGTCTTCAAGTCTAGAAATTTCTTGATCATCAAAAGCTACATTTATAGACTACATCACTACTTGAAGTCTCTTGTTGTAAACCTTGAAGGCTTTAGATATCAGGGAGTAACCTAGGAAAATTGCTTCATCAGTCTTTGAATCAAATTTTCCTAATTTCTCACCTAAGTTCCTTAAAACAAAGCATTTGCATCCAAAAACATGTAAGAACTTGATGCTTGCCTTTCTCCCTGTCATTAGCTCATATGGAGTCCTGTTGTGAGCCTTGTTGACCAAAGATCAATTTTGAGTGAAGTAAGCAGTGGAAATTGCTTCAGCCCAAAAATAAGTAGGAATCCTTGCCTCTACTAGCATTGTCCTAGCAGCTTCTATCAAGGTTTTATTCTTCATTTCCACTACACCATTCTGTTGAGGAGTCCTTGGAGCAGAAAATGTATTATTGATGCCTTTCTCCACACAAAATCCATGAACAGCTGCATTCTTGAATTCAGTTCCATTATTTGTCATCAACATTCTATCCACTGACCCTGACTCAGTTTCCACTTTCTTTATATGGTCAATGATTTGTTAAGGTACTTCTATTTTAGAATTTTGAAACTTAACCCAAGTGTATCTGGTGTATTCATCCACAATAAGCATTGCAAATCTTTTCTTTGACATTGACATTATGTTGACGGGGCTAAAGAGATCCATATGAAGCAATTGAATTGGATCCTTTCTCATTGTGGCTTCCTTGCTGACAAAGGATGATTTCCTTTGCTTCCCTTGTTGACAAGCTGAACATAATCCTTCTTGAATAAATTCCATTTGAGGTAGTCCAGTTACCAACTCTCTCTTCACCAAATCATTGATAGCTTTGTCGTTCAGGTGAGAGAGCTTCTTATGCCACAATCTGCTTTCATCAGGTGTTGCCTTGCTGTAGAAGAATGATTCTCCACTTACTGAGTTGAAATTAGCAATATAGAGATCTCCTTTTCTTATTCCTGACAAAACCAGCTTCCCATCATCTTCATTTGAGATCAAGCACTGATCCCCTTTGAAAGAAATGATGTATCTTTATCACATAGTTGACTTATGCTTAACAAGTTGTGCTTAAGCCCATCAACTAGTGCTACATTTTCATATAAGACATTCCCTTTTGCTGCGTTGCCATATCCAAGAGTTAGTCCTTTACTGTTGTCACCAAAAGATATAACTGGACCAATCTTTTCTTGGAACTCTGTAAGTAAGGTTTTATTTCTTGTCATGTGTCTTGAGCAGCCGCTATCTAGAAACCAGATTTGACTGCTTTTGACTTTTCCTTAACACAAAGAACATTTAATTTGTTTTTGGTACCCAAGTGGCTTTGGGTCCTCTAGGTTTAGTCATAGTTAATGGTAAAACAACTCTTTCTTTATTTGTGACTGTTGGTTTTGGCAAATTCAAGATTTTCTCCTTTTTAGGAGCTGCACTATACACGTTTGATTTAACAACTATTTTCTTATCTTTACCCTGAGGGGTGCATGCTTGAGCAGTTGGTAAATCATCAGCATATAATATTGTGCCAGTAAGAATTTGTGGTTTTTCTTTACACTGAAAGGATAAATGATTATTTCTACCACAATTCTAGCACACTTTCTAGGGACTTCATGAATAGATGTGTACTTATTAGCCTTGTTAACACCTAACTTACCATTCCTAATTCTTTTTATTTTCCCTTGACAAGCCTTTATCCCTTGATGGGCTACGATGGCCTAATGCACTCTTATCCCCTGATGACTGTGTATCCACTGATGCATAGTCTAGTTCTTTCTTGACTGGGGGTTGTTTCGGCAAGAACATGTTTCTTGCCTCTCCCACCACTTGTAGAAGCTTCACTCATTGGGAAAACATTCTCTTTTTCTAACTTTGTTACAGCCTTTACAAATTTGATAGGTTGTATTGGCCTTTTTCCAAAGCTAGCTGCATTTTCAACCTCAATAGGAGGTTGCTTCACAAGAGTCTCTTCATAGCCTAAACCAGATTTGGGATCAGATTTTTGACTGTTTAATTGATCCTCCAGTTTTTTGCTAGACTCATTCAATTTCTTTATGACTTCCCTTTCTTGACTCAGAAGATTGGAGGTCCATTCCTTTCTTTTAACAGCACAATCAAGGAGATTTTTAGTCCTTGAGAGTTCTTTTTCAAGACTCTCAAGTCTAGAAAGTTCTGATTCTAAAAGAGTGTTTCTTGCAGTCAAATGTTCATTTTTTTTTTGCACTCTCTCAGTCTCAGTTACAGCACTCCTCAAGGTATCATAAAGATCCTTTATCTCACAAGACATTTCCTTAACAGTTTTAATACAATTATTTTTAGACATGTTAGAGGAAATTTCAAGACTTACTTGTGAGCTACTACTGTCAGTGGATGAGGCCATCAAGGCTAGGTTGACATATTCTTCATTATTTTCTTCATCCGAGTCAGCCTAGTCCTTTCCCTCAGCAATGTAATATTTTCCCTTCTTGGAGGCATTTAGAAGGTCAAAGTATTTCTTCTTGTAATCCACTTCAGCTTCCTTTCCCCTGGATTCACCTTCCTTTGTGGCCTTGCGACACTCATTTGCAAAATGGCCCATTTCATTGCATCTAAAGCTTCCAACCTATTTCTGGGAAGAAGCAATTACTACTGCTTGCTTTACACAGAATAGATCCATGATTAACAAGACTTACAACAAAACTGTTAGAGTGTATGCCCTAGTGGCCAATTATGTAATGAACGTAACACTATATTTATGATATGTTTTTGGTTAATGATAATTTATTATGTTTTATTTACTGCGTTATATAAATGTTAACATAATAAATGTCCTTAGAAGAATGATACTAATTATATGGATTCAAGTATGCGACTTGCATATGAGATCATATAAGTATGTAATGTATCATTATTCTTAAATGTCCCTAGTCGAGTATCATTGTCAGCGAGACAACAATAATACATTGAGACTAGTATGTGATTAACTGATGGCCATATCTCATTGGTCATAAATATATACGAGATATATTAAGTTGATACATAGGTACATGTTAGAGAACATAGTACTGGACAGACCCACCATGAGAATTTTACATGGAGCGTTATGCTATGTGTCATAAGTAATTCTCATATTGACAATGATGTAATGGTCCTTCGACCTGAAGTCATAACATTTCTACATAAGGAGTTATGCGTTTTGATATTATCAAAAGTCACCTTTAACCGGGTGGATGATAAAGGTAATTGTTGGATGCATAATGAGTTATGTGAGAATTGGGAATGATGTAGATGGAATTTAACCCTCCTATAAATTAGGGGTGATATCTATAGGCCTCTTGATTGAGTGAAACTATGAAATGCATGGCCATGCTCAAATAGAGATTTGTTTCATATAGTTTACTCATTGATCAAGAAAACTGAGATTAAATTATGAAGAGGATGACACATCCATGCCTTAAATTTAATCTTAGATATCATGGTTAAAAGGATTAAGTTACATTGAAACATTGGTCACGAAAGGTAACGTTGAATCTATGACTTTATTATTACTTGGGTAACAGTGATGTATTACTAGATGCCGCTCACTGTTTATAATTTTATAATATGATTTAAAATTATTGCCAACGTAATAATAACCTACAGGGTCACACACAAAGAATATTCGTCAAGGAGATATAATTTAAATGTCAATGATTTTAATATATCAATAAGATTGATTTAATTAAATCATGGCTTTAAATTATATACATATATATTAATATATATAATCTGTATGAAATAGAGTCCTTTGGAAGGAAATACGAATATATATTTATTTGTGCATATATATATATTAATTAAGTGAGACTTGATTAAATATATATATCTAATATATATAAAATTCGGATTTTAAGTCTCCTAATTAGATTAGGTTTTGGATTTACTCTATGAAAGGCTATATATATGATATATCAGCTATTCTCTCAAACCAACGTTTTCACGTATTCTAAGAACCCTAGTTGCTCATAAGAGAGAAACTAGAGTTCAGAGATATAGAGAGAAAAGAGAGATACAGATCGTACAGCTAGTACTGTAACTCTTCTCGTTCGAATCGTGAGACGGTTCGTGGGTGTTCGTGTGGATACAGTAGAGACGTAGTTTTGTTGGATTGCGTTAAAGATTTGGAGACGATCAACACCATCACCAAAGCTTCAGATTCGCACAATTAATCGGTAAAAACTTAAACTATCTGTATTAAATCTATGTAGCTGTTATGAACAAACAAAATCTTTGAAGCTAATAATCATTGAATTGATTATTGGACAACTGTTGAAATAAAAATGAAGCAGAGACTAGTTTAATTTAGTCTCTGAAGAAATTTGAGTGAGAGACTAAAATTAGTCTCTGATAGTGGTTTTTAATTAGTCTCTGTCTAGTTAAAAATAACCTATCGGAGACTAGTTAAAATTAGTCTCTGATAGTTGTTTTTAATTAGTCTCTGTCAAGTTAAAAATAACCTATCGGAGACTAGTTAAAATTAGTCTCTGATAGTTGTTTTTAATAAGTCTCTGACTAGTTAAAAATAACCTATCGAAGACTAGTTAAAATTAGTCCCCGATAGTTGTTTTTAAATTAGTCTCTGACTAGTTAAAAATAACCCATCGGAGACTAGTTCAACTTAGTCTCTGATAAGTGAACACGACAGAGACTAGGGCAATCTCTGATTAAGGGGTAAATTGGTAGTTACTCATACCCATGATCAAAAATGGTTCACTATCTTTGGAATTGCAAACGTTTCTAATACTGTATTCAAACACAAATCAAACACAACTGCAATTTCAATCACTCAAAGAACTCTCTCTCAAATATCTGTGCAATTTAACCTTTTTGCGAAGATTTTTTTTCAAAAGCTTTTCACAGATATCATCAATGGCATCCAAGACAGTGTGCTTCAAGTTTGGCGACTTCGATTTTATCAAGACTAACCATGCTAGGGTCGTGAACAAAAATGAGTTTGAAGCACAGTTTCACCCTGTTGTAGATTTTCTACAAACATCATCACTGACGTATGCCATCTATGAAGCTCCCACTCAGGCTGCTGAAGTAATCACGGCCATGTGGTCCACTGCTACCATCCAAGATGAGAGTGACGACTCTCCTGTGGTAAACTTTATGTATGATAATATTACATATGCTATTGACCATAATGTAGTCAATAATTCTTTGCTTTTACCTGTGCATGATGCATATGACCATACTGCCTCTGATGAGGAAATTCTAGATATGTTTCGTTCCCTGCACTATGATACATAAATTACATCTGTAGGAACCATATCTCGACCTCACCTTAGGCAAGAGTGGTCTTTATTATTTGATATTATCACTAAAGCATTCACTTCAAAATGCAGTGGTTATGATGCCATCACTACACTAACACAACAAATTGCATATAGTGTATTGTATAATAGGCACATCAATATAGGGCTGCTTATTCTACATAACATGATCGCTAAATTTAAAACTAGTGATAAAAATAAAATATACTATGCTAGGTTTTTGATGATGATTTTCAATTATCTAATCCCTAACCTAGATATTACTAGTATGCAACTTGTGCCATCTGTTATGCAGAGTAAAAGAATAATTGCTGATGTGAAGAAACGGGCAGCAAAGGTAAAGGTTCCCCTTTCTTTTCCTCCTATCATGAGACAAGCTCTCATTGATAGATTTCCCAACCTTTACAGTTCTTCATATTTTGAGGATCTTGAGCAACAAACCCGAAACCTTGTTGATCCTCCAACCCATTCTTTACAACTATCTGCAGCCCCCTCCACAGTCTCTCAAAAGACTGTGGTTGTAAAAACCAAAACAGGCAAGTAGTTACCCATTAAAAGAAAAATAATAGAGGGTGACAGTGTGGCTGAGGGAGAAAAGGAAGCTGAGTTGGCTACTCAAAAAAGAAAGAGAGTGATACCTTAAGCCAAAAACAATCCATTGCCTCACAAAAGGCTTTGGAGGTTAAAAGGAAACACAGTACTCTGTTAACATCCTCCCAAAAGGATGCTAATATTGAAGATAGTTCTCAACCAGGAACACCAAGTATAGAGTCTGCACAATCCCCTGTAAATACAAAGGGGCAAGCCCAAAGAGAGCAAAGAAGTAAAAGAAAGAGTGACACAAAGAGTGCACACACTGAGTCTACTCCAATTGATGTTCCTCAAATTTTTGTTCTTGAGGAGCAGCCAACACTCCAAACTGTACATTCTCCTATCTTTTCTCCCATTCTTGATTCTTTAGAACTTGAAAGTTCAAATCCTCTTAATTTTTTCCAAGAGGAGCCAATACTCAAAGAGACTGACACACAAGAACCACTTGTTTAAACTACAAGTGTAGTCAGTTCTCCTATACATTCCATGGAGAGACCCCTAACCATAGAAATACAAAGGGAACCTCCTCTCCATGCAGTCTCAAATAATTCTCCTTTAACCCTCATTTCTATACGACATAGTGAAAATACCAAAATGAGTGAGGATGTGAGAATAAATAGTGAGAGTCAGGCTCCTAACCTGGAAAAAGGAGAGGATATACACATTTATGAGAGTCAAGCTTTAGATAGCTTGGAAAAAGGAGAGATAGAGAAGCTGGATGTCCAACTCCAGGCAAAAGGTGAGGGAGTGAGAGAGGATGAGATCCTTGAAGAAAATAAAAGAGAGAAAAATAAATTCTTAGCAGGTGAATTTTTCAAACCCGTTGAGACCTCCACCACCGACAAAGCCCAAATTTCCTCTGCTTCACCAGAAATAATTCCAACAGAGGAAATTAGGGGAAGCTCACAGCCAGGGGATGCATTACAAACATTGGCAGAAATGTCAAATGCTGACTTTGAACTACTATATGGTCTACAACAAAACCAGGATCACATTTCAGCATTAAAGACAAGACTTATAGATGAACCTGTGCATGTTGAAATTGAAGATGAGAATGTGGATGCTTGGCCGGATGCAAGCTACACAAATTCTCTAGATGATGCAGCTGCCCAGCTAAGGTAGGACTATTTGACCAATCTGGGGTCAGGTGCAGTCTCTGAGGACGTGATCAAAATCGACAAGAAACATACGAAGTTCCAGCACTTCATGATCACGGATCTCAAGGCTGCACTGCAACGTATTGAAGAGAAAATGCAATTGAAAATAGACAAGATCCGAAGATGTTATGAAGGCCACCTGCCCCGGTGGATGCTGACTTCTATTGACTCACGCTTAAAAGATCAGTTATCTACTGACAGGCGCCTTCAAGCATTGGAAGCAAATGTCCAATCCATAATGCAGAAACAAGACAAATTTGACCAAACTATTCAATACTTCTCTACACTGGTGGAAAAAGTTATTCCTACACTGGCTACTACTTCCTCCAAACCCTTGGATTCTGATGTCAAGAAGGGGGAGAGTAGTCAGTCACAATCAAAAGTAGAAGTGGATGAGAAAGTAGAGTTAGTTTATCCTCAAGAGCAAAAACTTATTGAAGCTGATGCATTACTTGCTCAGAAGTTACAAGAGGAGGAGGAAATGGTTGCAGCAAGGGAGGAGGAGGAAGCTAAGAAAAAGAAGGCCAAGACAACAAAGAAGACAAGAGCTCAGAAGTCTGCAATGACAAGGAGGAGAAATAAGGAGATTGAGCAAGCTGAGCAAAGGGCAAGGAGAAAGCCATTGATGAGTGAATCTCAAACTGCTATGGTCACTTTATTCAAACCTTGACAATCTACATCAGTGCCAAGCAGTAGTATCTCCAGGATTGGAATGGCTAACACTTCTGAATTAAAGGAGGCATTTAAGAAGAGTGTTAAGTCCATTAATTTAGAAAATGATGAAAACAACAAGGGGTATCTCAAAGTCATTCAAAAAGATGGAGAGACTTTGCGTTTACAAAAGTCAAGCCTAGAGATGAGATCATTCAAAGATATAGAGTGGCTGCTATCTGTTGTCCCTGAAGATTCTGCGCTTAACTTGAAATTTTGAAGCCAAATTCAGAAGGAACTTGAAGAAATGAGAAGGTTGACAACTTTACCTAGACTGGATCTTTCTCTGAGAGCTTATGGATTATGGTATGAGAATTTTCATGGTGATGTAATATTTTTTGATTATGAGAAGCAGATCAGTACAATTAGTCAGGGGGAACTTGAAGGATTCATTGTTCTACTCAAAGAGTTGATTGATGAAAATGAGATTAAGTTCAGAAAATTGTTGGAAGATAAAGTTGCTGAGCTTAAGAAGAAAGGTTGAAGTTGTTAATTGTTGATTTTGTTGATTGTTTATTATTTTTGAAGTCAGACTTATAGTGTGAAGACCCGGATTTGTAAATAAATTCCGTTATGAAATTAATTATTTTAGCTTATTTTCTTCATGAAAATTATTTTCTTATGAGTTGTGAATATCGAAATTATTTTTTTTTTTTTTATGAAAAATTTATCTGCAATGTGATGTCCAAGAGTTTTTTTTTTTTTTTATTTATTATTTTGTTTAGCTCATGAGGTTATGAGTTGTTCTACCCTTAAAAGAGTGTTTCGCGGGTAGCTACAGTACCCTTCTTCTTTTAAAATACTGCACTGCTGGGGGGGGAACAGCAGCATTAAATGCTCATCATCCCTATCATACCTTAGAGTCAGCTATGAAAGATGACCGATGGACAGCAGCCGTTCTTTCCTTCTTCAGTCATTTCCTTTCTTTTCATAGCCAACGGCTGAGATCAAGTTGATCCGACGGTCCTTGTTGTTCAATCAAATGATATATATATACACACCACACTGTTGTAACCCTGATCCTACCTTTCCAAACCTCCATCAAACATCAATTTAATTTTCGAGACAGCAGTTCTTCTTGAAGGATAAACCGGAGCATTTATTTTCCTTCCTACAGTGAGGAGGTAAGAGCATCTCATTTAAGTCTTGCTATATTTCTTGCATCCCTGCTCTACCTACCACGTTTAATACCATGTTCATTTATTTTCAAAAGTATGACTTAATGCATATTCTAACGATCGGGGTTAATGTCATTTATTTCAAGTTGTCTAAGATGGCATGCAGACCATAGGAAATGTTACGTATCACTGAGAGAATGGTGAGTTTTGACCCAAGTGTGGTTTTGGTTGAGGGCACCACACATGGAGGAGTAAGGAAGACGACCCTGTATCTGAGACAGACTTTAACTTAGTCTCTGACGAGTATGAGTTAATCCCTGATGAGTTAATCCCTGATGAGTTAATCCCTGATGAGTTAATCCCTGATGAGTTAATCCCCGATGAGTTAATCCCCGATTAATCCCTGATGAGTTAATCCCCGATGAGTTAATCCCCGATGAGTTAATCCCCGATTAATCCCTGATGAGTTAATCCCTGATGAGTTAATCCCCGAAGGGCTAATAATCCCCGATGGGTTACTAGTCTCCAGTGAGTTAAAAGCGTAGTACCTCCCTGATGCGCAGTTTGTTTTAAAACTATAAAATGCTATTTTCTTAAATTATTTTAAGATGTTTGAATCGATTTCTTAACCTCAATAGCTTCATACCAGATTGAGATGATTAAAAGTTAAGGACATCACATGTGCATTTCTCCCTCATATTTTAACCCAGATAATAAATTCATCTTGTGATATGTATATTCCTACAGAACTTTCCACTCACGAGTAAATTAAAATTGGTCGTAAGCAAAGGACTGAGGCAAGTATATTCACAATCTCATACTTATTTCAGTTTAACGCATTATCATTTGCTTCGATATGCGTAGAAGGTTGGATTTATACTTTCATTGTTCTGATGCATGAGCATGCTATGCTTTTGATTCTGCTAGCATGATATGAATGATGATGCATGGATATAAATGAGCTTTGAATTTCAGCTATGTTTTCAATCTTATGTCTATGCAACGAGAATGTGAATGATGCCCCTTATGGGGGTTATGCCACATGGCTGGCAAGAGGAAAGGAAAGGAGCTGATGTGTTCTTCACCTGACCAAGAGGAAATGTTATTTGACTACGTAGTCACTCAGAGGGATCATGCGGTCCAGCCTGGCCAGCTGTGTACTGTATGGTTAGCAGATCCACGGGTGTAGCCCCCGTTGGATAATTGAAGAGTTATAATCAGGTGTATACCTGATTTTCTTCAAGGGAGGATCACCAGTTGTATATCATCAGTGAATCCTCAAGGATTTTTGAAGGTTTCCGAGGTCTTGGTATTGCTTCACCAAGCCTCACAAACAGAATTTGAATTTCTCTCCTTGATTCCGGATGTAATTCATTGAATTATTCATATCTTTCCTCAATGTGTATATACTTGTTGGGCGTAAAACGCTCACCGATATTGAATGTTAATGATTTGCAGGACTGAAAGCTAAAGCTGAACCCTCGGACAAGGGGAAAGCAAAGATGATAAGCTACTAAGTGTTTATCCTTTTGATAGAACTGATGAAGGAAAGAAGAAAGACGTTTGAAGAGTTAATGAGAGTATTTTGTTACTAAGAATTGATGTAATAGCTTCCGCTGTAATCACTTAATTCTTGGGTTGTAATAATTCTTAAAGGCTGTTTTTATTCAGTATTTATTTATGAATGGATGAATGGTTATCTTTACCTTCTTATGATGATGCCCTAGTCCGGTATGGGATTATGGGGTCGTCACATATAGGTTTTAAACCTGAGTCTTGGTGAAGCCGAGTTTAAGATCAAAGATCTTAATTCAGGTACATTTGTAGTTAGCATATTCTTTAAATTTTTGATTCTAAGTTATTCTTGTAATTTTTGAGTTTTGACATCATCATTAACCTTGATTTATGTTTATCACTTTGATAATCATAAATAGGGGGATATTGTTAGGTTTTATAACATTTGATGATGATTGTAATTAGAATACTTAGATATACAAATGTATAGAAAGTGCTAGTTTATAGCATTAGAATTTTGTAGCTGATAGTTTACTTTCTGATTCATGTAATTTTCTTTTATAAGAGAGTAAGTTAAACTTTGTATTATAAAAGACTATCAGAATTGTATCAAAGATTTCAACAAGTCAGAGACTATGTTTAGTTTATCAGAGACTAAAGAAATTGTTCATCAGAGACTATAGCTTAAAGCATCGGAGACTAATCTTGAGTCATCAGAGACTAAGCGTAAGGCATCAGAGACTAAGATTAAGTCATCGGAGACTAAAACTTAAGCTGTCAGAGACTAAATATTTGATCAGAGACTAGAGTTGAAGCCGTCAGAGACTAAATTAATATTACTCTCTGATACAAGACAAACTTCTAATTGGATTAGAAGTCATCTTTGATATGCAGATTTGAAGAGTTATTAAAGTTGAAGCTGGTTAGGAAACATGAAGGATGAGAACAACCAGAGAAAGTACCTATTCCTTTTGTACATAGAAAATATACATTGAATAGGATTAGAAGCTAAATTACAATTCAGATTTAGAAGTCGTATGCTTGTAAAGATTTATAAATAGCGTACATGATTTTGAAGCTGACAATCAGATTGTGATTGTTAGAATTTGTAATCAATTGTTCATTAATAAAAGCAATTGTTTATAAATTTATTCTTGTTTTAGTTCTTTAATTTCCGCAAGTAAATATACTTTCAAGAATAGAAATTCAAAAAGATTTCAAGAACTTGTATTCACCCCCCTCCCCCTCCCCCCCCCCCCCCCCCCCTTCTACAAGTTCTAGTCTATTTCACTGGGACAACAATTCCAATTTTGCTTTCCCAAATTGTTTATATATTTGCTGGGCGTAAATCGCTCATTCTTGTTGGATTTTAATGTCTTGCAGGGCAAGGTATTAAGGTTGAACCCTCTGACAAGGGGAAGGCAAAGATGATCGGCTACTGAGTTTGGCTAACCCTTTTTGGTGCCGATAAGGAAGGGAAAAAGGAAGATGTTTTGAAGAGTGATGTTTTGTACTATAATATAGAGATAGAATAACTTCCGCTGAGAATGTAATATTTTGGGTTGTAATAACTCTTTACTAGTTCTTTTTATTAGTATTTATGCGATGAATGAATGTGAAATTATTTTTCTTTCTTTTGGCGAAACCCTAGTCCTGTAAGGGATTTTGGGGTCGTCACAGCGGTTTTCTTTCTTGTCCCCGCCTAAATGTTAATGTTCGAATCCATTTCTGGCTGTTTTATTGGTGAGAAAGGTTTTATGTTGGATTAGTATTCTGTCTCTATGAGTTTGAATATAGTTGGAGTGAATTTTGTGGATGGAATTTGCTTGCTGCAATTTAAAACCCCAAAGCTCAGTACTGCTAGTCTAAAGGTCATTAGTAATTTTAAGTTTGGTTTTAGTTTGAATGGTTATTGAAGTGGGTTTGGGGAATCTGGCAAGAAAGTTTGATACTAGACATGGGGTGAGTTTCTTTTATTTATTTTTTATTTTTTTCGTCATTAGTCTGTTTTTTTTTTTTTGGAACAGAATAGGCATTCTAGTCCTTTTAGTTTTTGAGATCAGTACGGTTGAGTCTGTTTGGTTTTATAAAGCAAAGTTATACGCTTTGTTATTTATAATTTTAATTGAGATTTGGGGAAAATTAAATAGGCTTACTAAAAGCGGGTGATTGACTTTTAAAATGGTAGTTCAAGTTCAAAATGAATTAGACATAGGCTTATTATTTCATACAATTTTGAATTGTAATTTTGTTTTTTTATTTAAATTGTAATTATGTTTTATTTAAATTTTAATGTCTTTCATTTTAGATTAATTATAAATAGGAAATTGTGTAATTTTGTTTTGTTTTATTTCATTTCTAGATTAATTGCAAATAGGCAATTATGATGTAATTTTCTTTTTTTTTTATTTGATTAAGATCTTATTTTATACCTTGTAAAATGTAAAGTTCAAAGAATCGTGAAAAATCACATGTACACACGTACACCAACACACTTGCACGGTTAATTAGGATGTAAAGATTTTAATTTTATTTTTATTTTCACATTATTTTTAAATCAATCAAAATCAAAATGTTTTGTAACAAATAAATTTTAAGGAAAATTTTATAAAAAGTAAAATATTGAAAAGCAGTCACTATTTTAAATTAGTTAAACTAGCAACGAACTCGATCTTTTCGTTTCGTTTTGACCAGAGTAGTTTTAATTAGAGTCCCTTTTTTAAATTTTGTGTAAAAATCATAATTTTTTAAAATAATAAAAATGACAAAACACACTATTTTAACTTGTTAGGTTGCGACTCTTTTAGAAATAAGAAATTTGATTTTAAAATTTCTTGGTCGCATTTTATAAAAAGATTGTTTTTTTTTTTGGAATAATTGTGAGAAGTAAACAAAAAGAATCTTCGAAAAAAATAAGAAAAGTTTTCTCAAATAAAATTGATTTAAAAAAATAAAATCTCACAACTAATTTTTCAAAAATTCCTGACTGCGACAACATCAACATTTCAAAGATAAAGATTTTACAAATTTAGGATTACATCGTGTTAATGCACCTTACTTATATTAGCTTTACTTATAAAGAATAAGTGAATTTTCGTTTATAAGAATTTATATGTAATATAGTTTTTTCTTAATCAATGTAAAATGATTTAGAAAAATATCCAACTTGTTAAGTGAATATAAATAGATTTTGTTCAACAAGAATTTGTTATCACAAATGAAAACTCTACTCATCAATCAAGAAGAATGCTAAATATACAAAGAAAACTCTAAGGACAAACTTGTTTAGAATAGAAGTAAACAAAGTTCTAAATAGCAAGACTTTTCACCACTATCTATGTAGACTTTATGTTAGAAAAAGTCTCCACCTTTTGCCTGACTTAGTTGACATGTAGAAGTTTTGTCAAAAAATACTAAAAGACAAAATAACAGCTACTTTATTGACTAAGCAAAGGACAGTTGTAAAGGTACAAGTTATTGTCAAACAAGTACAATTCTCAATGAATCCATTTTCAAATTCTCAACAGATAGATTTTTGAAGAAGTATAAATAGGAGTCATAAATTTCATTTACGACTAGTGAAGTACCAAGAAGTGCTTTGACATCTGACACACTTAATACCTTAGTAAAGAACATTTAAAGAGTTTGAACAACTGTTATTTTATATGCTCAACAAGGAGCTTCTACTTAAAAGATAGCAATCCAACTATATTTTCTATTTACTTGTTTGTGTGACTAAGCAAGTTCTCAGTGACCAAAGTGTAAGTAAGAATTTTGTGTTCTTTGTAACAAAGTGTTTCTTAGTGGATTCCTTCTCAAGTAAAAATGAAGAAAAGTGGAGTAGTTTTATTCTCAAATGAGTAATTGTAGAAGGGGGTTGAATATAATTCACAAATTTGTTCCCCAATGAAAAAATCACAATACAATTTGAAAATATATTGCAGAAATGAAAACACAACACATTGTACCAATCAATAAAGAATGAATTCTATTGATTTCGTATCTAAAATTACAATCTAGTTATCAAGAATTGATACCAACTATTGAAATCTGTTCAAGTATGAACAATAGCAACCTAGAAATTAATTTCTAGCTTCTCACGTTATGAAAAACTTGCTTCTCAAAATTCTATAAATTTGTTGCATATTATAGAGTGAATAATCTCTCTCCCTGTTTTTGTGTATTCTCTTCTGTAATAGGTGTTTTTGTGTTGTATACTTTTTACACAGCTTCTTATATCTGATCTTTCTTCTTTTCAACAACTACTCTGTTATATTAGAACAGCTTCTCTTTATTAGTAGTTGTAACAACTCTGCTACCTAAAATCTCTATTAAGTCACATCATTGTTACTAAATATCTTAGCTTTTACAAATTAGTTTCTCAACCTTGTCAATCTCAATTGTAACTCTGTTATGGATCTTGGTCGGTTTCTCCTTTGTTAAAGAACTTTGGTAGAGGTCTGTTATGAAGCCATTTATCCTTTGATGTGACTTTGTTCATCAGTGGATATTTATCCCCTGATAACTTTATTTATTAGTGGATGATGACTTTATTCATTAGTGGATATTTATTCCCTGATATGACTTTATTCATCAGTGGATATTTATTCCCTTAATATGACTTTATTCATCAGTGGATATTTATCCCCTGATGACTTATCCATTGACCAGCTTTGTCTATCCTTTAATGCAATAGAGAGTCTTTACCTTAGTCTGTGCTAGCGTCAACAATAGTCTCCGATAGTGCAATCCTTAGTCTCCGATAAGCTAGTGCTTAGTCTCCAATAGGCTAAATTCTTAGTCTTTGATGTGACGACCCCAAAATTCCCACACGGAACCCGGGCGCCGTCAACCAAACCAAACATCCAGGATAACATCATTACATCCATAAAGTACTAAAGTGAGTAATAGCACATCCTTACAATTAATCAAAGTACAAAACTTGCAGCGAAAACTAAGCTATTACAATAGCTTTGATCATCATTCTTACAAGAAGTTGAGACCCGTAGGTCTAACAAACTTAACACTACATTCATGTTCTTACATCTTCAGTCCTTTTTTTCCTCCTCATCAGTATCCACAGTTAACTCATCGAAACCTTAAGCCCGTATATCTTTCCTTTATCACCTGTAAAACAGTTAACAAAAGCAAGGATGAGCGATTTACGCTCAGCAAGTATATAATCATGTATGGTGGGTTTGAAGCACAACAAGGGTTCAAACTATTTGTGAGGTATGACGGATTCAATTGTCAAAACCTCAAGCACTTTTAAAACATCCTTGATTTTGAGACTTTTGAACTCTTCCTTACTTCCTTCCTTAAACATCTTGCATGTCTTATTTAGCTTAAAGGAGGTTCTCGTAAAGTATGTACGACATCTCTCCTCTTAAGGCTAACATAAGCACTTGCTCAATGCCCAAGTGGAAACATTCTCATACGTCAGCACAGATATAAGATTGAAAAATAATTGATACATCAAAGCTCGGTTATATCCATGCACTTTCATTCATAACATGCTAGCGGAAAAATAAAGCATAGCATACTGATTCACAAAGAAATCAAGACATAACAATCATAGCCTTGTACGCATGTCGAATCAATTGACCATGCGCTGAAATAAGCATAGGAATGAGAATATACTTGCATCAATAATAAACAAGCATAAGATTGAATATAAACTTGCCTCGGTCCTTGCAACAAAGATTCAAATTCTACTTACTGGTGAGTGAAAGATTCTGTAAATTATGCAAGTAATATTTTAATACCTTAATAAGAATTTATGAAAGAAAATGTGTATGTGATGTCCTTAGACTGTTACTGCCTTAAATAATAATCTTATAAAATAATTTTAAGAAAATAATGTTTTATAGACTTGATAACAAATTGCGCATCAAGGGATGATTTATCATCAGGGGATAATTTATCATTAGTGGGTAAACTACCCGTTAGGGGATGTCTCTCGGCCATCAGGGAATAGCCTTAGATCATCAGGGGATGTCTCTCGGTCATCAGGGGATAGCCTTCGACCATCAGGGAATAGTCATCAGGGGATGACTTACCTATCAGAGGATAATTCATTCACTGCCAAACTCGTCGGTTGGTAGCTTAACTATTACTGAACTTCATAAGTGGATAACCTGTTCAGCGCCAAACTCAGTTAGCCATCGCCAAACTAGTCGAGTGACAACTTGTTCAGCGCTGAACTCACTAAGTCATCGCTGAACTCATCGGTAGACAAATGTTCATCGCCAAACTCACTTGTTCAACACTAAACTCGTCGGGGACTAAAATCTTCAGTCATCAGAGACTAACCTACTTTCCTTCATCAGGGACTAACAACTCCTTCATCAGAGACTAACATATCTCATCAGAGACTAGAATTCCTTCATCAAAGACTAAGAAATTTTCTTCATCGGAGACTAACTCCAACCCATCAGAGACTAAGTTGGAACTCGTCTCCGAAACAGGGTCGTCTTCCTCACTCCTCCATGGGTTGTGTTCTCAACCATAACCACACTTAGGTCAACTCTCATCATCTTTTCAATGACACGACACAACATTTCTTGGGGTCTACTAAAACTTGCAGACACAGTTTAAGCTTCAAAACTCAAGTTAACAAGGCTCAAGCATGGTGTTTTAAAACTGATGAATAGAACGTACGAACCAAAAATTAGGGTGCATAATCATCCTTTCTGTGGTGCATAAACTTCTTTTCATAAAACAACATATTCTTTTAAAACTTTATTTTTCTCTTGAAGACTTAGCACACATAGCTAATATTCTCGGATGCTATGCAAGAAAGAAAAACAGAGGAGAACATAAGATTCTTACCTCTTGACTTGCTGGTAGGAATCAAAGAAGAACTTTGGAAGAAAAAATCTTTAGAAAAGAGACTGAAATGTTCCTCCGAGTGAGGTATTTATAGCAAGCTGAGATTAAGCCTTGAAATAAAGTGATTGGCTAATCTGGACGGTAAAACGGCTGCTCATCATGACTCTTAAACAGCTAAGCATATAATAAGCCTGCTGTCCTTCATGCACGTAAGCCAGCTATCAAAGTAGCTTACTAACCAAATTAACATACATACACAATGATGTCATCAATCTCAAACTCTTAAATCCTTCAAAATACTTATCTAATAAACACGAAGCTTCTTATCCCAAACATCATACGTACATAAGAGATCATTCCTCTTACGTAAGCCATTCAAATTGCTTTGAATAAAACTTGTTAATCCTCACACTTGCATTCCTTTAAGCAATTTACGAACACCACTAACAACATAAATACACAAATTGCTTGATCTCATCTCAGAAATCCAAAGATCATAACCCTTAAGTGCTTCCAAAAATAATAAAAATATCCAAACGTCCAAGGAATAGCACTTTACTAATTGAGGGTGTTCTTAGGGAAACCTCCTTCCGTTGCAGTTACTAAGCACACTCGCTTCCTTAATCATGCTTGATTAAATAAATCTCATAAAGATTTGAGATTAATACATTCATATCCCTTTGATGATTTTACAAAGGAAATGAGATCATTAAATTTTGGACATCACATGGACATAATACTCAAACATTTAAAACTCATACCTCATACCTCAAAAGAAAAACTCCTCAAAACATCTTATTTCTATTATTTAAGAAAATAAAATTTGGGGTCGTCACATCCGATAGGCTAAATATTAGTCTACGATAGACTAATTTCTAGTCTTCGATAGGCTTGACAAACTTCAACTTTGTTGAGCTCTCCCAATCCATTTCTGGTAGTTTCTAATAGTACATTACTATAGGTTCTACTACAATTCCAAGTTATAACAATTTTAAGTGTTATACATTATCATCAAATGTTATAATTCCTAACAATCTTCCCCTATTTATGATTATCAAATGATAAGCATAAATCAAGGTTTGATGATGATGTCAAAACACAACCTTATAACACCACTTACTTAGAATTGAAATTGAAGATGTGTAAATCCCAAAATACTAGTTCTACCAATTCTTTTCTGCTAACAGTGATGACTGCATTAATAGCTTTGTTGAGCTTTCTGTAGTTCTTCAAGCTCAACCATCAATCTACTAACATTTTTAACAATTCTCCCCATGTCTTCATCAAAATTACTCTTTACTCCCCCTTAACCTTATCATTCTCCCCCTTTTTGACATCAACATTTAATGTTGAAGGGTAGAAAAGGATAGATTAGGTTGACTTAGTACGAAAAAATGTGTTAGAGAAAAATAAGCTAAAGTGTTTGTAGAAGCGGAGGTTGAATACAAACACTAAAAACTTTTTCGCTCTTAAAATCTTAACTAGCACAAATTGGAATAGCTACAATATCCAGAAAAATAATAAATATATTTAATATGAATGCACACATTCAAGTTAAAATAGTTGTTTTATAACTTGTATATTTTTGGGAATCTGTAAAACCACAAAGTAATTAAACAACTACAACTCTGTAAAAGTTTACAGCTCCTTGTTTCACACACTAGCTATGTTTTTCTCTCCGAATATTACTCTCAAGAACTATCACAAAGCATATCTCTACTGTATGAATGTTGATTGAGATTTTTTAAAGATTTTATGTTTCTCTTGTTTTTCTCACTCAACTTCTTGGTAGTTTCTTGTAACAACCCTTCCATATATAAGGGAACAAATATAGAACCCATGTGCAAGACATGCTTCTAACATAGCCCCAGTATGTCTCATGATTGTCCTCTCGGAAATATACGTGTCACACCACTATAAGCTTTTGTTGCTTCTGTTTTTGTTCATGTTCTCCATGCGTTTTAGATAAAAAAGTTGCTATTGGACCACCATATTTCAAGGAATATCTTCCCAATTATATCCCTTACTTCTTAGCCAAGTATCAGTGGATGCCTTTTAATCCCTAATGACATGCGAGTTAGGTTATACTATCCCTTGATGACAGACCTTAATGGTGACTTGATCAGTGCTTCTAGATACCCTAATGATAAGATATGATGTAGACTTGATCGATGCTTTACTATCTACTGATGACAAGCCTTGTTGTAGACTTGATCAGTGCTTTACTATTCACTGATGACAAGCCCTGACGTAGACTTGATCAGTGCTTCTTGATGTTAAGTCTCAATGTTGTCCACTGATGTTATCCACTGATGTAGTGTATAGATCTTCCCTGATGGTTTCCCCTGACTGTCAGACTACACCCTGATGGTATCCCCTGATGGTTTCCTCTGACAATCAGGCTAACCCTTAATGGTTTCCCCTGATTGTCAAGCTAACCCCTGATGGTTTTCCTTGACGGTCAAGTTGTTCCCTGATGCCTTTTTATACACTAACATCTTTGATTATTGATAATTTGTTGGCACTTTTTTTGATTAAGTACAATCAGACATTCTCTGACACTATCAAGTCCTTGATATATCGACTGCTGACTTTCCTAATGTGATACCTACTATTCCCTAATAGACTACGTTGTCCATCAGTGAATACATATTTGTGCAAATATACTAAGGTTTGGTGACAACCTTGAATATTTACAAATGCACAATTATTTAACAGAACTAAAGAGTAATTACATCATCATCATTCTCAGCATTATGCTTAACAATCTACCCTTATTTATGATTATTAATTTGGTAACCATAAATCTAATTGATACACTGATGATGTCAAAACCAAAACTATACAGGATAAAGAATGAGAAATGCAATTGCATTGATCTATCTATATTTGTACAAATTGAAAGAATAACTATATACAAGACTTTACAACTTTAATACATGTGTTTACACTTAGACTTCAGGATCCACCTTTTGATGAGCAGAAACAAAGGGCAATGGATGACTTGATTCAATCGGTTAAGAGTCACTACCAAGGACTTGTCTTCTCTGATCAGAATTTTGATCTGGAATCCTGAGTCTTTTGTCTTCATCTCCTGCCTTCAATGTCTCTAGCTCTTTCTAAAGCAATCTTCTAAATTTGACAATGTTGACATTATTGTTGTTTTCCAAAGCTTCAAGGACTGATCCAATATCTTGTGAGTTGGCTGCAGCTAGTTGTGACCAGTAAAAGGTAAAAATCTCCCGTTTGGAATTTTTGAATTCAACGCCCATGGGGTTTGTGATCATCTTTGGATATTCTTTAAATCCTTTATTGGGGGAACTTCCCTTACAACTGTTGAGTTCCCATCATTAGCTCTGGTTTCTTCAATCTCTTTCAATACCTTTTTTACAAGCATGGTTCTGAACTAGATGACATGTTCATTTTTATGATAACCAATTTGGCTTAGAATATGCATCGCCTCCTCCAGGTTAAGCTCATTAACGTCATTGGTCCTTATAAGCTTCTTTTTCCCATCAGTAATTCTATAGAATAATTTCAATGGTTTCTCCATAGTTGTGGGCAAGTTCCTGTTGACATTGATAGCTCTCCTAAGCTTTTTAATCACTCCCCTCAACTCTCTATTTAGCTCTGAAGTATCTGGCACTACTTTCCTGGCTAGTGTAAGTTGCTCAGTATCCATCCTCCTAAACCAGTCAAGGGTGACTATGAACTCAGAACTAGTTTTCATCTGGATGACAATTAGTTTTTGTTTGTTGCTTTTTATCCTGACATTTATGCTTTTTATGGAGTGCATAAATGTCAGGCTTTTCTGTCTGTCATCCCTCAGAGATTCAGCCAATAAAGGTGGTCCATATGTTACAGGAGTAGGAGCTTGAACTTTTGTTTTAGATGACTCAGGTTTGGTAACATCAGGGGTTGTTGGATTTTCTTTGTTTTTATCCCCTGATGCACCTTTTGGGGGCTGAGATTTCTTGGGCTGAGTTTTCCTAGAGGCTCTTGGCTTAACACTTTTTTTCTTCTTTATTTCCTCTTCCTTCTCCTTCTCTGTAGCCATTTCCTTCTCTTGTTGTTGAAGTTGCTGTGCATAGAGTGCATCAGCTTCTACCAATTTCTTGTCTTGAAGTCACTGTCCCTGAAAGGTTAGTCTCAAAGACTACTGAAGAGATGACTCCAGAGGAAAGAGAGAAGGTGAAGAAATATCTAAAAGTCACAGGTATTCTATATAATGACTTAGTTGATGATATGCTAAACTATATCATGAATCTTACAACGTCTAAGTCTATATGGGATACTATCCAGATCTTATGTGATGGTACTGAAGATGTGAGGAAAATAAACTACAGCTGTTAACATAAAAGTATGAGTGGTTCACAATGAAAAATGGTGAATCACTTACTGAAATGTTTGACAAATTCAACAGGTTGGTAAATGACCTGAGAATGTATGAGAAGGCATATGCCAACAAGGATATCAACAAAAAATTTATGAGGGCACTTCCTATTTCATGGGATCCAAAGACAACAACCATCAGAGAATCCAAGGACATGAATCTCTTAGACTTGGACAGGCTCTATGGTACCCTAAAGACATATGAACTGAAGGTTCAACAAAGATCTAAAATGTATGAGGATACTAGAAAACTAAAATCTATAGCTCTGATGGCTAGCAAGAAGAATAAAGTTGAAGCAAGACCAAGTGTCTTGATGAAGCAATAATCAGAAGATGCTGAAGATGAAGGGGACTACGAAGCTAACTCAAAAGAGACTGAGTTCACTCCTAAAGAGTTAGAAGAGATGGATGAAACATTGGCCTTTCTTGCAAAAAGGTTTTCCAAACTGAAATTCCAAAAGCCATCTAGATCAAAAAGATTTTCAGCAAGGAAACCCAGTAGCACAAGAAACTTTATTGATAAATCAAGAATAAAGTGCTACAAATGCAATGAGATGAGCCACTTTATAAATGAGTGTCGCAAGGCCACAAAGGAAGGTGAATCCAAAGGAAAAGAAATTGAAGTGGATTACAAGAAGAAATACTTTGACCTTCTTAATGCCAACAAGAAGGGAAAAGCTTACATTGCAAAAGAAAAGGACCGGGCTGACTCAGATAAAGAAGAAACTGAGGAGTATGTCAACCTAGCTCTGATGGCCTCATCCACAAAGGGATAAAGGCCTGACAGGGGATAAGAAAAAGAATAGAAACGGAAAATTAGGTGTAAACAAAGCGAGTAACTACACCCCTATTCAAGAAGCCCCTAGGAAAGTGTGTTGAAACTGTGGTAGCAATAATCATTTATCTTTTCAATTGTATTTAGAGGGTTTTGCTACTTGGGCAGAAGAAGTTGGACCATTATTAACATCTTTCATTATTGTAGAATTAGAAGAAATAAAGAAGATAACTCAAAAAATAAAATCTTAATTTCTTCTACTAGCAGGTAATTATCCACTGATGAGTAATTCATCATGGGATAAATTAACCATTACTGCTTTTTATCAGCTGATAATTTTAAAAAAAAATTATCTACAGCTTCATTTTATCAGACTTGCATAAGATTTTAAAGGTTTTATTCACTAAAGTTGAGCATACCTACCTTATTTACCAACCTGTTAAAGGTGGCTTCATCCAATGGTTTGGTGAATATGTCTACAAGCTACTTCTGAGTGGGAACAAAATGAAGTTACATTGTACCATTCATCACATGTTCTCTGATGAAGTGATACATGATGTCTATGTGCTTTGTCCAAAAGTGTTGGACAAGATTCTCTCTAATGGCAATAGCACTGATGTTATCACAATAGATAGTAATTTGATTACACACCATACCATAGTCTATTAGTTGAGTTCTCATCCATAAGATCTGAGCACAACAACTCCTAGCAATAATGTATTCAGCTTCAGTTGTTGAGGTTGACACAGAATGTTGTTTCTTACCAAACCATGACAGTACTTTGCTTCCAAGAAATTGACAGCTTCCTATTGTACTTTTACTGTCTATTTTGTAACTAGCATAATTTACATCTGAGTAGAATATTAGTTTGAACCTAGATTCTCTAGGATACCAAATGCCAAGATTTAATACCCTTAAGATAACTGAATATCCTTTTTACAACAATCAAATGACACTCTCTAGGGTCAACTTGAAATCTAGCACACAGACATGTAAAAAATATTATATCTGGTCTACTGGTAGTTAGTTATAAGAGTGAGCCTACCATGCCTTGTTAGAAAAAAATAAGCTAATTCACCATTCCGAGCTCTCCCACCAGATTGTTAAAGGTGGCTTCATCTAAAGCCTTGGTGAAGATGTTTGTAAGTTGCTTGTGTGTTGGTACAAAATGTAGTTCAATAGTCTCTTTCATGACATGTTCCCTGATAAAGTGATATCTGATTTCCATATGCTTGGTTCTGGAAAGTTGCGCAAGATTCTCAGCAATGGCTATAGCACTTGTCTTGTCATATAAAATTGGAATTTTGTTGTGTATCAGGCCATAATCCATTAACTGATTTCTCATTCATAAGATTTGTTCATAGCAACTTCCAGTTGCAATGTATTTAGCCTTAGCAGTAAATGTTGGAATGGAAAGCTGTTTTTTGTTGAACCAAGATACAAGCTTTCCTCCCATAAAATGACAGCTCCATATGGTACTCTTTCTGTCAATTTTGCAACCTCCAAAGTCAGCATCAAAATATCCAATCAAATTAAAACCGGACTCCTTTGGATACCAAAGCCCCAACTCAGTTGTGCCCTTGATGTACCTCAAGATTCTCTTCACTACAATAAGATGAGATTCCCTTGGGTCAGTTTGATATCTTGCACAAAGACATGTATTGCAAACATAATATCGGGCATACTTGCTGTCAAGTACAACAGTGAACCAATCATTCCCCTATAAGTCTTTAGGTCAACCTTTTTTTCCATTCTTATCAGGGTCAATCTTGGTTGATGTGGCCATAAGTGTCTTTGCTACTTTTGAGTCCTCCATGTCAAATATCTTGAGAAGTTCTTTAGTATATTTTTTTTCTGATGAATGTAAATCCCATCAGTGGCTTGTTCAACATGAAGTCCCAAGAAATAAGATAGCTCACCCATTATACTCATTTTATATTTTCTTTGCATAAGCTTGGAGAACTTCTCACACAGCTTAGTTTTAGTGGATCCAAAAATGATATCATCAACATAGATTTGTACTAAGAGAAGATGCCCTTGGTGTTGTCTGAAGAAAAAGGTTTTGTCAATGATACCTCTTGTAAACTTGTTTTCCACTAAAAACCTAGACAGTGTGTCATACCAAGCTCTAGGAGGTTGCTTCAATCCATAAAGTGTTTTCTCTAGCTTGAAGATATGATTTGGGAACTTAGAATTTTCAAATCCTGGAGGTTAATGGACATACACCTCCTATTCTAATTCCCCATTGAGAAAAGCATTTTTTACATCCATTTGATAAACTTTGAAGTTTGAATGTGCTACATTTGCTAAGAAAATTCTTATAGCCTCAAGCCTCGCCAAAGGTGCAAAGGACTCATCAACGTCAATCCATTCCTCTTGTAGATATCCCTTTGCTACCAATCTTGCCTTATTTCTAATGACAATGACAACTCCATCCATCTTGTTTTTGAATACCCACTTGGTGTCAATTACAATTCTATCTTTAGGCTTAGGCACCAACTTCCATACCTGATTTCTCTCAAATTGATTTAACTCTTCCTACATGGCCATGATCCAATCAACATCTTTCATGGCTTCTTCAAATTTATTTGGTTCAGTTTGAAAAAGAAAACAAGCATATAGACAGTCATTAGATGTAGCTATTCTAGTTTGCACTATTTAGTTAGGATCACCAATGAACCATTATGTTGTATGGATCCTACACCATTTGAGCTTAAGGGAGAGTCTGGATGAACTTGCATAATCTTCATTTCCTCACCAAAGTGTGTGCTACTAGCTTCTGAGAAAACTCCCCCTAAAATTGTGCTCAAGTTAGGGCTGAAGATATCCCCTGATGGTGAATTCCTGATGGATTATCCCCTATAGAGTATTCCCTGATCTGTTGTCCAAGTAATTAACTCTATCAACTAAAGGGGCTTCTTGGTTGCTTGGATTGACATCAAGGATGTTTAGATTCTCCATTTGATTGCACACATCAACTTCTATCTCTTGATCATCAAAATCATCTTCATTTTCAAATCTGAGCTCTTCATAAAAATCAGGGTCTTCAAGGCTAAATATTTCTTGATCATCAATAGCTACATTTATAGACTCCATCATAACCTAGAGACTTTCATTGTACACCCTGTAGGCCTTGGATGTCAGGGAATAACCTATGAAAATTACTTTATCAGCCTTTGAAATAAATTTTCCAAAGTTTTCACCAAAGTTCCTCAATACAAATCATTTATAACCAAAAATATGTAGGAACTTGATGTTTGGCTTCCACCTTGTCATCAACTCATATGGTGTCTTGTTGTGAGCTTTATTGATTAAAGACCTATTTTGAGTGAAACAAGTCATAGATATTGCTTGAGCCCAATAGCAGGTAGTAATTTTGGCCTCTACAAACATTGTTCTAACAACTTCTATTATGGTTCTATTCTTCCTTTCAACTACACCATTCTGTTGAAGAGTTCTTGGAGCTGAGAATGTATGACTGATGTCCTTCTCCACAAAAAACCCATCAACAGTTGCATTCTTGAATTTAGTTCCATTATTAGTCCTCAAAATCCTAACCACTGACCCAGATTTAGTTTTAACTTTCTATACATGGTAAATGACTTGTTAAGGCACTTCTGATTTAGCATATTGGAACATGAATCAAGTGTATCTAGTGTAATCATTTACAATGACCAATGCAAATCTCTTCTTTGATATTGACATTATATTAACAGGACCAAATAGATCCATATGTAGCGTTTGAATTGGATCTTTGATCATTGTGGCTTCTTTGGTGACAAAGGATGATCTCCTTTGCTGACATAGGATGATCTCCGTTGCTTCCTTTGTAGGCAGGTTGAGCATAAACCCTCTTGAGTAAACTCCATTTGAGGTAGTCTAGTCACCAATTCTCTCTTCACCAGATCATTGATGGTCTTGTAATTCAAGTGAGAGAGCTTTTTGTGCCACATTCTGCTTTCATCAGGGGTTGCTTTGCTATAGAAGCATGAGTCTCCATTTGCCGAGCCAAAGTCAACACATAAAGATCTCCTTTCCTAACCCTTGATAAGATCAGCTTCTCATCATCTTCATTGGAGATTAAGCACCTATCTCCTTTGAATGAAATGATGAATCCCTTGTCACATAGTTGACTTATGCTTAATAGATTGCGCTTTAACCCATCAATTAGTGCTACATCTTCAAATCCCATTTGCTACCTTGCCATAACCCAATGTTAATCCTTTGTTGTTATCACCAAATGATATTACCGAACCAACCTTTTCATCGAACTCTGTGAGCAGGGCTTTGTTTCCTCTCATGTGTCTTGAGCAGCCACTGTCTAGAAAGCAGACTTGCTTGCTTTTGTCCTTTCCCTACACAGAAAGAACATTTAATTTGTTTTAGGTACCCAAATGGATTTGGGTCCTTAAGGTAAATCATCAACATAATAATATTGTGTCAGTAAATATCTATGACTTTTCCTTGCATTGAAAAGATAAATGATTGAAATTTCCACAGTTTCAACAAACTTTTCTAGGGGCTTCAGATTTAGGAGCATAGTTATTGGCTTTGTTCATTCCTAACTTCCCATTTATGTTCTTTTTCTTATCCCCTAACAGACTTTTATCCCCTGAAGAGCTTGTAAGGCTTGATGCACTCACAACCCCTGATGACTGTGTATCCACTAATGCACAGTCATTTTTCTTCTTATTGGGAACTATGGGTGCCATCACAAGAATAGGCTTTTTGCCACTTCCACCACTTGTGGAAGCTGCACTCATAGGGAAAACATTCCCTTTCTCTAGCTTGGTTATTGCCTTCACAAACTTGACATATTGTACAGGCCACTTACCAAAGCTAACAGCATTTTCAACCTGAATTGAAGGTTGTTTCACCTGAGTCTCCTCATAGCCTAAAGCAAACCTAGGATCAAATTTTCTATTGTTTAATTGATCCTCTAGTTTCTTGCTAGACTCAATCCACTTTCTTATGACCTCTTCCTCTTCTTTTAGCCTTTTGGAGGTCCACTCTTCTCTCTTTATAGCACAATCAAGGAGGTTCCTAGTCTTGATGAGTTCTTTTTCTAGATTCTCAAGCCTAATAATAAGTTCTGATTCTAAAAGAGTGTTTCTAGAAGTTAATTGTTCATTAACTTTCTGCACTCTCTTAGTCTCGGCTTCAACACTCCTTAAAGTGTCATATAGATCTCTGATCTCACAGCTTATTACCTTAACAGTTTTAAAACAATCATATTTAGACATGTTAGGGGAAATTCTGAGACTAACATGTGAACTACTACGGTCAGTGGATGAGGCCCTCAGAGCTAAGTTGACATATTCCTCATCTTCTTCTTCATCTAAGTCAGTCTAGTCATTTCCCTCTGCTATATATGTTTTGCCCTTCTTGTTTGCATTAAGAAGGCCAAAGTATTTCTTTTTGTAATCCACAACAGCTTCCTTCCCTTTGGGCTCACCTTCATGGTTGGCCTTGCGACACTCATTTGCAAAGTGTCCCATTTCACTGCACTTGTAGCACTCGATTCTTAATTTATCAACAAAGTTGCTTGTGTTACTAGGTTTCCTTGCTGAAAATTTCTTTATCCCTTTTGGTTTTTGGAATTTCATCTTGGAGAACCTTCTTGCAAGGAAGGTCATAGTTTCACCCATGTCCTTTAGCTCTTCAGGGGTTACTCAGTCCCCTTTGAGCTAGTTTCTTCATTTCCACTTTCCTCTTCACTTTCTTCAGCATCTCCTAGTTGCTGCTTCATTAAGACACTTTGTCCTTCTTTTCTTTTTTTCTTCTTGCTAGCCATCAAGACTATAGATTTAAGCTTCCTAGTACCCCCCTGACATTTCAGATATCTGTTGAACCTCCAGTTCATATATCTTTAGGGTACCATAAAGCCTATCTAAGTCTAGGAGATTCATGCCCATAGATTCCCTGCTGGGTGTCGTCTTTAGATCCCATGATATGGGAAGTGCCCTCATGAATTTTCTATTCACGTCCTTACTAGCATATATCTTCCCATACATTTTCAGGTCATTTACCAACCTGTTAAATCTGTCAAACATTTTAGTGAGTGATTCACTAGATTTCATTGTGAACCACTCATACTATTATGTTAACAACTACAGTTTATTTTCCCTTACACCCTCCGTACCATCATATAGGATTTGGATGGTATCCCATATTAACTTTGATGTGGTGAGATTCATGATGTTGTTGAGCATGTCATCATCTAAGCCATTATAAAGGATACCTGTTACTTTTAGATCAATCTTTACTTATCTCTTTCCTCTAGAGTCATTTCATTAGTAGTCTATGGGATTAGACATTTAGGGACATTGACTCCATTCACCACCTCTTGAGGAATGAGCTTCTTAGATACATAAGGACCCTCTTCCAGAACTTGTAAATATTCATCATAAATGGATCTAAGATGAACGATCATTCGTTGCCTCCAAAATAAGTACTTCTCTCATTCCAACATGGGAACCTTACTATTTCTAGTTTTGTTAATCATAGATAAAGATCTTCTAGCAAGTGTAACCTGCTAGTTGGCTCTAATACCAATTGTTAGAACAAAATAAACTAATGTGTTTGTAGAATGGGGGTTAAATACAAACACTACACATTTTTCGCTCTTTAAAACTCTTAACATGAAAACAGGAATAGCTACAAGTTTATCCCTTGATGAGGATGTACTAAAAAAAATAGTATAGTTATTTAAAATGAATACACAAAGATTCAAGTTAAAATAGTTATGTTATAACTTGGGTTTTTTTTGGGAATTTGTATAATCACAAAGTGATTAAACAACTACAAATTTGTAAGTGATTACAGCTTCTTATTTTGCACATTGGCTATGATTTCTCTCTGAAATATTTCTCTCAAGAACTATTACAAAGCTTCTCTCTAGTGTATGAAGATGACAGAGATATTTCTAAGTTTTTCTATATCTCGATCTTTTCTCTGTTTTCTTACTGGTAGTGTGTAACAACTAATACATATATAGGAGAACAAAGATAGAATCTATCTGCTTGTCGTGCTTCTTTTTCAACGTAGCCGCAATATGTCCTGTCATTGTCCTTTCGGAGATAAACGCGTCAGACTGCTATTGGCTATTATTGCTTCTATTTTAGTCCCTATTCTCCATGCATTTTTGGTGTAAAGGTTGCTATTTGACTACCAAATTTTAAGGAATATTTTCTCAAATATACTTATTGCTTCTATGCCAAGTATCAATGTATTGCTTCTTAGCCCTAATGATGAGTAGACTAGGTCTTAACTATCCCCTAATGACAAGCCTTGATGTTGACTTGATCAATGCTTCTGGATTCTCTAATGACAAGCCCTGATGTAGACTTGATCAGTGTTTCACTATCCACTGATGCTAATCCCTGATGTATAATTAGTTTAGTGCCTCTTGATGCTACATCATGCGTTGATGTAGTGTTCAGGTTATCCCTTGATGGTATTCCTTTACAGTCAAATTATCCCCTGATGGTATCCGCCAACAGTCAAGCTATCTCCTGATCATATCCACTGATGACATCCCCTGATGCAGTATTTAGGCATCCCCTGACGGATTCATCCACTGATGCCTTTTCAAATACTCACATCTTTAATCACTAATACTATTTTTGTCTTTCCTTGAATGTCTGATGTGCAAAATACTTGAACATTAAGTACAACAGACATTCTTTGACATTAACAAGTCTATTTAGGTATCCACAAATGACTTGCCTAGTGCAGTTAAGGCTATCCCCTTACAGACTAAGTTATCCATTAATGAATGCTTATTTGTGCAACTATACCAAGGCTTATAAAATAACTTGAGTATTTACAAGTGCACAGTTATTAAATAACACATATATCATCACCAACATCATTATACTTAACATACCTCTATAACTTGATATATTAATTTTCTTTCCTTTCAAATTAGTGTCAAGTTTAGTGAATGTTGCTGGGTGTTTTAGTAGTTGAAACATTTTCCAAATTAAATTTCTTTAAACGATATTTGATGTATTTTGATTGATTCATAAAAGTACCATCATTGGTCTATTTAACCTGTAGACCTAAAACAAAATTTAGTTCACCCATTATGCTCATCTCATATCTACTTTTCATCAGTTTTGAGAATTTAGAACATAATTTCTCATTAGTAGAACCAAATATAATAGCATCTACAAAGACTTAAACAAGTATTATGGCACTGGCATATTTTCTATGAAAAAGGGTTTTATCTACAATACCTCTTGTGAAATCATTTTCAAGTAAAAATTGACATAAATTATCATATCATGCTCTTGGTGCTTATTTAAGTCCATAAAGTGTTTTGTCTAACCTGTAGACATGATTGAGAAATTTCTGATCTTCAAAGCCAGGAGGTTGTTGGACATACACCTCTTCATGTAGTTTCCCATTCAGAAAGTCACTCTTTACATACATCCGGTACACTTTGAAATTTGCATGAACAACATAGGCAAGGAATATCCTGATAGCTTCCAATCTTGCTACTAGTGCAAAAGTTTCATCATAGTCAATCCCTTCTTCTTGTGAATAACTTTTTGCAACCAATCTGGCCTTATTACTTGTCACTGTATCAGTTTTATCCAGCTTATTTCTGAAAACCCATTTAGTACCAATTATTGATTTGTTCATCGATTTTGGTACTAGTCTCCAGACTTTGTTTCTTATAAACTAATTGAGCTCCTCTTGCATGGCAATCACCCAATCAGCATCTTGTAATGCCTCCTCAACCTTTTGTAGGTTCAATCTTTGATAGAATGTTGAGGTATAGTCATTCATTCTAAGTAGCACTTCTTGTTGTCATACCTTCAGTTGGATCTCTTATAATCTTCTCCATAGGCTGATCTCTTGTCCATTTTGTGTGTGGAGGTAATCTTCTTGAAGAAGAAGCTTCATTTGTTCCTTGTCCTGCATGGTGTAAATTGCTTTCAGCTTCTTGAGAAGCTCCCCCCGAATCAGTGGATATTTCTAGATTGATATTTGAGATATCCACTGACAGTGGATTATCCGCTGATACAGTGTCATTATCCACTGATACTACATTATCCTCTGATAAGGCTTCCTCAGCAGGTATTGAATCATCCACTAGCAAGGTATCTTCATAGGGTTTCGCTTCATCATCTAAAGAGTCTAGAAGATCAACTACATCTTCATTCTCAAACCTTAGGGTCTCATGATTCCCTTCATCTTGCATTCCAATTATTTTTTGATCATCAAATGCAATATGAATAGATTCCATTACAGTGTTTAGCCTAAGATTGTAGACTTTGTATGCTTTGCTTATTAGAGAATAACTTAGGAAAATTGTTTCATCAGCTTTAGGTTCAAATTTTCCAAAGTTTTCACCTTGACATCTTAGCACAAAGCATCTGCCACCAAATACATGAAAAAATTTAACATTAGGTTTCCTGCCTGTCATTAGCTCATAAAGAGTCTTGTTATGAGCTTTGTTGATTAAGGTCCTATTTTGAGTGAAACATGCAGTTGAAATTGCTTCAACCCAAAAATAAGTAGGCAGCTTAGCTTCTTCAAGCATGGTTCTAACAGCTTCAATCAAAGTTTTATTTTTTCTCTCAACTACTCCATTCTGTTGAGGGGTTGTTGGAGCAAAAAATGTGTGAGAAATTCCTTTCTCAACACAAAAACATTCAACTTTGGTGTTCTTGAATTCTATACCATTATCAATTCCTAGAACTCTGACAGTCAGCCCAGATTCAGTTTTCACTCTCTTAATGTGATCAATCACCAACTGAGTTGTTTCATTCTTAGCATGTTGAAATTTTACCCATATGTATCTGGTGAAATCATCAACTATCACCAAAGCATACCTTTTCTTTGAGATAGACATAATGTTTTCTGGTCCAAATAGATCCATATGAAGTAGTTGCATTGGACTTGTAATTGATGATGTCTCTTTGCTCCTGAAGGAAGTCTTCTTTTACTTCCCTTTCTGACAGGCTCCACATAAATCATCTTGAGTGTATTCTAATTTTGGAAGACCTGTCATTAATCCTTTCTTCACCAGAGTGTTGATTGTCTTGAAGTTTAGGTGAGAAAGCTTTTTATGGCATAGCCAACTTTAATTGATGCTTTACTATAAAAGCATGTAGATTGATCTTTATTTGATAAGTCAATGTCAACTATGTAGAGGTTACTTTTCCTAACTCCAGTTAGATCTATTTTTCCATCTTTGTTGTTACTTATCAAGCATAGTTCATCCTTGAAAGTAATATGGTAACCTCTGTCACACAGTTGGCTGATAGTAAGCAAGTTATGCTTAAGACCATCAACTAGTGCTACACATTCCAAGATGACATTTCCAATAGTGACTTTGTCATAGCCCAAGGTATATCTGTTGTTATCATCTCCAAAGGAAACTCTTGAACTAGCTCTCTCCTCTTACTATGTCAGCATGGGCCTTATCTCCAGTCATGTGTCTTGAACAACCACTATCCAAGAACCAAACTTGTTTGTTCATGCCTTGCACACAATAAACAGTTAAGTTAATTTTGGAACCCAAACCTGTTTGGGTCCATTGGCATTAGTACTATTTTAGTTGCAGTCAAAGATTTTTTAGATTTATCAGTTTTTATCACCCACTTGATGGAGGAAATTACTTTCTCCTTAGTCTTGGGTGCTTCAATTTTAATCTTTGACCCTTTTGGAGGTTTCATGTAACTGTTTTTAACCATTTTAGCATGCAATTGGTTCTTAACAGTTAATGTCTTCTTATCAGGTGTGACGGCCCCAAAAATCATAAAACAGATTTCAGGCACCATCAATAATTGACAAAAGATAATTAATACATCCAAGCATGCATAACATTAAATAAGAGATAAATAACGAATCTCTATTACATTATCCATTAAAGAGTATTTAATACAGCGGAAGTCTTAAAATAGGGCCCACACAGGCCTTAAAGTCTAAACATTTCTATAATCTTCTCCCTCTTCACCCTACCCTTGAAAGCCATCCATAGGAGGGATATCAGGAAGCTCTCAGAATTTCATTTTTTCTTTTCCCTTATGAGACGCATCGGTCGTCTCGCCATAACCTGCAAAAATTATAATCATAGCAACATGAGCGATTTACGCTCAGCAAGTATATATTCGATAGTATTTGGGTAAGCTTGAACGGTGGAAAATAATGGTTGAAGTGTTTATGAGGTTGGACAAAAACAATGTCCAACACCTCCGAATAATATAGAAGAAAAATAGTTTCTAGGGTCCCCGAGTGATAGCGAGGGATTTGACCCTTTTCTTGAAGGAATCATGAATAACTCACATGCACCTCATAATGCTGTCTGTTTGGCGCAGGTGCCCTTAAGAACTAACTTAATCAAACGATATATCAGATGGCCAACCTGATCGTTTGACTTAACCATAATGACATACGTAGTCGATGCATAAATATTTGTCTGCAAGGGTTCGGTTACCGATGCCTCAGTTTCCATTCCCTACCATAATAGTCACAGGATGTCAGGGATGTTAGACATATGCATCCACGTAACCAGTAATCCATAATAGGCACGGGATGTTAGGGATGACAAGCATATGCATCCACGTAACCGGTATCTCACACAGATATACTTATCAAGTATGGGGTATAGAATAAAGCTTCTATATCCGTATAAGATTAGCGTATTAGCGAATTTAAACAGCTAATAACCGCCCAAGAAATACTTGTATCTAGTACAATATTTTTCACGTACATCGGATCGAATGATCATACGTTACTTAACTTTGAATAAATATCAACATAATATCAATATCATGTACGTATATCGAAAATTTGATTATACACATTAGTTTGAAATTTAAATTATTTGAAAACATATTTGTCATGAATATAAAAGAGATATGTACATGCATATCATTTCATAACATATCATACGCATATCGAAATAATTGATCATGCGTTATCTTGAAATAATCATAAGAGTGAAGATATACTTGCCTTTGGTCCTTAGAATGCTCATGCTTAATAACTCGTGAAAGCAGATAATTCTGTAAAACATGTATAGATAAAACTATGAGAATTCTCCACTTAAATACACATGATAAATGTTCATGCGAAGTGTTAATAAAATTCTCAAGTCTATACTTAACTACTTATGTTGTCACTCATAATATTGGGATTCGGTTGGAACCGAATCGAAGTCCGAGAGATTAGTTGACTTGCTTAAACGTCACTCGTAGGTCCTCGATAATTTAAATTAATTATAGGAGGCCTTAAATTAATTAATAAATATTAATTAATCAACTTAAGATTTAAATGATTATTATCAATCATTTAGAAATTATTCATTAATTATTATTTAATTGCTTTAATTAAATAATAATTGGTCTTTAATTAATTAAGAATTATTTCTTAGTTAAATCTTAGTTTAAATGATTTATTTAATTATTTAAAAATCATTTCTTAATTATTATTTAATTACTTTAATTAAATAATAATTAATATTTAATCATTTAAAATTCATTTATTAATTATTATTTAATTATTTTAATTAAATAATAATTAATATTTAATCATTTAGAAATTATTTATTAATATTTTAAAAAAAATATGTAAGTGTTTATTTTATTTTTGAAAACTTTGATTGGGTCAAAAATAATTTTCAAAATGGGTTGAAATTTTAAAATCAAGTGGGTAAAAATTTATTGGATCAAAGTCAAAAATTTTATTTTGAAATCTGGGTCAAAACAGTGGGTCAAACCGGGTTAAAACCGGGTCGAATCCGGGTCAAACCGGTTCAACCCATCACCTTCAACAACACTGCAGTTGCAGTGTAGCCGTCGGCAACACCATTCCGGCCACACACACTGTTCAACGAACAAACACACACACACATGCACTGGTTCGTGAAACGGGCAACACCGTGACCTTTAGCATAGGAGAACATACCCCTACGCTTGATGCCACGTCCTGAAACTCAAGGAATCGGCCGAAGGAGTCGCCGGAAAAAAACTTCTCGCCATAACCGCCGGCGAGACCTTCGGGTTTAGCCATTTTGGCCATTACGACATCATTTTTAACGATCTATACATGAAAATGAAACTAGAGATCTCAAGGAACTTATACATGCAATCAATTTCGATTTTCATCAACTATAACGAATTCTAGATCGAATTAAAGTTTCGGGAATTATATAAGATTTTCGTATGAACACGATATCATATATACTCAACCATATCTTAAATTGTTAGAGGCAAAATGAAGCTTAGATTTACATGAATTCATTGATATAAACCCTTCGAGCTAAGATGATCTATACTGCACGAATTGAAGGGTCCAAGTTTCGGCTGTTAGGGTTCTTGTAATATGAACAATCGTGGCTAAAGAATAAACTATCGTCGCTAAAGGGTTTTTTTTCATTTAAATTATGATTAAACTTCAAAAATTCATAACTTACAATATATAAATGATATGAACAAGTGTAATATATGAAAATCGCACTGAAAAATATTATCTACAACATGGTATAATTAGAAAAAAAATTTCAACGTAAAAATAAAAGTGCAGAATTTTTTTTTTTTACCTTTAAAAGCTTCAAATGAAAATTCCAAAACCTTGCTAGAGAGGAAGAATAATGCTCCGAATTTGAGAGAGAGTTTGTGAAAATGTGATAGTGATTTTGCTGTAGTGAGATTACTAACCATGCAAGGAAGGAAATTAAGGAATAATTTACTACCTAATAAATGCACCATTTGAATTTTGAATTTCAAATTTAAATCCCTAATTAATTGCATACTAATTGCATGGTAATTATTATTGTAACTGATGTAAATTAATTATTTACCATGGGAGTAATTAGTAAAAATTTATTTACTCACTAATTTACATTTTTAATGGTTATGCATTTATTTATTGCATTAACCGAAAAAATTAATCCGCCTCGGCGAAATAAAAAAAAATGCGTTTATAAAATTATTATCAAAATTAACATCTAGTAAATTTAAAATAAATATCTTGTCACAATTTATTGTCTCGCAATAATTAACAATATAACATTCGTTATAAATATTAATGAACGTGTGCGTAATGAATTACGTAACCCTTACGTACACGTAACCGTAAAAAAAATATTTACTGGACGATAAATTCATAAATAATCCTCAAAATTTTACTTTTGAATTATTGGGTTCTCACATCAGGGGATGGTTATCTAGCATCCATGTTCCTAAGAGAATTTTGACATTTAAAGGAAAGGTGGTTAGGATTCCCACGCTTCCAAAATTATTTCGTAGGACCATTAATGATGGGAGAATAATTAGTATGCTTGTTAATTCCCTCCTTACCATTTCTATTCTTCTTCAGTTTATTATCCCTTGATGAGTGAATCAGCTTTCTATCCCCTGATGAATCAACTTTTTTCTGATTGAAGTTTTTGGCTTTTGACTCATTTAACAACTTTTCTAGCTTAATCACTCTTTGTTCTAGCACAACCTTCTTAGTGTTTTCCTAAGTAGCCCCTGCCTTAACACATTTTACTTTCTTAAAAAGGTGGACAATAGATATTGGAGTACTCGCTAGTGCTAGCTTCACTAGTTCCAGTGATTGGAAACTCCTCAATCACTAGCTACTTTTGCTGGACCTTATTATAGCCTAGTCCGTTAGTTTAACTAGTACTATATTTCTCTATGGTTTCCCTCACTATCTTGGAGGAATTGGTCCATTCTTTTATAAGATCTTGCTCTTCTTTTAGTTTGTCCCTAAGTCATTCATATATTTCTAGAGCACAAGCAAGTCTCTTCTTGGTTTTCCTGCATTCCTTTATAACCTCTTCTAGCTTAATCAACTCAGTCTCCAGTAAGGAATTCCTAGTGACTAATAGATCATTAGTCTTTTGAATTCTTTCATTATCTTTTACAAAACACCTTAATGTTGCATACATATTGTAAATTTTAGTTGACATTTCTTTTATTTTTGCTTTACAAACTGAAAGAGATATGTTAGAGTGGTCAAGTTTTACCTTAGTGCCCTGAGACAAGCTGTTGGATCTAGAGGTTGTCCCATTAGATGATATTGCCATAAGTGCAAGATTGATGAATTTTTCATCATCTGATTGGTCTGAATCTGCTCAATCCTTTCCCTTTGCAATGAATGCTTTATTCTTCTTGTTAATGACTTCAAAGTATTTCTTTTTGTAGTAGTCATCATCCTTCTTGACTTCTCTAGTCTATTTGACAGACTTTTGCTTGTTACATTCATTTGCAAAATGTCTAGGCTCTTGAAAGTTATAGCATTTGATCTTTGATCTATCAATAGCACCATAGTGGATAGGCTTCCTTGTTGGTGTTGTCTTTTTGAAGTCCTTGCCCTTCTTGAATCTCATCTTCTTTAACTTTCTTGCCAAGAAGGCCATGGCTTCATCATTATCCTCTTGTTCCTCTGGAGTATAGATTTCTTCATCTTCACTATCTATACTCTCAACTTCATTTGCCTCAACTTCACATTCTTTTTCAATGTGAAATGCCTTCCTTAAATCTTCTTGCTCGAACCTCCAACCATAAGTGTCATTGATTTTTCATTTTGGTGGTCTTGACTTAGACTTTCTCTCTGTTGAACCTCTAACTCATATTAAGCTCATATCATTGGCTTCCCTTATAGTTGTGGTCTTGGCATCCCAGCTCTTTGGTAATACCCTTATGAATTTTAGATTTACGTCCTTGTTGGCATAAGTTATGCCAAAGATCCTCAAGCCATTGATCAACCTGTTGAATCTATCAAGTAAGCTTATTAAAGACTCACCAGGTTTGCTTGTGAACAACTCATACTGTTGGATCAACAAGGATTGCTTGTTCTCCCTTACTTCCTCAGTCCCTTCACACAACACTTGTATTGTCTCCCAGACTTCTTTGGCAAACTCACAATTAATGACACTATTAAACATGTCATTGTCCAAACCATTATTGAGAATGGTCATTACTTTAACATCCTTCATGGAGTCTTCCTTTTCTTTAGTTGTCATATCTTTTAGGAGTTTAGGGATTGAATGTTGAGGGACTATTTGTTCATCTATTGTTGCCAACGGAACAAGTTTCATTGGTTTAGGAGTCACCATTGTATCGGAGACAAGTCCTTAGTCTCCGTCAGCGTGAAGTTTGTCTCTGACATTTTAAAATAGTTAGTCTGCGACAGTATGGAATTAGTCTCTGATAGGCTAAAGATGTTAGTCTCTAATGAAAATTTTTTGTTAGTCTTTGATGAGAAATTTTCCTTAGTCTCTCCGATGAGAAATTAGTTTCCGAAGAGTTTGGCGTTAGCCAGCGGAGTTTGGCGCTGAGTTTGGCGCTGAACAATTATCCACCGACTCAGCGATGACTTATTGAGTTTGGCATTGGCTTGCGAGTTCAGCAATGGCTTGATAAGTTTGGCGTTGGCTTGCGAGTTCAGCAATGACTTATTGAGTTTGGCGCTGAATAAATCATTCACCGAGGAGCTCAGTGATGACTTATCGAGTTCAGCGATGCAGCAAGGATCATCCCCTGATGATCAAAGACCATCCCCTGATGGTTGAGGATTATCCCTGATGTATTTGATCTGGTAGGATCAAACACAGGTTGCGAAAAATAACTTTAGGAAGATTTTGTAAAGAAATTAATCACCAGAAATCAACACTAAAGGATCAATTTGGTTAGTTTGCTTAAAGAAATTAATCACCCACAAAGCTAACACAAATCAGTTGTGAAAGTATAAAGGAATTAACCACCAACTTTCGAATAAACGTAAGTAAAAACTCACACCAGTTTATTAATCAAAGTCTGCTTAATGAATATTACAAGCAGCTATTTATAAGCTGAAAATAAACCCTAACTCCTACTTCGGAAAGAATTTACAATGGAAAGAATTCCATAATGGAAAAATATCTAATCTAACAAGGAAAACAGATATTCTAATTCAAATTGGAAACAATTTCCAAAACAAACACAAAAAATAATAAAATATAAGCAATAACACAACTGTACACGTCAGTGGATAATTTGCCTGTCGGAGACTAATTATCCCCTGATGCCAGTCTCTGATGACTAATCTCGACTAAGTCCCGAAGTTGCTTAACTCAACATTAATAAGTAAAGTAACCACAGGTTGACAAGCCCCTCCTAACCAACCTTTCGCCAATGCGTTGATAGAAAATAAATCTAAGGATATTTCCTTCCAAGCAAGATTTACAATTTCATCCGACTGCATATCATCCAATGTCTCCAACGGATCATCCTCCTCTTCTTCAGAAACAATTGTCCACAATTGAGCTACATCGTCATCATGAATATAAGGAGCTAAATCACCGATATTGAAAGTTGCACTTATACCATAATCACCTGGCAACTCCAATTTAAAGGCATTGTTGTTAATCTTCTCAACAATCTTGAAAGGACCCTCTGACCAAGGCATTAACTTATGCTTACGCAAGTTAGGGAACCTTTCTTTCTGCAAATGCAACCACACAAGATCTCCCACTTGAAAGTCAGGTTGTTTTCGATGCTTGTTAGTTAAAGCTTTGTACCTTGTATTTACTTTCTCAATTCTGGCTCGTACTTGTGCATGCAACTTCATCATAGCTTGAGCCTTTGCTTTAGCATCAAAATGGATATATTCACCCTTTGGTAAAGGAATTAATTCCACTGGAATTCTTGGGTTTGCACCGTATACCACTTCAAAGAGTGAATGTTTTGTGGCGTAGGTAGGGGATCTGTTGTAGGCAAACTCGGCATGCGGAAGCTTGACATCCCAATCCTTTGTAGTTTTGCTCACCAACCCACGCAACAACACTCCCAAAGTTCTATTGGTCACTTCAGTTTGTCCATCCGTTTGAGGATGATGTGAAGTACTGAAACAGAATTTAGTGCCCAACAATTTCCATAGCGTCTTCCAAAAATAACTCATAAATTTAGTGTCTCAGTCACTGACTATGGTTCGTGGTACACCATGCAATTGAACCACATCTTTCAAGTACAAATTAGCCACTCAAAACGCATCATCAGTCTTATGACAAGCCAAAAAGTGCGCCATTTTGGAAAATCTATCCACCACCACCATTATTGAATCGTTACCTCGTTGAGTCCAAGGCAATCCTACAATGAAGTCCATGGCTACATCCTCCCATGGAGAATTCGGGACAGGCAAAGGAGTGTATAACCCCCGATGAAACGTGCTCTTTGCTTTTTGACATGTCGCACATCGCACAATCACCCCAGTAACATCTCCCTGCATTTTTGACCAAAAGAAATGTTCTTGCAATATTGCTAACGTCTTAGTGATGCCAAAATGTCTAGCCAACCCTCCTCCATGAGCTTCCCTAACCAATAATTCTCGAATTGAACAAGATGGAATGCACAAGCAGTTACCTTTAAATAAGAATCCATCTTGAAGCACGTACTCCCCTTTAGCTCCCCGTGCACACGATTCAATTATCGGTTGGAAATCAAGGTCCAGCTTGTAGTATTCCTTGATTAATTCAAACCCAAGCAATTTCGAACTCAGTACCCCCAACGAGGTATATCTTCTTGATAATGCGTCAGCCACAACATTATCTTTGCCATGTTTATGCTTTGAAGAGAAATTAAACAATTGCAAAAACTCAACCCACTTAGCATGACGAGGATTCAGTTTCTGCTGCCCATGAATGTATTTTAAAGCCTCATGATCCAAATGTAATATGAAATGATTCGGTCACAAATAATGACTCCAATGGTCAAGAGCTCTCACTATTGCATAGAACTCTTTATCATAAGTCGAGTAGTTCAGTCTTGCACCATTGAGCTTTTCACTAAAATAAGCAATGGGCCTTTTCTTCTGCACTAGGACAGCTCCTATGCCAACTCCACTTGCATCACACTCTACTTCAAAAGGACTTGAAAAATCTGGTAGAGCTAAGACCGACGTGTCGCATAACAACTCTTTCACCCTTTCAAGCGCCTTTTGAGCAGCCTCTGTCCACTCGAATTTTCCCTTCTTAATGCATTCAGTAATAGGTGCAACCACACTACTGAAATTCCTAACAAATCTTCTATAAAATGACGCAAGACCATGGAAAGACCTTACCTCTGTTACTATAGTTGGTACTAGCCAAGATTTGATAGCTTCCACTTTTGATGGGTCAACTGAAACTCCATCCTTAGATACTATATAGCCTAGGAAGGTTACGCTAGGCACCAAGAAGTAACACTTTTCTAACTTGGCGTATAGCTTTTGCTTCCTCAACATATCAAACACTAATCTTAAGTGCTTAACATGATCTTCTACGCTTTTGCTATATATAAGTATGTCATCCAAATATACCACAATAAATTTTCCGAAGAAGGGTTTTAGTACCTCATTCATCAGCCTCATGAAGGTACTTGGTGCATTGCTAAGTCCAAAAGGCATGACCAGCCATTCATACAAACCTAGTTTTGTCTTGAATGCTATCTTCCATTCTTTTCCTTCCCTCATCCTTATTTGGTGATATCCGCTGCGAAGATCTATTTTGGAAAATACCACTGAACCATGGAGTTCATCCAGCAAGTCATCTAATCTTGGAATTGGAAATCTGTACTTGATAGTAATGTTGTTAACTGCCCTACTATTAATGCACATTCTCCATGTCCCATCCTTCTTTGGTACTACCAAAGTTGGAACAGCACAAGGGCTCATGCTCTCTCGTACATAACCTCGTTCCATTAGCTCTTCAATCTGTCTTTGTATCTCTTGAGTTTCATGGGGGTTACATCTGTAAGCTGCCTTGTTTGGTAATGATGCTCCTGGAATTAAGTTAATCTGATGCTCAATTTCCCTGATAGATGGTAACCCGGGTGGTAAGTCTTCAGGGAACACATCCTGAAATTCTCCCAACAATTTCTCCACGTCTTTGTTTGGTTCTTCTGACTGCGGCTTGGATTGAAAACCGATAGCAACCCTGACCCTCTTGTTCCAGTTCAGCTTGGAGTTGTTTTTCAGTCACTATTAAACTCTCCTTACGTGCACCCAGAGAGGATAGAGGTTTTAGGGTCGTCTTCTTATTGGCTACCTTGGCAATGTATACATTTGTTCTGCCATCATACTTAACAAACCTGTCATACTGCCATGGTCTTCCTAACAGTATGTGGCACGCATCCATGACACAAACGTCACATAGCACCTGATCCTTGAATTTGCCAATCTCGAAGGAAATCAGTGCTTGCTTGGTCACCTTAACTTCTCCTCCATCACTCAGCCAATGTAGCTTGAATGGTTTAGGATGGGGTGACGTTAGCCAATTTAATTTATCAATCAATGTAGTAGAAACCACATTGGTGCAACTACCCGTATCAATTATCAGGTTGCACAGTTTGTCCTTTACCAACACTCTAGTCATGAAAATCTTGTCCCTTTGGTCAGCTTCCAAGGGAATTGGTTTGGCCTGTAACAATCTTCGAACGATCAATTGTGATCCATGAGTCTCGGGTTCTTCCTCAGAATCAGCTTCGAACTCATCTTCAACTTCACAGTTATTCAACTCCTCTTCTTCAAGTGTTTCTCTCTCCTTAGAAGCATAAGATGCCTCAATCTCTTCAATATCATGGAGGGTCATTACTCTATTGCTAGGACAATCACGTTGCATGTGTCTGTAGCCCTTACACTTGAAGCAAATTCACCTATCTTTCGTCGCCAATGGCATAGTAGCCTTACCTTTGTCCTTCTTGAACTTTTCAAAGGTAGGAGTGAATTTTGTCGCAGACGGTTCTTCGTTTCTCCTTTCGCTTCTGCCTCTTTCCAACATTTTGTTTACTAGCCGTATATAATTGTTGACCTTGGCCTTAGCATGTTTCTTAGCCCTCATGGCCACCTTACATACTTCTTCGAAGGACTAGTAGGGTTGTAACTTCACTCTCTCGGCAATATTATTGTTCAGTCTTGTTAAGAACCGAGCAATCTTGTGTTCTGCCCTTTCCTCAAACTCCACCGTGTACTCTTCCACCGACAGTGCCCCTTGTTTGAAACATTGTAGTTTCAAGAACACATCTTGTACATAATCTGTAGGTAGGAACCGTTTCTTCATCCTAACCTTCAAGGCTTCCCAAGACACAATTCGTGTCTTACCTTCTCTTCTTCTCTTATTCTTCAAGTTTTCATACCACAGATTAGCGTAACCTGTGAATTTTAATACTTCCCCCTTGAACTTCTTGTGGTCATCATAGTCCTTGTATTCAAAGACTCTCTCAATTCTTTGTAACCTCAGACCCTTATCGTCGTCAGTATTGTCTCTCTGCCTCCTCGGTACTGGTCTGGCCACTTCTTCTCCTTCTGAATATGAAGTACGAGCAGATCTCGTACTACAATTTGGACTTGTGGAAGGGTTTCTTCGATCTAACCTAGCTAGTAACTCGTTCATCTTTTCAGTCAAGTCATTGATATGTCTATCACGGCATAAGTTTTGTGCTTGCTCCATGGTAAGTCCTCGTGGAATAATTTGTTCTTCTTCTCCTGCCATTGGATTGTAGGTTGTAGAATGAATCAAGACAATCCGTCCACCAAAGCTCTGATACCAAGATGATGTATTTGATCTGGTAAGATTAAACACAGGTTGCGGAAAATAACTTTAGGAAGATTTCGTAAAGAAATTAATCACCAGAAATCAACACTAAAGGATCAATTTGGTTAGTTTGCTTAAAGAAATTAATCACCCACAAAGCTAACACAAATCAGTTGTGAAAGTATAAAGGAATTAATCACCAACTTTCGGATAAATGTAAGTAAAAACTCACACCATTTTATTAATCAAAGTCTGCTTAATGAATATTACAAGCAGCTATTTATAAGCTGAAAATAAACCCTAACTCCTACTTCAGAAAGAATTCCATAATGGAAAGATATCTAATCCAAGGAAAATAGATATTCTAATTCAAACTGGAAACAATTTCCAAAACAAACACGGAAAATAATAAAATATAAGCAATAACACAACTGTACCCGCTAGTGGATAATTTGCCTGTCGGAGACTAATTATCCCCTGATGGATCAAATACATTATCGAAGACTAACTCAACCCCTGATGGATAAAATAGACTGTCGGAGACTAATTATCCCCTGATGGGTTAAATTAGTCCCTGATAAGAAGACTAGTCTCCGATGCACAATACATCCCCTGATGATGACGTCAGTCGCAGTCTCTGATAAAACAATAACATCCACTGATGACATCATCGTTAGTTCCCGATGTGTTAATTATCCCCTGACGCCAGTCTCTGATGACTAATCTCGACTAAGTCCCGAAGTTGCTTAACTCAACATTAATAAGTAAAGTAACCACAGGTTGACAAGACCCTCCTAACCAACCTTTCGCCAATGCATTGATAGAAAATAAATCTAAGGATATTTCCTTCCAAGCAAGATTTACAATTTCATCCGACTGCATATCATCCAATGTCTCCAACGGATCAATCCCTGACGGGTGAACTAGTCCCTGATGACTAGTCATCCCTTGACGGGCGAGACATCCCCTGACGGGTGAAGTTGTTCACCGATGACTAGTCATCCCCTGACGGATAGTTTATCCCCTGCTGACCAGTCATCCACTGATGATAAATTATTCCTTGATGGCCATCCCCTGACGGCCATATCGCATCCCCTGATGGACGAGTCTACAACCCCTGATGAGCACTTTTATGCTTCAACGTTTATCCACTGAGGCGCAGTTTGTCTGCAAAATTATAAAATACTATTTTCTTAAATTATTTTAAGACGTGTTAATTATTTAGTAGACCTCAACGGTTCCTATGTCAAATTTAAGACATTAAAAAGTTTCCAGACATCACATGTGCAATTTTCTCACAACTTTATCAATGAAATAGATTTTTCATGTTATATGCATGTTGTTACAGAGTGTCCCACTATCAAGTAAATTGAAATTGATCTTTTGCTAAAGACCGAGGCAAGTATATATTCAATCTGATGCTTCTTTCAATTATTACGCATGATCATTCTTTCGATATCGGTAGCGTATCCAAGATATTTTTATGTCAATCCTTATGATTCAATTTCTTCAAAGTTAAGTAACGTATGGTCTTTTGATCTGATGTACATGAAAATGTTGTACTAGAATAAAGCATTCTTTGGGCGGATGTTAATTATTCAAATTCGCTAACGCGCGAAGGTAAACCTTATAAGGATAGAAAAAGACTTAATTTTTCTTACCCCATACTTGTAAAGTATATTCGTGTGCGTAACTAAAGGCTAATGGATTGCATCTGCCTGGCACCCTAAGCCTAAGGATGACAGGGAACGGAAACTGAGATATCGGTAACTGAACCCTCACAGACAAAATATTTCTGCTTTAACTACGTATGTCATTATGATGAAGTCAAACGATCAGGTTGGCCGGCTGATATGTCATTTGATGAAGAGATGATGAAGTCAGATAGTGGTCTGGCTGGCCAGGTGACACACTATTTGATGAAGAAAGGGCAAATGAATGATTCAAGTTTTCTTTCAAGTAAAAGGGTCAAACCCCTCGTTATCACTCGGGGACCCTGGAAACTTTTTTTTTCTTGGTGTGGACATTGTTTCTGTCCAACCTTATAAACACTTAAGCCAATAAATTTTCCCTACTTCGAAACCCACCAATACTTGATTATATACTTGCGAGCGTAAATCACTTATGTTACTATTATCTAATGTTTTACAAGACATGGCGAGAAGGTCGAGCCGTTTGCTAAGGGCAAAGCGAGAATGGCATAGTGAACGCTTCATAATTTCCCACTTAGGGATGACATTCTGAGGAAGAGTGAAGCGTGAGACGATCATTGAATTGTTTAGATTGTAAGGTCTGTGTGGGCCCCTTATAGACTTCCGCTGTTAAACTTTCATTTTGGATGAATGTAATAGAGAATACAATTTATTTCTCTTATATAATGATATGTATGCTTGGATGTTATTATTGTTCTCTTGTCAATTTTTGACGGTGCCCGAAGTCCGGTACGAGATTTTTGGGGCCGTCACATTATTGCTGCCATAGGATTGGTTACGTTGTTTCTCTATCTTGCAGATCCTTATTATATTGTTGAGTCTCTAAGACAAAAAAGAGACAAGTATGGGTCCCCAAGGGTACTAATCATTATAGACCCAAATCTTGTTGGGTACCAAAATGACTCTACTTATGTGTTGTAGGATGTGTGCAATGAACAAATTTGGTACTTGGACAACGCATGTTCAAAGTACATGATTGGTATAAAGTCGTGCTCACTAACTTCAAGGAAAAGGATGGACCTCTAGTTACTTTTAGAGATAATAGCTGTGGAAAAACAAAGGGTTATGGATCAGCTGGAAATGGAGTAATTTGCTTCAAAAGGTTGCTTATGTAGAAGGACTCAAGCACAATCTGCTCAGTAGAAGCAAGCTGTGTGACAAAGGGCACAAGGTCGCCTTCTTAGACAATTAATGTCATGTAGGAGATCTTTAAACAAACTCTATAAAGCTTTCTAGCTCAAGAAATGACAATGTTTATGTAGTGGATTTCAGCAGATGTTAATTGGCTATGGAATAAGAGACTTTCTCACTTAAATTTTAGAATGATTTCAAAACTCACTACTAAAGATTCGGTAAAAGGTTTAACAAAATTCTCCTTTTAAAAAGAAAAACCATGTAGAGCTTGCCAATTTGGTAAGCAAACAAAAGAATCTTTCTTAAACAAACCAGAAAAATCAAACTCTATGCCCCTCCAACTATTATATCTTGATTTGTTTGGCCCAATATCAACAAGTCTTGGTGGAATGATTTCACAAGATATACATGTGCATTATTTCTTATTCACAAGAATGATGCACTAGTAGAATTTGAGAAATTCAATAGACAAATATAAAATGAGAAGGATTTCAGAATCAAAGTAGTAAGAAGCGACCATGGAAAAGAATTTTCACTTTGGAGGCATCATTGAATTCTGTGATAAGCAATGAATTTCTCAGCACCAAGAACTCCTCAGCAAAATGGAATGGTCGAAAGGAAAACTCGAACTTTAGAAGAAGCTAGAAGAACCTTTCTTGCTGATGCTAGCCTCCCCGAATAGTTTTGGGCAAAAGCAGTCAACACTGCTTACTATACTCAAAATCACTAACTTATCCATCCAACTCTACGCAAGACTCCATATGAATTATGGATAGAAAGAAAACCCAACATAAGCTACTTTAACATCTTTGGATGTCCATTCTATATCCACAACAATTGTAAAGAGGATTTAACTAAATTTCATGCTAAATCTGATAAAGGTATTTTATTTGGATATTTTACTCATAGCAACGCATATTGTATCTTTAATAAAAGAATAATAACTGTAGTACTTGATGAAACTTACAATAAGGAACAAAGTGGTTCACTCCCTTTATAGTTGAGCAAGAACAAGATCTATCTGAGTAGGACAAAACACTTGTTGAGATCAAGGAAGACCCTACTGAAAATGTGAGGACACAAAAATTTGAAATAGGAATAAAAACTAAATAGGATTAATTTCTATGTTTTATGAATATTAATGCATGAGTTTTTATGTCAATGTGATGTCCAAAAATCGATTATTATAAGTTGGTGCATAAGTAATCCACCAAAAGTAATATGAATATATTAAACTCAATCTTTAAATGAGTATTTTAATCAAGTGTTAACAAAAAGAAATAGATGCCTTAGGAAGCACACTACAAGAGGAACTGCGGTGTGAATTGTTGACCAAGGATGATTGTGAACAAATAATATAATCATATTATTTAAAGGATTGAGTTGTATGTGTGCCAATAGATGCTTAATCAAACTCTAGCAGATATATCTGTCTGATTATGCTTATAAATATATTTCCTTAAGGAAAGATTGTTGCATAAGGCACCAACAAGAGAAAGATTATTGTCCAACTAAATGTCGACTATTATAGGTGATTGACTGATATTTTGGCAGTCGCTATACCGGCCAAGCTAGCCAATCACATCATCCCAAAGACATATTTCTACTCAATCTAACCAACGGCTGAGAATTATTCATCAAAATGATCCAACTGCTCTAGTTGATTTGTAAGAACTATAAAAACATCACCTGAGGTATAATCCTAGCCTCACTTCCAAAACATCTCTCTACCTGACACCCACATAAATTTCATTCTTCCTTTTCAAAAAGCAGTTGTCCTTTTCAAGAGCGGTACGAGTATTCTAATTCCTTCTTTAAAACTTAAAGAGGTAAGAGCTTTATACCAATTGTATGCTTTGTTACGTTTTGATTTCTATCCTTATTTATTCATACCATATTGTAAAACACTTTGTTAAAAAGCATGTTTTAAAAACATACTTATAACATCAGGAGTTATTAGTTTTGCACGCTAAAAGAAAAGAATAAAGAAAATATTGAATGCCCTAAGTAAGGTTATCTATTGATAACATTATCCATTAAAGAATGAAAAAAGTCACCACTATAACCAACACAAACTCTAAACTTAGTCTCTTACAGTTCAGAACTAGTCTCTGATAGCATAAAAATTAGTCTCCGACAGTATAAATTAGTCTCCGAGAGATTAAAAGTTAGTCTCTGACAGGCAAAAGATGTTAGTCTCCGATGGGTAAAAAATGCTTAGTATTCGAGAGACAAAAATATTATTCTCCGACAGGAAAATTTTTAGTCCCTGACAGTTTTAATTTTATCCCCTGATGATATTATCCACTAAGGTAGAGTCTGGTGCTGACCTGTTAAGTTTGGTGCTAACTTGTTAAGTTTGGCGACGAGTTTGGCGCTGACTTGTTAAGTTTGGCGATGAGTTTGGAGACAAACAAGTGTCTTTGGCGATAGTCAAATAGATTACCAATGAGTTTGGTGTCAGTCAAGTGACTTTGGCAGTAGTTAAATGGATTACCGAAGAGTTTGGCAATGAACAAATTTATCCACTGATGGCCAATTTATCCTCACTGATGGCCAATTTATCCCATGACGGGTAATTTATCCCCTGATGGGTAGTTTATCCACTGATGGGTAAATTATCCCCTGACGGGTAATTTATCCCCTGATGAATTATATGGATATTTAACAGTCTTAAAAATCCCTCAAGCTTGTTTAAATTAAAAATCTCAATTCCAACACACCAAATGATTTAATTAAAACATCAAAGAGATAAGAAATGCACGGACATCACATATGTACATACTCACATTTATATTCAAAGCAAAGATTCTCATGTTATGTCATCATACATGTTTTACAGAGGTACTTCACCCAGCAAGTGAATTAAATTAGCTCAGCTAAGGACAAAGGCAAGTATATATTCACTCTTATGCTTATTTTAGTTAGACGCATGAACAATTGATTCAACATGCGTACAAGGTTATGACTTTTATGTTTAAATTTCCTTGTAAATCAAAATGCTATGCTTGAATTTCCGCTAGCATGATATGAATGAAAGTGCATGAATATAACTGAGCTTTGATTTATCAATTATTTTTCAATCTTATATTTGTGAAAATGAATGAGAATGTTACATCTCTTACATGGGTCGTTAAGCTCTAATATTCCACTTGGGAGTTGAGCAAGTGCTTATGTTAGGCTTAAGAGGGTAAGCTGGATGTCATACATAGTTTACGAGAACCTCCTCTAAGCTAAATAAGACATGCAAGACGGTTAAGTGAGGATCAAAGAGTTTGAAACCTCAAAGTCAAAGTTATTTTCTAAAGTGCTAGAGGTTTTGACATTGAATCCGTCATACCTTACAGACAGTTCGAACCCTTGTTGCGCTTGAAACCCTATTAGGAATTATAGTATTTGATGATGATGTATAAACACTTAAAATTGTTAGATTTTATAATTGTACAAGTACCCACAGTAGTGTTCTATCAGAGACTATCATCAGAGACTATCATCAGAGGCTGCAGGTATGCATTAGAGACTACAAAGACTACATTTGGAGAGTTCAACAAAAGTCAAAATTGGTCTAGCAAAATTAGTTCATCGGAGACGAAGTTTTTCTTCATCATAGACTAAGTTTTGTTCATCAAAGACTAAGTTTTTGTTCTTCGGAGACTAAGTTTTTGTTCATCAGAGACTAAGTTTTTATTCATTGGAGACTACGTTTTTGTTCATCGGACACTAAGTTTTTGTTCATCGGAGACTAAGTTTTTGTTTATCGGAGATTAAGTTTTTGTTCATCGGAGACTAAGTTTTTGTTCATCGGAAACAAAGTTTTTGTTCATCGGAAACTGTCTTTCAAAGACTAAGTGCTTGTTCATCAGAGACTAATGTTGAAGCTACCAAAGACTAAAGCAAAGACACTTCAATGCATTAAAGTAGCCTTGAGAAGATTTGACCGTCGCGAAAGTTATTTGGCTAAAGCTAAACTCAACATTACTTAACGCCAAAGTCAAATGTCTATCATCAAAGTCATCGGACAAATCAACAACAGCGTCAAACTCAAAAAGACTATCGCCAAAGTCATAGGGCAAATCAACAACAACGCTAAACTCAAAATGACTATCGACAAAGTCGTCAGGCAAATCAACAACATCGCCAAACTCAAAATGACTATCGTCAAAGTCATCAGGAAAATCTCTATCGCTAAAGTCAAGTGCTCAAGCATCAGAGAATAAATATCCACTGATGAACAAAACAGCTCGTCAGGAGATAAATATCCACTGATGTACAAAACAACTCGTCAGGGGATAAATATCCACTGATGAACAGAGACTATCCATCAGGGGATAAAATAATCAGAGACTAAAAATGACATCTGAGATAATGCATGGCTGAGTTCACAAATTCACTATCTCAAGTTTAAAGGTGGTGGAATTAAAATATAGATTGTGATCCAATAAGGAGAGATTGGCTACCAAAGAAGCTTCAAGGGGATAAGTTATACGCTGCAGATGTGAACAATGATAAAGTAAAATATGGAGATAAGCCATACTTATACACTAGCATGCATATATAGCTGTTGGTGCGAAAACTGCAAAGATAACTTATAGAAACTTGAAGGAGAAAAATTTGGAAGCTGGTCTATTCAAAAACTAGGAACCTCATAGAGATAAGTTATTTATAGCAGAGATAACTTATCATGGGAACTCCAAGAGGAAAATAAGGGAGCTGGTGTGTTGTTACACTATATATGTTACATAACAGGTTGGCGTGCAAGGAAGGTTATGCAAAAAAAAAAGAAGTTATGTGACAGAGTTGCAATTACCAAAGAATATCATAGATATTTTTGGAGGCAACTCACTGTGAAAGCTTGGAGGACAAGGGAGCTATGTCTATAAATAGAAACATAGAGCAGCTAACACAAAAAATGAGAGATCACTGAGATACACAAAAACACTAGTATACATATTATCTCATATCATATTGCAGCTGTAATAAACGTACAGAGAGAGAAGCAAGTTTTCATAACTTGAGAGAAGCTAGAAATCATATTCTAGAGTGCAGCTGTTATTTTCAACAAAGTTGTTAAAAGCTGGTCATTCACACCAGTGAGCTTTTGTAATATTTCATTGATTTATAAAAGTTCAGAAACACTTGTGATATTTTATATTCTTTCAATTCCGCAACTTTTAATACAATATATTCACTAAACTCACAAAGTTCAAAAAAAAATTTGTGGTTTGTATTCAACCCCCCTTCTACAAACCATCTTGTGGGACAAATAAACCTACCATACATGTTTATATATTTGTTGAGCGTAAATTGTTCATTCTTGTTTAGTTCATGATTTTCGAGACCTAAGTTAGACGTTGTACTAAGACAACAAAGGAAGGGAATGAACTGATTAGCCTATAAAGAACACCCAAGGAGGATAGTTACAACTATTGTAATAGATTAGTTTCCGCTACATGATTTATACTCTAAATTTTTGTAAGGATGTACTATTAAATACTTTAGTACATTAATGTTGTATGGATGTGTATGTTGTCTGTTTTTTCCTCTACTAATGGTGCCTGAGTCTCCTGTGGGATTTTGGGGCCATTACAGTTGGTATCAGAGCAATGGCCGGTCGGAAATGTTTCGTGAAAAACATCGCCCAAGATTCGACATCCATATTCTGAAAAGAGCTACGATACTTATTGGATCTTACAAATAGAAGATACTAGGAATAAAGGATATTTTGGAACAGAGAAATGGAGGATACTTTTGGGAATAGAGGAATAAATGAATAGAGGATACTTTTAAGTCTTACAATTTTGGATCTTACAGATAAAAGATATTAGAAAATTGTTTTATGGCTTGAGTAGTGATGAAGTGTTGAGGATACTAGAGAATACTAAAGCAATACCAAAGGATACTGGAGCAATATAGAAATAAGAAATGAAGTGATGAGTTATAATTCCTTTACCAATAAGCAAAAGGGAATAATGTTAACTTTTGAGCATGACAAGAGGACGATCAGGTACCCGAGGACGAATACTCCATGGGAACTAGAAGATACGATGATATAAAGATACCCTCATCTTTTTTTTTCAATAGTTAAGTTTCGAGAACGAAACTTATTTTAAGGGGGAAAGGATGTGAAGACTCAGAAATTTGAAATAGGAATAAAAAGTAAATAGGATTAATTCCTATGCTTTATGAATATTAATGCATGAGTTTTTATGTCAATGTGATGTCCAAAAATTGATTATTATAAGTTGTTGCATAAGTAATCCACCAAAAGTAATATGAATATATTAAACCCAATCTTTAAATGAGTATTTTAATCAAGTGTTAACAAAAAGAAATAGATGCCTTGGGAAGCACACTGCAAGAGGAACAACAGTGTGAATTGTTGACCAAGGATGATTGTGAACAAATAATATAATCATATTATTTAAAGGATTGAGTTGTATGTGTGCCAACAGATGCTTAATCAAACTCTAGCAGATATATCTGTCTGGCTATGCTTATAAATATATTTCTTTAAGGAAAGATTGTTGCATAAGGCACCAACAAGAGAAAGATTATTGTCCAATTAATGTCGACTATTATAGGTGATTGACTGATATTTTGACAGTCGTTATACCAGCCAAGCTAGCCAATCAGATCATCATAAAGACATATTTCTAGTCAATCCAACCAACAGCTGAGAATTATTCATGAAAATGATCTAACTGCTCTAGTTGATTTACAAGCACTATAAAAAACATCTCTTGAGATATAATCCTAGTCTCACTTCCAAAACTTCTCTCTACCCGACACCCTGATGGATAATTTATCTCTTCATGAATTATATGGATATTTAACAATTTGAAAAAAATCCCTCATGCTTGTTTAAATTAAAAATCTCAATTCGAAAGTAATTTCTTAAGTTTCCTATCTCAAATGAAACCTATGAAATAGAGGAAGTTTTTGTTGATGTTGATTGGATAAATGCTATGTAGGAAGAATTAATCCAATTCAGCAGAAATAAAGTTTGGAACTTAGTTCTTACGCTAAGAAATCAACCAGTGACAGGCACCAAATGGGTGTCAGAAATAAGATGAAGGAAGATTGAATCATCACTAGAAACAAAGCAAGGCTTGTGGCTAAAAGCTACTCACAAGAAGAAGGGGTCAACTATTGTTAGAGATAAATGATGATAATGATTATGTAATAAATTGTGTAACTGTAAATACTTGAGGTATTTTATAAACCTTAAGATCAGCACAAGTTTTGCACCCACTGATGATACACTTATTCATCAGTGGATGGTTAATAACTTCACAAGGCAAGTCAGAAAACAGAAACATTCAAAGGACTTGACAAAGTGAAGAAGAATGTCTGATGCTACTTGTAAACAGTCAAGTATTCCGCACATCAAAAATTCTAATCAAACTTACGTTGATTAAGTTCCATCAAGGGAACCCATCAGGGGGAACCCATCAGGGGAACCCATCAGGGAGAACCCATCAGGGGAACCCATCAGGGGAACCCATCAGGGGGAACTCATCAGGGTATGACGAAGGCAGACCAACCCGTCAGGGAAACACTTAATGACATGTCATTGTCAGGCAAACCAATCAGGGTAACCCATTAGGGGAAATGACCAACATGACATCAGTGGAAGCCATCAGTGTATGCCGTCAGTCATAACAATCAGAATCAAGAAGCACTGAGTAAAACTCAAGTGAAGGTTGAAGCCCTGATCCAGTCAATAAGCATCAGGGGATCTAGAAGCACTGATCAAAGTCCGTCAGGGCTGGCAGTCAGTGGATCGTTGTGATAGCATGCACCCGTCATCAGTTCTTACACGGAAATCAACGTAACGTGTTACAGAAGCAAGAAATATCAACTGGAAAGATATTTCTTGAAGTTTGTTTATGATCCAATGAGAACTCTCACGCATTAAATGCACACAGATCAAGGGAAGAAAAGTAGCAACAAAGCATGCAACAGTCTGACACATAAAGTTTCGATGTGACATACTTGCGGCTAAGTTGAGAAGAGCAGCACGTCTCAAGCACGTGATTTCATCCCACTGATTTATCATATAAGCAACAGAGCTCTCATTACAAAAAAAAAAAAGGACAGTGATTGAATCTATCCAACAGATCAAACAAACGCTGAAGCACACAAACACTAGAGAGAAGCTTTGTAATAAATCTTGAGAGAGATATTTCAAAGAAAGTTAGAAACTAGTGAGTGTGAGAAGTTGTGAACTTTATTCACAGAATTTGTAGCTGTAAATCACATTTGTGATTATACAGATTTCCAGAAAAACCTCAAGTTTTAATATAACTATTTTAACTTAAATCTGTGTGTTCATTTCTTATAGTTTTTCTGTTTGTTACAACTGTTTTCCAGTAAGCACTTCTACGTTTAAAAGAGCGAAAAGTTTCAGGTGTTTGTATTCATCCCCCCCCCCCCCTTCTACAAACACTTGTGCTTATTTTGCACTAACAATTGGTATCAGAGCCTCTTAGCAGATTTCACTTGCTAAACACGATCATTATCTATGGCCAATAAAGCTGGAAACAGTAAAGTCCCCATGTTGGAAAGGGGCAAATACTTCTTCTGGAGACAAAGAATGATAGTTCATCTTAGAGCTATTGATGATGAATACTTGCAGATTCTAGAAGAAGGACCTCACATTCCCAAGAAGCTCATTCCTATAGAAGTCGTTAATGGAGTCAGTATTCCTGAAAAACTTGTCCCAAAGACAACTGATGAAATGACGATAGAGGAAAGAGAAAAGGTGAAAAAGGATCTTAAAGTTACTGAGATCCTGTATAATGGTTTAGACGATGATATGCTGAATAGTATCATGAATTTTACCACGTCTAAATCTATATGGGATACCATACAAATCCTTTGTGATGGTACTGAGGAAGTGAGGGAAAATAAATTGCAACTATTGACACAACAGTATGAGTGGTTCACAATCAAAAATGGTGAAACACTTACTGAAATGTTTGACAGATTCAACAGGTTGGTAAATGACCTGAGATTATATGGGAAGGCATATGCTAACAAGGATGTGAACAGAAAGTTCATGAGAGCCCTTCCCATATCATGGGATCCTAAGACAACAGCCATCAGGGAATCCAAGGACATGAATCTTCTAGACTTGGATAGGCTTTATGGCACCCTAAAGACATATGAACTTGAGGTTCAACAAAGATCTGAAATGTCAGGGGATACCAGAAAGCTTAAATCTGTAGCCCTGATGGCTGCTACGAAGGACAAACAAAAAGCAAGGCCAAGTGTCTTGATGAAGCAGCAACTAGAAGATGCTGACATAGAAGGGGACAAACAAGCTGACTTCAAGGAGGAAGAATATACTCCAGAAGAGTTAGAGGAGCTGGATGAAACCATGACCTTTCTTGCAAAAAGGTTTTCCAAGCTGAAATTCCAAAAGCCTTCGGGATCTAAAAGATTTTCAGCAAGGAAACCCAGTAGCACTAAAAACTTTATTGACAAATCAAGAATAAAGTGCTACAAATGTAATGAGATGGGTCACTTTGCAAATGAGTGCCGCAAGGCCACAAAAGATGGTGAATCCAGAGACAAAGAAGCTATTGTGGATTACAAGAAGAAATACTTTAACCTTCTTAATGCAAACAAGAAGGGAAAAACATATATAGTAGAGGGAAAGGACTGGGCTGACTCTGATGAGGAAGAAAATGAAGAGTATATCAACCTAGCCCTGATGGCCTCATCCACTGACAGTAGCAGCTCACAGGTAAGCCTCGAAATTTCCTCTAACATGTCTAAAACTGATTGTGTTAAAACTGTTAAGGAAATGGCTTGTGAGATAAAGGATCTCTATGACACCCTGAGGAGTGCTGTAGCTGAAACTGAGAGAGTGCAGAAAATTAATGAACAGTTATCTGCTAGGAACATTCTTTCTCTGTTCCTCAAATTTCTTCAGATATAATGACACAAACATTAAGTGTCATACAATCAGATTCTCCACATTCTCAATTTTTGGAGGAGCCAACACTCTCTGAGACAGTGTTTGATAGTCACTACTCTCACATGGTTGACTCATTTTTACTTGATACAAACACTAGTGATCAAGCAGGGGACATAAACTCCACTGTACATACTACAGCTATAACTCTTTATGTATCCCCAATTGTATATACTTCCTCTATAGAAACATATACTTCTCCAATTATACATACTCATTTTACTTCTTCTCCTTCTCCTATCACAACTGTCGAACCAGAATCTGTAAATACATCACTTGAACTGGTCACAGTTGATGATTTTCAAGCCCATAGGAGCCCCTCTAGGACAATTTTGAGTGAGACTGAGAAAATACTTAGTGTAGAGAGGCAAATTCAAACCCTTGAGAGGACTTTGGCAAAAGGAGAGCAAGAGAGTACTGCCTTAGTAGGCAAAGAAAAAGGAGAGAATATGAGTGATGCCTTAAACGGCAAAGAAAAAGGAAAGGATGAGAGAGATAAGGATGAGATCCTTGTAAATAAAGAACAGAGAGAAAACACAGATACTGTAAATATTACTTCTTCCTCTGAAAGTGATGAAGATGATGCTCCACAAGATGATTTTTCCTAGTTCATCGGAGTTGATTTATACTTTCGACAGAACCAGATGTCTGATACTGTACAGTTATTGAAGCAAGAGTTAGCTAGGACTACTGATCCAATCTTGATCAAAGTGTTAAAGTCACAGATCATGATTGGTCAGTCAATAGATATAGAAAACCAAAAATTGTATACACATTTTTTTACAAAGTTACAAAATGTACAGCAAGTTGTCGACTCTTTGGTCACCAGCCAGACTCTACTCCGGATGAAGAAACAAGTTGACAATGTTGACCACAAGCTTGCTGATCTTTCTACTCAAATGAACAGCATGGAAACTCTGCAAAAATCCATGGCTGACACCATGAAACAAGTTCTTCAAGTCACATCCCGACACTCAACTCCCACTGATGATGCTGTCAAAAAGGGGGAGAAATCAACCAAGTAGTCGTCAGGGGATGTTGCTGAGAAAACAAGTCAACCATCAGGGGATGTGACTACTTCTGTTCCTGCTCCAAAACCCAAGGGCAAAGGCAAAGGCATCCTGATTGAGGAACCCAAGAAGATATCCAACACTCAATCAGGGCCTAAGCTACTTGGAGACGCCATGAAGACAACCCACTTTCCAACACCTGTTGAAGTTATAATTGATGGGAAAATGGAGCTGGTCTATCCTCAAGATAAAAAGCTAGTAGAAGCTGATGCAATCTTTGCACAACAACTTCAAGAAGAAGAGGAGAGGGAAATGGCAAAGGAACAGGAGGAAGAAATGAAGAAGAAGAAGAATGTCAGGCCTAGGACCTCCAGGAAACCACAGCCAAGAAGATTATAGAACCCTAAAAGTGCATCAAGGGATAAAAATCAAGATAAAACTGAAGACCCTGATGTCACTACAAAGAAGTCACATGAAACCAAGGACAAAACACCTTCTCCTGTTACCAAAGAATATGGTCCATCCACTCTAGCTGAATTTCTCAGAGAAGAAAGGCGTAAAAACCTGACATTTATGTTCTCAATAAAAAGCATAGATGTCAGGTTCAACAATAGAAGGGATCAGTTAATAACAGTTCAACTGAAGAGTGGGTCAGAATTCAATGTAGCAATGGACTGGTTCAGGAGAATGGATGCTGAGCAATTAGGACTGGTTCTAAACCTGATTCCAAGATCCTCACAGGCTAACAAAGACTTAAGGGGGATAATCGACAGGCTGAGGAGAGCCATCAACAATGAAAGGAGCTTGCCCACAACATTGGAAAGTCCACTGAAATTATTCTATAGATCCACTGATGGGCAGGAGAAAATTATAAGGATCAAAGAAGTTGATGGCCTAAACCTGGAGGAAGCGATGCATGTTCTGAATCAAATTGCAAATCATAAGAACGAACATGTCATCAAATTCAGAGTTCTGCTGATTCAAAGAGTACTGAAAGAGATCGAAGAAACCAGAGCTGATGATAGGAACACTGCAGTAAGGGATGTGCCACCAGTAAAGGGATTCAAAGTCTATCCTAAAATGATCACCAGCCCCATGGGAGTTCAATTCAAAAACAAAAAGGGGGACATAATTACCTTTTACTGGTCACAACTTGCTGCAACCAACATTCAAGAAATCAAGACAGTCCTTGAAGCTTTGGAAACAAGCAGCAATGTCAACATAGTCAATTTCAGAAAGCTTCTTCAGAAGGAACTAGAGCAGCTGGAGACAGGAGCAGAAGACAACAGACTCAGAATTCCTGATCAAAACCCAGAACAGAGAAGACAAGGCCTTGGAAGTGACTCTCAACCTATTGAATCAAGTCATCAATTATCCTTTGTCTCAGCAAAAAGGAAAAGGGATTCTGATGTCTAAATATAACATTCTTTTTGAAATAGATGTAGGTTATACTTGTGCAGAAATTCTTTTGTTAATTCATTCAAAATTCTTTCATGTATTTAGTATTGGTTTTGACATCATCATCAGTGCATCTAAGGATTTATGGTTATCAAATTGATAAACATAAATAGGGGGAGATTGTTAGAGATAAATGATGATGATGATGATTATGTAATAAACTGTGCAACTGTAAATACTTGAGCCCTGATCCAGTCAATAAGCATCAGGGGATCCAGAAGCACTGATCAAAGTCCGTCAGGGCTGGCAGTCAGTGGATAGTTGTGACAGCATGCACCCGTCATCAGTTCTTACATGGAAATCAACGTAACGTGTTACAGAAGCAAGAAATATCAACTGGAAAGATATTTCTTGAAGTTTGTTTATGATCCAATGAGAACTCTCACGCATTAAATGCACACAGATCAGGGGAAGAAAAGTAGCAACAAAGCATGCAGCAGTCTGACACATAAAGTTTCGATGTGACATACTTGCGGCTAAGTTGAGAAGAGCAGCACGTCTCAAGCACGTGATTTCATCCCACTGATTTATCATATAAGCAACAGAGCTCTCATTACAAAAAAAAAGGATAGTGATTGAATCTATCCAACAGGTCAAACAAACGCTGAAGCACACAAACACTAGAGAGAAGTTTTGTAATAGATCTTGAGAGAGATATTTCAAAGAAAGTTAGAAGCTAGTGAGTGTGAGAAACTGTGAACTTTATTCACAGAATTTGTAGCTGTAAATCACATTTGTGATTATACAGATTTCTAGAAAAACCTCAAGTTTTAATATATAACTATTTTAACTTAAATCTGTGTGTTCATTTCTTATAGTTTTTCTGTTTGTTACAACTGTTTTCCAGTAAGCACTTCTAAGTTTAAAAGAGCGAAAAGTTTCAGGTGTTTGTATTCATCCCCCCCCCCCC
>CM025783.1:34596236-34606264 GCA_014636745.2 Centella asiatica
CATTTCTCACATAACTCATTATGCATCCAACAATCACCTTTATCGTCCACCCGGTTAAAGGTGACTTTTGATAACGTCAAAACGCATAACTCCTTATGTAGAAATGTCATGACTTCAGGTCGAAGGACCATTACATCATTGTCACTATGAGAATTACTTATGACACATAGCATAACGCTCCATGTAGAATTCTCATGGTGGGTCTGTCCAGTACTATGTTCTCTAACATGTACCTATGTATCAACTTAATATATCTCGTATATATTTATGACCAATGAGATATAGCCATCAGTTAATCCACATACTAGTCTCAATGTATTATTGTTGTCCCACTGACAATGATACTCGACTAGGGACATTTAAGAATAATGATACTTTACATACTTATATGATCTCATATTCAAGTCACATACTTGAATCCATATAATTAGTATCATTCTTCTAAGGACATTTATTATGTTAACATTTATATTACGCAGTAAATAAAACATAATAAAAGTAATTATCATTTAACCAAAAAACATAACATAAACATGGTGTCACAATCATTACATAATTGGCCACTAGGGCATACACTCTAACATAGATATCTTTCAGTATTGAAATTCTTTCCATTGTAAATTCTTTCCAATTAGAATTTAGGGATCTTAACAGCTTATAAATAGCTGCTTCTATTGTATTTGAGGAGATAGCCAGTTGATATTTGATTAATAGGAATTCAGAAGTATTCTGTCATTTTTTTCATTGTTTGTGTGATATAAACAAGATCCTATTCGTGTGATTCGAATAGCCTTGAACGTGTGATTCGTTCAGGAACCCTAAATTAGCTTATTGTGCATATATCAATAGGTTGATTTAGTTATCCGAGGCTGTAGGCTTAAACACCCTACATCATATTGGTATCAGAGCTTTGGCGTTGGGAGTAAGAAATCAAGGACGTGTGATGCATTCTTGTTTTTGAGTTCTTACGTTATAATTATTCTGATGTCTGATTCAAGTGGACACGATAATATTGGGGAGACGGGATTACATCGTGGCGCAACTCTACAGGATGCAAAGATCCAACGTTTGCAAAATCAATATGCAACAATGACCACTCAACTGGATCGGTTAGAGGAGATGATGGCCAGATTGTTGGTACATAACAATGGTCATGATCGAGAAGCTGAAGGTCCGGAACAAGAGTTGGAAATTAATGTTCGTAACGATCCACCTAATGATCGTGAAGAACGTTCCAATATTAAGCTAAAAGTTCCTCCTTTCACTGGAAGTAGTGATCCTGAAGAATTCCTGGAATGGGTTCAGAAAGTTGAAAAGATTTTTGAATTTCAAAACCATTCGGAGGAAAGAAAGTGCAAACTAGCAGCTTTGGAATTCTCGAAGTATGCTAGTCTTTGGTGGGATAACCTAGTAGCACAGAGAAGGCGAGATGGTGACGAACCCATCCGTAGTTGGCGTGTGATGAAGAACCTCATGAGAAAAAGGTTCGTTCCTGATTATTACAAGCAGGAACTATATTTACATCTACAGACACTTCGACAAGGGGCCATGAGTGTTGAAGATTATGTAAAGGAGTTTGAATCCTTTAAATTGAGATGTGAATTGGTTGAACCAGAGGAGCAAACTATTGCTCGTTTCCTGAGAGGATTACGTAGAGAAATAGCAGATACAGTTGAACTTAGCCCGTATGTATTCTTCGAGGATGTTGCCAAGCTTGCTGTTAAGGTGGAGAGACAGCGCAAAACAAACGCAAGTAGATCTTATCCAAAACCAATCAAAACCACAAATCCATGGAGATCAGAAGATAGGAAATCTGAACCAGATGGCTCCAAGAATAAGGGCAAAGAAAATATGATAGAAAGCTTGCCTAAACTGGAAAGACCAAAGAAGGACTTGAGTAATATCACATGTTACAAGTGTAAGGGGTTAGGCCATTATGTTATGGATTGCCCTAACAAGAAAACATTCACGATGCAAGAAGTACGAGAAGCGTTTGCGATGGAAACTGCCTATGAAAGTGACTCCGAATCCGAAGAGAAGAATGATGGTGATTGTGAAGATCATGAAGTGGAGTGTGATAGTGGAGAGCTACTAGTATTAAGGCGTCTCCTTAATACCAAAATAGTAGATGAGACTGATCAACGTGAAACCATATTCCAAACAAGGTGCACGGTAATGAAAAAAGTGTGCAATTTGCTCATTGATGGAGGAAGTAGTACAAACGTGGTTTCTAGTGAAGTGGTGGAGAAACTACAACTCAAGACAATGAAGCATCCAAATCCATACAAGCTCCAATGGATTAATCAAGATAATGTGGTGAATGTCGACAAACAAGTATTAATTCCGTTTTCAGTCAGCAATGTGTGAAGACCCGGATTTGTAAATAAATTCCGTTATGAAATTAATTATTTTAGCTTATTTTCTTCATGAAAATTATTTTCTTATGAGTTGTGAATATCGAAATTATATTTTTTTATGAAAAATTTATCTGCAATGTGATGTCCAAGAGTTTTTTTTTTTTATTATTTTGTTTAGCTCATGAGGTTATGAGTTGTTCTACCCTTAAAAGAGTGTGTCGCGGGTAGCTACAGTACCCTTCTTCTTTTAAAATACTGCACTGCTGGGGGGGGGGAACAGCGGCATTAAATGCTCATCATCCCTATCATACCTTAGAGTCAGCTATGAAAGATGACCGATGGACAGCAGCCGTTCTTTCCTTCTTCAGTCATTTCCTTTCTTTTCATAGCCAACGGCTGAGATCAAGTTGATCCGACGGTCCTTGTTGTTCAATCAAATGATATATATATACACACCACACTGTTGTAACCCTGATCCTACCTTTCCAAACCTCCATCAAACATCAATTTAATTTTCGAGACAGCAGTTCTTCTTGAAGGATAAACCGGAGCATTTATTTTCCTTCCTACAGTGAGGAGGTAAGAGCATCTCATTTAAGTCTTGCTATATTTCTTGCATCCCTGCTCTACCTACCACGTTTAATACCATGTTCATTTATTTTCAAAAGTATGACTTAATGCATATTCTAACGATCGGGGTTAATGTCATTTATTTCAAGTTGTCTAAGATGGCATGCAGACCATAGGAAATGTTACGTATCACTGAGAGAATGGTGAGTTTTGACCCAAGTGTGGTTATGGTTGAGGGCACCACACATGGAGGAGTAAGGAAGACGACCCTGTATCTGAGACAGACTTTAACTTAGTCTCTGACGAGTATGAGTTAATCCCTGATGAGTTAATCCCCGATTAATCCCCGATGAGTTAATCCCTGATGAGTTAATCCCTGATGAGTTAATCCCCGATTAATCCCCGATGAGTTAATCCCTGATGAGTTAATCCCTGATGAGTTAATCCCCGATGGGTTACTAGTCTCCAGTGAGTTAAAGCGTAGTACCTCCCTGATGCGCAGTTTGTTTTAAAACTATAAAATGCTATTTTCTTAAATTATTTTAAGATGTTTGAATCGATTTCTTAACCTCAATAGCTTCATACCAGATTGAGATGATTAAAAGTTAAGGACATCACATGTGCATTTCTCCCTCATATTTTAACCCAGATAATAAATTCATCTTGTGATATGTATATTCCTACAGAACTTTCCACTCACGAGTAAATTAAAATTGGTCGTAAGCAAAGGACTGAGGCAAGTATATTCACAATCTCATACTTATTTCAGTTTAACGCATTATCATTTGCTTCGATATGCGTAGAAGGTTGGATTTATACTTTCATTGTTCTGATGCATGAGCATGCTATGCTTTTGATTCTGCTAGCATGATATGAATGATGATGCATGGATATAAATGAGCTTTGAATTTCAGCTATGTTTTCAATCTTATGTCTATGCAACGAGAATGTGAATGATGCCCCTTATGGGGGTTATGCCACATGGCTGGCAAGAGGAAAGGAAAGGTGCTGATGTGTTCTTCACCTGACCAAGAGGAAATGTTATTTGACTACGTAGTCACTCAGAGGGATCGTGCGGTCCAGCCTGGCCAGCTGTGTACTGTATGGTTAGCAGATCCACGGGTGTAGCCCCCGTTGGATAATTGAAGAGTTATAATCAGGTGTGTACCTGACTTTCTTCAAGGGAGGATCACAAGTTGTATATCATCAGTGAATCCTCAAGGATTTTTGAAGGTTTCCGAGGTCTTGGTATTGCTTCACCAAGCCTCACAAACAGAATTTGAATTTCTCTCCTTGATTCCGGATGTAATTCATTGAATTATTCATATCTTTCCTCAATGTGTATATACTTGTTGGGCGTAAAACGCTCACCGATATTGAATGTTAATGATTTGTAGGACAGAAAGCTAAAGCTGAACCCTCGGACAAGGGGAAAGCAAAGATGATAAGCTACTAAGTGTTTATCCTTTTGATAGAACTGATGAAGGAAAGAAGGAAGACGTTTGAAGAGTTAATGAGAGTATTTTGTTACTAAGAATTGATGTAATAGCTTCCGCTGTAATCACTTAATTCTTGGGTTGTAATAATTCTTAAATGCTGTTTTTATTCAGTATTTATTTATGAATGGATGAATGGTTATCTTTACCTTCTTATGATGATGCCCTAGTCCGGTATGGGATTATGGGGTCGTCACACAATGTCTATAAGGATGAAGTATTGTTTGATGTTATACCACATATGGATGCATGTCATATGCTGTTGGGAAGGCCTTGGCAGTTTGATCGTCATGCCATGCATGATGGAAAGCAAAACACTTATGCTTTCCACAAGGAGGGCCGAAAGATTGTATTAAAGCCTATGACACCAAAACAAATTTTGGATGATCGTAAGGCTAGAGCCAAGGAAAACAAAATTTCAAAAGAAGCGAAGAATTCGTTATTAACAAGTAAACAGGAGATAGAAGAAACCCTACGAGATGGTAGAACTATTTTGATGTTATTGGTGCAAGAAGTGATGAAGCTGGGTTCCGTAACTGTCAATCCTCGAATTCAGAAACTACTAGAAGAATTCCAATCATTGTTTCCGGATGAATTGCCAAAAGGATTACCGTCGATCCGAGGGATAGAACATCAAATTGATTTAATACCGGGAGCATCTTTACCAAACAGAGCAGCTTACAGATGTAACCCAGAGGAAGCAAAGGAATTGAAGAGACAAGTTGATGAACTGATTGAAAAAGGATATGTTCGCGAATCTATGAGTTCGTGTTCAGTTCCAGCATTGTTAGTACCGAAAAAGGATGGCTCAATGAGAATGTGTGTGGACAGTCGCGCCATCAATAAGATAACGGTTAAATATCGCTATCCAATTCCTAGACTCGATGATATGTTGGACGAGCTGCATGGAGCTGCAGTATTCTCAAAAGTTGATTTGAAGAGCGGTTACCATCAAATTCGAATGCGAGAAGGAGACGAATGGAAGACTGCATTCAAAATCAAGCATGGATTATATGAATGGATGGTCATGCCCTTCGGGTTGTCGAATGCACCAAGCACTTTCATGAGACTCATGAATCACGTTCTACGTAGGTTCATTGGTAAGTTTGTAGTGGTATATTTTGATGACATCCTAGTCTATAGCAGCAATATGGATGATCACTGACAACATTTACGTGAAGTATTCGTTGTTCTTAGCGGAAATCAGTTGTATGCAAATCTAAAGAAAAGTGTATTTGCTCAAGATAAATTGATATTCCTAGGATACGTGGTATCTAAGAATGGAATAGAAGTGGATAAAGAAAAAGTAAGAGCAATACAGGAATGGCCAGAACCAAAATCAGTAAGTGATATAAGAAGCTTTCATGGTTTGGCTTCCTTCTATCGAAGATTTGTGAAGAACTTTAGCACGATTGCATCACCAATGCTTGAGTGTCTAAAGAAAGGGGGAGAGTTCAGGTGGACACAAGCTGCCAAAGAAAGTTTTGAACTGTTAAAGCAGAAATTGTGTGAAACGCCAGTATTAGCATTACCAAACTTCAACAGCACTTTTGAAGTGGATTACGATGCTAGTGGTGTAGGTATAGGTGTTGTCTTGATGCAAGAATGCAGACCAATAGCATATTTCAGTGAGAAACTAAGTGGGGCGAGTCTGAACTGTTCCACTTATGAGAAAGAATTCTATTCACTGATTCGAGCCTTGGAAACATGGCAACACTATCTCTTGCCCAAAGAGTTTGTAATTCATACTGATCATGAATCTCTAAAGTACATTCGAGGGCAAGGTAAACTGAATCGTAGACAAGCCAAGTGGGTAGAATTTCTTGAAACTTTTCCTTATGTGATTAAATACAAACAAGGAAAGGGAAACGTTGTAGCTGATGCACTGTCAAGAAGACATACTCTGTTGTCATTACTCAATTCTCGTTTGTTGGGATTTGATCTTATTTGAGGAGATAGCCAGTTGATATTTGATTAATAAGAATTCAGAAGTATTCTGTAATTTTTTTCATTGTTTGTGTGATATAAACAAGATCCTATTCGTGTGATTCGAATAGCCTTGAACGTATGATTCGTTCAGGAACCCTAAATTAGCTTATTGTGCGTATATCAATAGGTTGATTTAGTTATCCGAGGCTGTAGGCTTAAACACCCTACATTAGTCTCCTTTGCTAGAATATGGGGGAGGCGTTTTGGACGACCATGCAATCAGCCATTTCGATCCTTCCATAAGCCATAGACCAAGCAGCAAAATCCAAGAAGCATTCTTGTGACACGGCCCAAATTTTCTCGCATCTGAGAAAGTCATTCTAACCCGCAATTTTGGTGGTTCTTGCTAATTTGGCAAGTTTCTAGAAAATAATCTACGTATTGGATTCTAGAAGAATCTAGAATTCTATAGAGAATTCTACACAAATATGAAATTAGGTTTGGAATTCTCTAGAAACTTCTAAAAGCACGTGGAATTATCTAAAAATTTTCAGAAAATACAAGAACCATATGGAACTATCTAAAATATTCTAGAACAGTGTGGAAGTATCTAGAATATTCTAGAACCATGTAGAACTATCTAGAATACTCTAGAACCATTTAGAATTATCTAGAATATTCTAGAACCGTGTGGAACTATCTAGAATATTCTAGAGCCATGTAGAATATTCTAAAAATGTGTAGAAGTATCTAAAAGATTTCGGAGTCGTGTGAAAGTATCCGGAAAAATGTAGAACTATAGGATGATTTGTATAGAAGTCTCTAGAAGATAGGACACTTCAATACTTGTATAGAATATTCTAGAATCATCAAGTGTTAATACTTGTGTAGAATATTCTAGAAAACTTAAAAGCTTGGGAAGCCAACTATAAATAGCCCAAAGCCCCTCATTTGTAGTTATCCAAGAATTCAATCAAAATTCAAGTGATTCTTAAGCTCTCTTGTGCTCTCTAAGCTATCTTAAGCTTTCCTCCATTTCCATACTTAACTATTTCATAAGCTTTGCACGTTTTTAAGGGTTAAGGCTGAGCTACAATTCTTTGTTCATCGTTTCGAGTGCTAGTTGCTGCACAGATTTGCTAGGAAAAAAAGCAACCCGTGACACTTGGTATCAGAGCTAAGGTTCAACATACACTTTCGTTCGTTGTTTAACTCGTGTATAGCAATGTCTAACCCATTGGAGGTTGTACAAAGTTTGGAGCTTGAGGGTGGTGATCACGTTTCACGTGATCAAGAAAGGACGGCTCGCAGGGGCAGCCACAAGGAGAAGTCCGTTGCCCGGGAGCCCATGGGGGAGTTCGAGAAACGGCTTACTAGGGTGGAGCTTGCTGTGGCTGACCATCAAGACCGTTGGGATGAGCATACTCCCTTTGTGAGAGGAATCACCGACGCCATGGAGCAATTCAAGGGGTAATTACAAGGGATTGTTGAGTCGTTATGGGAGGAGATGCAAGGGGCCCTTAACGAAGTGATGGAACTTTGCAACAAGGCTTGTGAAGATAATGTCGGGAGACTCACCATGCTCCAAACGGACGTTGTCAAGCTCAGGGGTGGGCTTGAAGACACTCATGCATAAATGAAGCAACTTAAGGCAAGGCTTGATACTCAAGGTGCACAAGGGACGACCGGAGTTGCGGGGGTAGTTTCGAGGCTTGAAGCACCTAAGCCGAATGATTATAAAGGCAGCCACAAACTCAAGGATGTGGAGAACTTCATCTACACAATGGAACAGTACTTTGGTGCTATTGGCTTGACAAATGACTAAGTAAGACTCTCTTTATTTAAAAGATAGTGTTTTATCTTGGTGGAAACGTATGATGAAGCCGGTTGGACAAGAAGGGTCGGTCTTCACCACTTGGGATGGTTTTAAGGAGGAGTTTAGAAAATACTTCCTCCCCATTGATGTAGAGGACGAAGCAAGGGCCAAGCTTCGTCATTTGCATCATAAAGAGGGGCAGATTCGGGAGTATATGCGTGAGTTCTCGGATCTTATGTTGGAAATCCCGGATCTCTCACCCAAGGAGGCACTATTTACATTTATGGACGGCATTAACCGTTAGGCTAAGCTTGAGCTACAATGGAGGGACGTTCAAGATATTGATAAAACCTTAAAAGTAGTCGAGTCCCTCATGGAATTTCAAAAGAAGGATAGTACCAAAGACAAGGGCAATAAGCTGTTTCAGGGCAAAGGTGGGGGAGACAGAGTAGGTCTCAACCCAAGGCGGCGGCCAAGGCGAAACCTTCTTCGAGCAACACATCCAAAGGGGATAAGTCGAAGAAGTTTCAAGGGTGTTTCTTATGCGGGGGATCACACTTGGCACGTGATTACCCCACACGTTCTCAATTAGCAGCCATTGCCCAAGACATACGCCAAGATAAGAAAAAATGGGTCACATGCATGAAGCGCTTGGATGCAGTGCATACTAAGTCCGAGACCCAAAAGGGACACTTGTATATGGAGGTTACATTTGCCAACGGCGCAAGTTGGGGGATGCTTGACACCGGAGCTGATATAAGCTACATTAACGAAGGTGTTTGTCCCACAAGATGTTTTGTAGGGGGGGTGTTAAATACAAACCACAAAATTCTTTCGAATTTTGTGAGTTTAGTGAATATACTGTATAATAAGTTGCAGAAATGAAAGAATACAATATATCACAAGTATTTCTGAACTTTTATAAAAGAATGAAATATTACAAAAGCTCACTAGTTTGAATGACCAGCTTCTAACAATTATGTTGAAAACAATAGCTGCTTACTAGAATACGATTTCTAGCTTCTCTTTCTATAAACCTAATTACAGCTACTAACTCTCTAAATATGTATGAAAGTGTTGTTCTGAGAGATATGTGATATGAGATAAGATGTATTCTTGTTGTTAAACTCAGAGTTCTCAGATATCTTACCTCAGTTGCTTTATGTCTATTTATAGACACAGCTTCCATATACTCCAAGCTTCTGTTCTGAGCTGTTTACCAAAAATATCTCTGTAGTTTATTGGTACTTGCAGCTCTGTCACACAACTTTATTCATTATTCATCCTCCCTTAGATGTCAGCCTCTTTATGTGACTTTTCTGGTGTATATTCATTGCACCAGCTTCCATTTTTCTTCCTGGAGTTCCCAAGATAAGATATCAGCAATATATATCTTATCTTTGTGGGATTCTCTAGACATAATTAGTCCAGCTTCAATGAACTTCTTGCTTCAAGTTGTTATAAGTTGTCTCTGCAGTATTTCAACTTGTTGTTTTGTAGGTTTCATGTTTGCGGCTTTGCAGGTTTCATACTTGCAACTTGATGTGTGTGTGTGTGTATAACTTATTTCCTTGAAGCTTCATTCGTAGCCAATCTCTCCTTATTGGACAACCATCCTTATCTTATTTCTACCGTCTTTAGCCATATGTCATCCCTTATGTCAGTGGAAATTTATTCTCTGATGGATAGTCTCTGGTTGCTTCAACATTAGTCTCTGATGAACAAACACTTAGTCTCCGATAGACCTAAACTTAGTCTCTGATAGACCGAAACTTAGTCTCCGATAGACCGAAACTTAGTCTCCGATAGACAGGAACTTAGTCTCCGATAGTTCAGAAACTTAGTCTCCGACAGTCAAAA
>CM025783.1:34606274-34632891 GCA_014636745.2 Centella asiatica
AGTTAAAAACTTAGTCTCCGACAGTTAAAAACTTAGTCTCCGACAGTTCAAAAACTTAGTCTCCGATAGGCTCTTAGTCTCCAATAGACAAAAGCTTAGTCTCCGATGGGCTAATTTTGCTTGATCAACTTTGACATTTGTTGAACTCTCCAAGTGTATTCATTGTAGTTTCTGATGCTTTCCTGCAGTTTCTTGATAGTAGATTCTCATAGTGCATTACTGCAGGTACTTGTACATTTACAAAATTTTAACAATTCTAAGTGTTATACATCATCATCAAATGCTATAATTCCTAACAGAGGGAGTTACCCGATCCCTCGGCTTGAAGTGGACACTGTGCAAGGGCCATTTCAAGGGTGTAAATAGCGGATGGACAGAGCTCGTGGGAGAAGCTCGAGATGTCCCACTTCAAATCGACACTTGGAAAGGTATGGCTAACTTTTCTATTGCTCCTATGGATGATTATGGTCTTGTGTTTGGTATGGAGTTTCTAGATCAAGTTAGGCCAATTCTCGTGCCGGGGAACGATACTATGGTAATCCTACAAGGAGAGAATCCTTGTGTTGTGAAGTTTAAGGGGGAGAAAGAACTTAGCCCGACCCAGCTAAACAAAGGGCTAAGACGTGGGGAACACACCTTTGCTACCATGGTGTTCGAGGAAGAGACACCCACGAAGGAGACGACAAAGGAGGAACCAATCCCGCATGAGATAGAGCCGGTCCTTGGTGAATTCAAGGACTTTATGCCCGATGATTTGCCCAAGGGTCTTCCACCAAGACGAGAGATTGATCATGTCATAGAACTGGTGGAAGGTGTTAAGCTGGTAGCCAAAGTGTCTTAAAACATGTCCCCGAGTGAGCTAGAGGAGCTCAAGGTGCAAATCAAAGAGTTGCTTGAGTCGGGATTTGCGAGGCCTTCCAAGAGTCCATAGGGTGCGCCAGTCTTGTTCCAACGCAAGAAGGATGGGACTCTTCGCTTATGCATAGACTACCGAGCATTGAACAAGCTAACGATAAAGAACAAGTACCCGATTCCTCTCATTGCTGACTTGTTTGACCGTTTACAACGGGCCAAGGTGTTTTCCAAGTTGGATCTATGTAAGGGATACTATCAAGTAAGAATAGCCCCTGGAGATGAGCCAAAGAGCATGTGTAGCAAGGTACGGGTCTTATGAATTTCTTGTTATGTCGTTTGGTCTTACTAATGCCCCAGCCACATTTTGCATTCCCATGCAACGTGTGCTAGCAAATTTCATAGATAAGTTTGTAGTAGTTTACTTAGACGACATAGTCATCTATAGTAACTCTATGGACGAATCAACTCTACGTCAACTCTACGTTTGGTCTTCGAGCCGTTCTCCAAGTCTTGCGAGAGAATCAACTCTACGTCAAACAAGAGAAGTGCTCGTTTGGTTTGAGTGAAGTTTCTTTCTTGGGGCACATCATAGGAGATGGGAAGATTCGCATAGATCTAGCTAAAATTAATGCTATCATGGAATGGGAGCCTCCCACGAAACCAACGGAGTTTAGATCGTTCTTGGGGCTTGTCAACTACTATCGGTGGTTCATTGAAGGGCATTCTGCCATAGCAGCTCCATTAACCGATCTACTCAAAAAGGGATAAGCTTGGAATTGGGCAACCAAGCATCAAACGGCATTTTAAGTGTTGAAGGATGCCGTTACTAGAGAGCCAGTGCTATCTCTCCCCGATTTCGACAAACCATTCGAGGTGTGCACTGACACTTCGAACTTCGCCATAGGAGGCGTTCTTATGCAAAATGGCCACCCGATTGCTTATGAGAGTCGAAAGCTCAATGAGACGGAGAAACGGTGGCCAACTCATGAGAAGGAAATGTTGGCTATAGTTCATTACCTTAGAATATGGGACCATTACTTGAAGGCCGCTACACCCTTCAAGATCAAGACAGACAATCGGGCGATGAGCTACCATTAAAGCCAACAAAAGTTATCTAGCAAGCAGGCACATTGGTTGGACTACCTAGCGGAGTTCAAATATGAGTTGGAGTACAACCCAGGTAAGACCAACCATGTTGTTGATGCATTAAGCCGGAAAGTTTGCCTAGCCCCACTAGCAAGTGCACCGGAAGGGACCATACTCGAGCGCATCAAGGAAGGAGTTGCACATGACCGTCAAGCTATGAGGTTGATAGACTTGGTGAAGCAAGGCAAGACGACATGGTTTTGGCTCGAGGATGGAGTTTTATACACCAAGGGGAACTGTTTGTATGTGCTAGCATGGGACAACTTGAGACGAGATGTTCTTAAGGAACGCCATGACACCCGATACGCTGGACACCCAGGTACGCATCACACACTCGCTTTAGTGCATGAACGGTTCTATTGGCCACGCTTGTGGGAAGATGTGGAGTACTACGTTCACACTTTCCTTGTATGCCAACAAGACAAGATGGAACATGAGAGCCCACATGGTTTGCTATCACCGTTACCCGTCCCGGAACGCCCATGGGATAGCGTTTTGATGGACTTCATAGTTAGCTTGCCCATTTCAGAAGGATGCACCAACATACTTGTTGTGGTGGACCGATTGTCTAAGTATGCTGTGTTCATCCCCACCCCGAAGGAATGCACAACTGAAATAACAGCCAAGCTCTTCTTGAGGCATGTGGTTAAGTATTGGGGACTACCTACTTCGATCGTAAGTGATCGGGACTCACGTTTTACTGAGAGGTTCTGGCAAGAATTATTCCATTTGCTAGGAACGGAGTTGAAGATGAGTACTACCATGCATCCTCAAACGAATGGGCAAACAGAACACGTCAACGGCATTTTAGAAGTGTACCTTCGACATTATGTGGCAGCCAACCAAAAGGATTGGGTCAAATTGCTAGACGTTGCCCAATTCTCTTATAACCTCATGAGGAGCGAGAGTACCGGTAAGAGCCCATTCAAGATAGTCTTGGGTATTCAACCAACAACACCCAAAAACATTATTGGTGGCTACAAGGGGAGTAGTCCACCTGCCTACAAGTTTGCCAAGGATTGGCAAGAAAGAGCTAATGAAGTCGAGCTCTATTTGGAGAAATCGGCCAAGTGTATGAAGAAATGGGCCGATAAAAAATGAACTACCTGGGAGTTTAAAGAAGGACACCAAGTGTTGGTAAAGCTATACGAGCACAGGCGAGTTCGTGGCTTACATAAAGGGCTCATGCGACGGTATAAGGGTCCTTTCACTATTCTCAAGAAGATAGGATCTGTTGCTTATAAGTTGGAGTTGCCAGAAGCTCTTTCCAGGCTACACTTGGTCTTTCATGTGAGCCTACTCAAACTATACCGCAAGGACCTGGACAATGAGAAACAAAACATCTCTATAAGAGCACCCGCTGGGATACGGGAGCACTTTTAGAAGACGACCGAGGAGATCCTTTCTAAGAGGATCATTCGTAGGCAAAATGGGGCAGCAACAAAGGAGTACTTGGTGAAAAGGAGCAGACAACCAATGAGCAAGACTAGCTGGGAGACAGTCGAGAAGCTTTGGCAATTCACCAAGTTACTTAAAGAATTTGAAGCATAAGATGCATCAGGGACGATACGTCGCTAAGGTGGGGGAGGTTGACATGGCCCAAATTTTCTCACATCCGAGAAAGTCATTCTACCCCGCAATTTTGGTGGTTCTTGCTAATTTGGCAAATTTCTACAAAATAATCTAAGTATTGGATTCTAGAAGAATCTAAAATTCTATAGAGAATTCTACACAAATATGAAATTGGGTTTAGAATTCTTTAGAAACTTCTAGAAGCACGTGGAATTATCTAGAAACTTCCGAAAAATGCAGGAACCATATGAAACTATCTAGAATATTCTAGAACAGTGTGGAAGTATCTAGAATATTCTAGAACCGTGTGGAAGTATCTAGAATATTCTAGAACCGTGTGGAAGTATCTAGAATATTCTAGAACCGTGTAGAACTATCTAGAATATTTTAGAACCGTGTAGAAGTATCTAAAATATTCTAAAACCATGTGGAACTATCTAGAATATTCTAGAGCCGTGTAGAATATTCTAGAACTGTATAGAAGTATCTAGAAGATTTCAGAGTCGTGTGGAAGTATCCAGAAAAATCTAGAACTATAGGGTGATTTGTATAGAACTCTCTAGAAGATAGGACACTTCAATACTTGTATAGAACATTCTAGAATCATCAAGTGTTAATACTTGTATAGAATATTCTAGAAAACTCAAAGGCTTGGGAAACCAACTATAAATAGCTCCAAGCCCCTCATTTGTAATGATCCAAGAATTCAATCAAGAATTCAAGTGATTCTCAAGCTCTCTTGTGCTCTCTAAGCTTTCTTAAACTTTCCTCCATTTTCATACCTAACTATTTCATAAGCTTTGCACATTTATAAGGGTTAAGGCTGAGCTAGCATTTTTTGTTCATCGTTTCGAGTGGTAGTTGCCGCACGAATTTGCTAGGAAAAAGAGTAGCCCGTGACATTTGTTTTATGGGATGCAGCACCTTGCGAGGAGAGGATAAAATCAACCAAGGAGTTCCAAGAGCAGTTCCAACCCCTCCACCCACAAGTTCTAAAGACAATGAAAGCGACAATCATGCTATATATGCATTCAAAGAAAATGTGGGGAAAGGATTCATGCATGAGGCCACAAAGTGATCTTGTGCCAACTAACTTCACTTGCTCTCATTCTAATGCATTCCCGGATCCTCCTAGTAGTTACTCGACTGTTGTCCAAGTTTCCCCATTTGATTCAGTCTTCTTTAGAGGTATTAAGTCAGTACTCCAATTAAGATTGATTGCAAAGTAATGATATCCAAATGATTTGCCAAGAACTAATTTCCAATAATCCAATCCTTTATTTTTGCAAACAAAGTGGAGTCAGAGAGAGAGAGATAATGGTATCATGGACCGAAGAAGCTAGTTGCCTCCCGCGATGCCAGTGCTCAAACCATAGACTTGTCTTCTCCCCATTGCTGATGTTATACGAAATCCACTCATTTGCTATAGTGCGCAACTTTAGAATTTTTCTCCATGTCTAAGAGCTCGCCGTTGGGGTATTCACCACCCAAATGCTACGACCCTTGAGAATTTCCTTATTCACCCAAGTAGCCCAGTGAGTGGAAAAGGAGGGGTTGATGAGCTTCCAAAATAGAAACAAATGTTGAGCCTTGTTCCATTAGAGAAGGTTAATCAACCCCAACTCTCCCTCTTTTTTTGGAAGGGTAACTATTTTCCATTTAACTTTTGCGCCTCTAAAATCTGTGGAGTTGCCTTTCCATAGAAAATTTTTGATGATACCATTGATAGTATTAAAAATGGAGGACAGCAACATGAAGTGAGCCGTCTAGAAATGAGCTATTGCATCTAGCACCGATTTAGTAAGTTGTGCTCGACTTGCATAAGAGAGAAACTTGTTAACCCAAGTACCAATTCTAGCTTTGAGAGGAGGAGAGACCATCCACCATCTTTGATGATGGAACTCACTTTAGCGAGTTTTCCAACTCTGAGTTTAAAATCAAAGGATTCGAGGCATTCGTGGAAAGAGGATAAGAAGAGGCCATTTATCAAGCCCAAGACTAATTGAGTCCCCATTTCCAATATTATAACCAATAAAAGGCATTGCAAGATATCTCAACTGAAGCATTTTTTGCCAAATCCAAGAACTATCATTTGGAATATTTGAAGTCCAAAAAACTTTGTCGCTGAGGTAGTAATGCCAAAGCCAAAGAACCCATAGAGATTTATGCTTCGAATTTAAAACAAGAAGAATCTTTGCGATAATTTGAGCTTTGTTTCTAGCTTTGAGGTCAAGGATATTGAGAACCCCCTTCCTTGAAAGGCAACACCACTTTCGACCAGGCCACTTTGGTCCCACTAGAGTTAACAGCCGACCCATTCCAGAGAAAGTTTCTCAAAAGAGTCTGGAATGCATTGATGATGCTAGAAGGGAGAATAAATTGGGTTGTCCAGAAGCATATGATAGCATTGAGAACTGATTTTATCAGTTGAAGACTCCATCTCTCATAAGAGAATAAAGTGGGTTGTCTCGAACCATGTTTCTGTCATCAACTTTAGAGCCAACTTTGATTACTCAAGGTCTTTTAATCACAATGTGGAGGACACTTTGGTCTGGAACAAGTCCCAAGTTGGCAATGTAAAAGTCCAGATGATCTACGATGATATTCGGTCTAGAGGAGAACTGGTCAATTAGGGTGCTACTATTTGGAAAAAACTACCCCCCCCCCCCCCCAAAAAAAAAAAAATTATTTTTTATCATTTGGTTGGCAATCAACAATGGTATGTTTACTGTAGACCGCCATGAAACATTTGGCATTCAAATAGACTATACATGCCTTCAATGTGGAAATCAAAGGGAATCTATTCAGCACCTATTTTTCGACTGTACCTTTAGCTTTCAAATATGGTTTGTTGTGGCTAGATCCTATGGGTGGAAAGGCACCAACACCCCCAGGACTGGTTTTCTCTAGTTAATGAAAGCAAACAAATGTCAACATTCCCAACCGAAAGGTGATCCATCTGGGGCTGATCGTTTGTCTCAACATCATTTGGCGGGAAAGAAACAGAAGATTCCATGGGGAGCACAAGTCCATTCCGAAATCTCTGATAATTGAAGCTTTTTCTATTATCAATTGTAGACTTTCCTCTACCCCCAAGCTCATAAACAAAAGAATTTTTTCTTCTTCATCTCTCTTAGCTTAGTTTTTCGGCCTGTAGTCTAGTTTTGTTTTGTTTTGTTCATATGTCCTTTGTTAGCTTATTGGTGAGCTAGCCATTGTTAGTGTTTATAGTGTTTGCTTGCTAGTCGTTTCCTTGGCTGCTGTTTAGTCTGTTAGTTCGTTTTTGACCCTAGTGCTCTGCTGGGGTATGCCCCTTCTAGCTTGTATCTTGGTTTTCTCTTTTATACAATATTTATTTATTAAAAAAGAATTCTAGCTTTTATTCAATCTACGAGGGGAAGGCAATCTCGAGAGGTGAGTTTTGTTGAAATTGAAGGGAGATCAAGGAACTTTGCAGGCAGACACGTAGTCATGGCTTTTGTTGAAATGCCAAAAGAGAGATGATTTGATTTTTTAGCATCCCTTGCCACATTTGTCAATGAGACATGGCTTTTTGCACTATTGATTACCAGACACGTAGCCTTCGAAAATGAATCCAAGCATTTTTTGATAGTATTAATTGACTGCAGATCTCCTTTGCTGAAACTAATAATATCATCAGCAAAGCTTAAATTGGTTATCTGGGAAGCCTTCCTCCTCCAGTGGTATGAGAAGGAGTTCGACTGGGCAGCTTTGTCCGGTAACAAAGAGAACTTCCATAACTAGAACGAAGAGGTGGGAAGAGAGCGGGTCAAACCTTACCTCGGCCATTTCTTGCCATGAAAGTAGCCACACAACTCACCGTTTACTTTTACAAAGTATCTAGTAGTAGTAATGCAATTTTTAATCCACTAGCAGAACTTGGGAGGGGAAACGAAAGGAAGATAGAATGTCCATCATGGATTTCTAACTGACCATGTCAAACGCCTTCAGTAAATCCAGCTTAATAGCACACCAGGGGTACCGGTAGAGTTTCTATGATAGTTTCTGAAGAGCTCGTGCTATATGGATATTATCGCTTATGGGGGCCTTCCCTTGATAAACGCAGCCTGCCCTTTCGAAATAATGTAAGGCAAAACTGTTTTCATCCTATTAGCAATGATCTTTGAAATACATTTGTAAAGGACATTACAGCATGAAATTGGGCAAAAGTCCATCGAGGAGGGGGTGTCATGTTTGGGAGCAAGGGTGATGGCAGTCGATTCATACCTTTGATAAGAGTCCCTCTTTGAAAGAAGTCCTTTACAGCTGCGGTGAAGTCTTGGCCAGTGATACTCCAAGTAGAGATAAAAAATTGCACGGGAAAGCCATCCAGCTCAAGGCACTTGTTCTTGGGCATGGATTAAGGGTAGACAAAATTTCCTCCGAATCAACTTCGTGCTTTATGTTCTGCGCATTCCTAGGCCTGCAAAAATAATGGAAGATGTCCTCATCAAGGCTGGTCCTATAAAGCAAGAAGTCCTGGCCCAATAAGGATTTGAAATAGTTAACTGCCACTTGCTTCACTTCATCATGCCCATGCATCCAGTTCATCAACATTCTTTAGCTTCAAATTAGGGGATTTGCAGGAGGGGTCAAGTCGACATCATGGATTTCCCCTTCTTCAACAACAGGCTCAAGGGGCTGTTTGAGGATAGATTTTCGGAGGGAGTTGAACAAGAAGGTTCCCCAGCTGCTGAGGCACTAGGCTTTTTACCATGATTCATTGTAGTCCAAGAGTCTAGAGAGGCTTTGGAAGGCAAGGGAGAAGTTGGGTGGTCGGCCACTGCTGGAGATTGTGGTTTCCCACTAGATATAACATCACCGTCCTTAGTTTGGGCCTCACTTGGTTTATCTTGTTTCGGAATCCACTGATAGTTTACCAAGGGGTATTTGATCAAAATGCTAACAAATGTTTTGTAGTGAGCACACGAGGGAGGTCTATGGAGAACTTCCAACTTCACATCAACAAACGTGATATCCTCCCCTTCATTCCCCATAACAATAACTGGAAGTGATTTTGGAATGGTTGTGGGACATCAACCTCAATGCAAATTCTTGCATATGGCAAAGGCTCAAGTTTTTCAGTGAGTTTGTCCAAGAACAGAGGATTCCCCACGCCGCTAGCTAGGTAGTTTAACCCTTCCTCGGTCCAATAAGATAGAGGCACGTTGTGGAATTTTATCCAAAGTGACATTTTGGTGCATTTCTCATCAGAAATTGAAACTCCTCCTTGCCAATGCTTTAAGACCAACAACTTATTTGAGATATACCAAGGCCCCAAGGCGAGAATATTGTCTCTAGCCACGGCCGTGTCAAATTTGAAATCGTAATATCCCTTACAGTAGTAGGATAACCTGTTGGAGGCCAAGATGTCCCCAAATTTTTTTGACAATAGGTTCTACTACCTTCATAAGCAGCCGAGAGTGAAGAAAATGTCCCACTAGGCTGAACTTCCATACTTCTGCTCCTTTCAAGAGGGTGGATTTTGGTGGGAGGATAGCCACATTCCCATCCCTAGCAGCTGGAGGGAAAAATTGGAGAGTGATCTTGTGATTCACCTCATTTGTCACAACTTTGCTCCAAGTCACCTTTTTATTTTCACCACTATCATTGTTGATGAGAGTATGTTGTAGACCAGATTTTGAGTTACCTTTACTGTGAAATTTGTTGCAGTCCTCCAGGGAGAAGGCCTTCGACTTTATGAACTCAAGTAGCAGGGCATTCTTCTTCCTTTCTTCTACAGCTTCCAGCCTCCCTAGCTAGAGTTGGTTTGCTGCTTTGAAGATCTGAGTGATAGAGTCCTTACTAGGGCCAGCCCTAACTAGCTCGGCAGGAGGATTTGAAGAAGCCCCAGAGTCTAGTTCCATTTTGCGTACCAGATTTGAATCGTAGTCCTCATTTCCAAAGAGGGAAGCACCGAACTGATTAGATCTGTTACAAGAATCATCCGAGGCGGTACCATCAGCGAGGTAGTCAAAATCAGGCTTATTGAATGGGTTGCAAAGCAGAAAGGGGGGTTTGATGGAGGATTGGCTACAGTGAAGAACAAAGTTGGGGAAGAGCAGCTAGACGGTGGAAGAGAAGGGGGAGAAACGGAGGATTTTCAGCAAGGGTTGAGGGAGGGTAGAGAGGGTGAATTGCATAGTCTTTGTCCACAACCCATTGTGTTGATGGATTTTTACAGATAAATTTATATTGTGAAATTTGTGTTATATTCATTTAATTATTAGATTTCATTTTTTTCATAATTTTTGATTAAATCATATCGATCAATTATGGTATTGATCAATTATAGTAAATTAGCCGATTATGTTTATTATTAATTTGATTATAATTATTTTAATTAAATAGGTTTAATTAGTCATTAAGATTATAATTAATTTAATTGTAATTATTTTATTATAGATTATTTTTACTCGGTTGCATAATTCCCTTTTTTTTTTAAATTGATTGGATTAATAATATTATTATTTGTCTTGTAAAATTTAGAAGAAACCTTTGGTTATTATTTATGGATAGAATTATTTCAAATGTAATTAACTAGATTTAAATATAAGGGTGCAGCTCTTGAGGTTGGAAAGAATACTAAAAAGTCTAATTGAGGGATGAAGGCTAATTAATCTTTGTACTCTTCTTGTGTATTAATATATAAGGATAGATAGATTGGGATCATAAAATCTAAAAGAAACAGAAAACAGTTGACCATGTCCGTGATATTACCATTGGTTACAAACATCACGTAATAAGCAACTTAAGGTTTGCAAACTTTAGTTACTGTTTAGTGTATTTCTCTGTGCTAGTTCCTTCTATAGTTTTGTACATCAAACTGAGCAACTAAAAACTCTTTTTTCTACACGCCACCAAAAGTATCATACAATAATTCTTTAGAATGGTCTAGTAAGGCACCTTATCCAATGCAAACGATGCTTCTTGATCGGTTCTCAACGAAAATATTCCTCAACTGCTATGGTTGTAACTTCCTCTCTATTGTGTCACATCCTTAATACACAAATTTGCAGCCGGATGTGCAATGCTCCCAACTCTCAACAATTCAGTTAGTGCATCGTTATATGGATTGATGTTACAACAAAAATTTGGCGATAGGTTTTTCTATTTACTGAAACAAAAGATTTAACACCCATCGACCATTTGACAGCCTCCTTAGGAGCAGGCATCTGATGCTTCAAAGCTTTTCTCGAGCAGATAGGAAAATTTTGGGTTCATTACCCAATATTAGCATTACCCCTTTGAAAGTAATTTTTGTTGAACCAGTTGGAACGAAGACAATTGCCATGTAAAATTAGATAAATGACGAATGCCACATATGCAGCAGTGCCAGCACAAACAAAAAACCCAAATAGCATCCCCTGAACTTCAGAAACGAAAAAATCCAGCAAAAGATACCCATTGATCACCATCACCAAGGCAGCCACAATCCACGCAACTCTCTACAGAAAAATTAACAGAAATTAAGAGGCAAATAAGGAGAGGGTCATGTAGTCAACTTTATAAAGCACTCTGATCTTTGCAACCACAGTTCTAAAAAGAAAATGTGAAGAAAAAAAAAAAGAGCATCCAAAACAATGAAAATTACGCAATTTTCATATTCCAATTTTAAGCTAGGAGAAGGGTTTTTAAGGTTTCACGGAAAAATGTTCACCGGAAATAAACCGAAATGTGAGGAGTGGAAAAAGGGAAACGAAGATACATAATTAGCATTAAAAATGAAAAAGAAAACAAAAAGGCTACTTAAATGAAAAGGAATTTATCATCTATATACAAGTTACTAACACATATACACTGGTTTATGGTTAGATACCCAAATTAACTACAAACACTGACCTTGAGCAGCAACCACGCAAACCTGCAAATTTATAGATTTCACCACAAACAAACATTGACATTGTGGTTATGATTATTATTATTACATTGAATGTCATAACCATTTTCATAATGCCCCAGAAATGCCCTGGGGCGTTCTTTGTTGTCATATCTTTCATCTTTGCTCTCTCTAAGGTGGGATACATACATTTTGACAAGGTAGACAAGTGCATGCATTTTTTCTTAGGTTTTTCAAGTGAGGCCATCATATATATCAAACAAGTTTAAGCTTAAAGTCCAAAATTAAAAGTCAAGCAATTTGACCCCACGGACACAGAAAGTCTTTAAGAATTTACTTCTTACATTACATAGACTCGATTGGATTTTAAAATTATCTTCTTGTCAAGTTTTACATTTCCACTAAAACAACTTCAACACTTCTCCGGTAAATTCTTTAGCTTTGAGTTTTTCTTTTTGGCTCTGTAAACATGTGATTACTCACTTCCATCTAAGTGCAAAAATTTGGGAATGACATGCATGAAACAAGTTCATTTGGAATACAGTCTGTGTAAAACGCCAACAGTGTACGAGAAATTTGTAAATAACTTGCATATCTGAGGTGCACAAAAACTCACCAAAGGGATAGGTTCGCCAAAGTCTCCATCCATGATTAAAACTAAGACAATTCACAAAGTATGATAGATTCAAGGGCTCTAGCGCTCCTAATAGTTAATTCTGTGAGAGTTACTTAGAAAGGTTGGATAAACCGGTTGATCCTAGTAAGGGAGCAATTCAGGTGAATATCTTACCTCTAGAAAAGGTCCAATTTTGAAAACTCCCATGACCTGCTCCTTGGCCACCAATGTAAGAAGTGGAATAAGCGCAAATGGTATCTGTATGGACTGAAGCACATTAAGCCATTCATTCAGGATGTCAAGTGAAGCTTCAGATTTATTAAAGATAAGAGCTACAATTATGGTTGGCACAATTGCACAACTTCTTGTGATCAACGCTCTCAGCCATTTTCTCAAACGAAGGTTAAGGAAACCTCCCATTATGAACTGTCCAGCATAAGTACCAGTTATAGTACTACTTTGCCCAGCTGCCAATAATCCAATACCCCAAATATAAAGAATTGGAAATGATCCCCCGCCATACTTTAATTGAAGATACTGTCCTGCATTTACAAGGCCAATACTATTGGCCTGTTTAGTACCGTAGAATCCCTTCGCGAAAACAGTTGTAACAAACAAATTGATCACGAATGAGACAAAAAGGGCAGCAGAAGACTCAATTGTATAGTAATTAACTGCCTCTTTCACCCGCGCTTTCTTGCTTGGATCAATATTTCTAGACTGTACTAAAGCTGAATGTAAAAATACATTGTGGGGCATGATAACACATCCTACAACTCCAACAGCCTGTCGTATTATTCTTGAGCTAAGTTTTGGTACCAAAAGCCCTGCAAAAATCATTGGTCCCATAATTATTTGGTGTGAACAAAGTAATATTGTAACAAAAAAGAGCACTAAGAAGTTGAGACACATCAGAAAACTAACCCATCAAAAGTTCCTTTCCACTAGGCTCGGTATAAGCAAACATCCATGCAAAAGAGAGTCCCATGGTTGAAATAAGAACTGCAAAAACAGCCTCCAACTTCCTTACTCCATAATTCTCGAGAAGTAAAAAAATGAAACTGTTCCAAAGGTAACATAAAACCAATCTAACATCATGAATATCCACAACTTGTGGGCAGGATATTTTGAAACAAAGGAATAACTTTCATAACAGTGAAAGTTGCCAACTACTACGAATAAGATGTTGAGTTCGAAGATCCAAAGATGTAAAAGAACCAGATATGAGTGAAGTTGAAATTAACAAAACCAGAATTGTTCGTAGTATAATTAAAAGGAAAGGAACAACTTTGACGACTAAATAGAAGACTTGCCTAAAATATTCAACAACCGAATCAAGTTTCATATGGCGCAAACCGTTGCTGTTAAGTCCAACTTGATCTACCGGTACAGATTCACAACAATTACCTTATTTTGACAAAATCCAAGTTTGATGTATAAAACAAAAATGAAAAGGCTCATACTAAAAATCAGATTAATTGTGGCTAGCTTTGTTCAGATTCAAACAATGAACTCTCATCTCAAGAAAAGATAACTAATAATCTACGGTTGTATATTCCTACATTTTCTCATCAAGCATACACAGAAAGCAAAAGTTCAAGTCAGGAAAGTAGATTACCAATCAGAAGCAGTGATTACAACTCCAGCCCAAAGGGGCAAAACCCCACGACTAAGAATCTGAATAGCAATAGCACTCCCAATCACCTCCTGAATATCAGCCCCAATCAAAGCAACCTCCGCCATAAACCATAACAACAACCCGGCCCATCTCGGATATTCCTCCCTGCACAGCTCCGCCAAGTGCCGACCCGTTGCCACCCCGACTCGAGCCGACAATAGCTGGATCAACAGACCCATACCCGTTGCCCACATCAACAACCACAACAGTGAGTACCCTGCAATTGCACCGGCTTGCAAATCCCCTTCAAGGTTTCCCGGATCCAGAAATGCTATGCTCATCAAAAAACCCGGCCCGGTAAACAACCACAGCTTCTTCCATGAAAAAGGAGGCGTCACCGCGTAATCAAAATCCTGATTCGATTCAGATTCTAAATCGAAGATCAGGATCTTTTCTCGAGATTCGAACGCTACTTCATCTTCAAATTGATTGGCCTTTGATGGCGGTGGCGCCGACAAAGAGTCCGGAGGTAATAGACGGCGGGCTTCTTCGTCCTTGGTGGTTTCGTTCGTGTTGTTTTCCGGCGCAGCTAAGCTCATTATATGATTTTCCAGCAATCACGTCGCCGGGTTATATATTTTGCCGGCAACGTAATCTACGAAGATGGAAAAGTTATAATCGCAGATGCGAGATTGATGATCTGCTGGGCCGGTGCTTTATATGTAGATTTTGTTCAGTGTTTCTCAATACTGTATTCAGGCTAGAAGCCAATCGCATTTTGACAGGTGTGAGGAAGTACTAGCAACCCACGTTTACCAAGAGGCCAGACGGCATCAGATTCCGGGTAGTATCTGAGACCATCTCAAAAATTGTTGAATATTAAAATTATTAACAAAGTACTAAAATTTTTACATATCAAAATTTGAAGATCTAAATCCTGATACATATATCGAAATAGGCTAATTATTTTTTAATAGACTTTCTAATTAAGGATAAATTTGATACTTGAGATTAATTCTAATGTATCACATAATATTTTATCCGATTTTCATACGAAAATGTTGTCCATTAAGATTTTTGCTATGAGAAATATGGTGGATGGAAATTAATGGAATGATGTGGCACGATTCAAAATCTTTGTAGCAGGAGATTTATAATGATGTATCAATAAATCTCATCCATGATTCTTATCCAATTTAGTTTTCAAATTTTATAAATAATAAATGTCGAAGTTATTTAGTTTTAGCTACCGATAAAAGTTAATATATACTAGTAGAGAAGTATGTGTACGGCACGAATTTTTATTTTTTAATTTTCTTTTTAGTATTTTGTTAATTTTTTTCTTTTTAATGTTTTAATATAATTTTTCTTTTATGGGTGATATTTTCATGTTTTACACTTTATTTTCATATTTTATTATTTTATTATTTTATTATTGTACAATTGAAATGTGAAAATATTATGAATTGATGTAATATTCAGCTTAAATATTTATTTCTCAATTAACTAAAATACATATTTGACGTTTTCTTCATTTTATTATTATCATTGTTCTAAGTAAAGTTGAGAAAGAATTAATAACGATGTTCAATTGGCCTTCTCGTATCCTATAGTGACGGTGCTTCCTTGTCTGAAACCTACACAAATGCCCTCCGGTGGTGACTAGAGTAAGACACTTCCAGTATGAGGATTAGTGAGGGACCTTTTAGATAGAAAGGTATGAGCAATCAGTGATTTGAAGTGTATAATGTGTGTACCTTGTTCCTTATAATTGTGAGAACCCGAATAAAAAAAATATAGGAATATGCTGTTTGAAGAATTTATTTATAATGTGTATGAATATTTAATTCATATATTAAAGGAAACTTCTATCTCTATGTGATGTTTGGATTAATTACTTTAAAGGTGAGCCAACAATTTTTATTAAGATTCACTAAAATAATAAAAATATATTTTAACTCAAATCGTAAGTAATTACTTAACCAAACGTAAATAAAGAGATAAGTATATTTAACACTGTAGGGGGATAGCAGTGGCGATTTTTGACAAGGGACTACCATATACTAATAGAATAATCATATTATATTTGATAGTGAGTTGCATGTAAGCCAGCAGCTGCTAGAGCAAACTCAAGCTGTACGCTCTAATTATAATTTTTAAAGATATTTCTTATGGAAGGCTCGATACTTGAGACACCAATGAGAGAAGGATTATTGTCCAATAAATTATCGACTATTACAAAGAATTGGATGATATTTTGGCACCGGCCAAATTAGCTAATCCCTGCACTTTTAATCATATTACTAGAGAATATAACCAACGGCTAATATCTATCTACCAAATAGATCCAACTGCTCTTGTTTCTTTTAGAATGATATAAATACCTCACTTAAAGTACAACACTAGCTCATTTCCATAAATTTCTATCCGGTCAACCACTCATATAAAATTTAAGTCTTACTTCTTCCAAAAGCAATTGTCGTTTTCAAGAACAACCAACCTTTTAACTTCTTCTTTAAAGTTGAAAGATGTAAGACCACTATATTAAAGTTCTGCTCTTTTCCTATTCTGTTATGTGCTTTTTATGTTGTAAATACTTTATTTATTCACTTCTAAAAGCATGATTTTAAACGTGCATATAAAGGTATTAGTATATATCCTAAAAGTCATCAAAAGAGAAAATAAGATATACTAATGAACAACCAGTTTATTAAATTGTTATTATTATCAGTTATTAAAACTAGGTAAAGACACCATGCTTATGTCATGACCAAACCAAGTTTTTCTTAAGATAACAGTCGTATGTAAGGATAAGAATAAGGAGGAAAACCCAAACTTGTCCATCCTAAGGATAAAACAAAAGATTATAGTGATATCCTTGATTATATGTAAATAATTGATAAGAAACATGCAAAAATGCTTAGTCTCCGAGAGACAAAAATATTAATATCCGACAGGCAAAAATGCTTAGTCTCTGAGAGACAAAAATGTTAGTCTCCAATGCGCAAATTTTCAGTCCCTGATAGGCTTAACTAATAATATCCCCTGATGGAGTATACTTTGGCGGTAGTTAAATGAATTACTGATGAGTTTGGCTCCAATCAAGTAACTTTGGCAGTAGTCAAATGAATTATCGACGAGTTTGGAGCTAATCAAGTGACTTTGGCAGTAGTCAAATAGATTATCTATGAGTTTGGTGATGCTACCCAAAGTTAGGCGCTAGAACACTACCGCGACTTTGGCGCTTTATAAAATGTAGAGTTTGGTGCTGACTTGTTGAATTAGGCGATGAACAAAGTTTATCCCCTGAAGGAAAAATTATTTCTTGACGGGCAATTTATCCCCTAACGGACAATTTATCCCCTGACGGACAAATTATCCCCTGACGGATAGTTTATCCCCTGATGGGCATTGTAACCCCTGAAGAGTAATTTATCCCTTGATGGGGAGTTCATCCCCTGACGAGTAATTTATCCCCTGACGGACAGTTTATCCCATGACAGGCAGTTTATCGCCTGATGAGCAGTTTATCCCGTGACAGATAAATTATCCCCTAACGGGTAGTTTATCCCGTGACGGACAAATTATCCCCTAACGGGTAGTTTATCCCCTGATGGGCAATTTATCCCTTGACAGGTAGGTTACCCTGATGGGTAATTCATCCCTAACGGGTAATTTATCCCCTGACTGTTATTCTAGTCACTGATGACCACTTTTATGTTCCAATGACTACCCACTAATGTGTAGTTTATCTTTAAGGTGAAAGATGTTATTACTTAAGGTAATAATAAATAATTGATAAATTTCAAATAATAGCAAGTAATGTATAAATTCATCTAAGTCGAATTTGGTTAATAGGTAATTAACCTATAACCTCCGGAGACTCAAAATGAGTTATATAGGAGCTTGCGAATAGCCAAATATCAGTCTGAAAAATCTTTTGGACTTGATTAGAAGTTTAAAGGCAAGTTCATTATCTCAGATGTCCAATTAAAATATTTAAAATATAAGGACATCAGATGTGTGCCTCTTCACACCTATATCCCAAACATGAATTGTTCATAACAGGGTCAATGTAAATGTTTTACAGAGTGCTCTCGTTCACAAGTAATTTGATTTAAGAGTAACTAAGGATAAAGGCAAGTATATACTCATTATATATTTTTCATTGAAAACGTATTATCATTCATTCGATATACGTAGGTAACCAATGCTACACTTTATCTTATGCAAGTTCAATATCTTCATGAATAAGTAACGTATGATTCATTGATCTGACGTACATGAAAGATGTTGTATTAGAACTGAATATTCTTTGGGCGGTTGTTAGCTATTTCAAATTCACTAACACGCCAAAGTAAATCCCATATGGATATAGAAGATTTATTTCTTACCACATACTTGTAAAGTATATCTATGTGGGTAACTAAAGGCTAGTGGGTTGCATCCGCCTGACACCCCAACCTAAGATTAAAGGGAATGAAAACCGAGACATCGGTAATCGGACCCTTGCAGATAAAAGATCTCTGCATTGACTATATATGTCATTATGATGAAGTCAAACGATGGTCAGGCTGGTCAGTTGATGCACCATTTGATGAAGAGAGTCCTAAGGGCATGTGTTGTTGGGTTTCGTACCAACAAACGTAGCGGAAAAATACGGTTTAAAATAAAACAAAACGAAACCCAAACCCGAGGATCTATGCGAAACAGTTTAATACAGATAGTTCAAGATTTTACCGATTAAAAGTGCGAATCTGAAACTTTGGTGAAGGTGTTGATCGTCTCCAAATCTTTAACGCAACCCAACTGGACAGCGTCTCTACGGTATCCACACGAACACCCGCGAACCGTCTTACGATTCGAGCAAAGAGGATAACAGTACTAGCTGTAAATAATCTGTATCTCTTTTATCTCTCTTAACCTCTCTTATGAGCGGCTACGTCAAAACGTTGGTTTTTCAAGAGAAAAATTCTATATCTGTCTCTCTATATCATAGAATAGCTGATATATCATATATATATAGCCTTCTATAGAGTAGATTCCAAAACCTAATCTAATTAGGAGATTAGAATCCGAATCCTATATTCATTAGATATATATTTAATCAAGTCTCACTTAATTAATATATGTACAAATAAATATATATTCGTATTTCCTTCCAAATGACTCTTCTTCATACAGATTATATATATATATATATATATATATATATATATATATATATATATAATTTAAAGTCATGATTTAATTAAATCAATCTTATTGATATATTAAAATCATTGACATTTAAATTATATCTCCTTGACGAATGTTCTATGTGTGTGACCCTATAGGTTATTATTACGTTGGCAATAATTTTAAATCATATTATAAAATTATAAACAGTGAGCGGCATCTAGTAATACATCACTGTTACCCAAGTAATAATAAAGTCATAGATTCGACGTTACCTTTTGTGACCAATGTTTCAATGTAATTTAATCCTTTTAACCATGATATCTAAAATTAAATTCAAGGCATGGATGTGTCATCCTCTTCATAATTTAATCTCAGTTTTCTTGATCAATGAGTAAACTATATGAAACAAATCTCTATTTGAGCATGGCCATGCATTTCATAGTTTCACTCAATCAAGAGGCCTATAGATATCACCCCTAATTTATAGGAGGGTTAAATTCCATCTACATCATTCCCATTTCTCACATAACTCATTATGCATCCAACAATCACCTTTATCGTCCACCCGGTTAAAGGTGACTTTTGATAATGTCAAAACGCATAACTCCTTATGTAGAAATGTCATGACTTCAGGTCGAAGGACCATTACATCATTGTCACTATGAGAATTACTTATGACACATAGCATAACGCTCCATGTAGAATTCTCATGGTGGGTCTATCCAGTACTATGTTCTCTAACATGTACCTATGTATCAACTTAATATATCTCGTATATATTTATGACCAATGAGATATAGCCATCAGTTAATCCACATACTAGTCTTAATGTATTATTGTTGTCCCACTGACAATGATACTCGACTAGGGACATTTAAGAATAATGATACTTTACATACTTATATGATCTCATATTCAAGTCACATACTTGAATCCATATAATTAGTATCATTCTTCTAAGGACATTTATTATGTTAACATTTATATTACGCAGTAAATAAAACATAATAAAAGTAATTATCATTTAACCAAAAAAAAACATAACATAAACATGGTGTCACAATCATTACATAATTGGCCACTAGGGCATACACTCTAACATGTGTGTCAAACATACATATATATAAGGCGCATGAGAAGTATTCAAGATTCTTTCAAGTAAAGGGTCAAATCCCTCACTATCATTTGGGGACCCTGTAAGCTATGTTGTTCCAAGTCTATCATGAGGTGTCAATGTGACAACCCCAATTTCCCCTATCGTAAGCCAGAGTCGTTATTGTATTATCAACTGTTACAACCCCGGCTTTCAACGAAACATTGGGCCATCAATTGGTACAAAAGAACTGTCATATAGATAACTTTTTCCTTATAATATTGATTAAAATAGAGTATACTCAGTATTTATTACAAATATTGTCTTGAAAGATTCTAGCAGCGGAAAACATCTTTCTATTACAACACCAAAAACCGAAAACATGTTAACGAGCCCTTAACACTAGTCGTACTGATATTGATACATACATCCTTTCCTTACTCTTGGAACTTTCTTCTTTCTCGTGTTTAATTGAAAGAGAATCAAGCAAGTATGAGCGATAAAAGCTCAACAAGTAATATGATATAGGACAGTTGAAATGAATGAGAATTTTGTAGCTAGTTATGAAATACAGTCTCCAAGGCAGATCTTATTGCATATGAATAACATTAAGAATTCATACTGTTGGATTCCTATCGTTGGTGGGAAGAATTTACATTTTTAGATAAAAAAAGATTAGAAATTTCATGCTCTAAATAAAGAATATAGTTCATATAAGCACTTGACATCTTTCAAAACTTTACTTACTCGATCACCTTAACTTTGTTCAGCACAAAGGCTTACTGTTAGATATAAAGGATGATGATGATGTTTAGGGAATAATTCTGCATCTGTAAATACTCAAGGTATTCTATAAACCTTAGTATATTTGCACAAGTTTTTCATCCACTGATGAATGACTTGGTCATCAGCAGATGGTCTACACAACACTGGGCGAGTCATCAGTGATAACTTGAACGGGCTCGACAGTGTCAAGGAATGACTATTTTACTTAAAAGAAGATGAGTATTCTGCACAACAGACATTCCAGGCTAAGCCAACAGAGTATCAATGATCAAAAGTACAAGTATTTTTAAGGGAATCAATGAAAAGAACCCATCAGGGGAAGCCTAAAAATACTGCGTCAGGCGATGACTTCGTCAGGGGAACTCGTCAGGGGATGACCTAGTAACGGGAAGCCATCTGAGAAAGGCATTAGGGGATGACCTCGTCAAGGGAACCTATCAGGGGAATCACTCTTATGTTCAGACTTTGGTGACAGCATATCTCCCGATGAGTTTGGCGATGGCTAAAAATCACTTTGGCGACAGATTATCTCGCAATGAGTTTGGCGATGGGTAAAAGTGACTTTATAAAACCTAACATTTAGCGATAGTCATTTTTATCCACTGACGACGAGTTTGGCGATGGCTAAAAGTGACTTTGGTGCTAGTCATTTTTATCCACTGACGACGAGTTTGGCGATGACTTAGATTGCCCGACAAGTTTGGCAATGACAAAAAATCAACTCGTCAATGGAACCCTTCAGTGGATAACAAGAAGGTCATAACATCAGTGGATATTGAAGCACTGATCAAGTCTCCATCAGGGCTTGACATCAGTGGACAACGAAGCACTGATCAAGTCTCTATCAGGGCTTGACTTCGGTGGATAATGAAGCACTAATCAAGCCTCCATTAGGGGTTGACATCAGTGGATCCAGAAGCACTGATCAAGTCTCTATTAGGGCTTGGCATCAGTGGATCGTTATGACCTAATCCACACGTCACCAGGACTTACATGCAAATTATTGATACTTGGCACAGAAGCAAGGGGTATAACTGGAAAGATATTCCTTGAAGTTTGGTTATCCAATAACAACTCTCGAGCATTAAATACATGCAGATCAAGGGATGAAAAAGAAGCAACAAAAGCCAACAATAGTCTGACACACTACTCCGAAAGGACCTTGATATGACATATTGCGACTATGTTGAAAAAGCAGCATGTCTAGCACGTGAGTTCATGTTAGAGATAAATGATGATGATGGTGATATAATAAATTGTGCAACTGTAAATACTTGAGGTATTTTATAAACCTTAAGATCAGCACAAGTTTTGCACTCACTGATGATACACTTATTCATCAGTGGATGGTTAATAACTTCACAAGGCAAGTCAGAAAACAGAAACATTCAAAGGACTTGACAAAGTGAAGAAGAATGTCTGATGCTACTTGTAAACAGTCAAAGTATTCCGCACATCAGAAATTCTAATCAAAGTTACGTTGATTAAGTTCCATCAGGGGAACCCATCAGGGGGAACCCATCAGGGGAACCCATCAGGGGGAACTCATCAGGGCATGACGAAGGCAGACCAACCCGTCAGGGAAACACTTCAGGACATGTCATTGTCAGGCAAACCAATCAGGGTAACCCGTCAGGGGAAATGACCAATATGACATCAATGGAAGCCATTAGTGTATGCCGTCAGTCATAACCATCAGGATCAAGAAGCACTGAGTGAAACTCAAGTGAAGGTTGAAGCCCTGATCCAGTCAATAAGCATCAGGGGATCCAGAAGCACTGATCAAAGTTCGTCAGGGTTGGCAGTCAGTGGATCGTTGTGACAGCATGCACCTGTCATCAGTTCTTACACGGAAATCAACGTAACGTGTTACAGAAGCAAGAAATTTCAACTGGAAAGATATTTCTTGAAGTTTGTTTATGATCCAATGAGAACTCTCATGCATTAAATGCACATAGATCAGGGGAAGAAAAGTAGCAACAAAACATGCAGTAGTCTGACACATAAAGTTTCGATGTGACATACTTGCGGCTAAGTTGAGAAGAGCAGCACGTCTCAAGCACGTGATTTCATCTCACTTATTTATCATATAAGCAACGGAGCTCTCATTACAAAAAAGACAGTGATTGAATCTATCCAACAGATCAAACAAACGCTGAAGCACACAAACACTAGAGAGAAGCTTTGTAATACATCTTGAGAGAGATATTTCAAAGAAAGTTAGAAGCTAGTGAGTGTGAGAAGCTGTGTATTTAAGCACAGAATTTGTAGCTGTAAATCACATTTGTGATTATACAGATTTCCAGAAAAACCCCAAGTTTTAATATAACTATTTTAACTTAAATCTGTGTGTTCATTTCTTATAGTTTTTCTGTTTGTTACAACTGTTTTCCAGTAAGCACCTCTAAGTTTAAAAGAGTGAAAAGTTTCAGGTGTTTGTATTCACCCCCCCCCCCTTCTACAAACACTTGTGCTTATATTGCACTAACAATTGGTATCAAAGCCTCTTAGCAGATTTCACTTGCTAAAAACGATCATTATCTATGGCCAACAAAGCTGGAAACAGTAAAGTCCCCATGTTGGAAAGGGGCAAATACTTCTTCTGGAGACAAAAAATGATAATTCATCTTAGAGCTATTAATGATGAATATTTGCAGATTTTAGAAGAAGGACCTCACGTTCCCAAGAAGCTCATTCCTATAGAAGTCGTTAATGGAGTTAGTATTCCTGAAAAGCTTGTCCCAAAGACAACTGACGAAATGACGATAGAGGAAAGAGAAAAGGTGAAAAAGGATTTTAAAGTCACTGGGATCTTGTATAATGGTCTAGACGATGATATGCTGAATAGTATCATGAATCTTACCACGTCTAAATCTATATAGGATACCATACAAATCCTTTGTGATGGTACTGAGGAAGTGAGGAAAAATAAATTGCAGCTGTTGACACAACAGTATGAGTGGTTCACAATCAAAAATGGTGAAACACTTACTGAAATGTTTGATAGATTCAACAGGTTGGTAAATGACCTGAGATTATATGGGAAGGCATATGCTAACAAGGATGTGAACAGAAAGTTCATGAGAGCCCTTCCCATATCATGGGATCCTAAGACAACAGCCATCAGAATCCAAGGACATGAATCTTCTAGACTTGGATAGGCTTTATAGCACCCTAAAGACATATGAACTTGAGGTTCAACAAAGATCTGAAATGTTAGGGGATGCCAGAAAGCTTAAATCTGTAGCCCTGATGGCTGCTACGAAGGACAAACAAGAAGCAAGGCCAAGTGTCTTGATGAAGCAGCAACTAGAAGATGCTGACATAGAAGGGGACAAAGAAGCTGACTTCAAGGAGGAAGAATATACTCCAGAAGAGTTAGAGGAGCTGGATGAAACCATGGCCTTTCTTGCAAAAAGGTTTTCCAAGCTGAAATTCCAAAAGCCTTCGGGATCTAAAAGATTTTCAGCAAGGAAACCTAGTAGCACTAAAAACTTTATTGACAAATCAAGAATAAAGTGCTACAAATGTAATGAGATGGGTCACTTTGCAAATGAGTGTCGCAAGGCCACAAAAGATGGTGAATCCAGAGACAAAGAAGCTGTTATGGATTACAAGAAGAAATACTTTGACCTTATTAATGCAAACAAGAAGGGAAAAACATATATAGCAGAGGGAAAGGACTGGGTTGACTCTGATGAGGAAGAAAATGAAGAGTATGTCAACCTAGCCCTGATGGCCTCATCCATTGACAGTAGCAGCTCACAGGGAAAGATCAAAAGCCGTCAAATCTAGTTTCTAGATAGTGGCTGCTCAAGGTATATGACAGGAAACAAAGCCCTGCTCACAGAATTCCAAGAAAAGGCTGGTCCAGTAATTTCATTTGGTGATAACAGCAAAGGACTAACTCTTGGTTATGGCAAAGCAGCAAATGGGAGTGTCTCATTTGAAAATGTAGCACTGGTTGATGGGCTCAAGCACAATTTGCTAAGCATAAGTCAACTAAGTGACAAAGGATTCATCACTTCCTTCAAAAGAGATCAGTGCCTAATCTCAATGAAAGTGATGGGAAGCTGGTTTTGTCAGGGATAAGGAAAGGAGATCTCTATGTTGCTGATTTTAATTCAGCAAGTGGAGAATCATGTTTCTACAGCAAGGCTACTCCTGATGAAAGCAGACTATGGCACAAGAAGCTCTCTCACCTGAACTTTAAGTCAATTAATGATCTAGTGAAGAGAGAGTTGGTAATTGGACTACCCCAAATGGAATTTATCCAAGAAGGATTATGTTCAGCCTGTCAACAAGGGAAGCAACGGAAATCATCCTTTGTCAGCAAGGAAGCCACTATGATCAAAGATCCAATTCAATTGTTACATATGGATCTCTTTGGCCCTGTCAACATAATGTCAGTGTCAAAGAAAAGATTTGCAATGGTCATTGTGGATGACTACACTAGATACACTTGGGTAAAGTTTCAGCATGCTAAATCAGAAGTATCTCAACAAATTATTGACCACATCAAGAAGGTGGAAACAGAATCAGGGTCAGTGGTTAGAATGTTGAGAACTGATAATGGAACTGAATTCAAGAATGCAGCTGTTTAGGGATTTTGTGTGGAGAAAGGCATAAATCATACATTTTCTGCTCCAAGGACTCCTCAACAGAATGGTGTAGTGGAAAGGAAAAATAGATTCTAATAGAAGCTGTTAGGTCAATGCTAGCAGAGGCAAAGATTCCCACCTATTTTTGGGCTAAAGCAATTTTCACTATATGCTTTACTCAGAATAGATCACTAATCAATAAGGCTCACAACAAGACACCATATGAGCTAATGATAGGGAGAAAGCCAAGTATCAAGTTCCTCCATGTTTTTGGATGCAGATGTTTTGTTCTGAGGAATTTTGGTGAGAACTTAGGAAAATTTGATCCAAAAGCTGATGAAGCAATTTTCCTAGGTTATTCTCTGTCATCCAAGGCCTTCAGGGTTTACAACAAAAGTCTTCAAGTGGTGATGGAGTCTATAAATGTAGCTTTTGATGATCAAGAAATTTCTGGGCTTGAAGACCCTGGTTTTCATGAAGAACTCAGGTTTGAAAATGAAGATGATATTGATTATCAAGAGAATGAAGCCTATGAGTGCAGACAAATGGAGAATTTATTCATTCCTGATGTCAATCCAAACAATGTAGAACCCCCCCTCAGCAGATAGAGTTAATTTCTTGGACAACAGATCAGGGGATACTTCATCAGGGGATCATTCATCAGGACATGCACCATCAGGGGATAACTTGAACCTTGAATTTTCCACTAATTCAGGGGGAGAGTTTTTAGAAGCTGGTAGCACAGGCTTAGGGGGAGGAGATGATACTCAAGCAAGCTCATAAAGACACATCGTCAATTCCAAATGGGCCAGAAGTCACACAACAGATCTGATTATTGGTGACCCAAGCAAAAGAGTGCAGACCAGGAAAGCAACATCTAATGAATGCCTATATGCGTGCTTTCTTTCTCAAATTGAGCCAAAGAAGTTTGAAGAAGCTGTTCAAGATGCAGACTGGATCTTGGCAATGCAGGAAGAGCTAAGTCAATTTGAAAGGAACCAAGTATGGAAGCTTGTACCTAAGCCCAAAGATAGGATCATAATAGGTACTAAGTGGGTATTCAGAAATAAGATGGATGAAGCTGGCATTGTTGTAAGAAACAAAGCAAGACTGGTTGCAAAAGGATATCTTCAAGAAGAAGGGATTGATTTTGATGAGACCTTTGCACTAGTAGCCAGACTTGATGTGAAGACCCCGATTTGTAAATCAATTTCGTTATGAAATCTAATTATTTTTGCTTATTTTTTTTTTTATGAAAATTATTTTCTTATAAGTTGTGAATATTGAA
>CM025783.1:34657371-34740538 GCA_014636745.2 Centella asiatica
TGGGTTGATAATCCCCGATGGGTTGATAATCCCCGATGGGTTGATAATCCCCGATGGGTTGATAATCCCCGATGGGTTGATAATCCCCGATGGGTTGATAATCCCCGATGGGTTGATAATCCCCGATGAGTTATTAATCCCCGATGGGTTGCTAATCTCCGATGAATTAAAGCGTAGTAATTCCATGATGCGCAGTTTGTTTTAAAACTATAAAATGCTATTTTCTTAAATTATTTTAAGATGTGTGAATTGATTTCTTAACCTCAATAGTTTTATATCAGATTGAGACGTTAAAAGTTAAGGACATTACATGTGCATTTTTCCCTCATATTTTAACCCAGATAATAAATTCATTTTGTGATATGTATATTCTTACAGAACTTTCCACTCACGAGTAAATTAAATTTGGTCGTAAGCAAAGGACTGAGGCAAGTATATTCACAATCTCATGCTTATTTCAGTTTAACGCATTATCATTTGTTCCGATATGCGTAGAAGGTTGGATTTATACTTTCATTGTTCTGATGCATGAGCATGCTATGCTTTTGATTCTGCTAGCATGATATGAATGATGATGCATGGATATAAATGAGCTTTGAATTTCAGCTATGTTTTCAATCTTATATCTGTGCAATGAGAATGTGAATGATGCCCCTTATGGGGGTTATGCCACATGGCTGGCAAGAGGAAAGGAAAGGTGCTGATGTGTTCTTCACCTGACCAAGAGGAAATGTTATTTGACTACGTAGTCACTCAGAGGGATCATGCGGTCCAGCCTGGCCAGCTGTGTACTGTATGGTTAGCAGATCCACGGGTGTAGCCCCCGTTGGATATTTGAAAAGTTATGATCAGGCGTATACCTGACTTTCTTCAAGGGAGGATCACAAGTTGTATATCATCAGTGAATCCTCAAAGATTTTTGAAGGTTTCCGAGGTCTTGGTATTGCTTCACCAAGCCTCACAAACAGAATTTGAATTTCTCTCCTTTGATTCTAGATGAAATTCATTGAATTATTCATATTTTTCCTCAATGTGTATACTTGTTGGGCGTAAAACGCTCACCCATGTTGAATGTTAATGATTTGCAGGATAGAAAGCTAAAGTTGAACCCTCTGACAAGGGGAAAGCAAAGATGATAAGCTACTAAGTGTTTACCCTTTTGATAGAACTGATGAAGGAAAGAAAGGAATGAAGGAAGGAAAGAAGGAAGACGTTTGAAGAGTTAATGAAATTCGTTTTGTTATTAAGAAATGATGTAATAGCTTCCGCTGTAATTACTTAATTCTTGGGTTGTAATTACTCTTAAATGCTGTTTTATTCAGTATTTATTTATGAATGGATGAATGGTTATCTTTACCTTCTTATGATGATGCCCTAGTCCGGTATGGGATTATGGGGTCGTCACAAACATTGTCAGCAAGCTTCTTCATCTTGAGCATGGTATGACTTGTGCAAAGGAATCGACAACTTGTTATACACTGTTTATTTTGTTTGCATGAGTGTATGTAGTTTCTGAGATTCAATTTTCACAGATTGCCTTATCATAATTTGAGACTTGAGGACCTTTATCAAAACAAGGTTTGTGGTACGTGAGAGCTCCTGCTTTAATAATTGTACATTATCTGTCATTTGATTCTTTTGAAAGTATAAATTAACTCCCATTAACTAAGGTAAATCATCCGTAGAAATGTCATCTTTATCACTCTCAGAAGAACTAGAGGTATTACAGAGTTTATATTTTCTCTATTTTCTTTATTTACAAGGATCTCATCCTTATCTCCCTCAACCTCTCCTTTTTCTATGTCTTCTAGTCAAAGATAAGTCCAAGATTGACAGTCGACTTCAAGCCCTCGAAGCCAATATCCAACTCCTGATCCAAAAACAAGATAGAATGGAACAACTATTGTTACAGGCAATTCCACACTTGGCCATCTTCTCCCAACCCAAAGATATTGATGTCAAAAAGGGGGAAAGTGGTCAACATATCAAACCTGTACAAAAACAACAATCAAAATCTGTTCCAGTTCAAATACCTGCTCCATCAAAACTTCCAAGCTCTGATGAGCTACAAGTAATGATGGACAGGATATTGAAAAAGCATGCAAATCTTCAAGCAGCAACAACAACAACACAACATCCAACAACAGCAATAACAACAACAACAACAATAGCAACAACAACAGTTTCTCCTACTTCCTATGCACAAGCCCCTACAATCAAAGACAAAGGCAAGAGGGTTATGGTTGAAGATTCAAAGAAGAAAACCACTACTCAACTAGGACAGCCCAAGCTACTGGGGGATGCCATGAAGACAGCTCACTTTCCCACTCCAGTTGAACTGATAGTGGATGGGAAAGTGGAGTTGGTCTATCCTCAAGAATAGAAACTGATAGAATCTGATGTAATTCTAGCTCAGAAACATCAAGAGGAGGAGGATATGGCAGCAGCTAGGGAGGAGGAGGAGGCAAAGAAGAAGAAAATCTTTACAAGGAGATCAAGTGCACAGAAAGCAGCCATAACCAAGAAGAAAAATAAAGAGATGGAAGAGGCAGAGAAGAAATCAAGAAGGAAAACTTTGGTCCAGGAATCTATAAAAACCTGTGATCAAAGCACTTATCAAGAAGCCTACCTCTCAAGATCCTCCAAGGTCAACCGAGACTGCTTTAGTGGCTGTAAGTGGACCAATAAAGCCACGAACAGTTCCATCAAGGAAATATTATAAGGTTGAAATGGCTAGCACTGAAGAAATTATCAAGACCCTGAAAAGGAGTACGAAGTACATAAATTTGGTCAAGGGAAAGAATAACAAAGATTTACTCCATATCTTTTTAAAAGATGGAGAATCTTTGAAATTTGAGAAGCCAGCCTTGGAGGGACAAACTAAGGAGAATTTGGAGTGGTTGCTGACTGTTGTGCCTGAGACTTCTGATCTCAACATGGATTTTCGAAGCCAGATTCAAAAGGTAATTAAGGTGAAGCATAAGGTGGATACAGTGCCGGAAGCTAATCCTAAACCTCTAGGATTATGGTATGAGACTTTCCATGGAGAGAAAGTTTTCTTCAATTACAATAGAGATATCAACAGTATCAATGAGAGACATATTGAAGGCTTTATCAGTCTACTCAAGGATGCTGAAGATGAAATGGAGATTATTTTGAGAAAGCTGTTGATAGAAAGGCTGGATGTCCTGAAGAAAAATAAAAGATGAAGTTGGAGGTATGTTGGTTGTTAAATAAGCTGTAATTTTTTTTTATTTTTGAAGCCAGACTTATAGGATTTAAACCTGAGTCTTGGTGGAAGCTGAACAACAGATCAAAGATCTTAGTTCAGAATACATTTGTAGTTAGCAATTCTTTATTCTTTTTCTAAGTAATTGTAATGTTGAGTTTTGACATCATCATCAACCTTGAAATTATGCTTATCATTCTGATATTCATAATTAGGGGGAGATTGTTAGGTTTTAGAACATTTGATGATGATTGTCTTTAGATTACTTAGAGTACAATGTATAGAAAGTGTTAATTAGTAACACTGAAGTTTTGTAGCCAGTAGTTATCTCTTTGTTTGTAATTCATTTATTATTTGTAAAGAGATACAATTATTCTTTATTTGTAAGTAACTACTGGAATGGAGTATCAAAGCTTCCGCAAGTCGAAGTGGGTATTTGGTCCGTTAGAGTTTACAAAAAGGCTTGTTAGAGACTAAGGATTTTTTTATCTATCAGAGACTAGTTTTGCCTGTCGGAGACTAAGGCTTACGTCATCAGAGATTAAGTCTAAAAGAGTCGGAGACTAAGCTGACGTCATCGGAGACTAAGCCTTAAAGCATCGAAGACTAAATAACTCTATCGAAGACTACACAATCTGACGTCATCAGGGACTAAAAGCACCAGAGATTAATTGATGACGTCACCAGAGACTAAAGATGAAGCATCAGGGACTAATCGTAATTTATTTCCTGAAAGATACAGAGTTTGAATTGAATAAGGATTGTCTTCCACGTAAAGAAAGATATTATTCAAATAAGGAAGCTGAATTTTATTCAGAATAAGGAACTGAGTTAATAGTAATTCAGTTGTTAGAGAAGCTGTAATTAGGTTTTACAGAAAAAAAATATAATTTGAAGCTGTATAGGTTTTTCATGTTTTGTATCTTTTCCTATACAGAATAGAAAAGAAGCTGATGATCACATTGTTGTGATTGTTAGAATTTGTAATCAGTTGTGAAATCAATATAGCAATTGTTTATAAATTGATTTGAGTTCTTGTTCTTTATATTCCGCAAGAAAATTTGATTTCTTAAAGAACAAGTAATTCGAAGAGTATTCAAAGAATTTGTATTCAACCCCCCTTCTACAAGTTCTTGGCATCTCACTGGGAAAACATCCACTGATGCGGTGTTTAGCATTCCCACCGATATTTCCCCTGATAGGTTTTTCCATCTATGTTATTCCCTGATGCAGTGGTCGAACTTCCCCTAATCGGTTGGTCTTGTTCGATGTCACCCCTGATGCCGAGTTTTAGGATTCCACTAATGGGTTTCCTTGTCGGTGTCATCCACTGGTGTAGTATTTTAGGCTTCCACTGACGGGTTCCCCTAACAGGATTTTCCACTAATGCCTTCTCAAATACTGACATCTTTAACCACTGATGCTAATGTTGTCTTTGTCTAGAACGCCTGATTTGTAGAATACTTGAATGTTTAAGTAACAACAGACATCCCCTGACACTATCAAGTCCTTTTTAAGTACCCACTGATGACTTGCCTAGAGCAGTTAAACTCATCCCCTGATAACTGAGTTATCCATTAGTGGATGCAAAACTTGTGCAAATATACTAAGGTTAATAGAATATGTTAGATTTTAGAACATTTGATGATGATTGTCTTTAGATTACTTAGAGTACAAATGTATAGAAAGTGTTAATTAGTAACACTAAAGTTTTGTAGCCAGTAGTTATCTCTTTATTTGTAATTCATTCATTCTTTGTAAAGAGATACAATTATTCTTTATTTGTAAGTAACTGCTGGAATGGAGTATCAAAGCTTTAGCAAGTCAAAGTGTGTATTTGGTCCGTTGGAGTTTACAAAAAGACTTGTCGGAGACTAGGAAAACTTGTCAGAGACTAAGGATTATATCTATCAGAGACTAGTTTTGCCTATCGGAGACTAAGGCTTACGTCATCGGAGACTAAGTCTAAAAGAGTCGGAGACTAAAGCTTACCTCATCGGAGACTAAGTTTAAAAGCATCAGAGACTAAGCTGACGTCATCAAAGACTAAGTCTTAAAGTATCGGAGACTAAATAACTCTACTGGAGACTACACAATCTGACGTCATCAGGGACTAAAAGACCAGAGACTAGTGATGACTTCATCAGAGGCTAAAGATGAAGCGTCAGGGACTAATCGTGATTTATTTCTTGATAAGATACAGAGTTCGAATTGAATAAGGATTGTCTTCCATGAAAATCAAGATATTATTAAAGACGTAGCTGGTAAGGAAACAAGCCAGAAATCTGTTCCTAATCAAAAAGGAAAGATTGTGTTTAATTGGAATAAGGAAGCTGAATCATTTTAGAATAGAAACTGAGTAATTTTTAGTTGAGAGAAGCTGTAATTAGGTTTACAGAGAATTGTAATTTCGAAGCTGTATAGAATTCATAGTTTTGTATCTTTACTATACAGAAAAGAAAAGAAGCTGCCGATCACATTGTTGTGATTGTTAGAATTTGTATTCAATTGTTAAAATCAATACAAGCAATTGTTTATAAATTGATTCGAGTTCTTGTTCTTTGTATTCCGCAAGAAAAATTAATTTCTTAAAGAACAAGTAATCAAAAAGAATTCAAAGAACTTGTATTCAACTCCCCCCCCCCCCCCCCCCCATTCTACAAGTTCTTGGCTATCTCACTGGGAAAACAATTGGTATCAGAGTCTCTAGCATAATGGTTTATGCGGGAAGTCGTGATGGTGGAACCAGGATTCCAATTCTTAAAAGAGAAGAATATCCTATGTGGAAGCAAAAGATGTACATGCACTTGAGAGCAACAGATCCAAATTATATTGATAGGATTGAGAAGGGTCCATATCTACCTAGGAAATTTATTCCTGCTAAAACTGTTGAAGGATTTGTTGTGGCCAAACACTTTGAAATTGCTCCTGAAAGTGATTATACAAATGAAGACAAGTTACAAGTGTTAAAGGATGCTAAGGTAATGAACATACTCTAGAACGACATTGACAAAAATATGTTCACAAGCATCCTTAATTGCACGACATCTAAACAAATATGGGACACCATCAAAGTCATGTGTGAAGGGACTGACCAAGTCCGAAAGAACAAGAGATCATTGTTGACTCAACAATATGAGTTCTTTCAAGCAAAGCCTGGTGAACCAATAACGTCAGCCTATGATAGGTTCAATACTTTGTTCAATGACTTGAAGATACTTGGTAAGTCCTATGATAATGAGGATGTCAACACCAAGTTCATGAGATCTCTCCCACCAAGTTGGGATCCAAAGACTGCTGCTATAAGAGATGCTCATGACTTGGACACCCTCACACTGGACAGACTCTACGGCAATTTAAAGACATATGAACTTGAGGTAGAGCAACGACAACGCATGCATGGCAAGGATAGAGGAGCTACGTTGATGGTTGAGACAAGCAAGTCTCAAGAGAAGCTTGATGATGAAACTTCCAATGCTAGCTTGACTGATGAGGAAGATGAACTGGACACTGATGATGATATGGAGGAATTCATGGCATTCATGGTCAAACAGTTCAAGAAATTTAGGGCTAGTAGAAAAGGAAGGAAGTCGTCAAGGAAGCCTAACACGAAACGTGAGGGTCAAAAAGTCACCTTCGATTTAAAGAAAATAAGATGTTACAATTGTGATGGGTTATGGCACTTTGCCAATGAGTGCAGGAAGCCTAGATCTAATGATAGATCTAAGGATGAAAAATCAAGGAAATCGGGGAAAGACTTAGCTGATAAGAAAGCTAAATCAAAGAGCAAAGCCTTGATTATTGAGGGTAAAGATTGGATTGACAACGACTCTGATGAAGAAGTTGTCAACTTTGCCCTAATGGCTCAAAGTGACGAGTCAAGTGATTCTACAAAGGTATGTGATTTAAATCAGAATTTTAATGTGCTTAACTTAATTGATACATCTAGTATAGAAAGCATACAAAAAGATATGTCTGATTTGCATGTTAGTTTTAAATCCTTAACTATTGAACATACTAATGTAAAAGAATCACGTGACCTTCTCTTGAAAAGAAACAAATTTCTTGAAGAGAGATTGGTACAATTTGATACTATCAAGTCTGACTTAAACAAAGCTCATCACATGATTGATACTTTGAAAAAGAGGGAATATTACTTAGTAGAGCAACTTGAAAATGCTCAAGCTAAGATGAATTGGACACTGATGATGACATGGAGGAATTCATGGCATTCATGGTCAAACAGTTCAAGAAATTTAGGGCCAGCAGGAAAGGAAGAAAATCGTCAAGGAAACCTAACCCTAAACGTGAAGGTCAAAAAGTCACCTTCGACTTAAAAAAGATAAGATGTTACAATTGTGACGGGTTAGGGCACTTTGCCAATGAGTGCAGGAAGCCGAGATCTAGTGATAGATCTAAGGATGAAAAATCAAGGAAAGGGAATGACTTTGCTGACAAGAAAGTCAAATCAAAGAGCAAAGCCTTGATTACTGAGGGTAAAGATTGGATTGACAGCGACTCTGATGAAGAAGTTGTCAACTTTGCCCTGATGACTCGAAGTGACGAGTCAAGTGATTCTACAAAGGTATGTGATGCAAATCAGAATTTTAATGTGCTTGATTTACTTGACACATCTAGCATTGAAAGCATACAAAAAGATATGTTTGATTTGCATGTTAGTTTTAGATCTTTAACTATCGAATATACCAATGTGAAAGAATCACATGACAGTTTCTTGAAAAGAAATAAGTTTCTTGAAGAGAGATTGACACAGTAGAGCAACTTGAAAATGCTCATGCTAAGATTACACAGTGGAATACTTCCTCTAAAAAGTTAACAAACTTGGTAGAGTGTCAAACAATAGGTCAAAAATCTGGACTAGGTTATGATGAATATCTAGACAAGAGTTCAGATTTAGATGATCTATTTGAAGCTGCGAACTCCTCAACTAGTAAGCCAAATGTAATAAAAAGAATTAATTTTTTCTCTCCTGTTAATGAACCCAAATTCATCAACACTCAAGATCAAAAAATCACTGCAAAAACAGAAATTGATCAAAAGACAGTGAATGTTGTTGATAAGAGTAAAAATAAAAGATTAAATATTGAGTTCATGACAAAGACACAGTTAAGTAAAAAATTGGAAAATCTTCCAGACAAAGAGACTGAAAAGTCAGTGGAGTTAAGTAGAAATAATAAAAATAGGAATGGAAAAATTGGCATTAATAAATATACAAATTATGTTAGAATGCCTGATGCTCCTAGAAAGACATGTCATGTATGTGGTAACCCTAACCACATAGTTGTTCACTATAGGAGCAAAAATAAAATTCCTATAACTGAGACTGCACCTTCAAAGATAAGAAAAGATAAATCACCTGTAAAAAGGTTAGATCATCTTTGCATTAACATTAAAAATTCAAAGCTTGGCAGTCTCTCACAAAAAGGTAGTAAGACTAATGATTGTCCAATTAAAGTCAAAAATGCTAAACGACAATCAACTCAATTTGAGTCAAGTCTTGAGTCTATAACTAGTGAGAAAGGACCCAAGAAAGTTTGGGTCCAAAAAAAGTTCTAACTAGTTACGTTTTACTATGCAGGGCAAAAAGAAGAAAACATGGTACTTGGACAGTGGATGTTCAAGGCACATGACTGGAGATAAGTCCTTGCTAAAATAGTATGAAGAGAAAAGTGGTCCAAAAGTCACTTTTGGAGATGACAGCAAAGGTCATACCAAGGGTTATGGCAGTGTTGAACATGGAGATGTCATCTTCACTGAAGTAGCACTAGTTGATGGCTTAAAGCACAATTTACTAAGTGTGAGTTAACTATGTGATAAGGGATTCAATGTCACCTTTAAAGAAGATCAATGCTTGGTGTGTGACAAAGAATCTGATAATGTGATATTGACAGGGAAAAGAAAAGAAAATTTGTATGTTGCAAACCTTGTCTCTTTTACTGATCAAATCACGTCTCTATAGCAAAGCTTCAACTGATGAAAGTTGGCTTTGGCATAAGAAACTTTCCCACTTGAATTTCAAGAACATCAACAAGCTTGTGAGGAAAGGACTGGTAGCTTGCATTCCACAATTGGAGTTTACACAAGATGGATTGTGTGATTCATGCCAGAAAGGGAAACAAAGAAGTGTATCATTCAAAAGTAAACCAGCAACATCAATCACTGACCCATTACAGTTGTTACACATGGATTTATTTGGTCAAGTGAATGTGATGTCTATCTTAAGGAATAAATATGCAGTGGTTATTGTGGATGATCACACGAGGTATACTTGGGTAAAATACCTCTATACAAAAAATGAAGCTGCTCAGTTGATAATTGATCATATCAAGAAGATAGAAACCGAGTCAGGAAAATCAGTAAGGATAATAAGGAGTGATAGAGGAACAGAATTCAAGAATACCCAAGTTATTGAATTCTGTACTGAAAAAGGAATAACTCATCAATTCTCTGCTCCAAGAACCCCTTAACAAAATGGAGTAGTTGAGAGGAAAAACAGAACCCTTATTGAAGCAGCAAGGACTATGTTACAAGAGGCTAAACTTCCCACATATTTTTGGGAGGAAGCTATAAGCACTGCTTGCTTTACACAGAATAGATCCTTGATAAACAAAGCATACAACAAAACACCTTACGAATTGATGACTGGGAGAAAACCAACTCTCAAGTTTTTATACGTGTTTGGTTGTAAGTGCTTTGTACTGAGAGACTCATCAGAGACAAGAGGAAAATTTGATAACAAGTCTGATGAGGCAATCTTCTTAGGTTATTCTCTATCAAGCAAAGCATACAGAGTATATAATCTAAGAACAAAAGGCATTGTGGAATCAATTCAAGTTGTATTTGATGATAAAAAGGTTCCAGGAATGATTGGACAAGGATTGCATGAACCTCTCAGTTTTGAGAATGAATTGCTTGCATGAGAATATCCATCAGAGACAAATGACAAACCCCAAGATAGTAATGATCCCTACCTAAGTGAGGGGGAGTTAACAGTTATGCATGAAGTACCAAGGACTAATACTCTATCAGGGACTAGAGTATTAGATGAAACACAAGAAACTGATGACGTTAGTATTCCATCGGATACTAATGGCTCACCAGGGACTAGTGTCATTGATGCACAATCGGATACTATCTTGACACCAGGGACTATAGAGATAAACAGCTCAGGGGGAGCTAATAATGAAGAAGTCAATGGTTTAGGGGGAGCAGTCTCTGATCATGAAGCTAGATTAGACAACATCAATCTAGAAAATGAAGCCTTCACTTCAAGATCAAATCTGCCACATGCAATTCCATGGTTGAGAGACCACAGACCAGATTTGATCATTGGAAGTCTAGAGGATGGAGTCAAGACTAGAAGTGCAACTCAAAATGAATGTCTATATCTCAGTTTTCTCTCAAAGATTGAGCCAAAGAAAATTGAGAAAGCACTTCAAGATCCTAACTGGATAATAGCCATGCAAGAGGAGTTAAACCAATTCACAAGAAACAAAGTCTGGAAACTGGTACCCAAACCAAGGAATAGATCTATAATAGGTGCCAAATGGGTCTTCAGACATAAATTGGATGAAACTGGTACAATTACAAGAAATAAAGCAAGACTGGTTGCAAAAGGATATTCTCAAGAAGAAGGGACAGATTATGATGAAACTTTTGCACCAGTAGCAAGACTTGAAGCAATCAGAATCTTCTTGGCTTTTGCAGCCTATAAGAACTTCAAGGTGTACCAGATGGGTGTCAAAAGTGCTTTCTTAAATGGAAAATTGGAAGAGGAAGTCTATGTCTGCCAACCCCCAGGTTTTGTGGACTCCAAACTTCCAAATCATGTCTACAGGTTAGACAAAGCACATTATGGCTTAAAACAAGCACCAAGAGCCTGGTATGGTACTCTATCTCAATTTTTACTTGAAAATAAATTTGTTAGAGGTATCATAGATAAAACTTTATTTTATAGAAAGCAAGGCTCTGACATCATACTAGTGCAAATTTATGTAGATGATATTATATTTGGTTCTACAAATGAAAAACTCTGTGAAAAATTTTCAAAACTAATGCAGTCTAGATATGAAATGAGTATGATGCGAGAATTAACATTTTTCTTAGGATTGCAAATAAAACAATCAACTGATGGAATTTTTATCAGTCAGTCCAAGTACATCAAACACTTATTGAGAAAATAAGAGTTTCTTGATTGTGCATCTGCAAAAACACCCATGCCTACTACCACTAAGCTAGATAAAGATTTAAAAGGAAAGAAAGTTGATATTACTAGCTATAGAGGCATGATAGGCTCTCTTTTATATCTATCTGCAAGTAGACCAGATATAATGTTTGTTACATGTTTATGTGCTAGATTTCAAGCTGACCCTAGAGAGTCACATTTGATTGTTGTCAAAAGAATACTCAGATATCTAAAGGGTACCCCAAACCTTGGTTTATGGTATCCCAAAGAATCTGATTTTAAACTAATTGGTTATTCAGATGCTGACTATGCAGGTTGCAAGCTTGACAGGAAAAGCACAAGTGGAAGCTGCCAACTTCTTGGAGGCAGACTTGTTTCTTGGTTTAGCAAGAAACAAAATTCAGTTTCTACTTCAACAGTAGAAGCTGAATACATTGCAGCTGGGAGTTGTTGTTCTCAAATCCTATAGATCAAGAATCAACTCCTAGACTATGGTATGTCATTATCCAAAATTCCTATCTATTGTGATAATACAAGTGCCATAACTATAACAGAAAATCCAGTGCAACATTCAAGAACAAAACACATAGATATTAGATATCACTTCATAAGAGAACATGTAAGTGAAGGAAATATTGAATTGCACTGGGTTACAACTGATAAACAACTTGCAGACATATTCACAAAAGCCTTTAGATGAATCTACATTTTCTAGATTAGTTTCTGAATTAGGAATGTTGAATTATGCCTCTAAAAATTAATTTCACATTTTTAAAGCAAGTTGTTTAGTTGTGAGAAGCTAGAATTTAATTTCTGGTTGCAACTGTTCTTAATGAACAGAATTTTAGAAGCTAGAATTTAATTTCTGGTTGAAGCTGTTTTAATTGAACAGAATTTTTGAAGCTAATAATCATTAACTTGATTGTTGGAAATATTTTGAAAGCTTAAGAGAAAGAGACTATCTTAGTCCCTGATAGTATTTTTAATTAGTCCCCGACTAAATTAAAAATTAAACTATCGGAGACTAACTAGTCCCCGACAGTTGTTTTTAATTAGTCCCCGATTGAATTAAAAAATTGAACTATCGGAGACTACCTTAGTCCCCGACAGTGTTTTTGATTAGTCTCTGACTCAATCAAAAATGAACTATCGGAGACTAAGCAGGTCTAGTCTCTTATAAGTGAACATATCAGAGATTAGGGCAATCTCCGATCTCAGGCAAGAATGGTCACTGTTCTTTGATATAATCACTACACTCACACAACAAATTGCTTTTAGTGTGTTGTATGATAGACATCTAAACATTGGCCTTTTAATTCTGCAAAATCTTTTGGTAAAACTTAAATCCGGTAATAAAAATAAAATTTATTATGCTAGGTTTTTGATGATGATTGTTTATTATCTAATCCCTAACCTTGATATTACTAGCATGCAAGTTGTACCAACTGTTTTGCAGAGTAAAAGATTTTTTACTGATGTGAAGCATAAATCTGCAAAGGTAAAGGTTCCATTATTTTTCCCTCCTGTCATGAGATCTATTCTCATTGACAAGCTTCTAAACCTTTATTCTTTGTTATTTTTTGAGGATATTGAAAGCCAAAACCCTGTTAATCCTCCAACCACTTTACAACAACAACCTATAGCCCCCTCCACAGTTTCCCAAAAGACTGTGGTTGTAAAGACTCAAATAGCCATCACAAAACTCCCAATAAAGAGAAAAATAATTGAGGGAGTAAGTTAGGATGAGGGAGAACAAGAAGCTGAAGTACCACTTCAGAGAAAGAAGAGAATAATAACCCTTAGCCAAAAGCAATCCATTGCTTCCCAAAAGGCAATGGAGGTTATAAGGAAAAATAGTGAACTGTCACCATCCTCCCAAAAGGATGTTGACATTGAAGAAAGTTCCCACACAGGAACACCTTGTACAGAGTTTGCACAACCTCTTGTTCACCAACAAGAGAAACCACAAAGAGAGAATAAAAGAAAAGAGTGACACAAGGAGTGCACACACAGAGTCATCAATTGATGTTCCTCAATTTTCAATGTCTGAGGAACAACCAACACTCCACACTGTAAATTCTTCTCCTTTTTCTCCCATACTTGATTCTTTTGATATTACACATTTAAATCCTCTTGTTTTTTCCCAAGAGGAGCCAATACTCGAGACAAGCTCTCAAACACATTCCATGGATAGATCCCTAGCCCCAGATACACAAAGGGAACCCCCTATCCATGCAGTCACAAGTAATTCTCTAACCTCCACTTCTGTAGGACAGAGTGCCCTATCCATATGAGTGAGGATGTGAGAATAAATAGTGAGAGTCAGGCTCCTGACCTGGTAAAAGGAGAGGATATACACAAACAATAGAGTCAAGCTTTAGAAAGCTTGGAAAAAGGAGAGCAAGAGAAGCTGGGTGCCCAACCCCAGGCAAAAGGAGAGGGTGTGAGCAAGGATGAGATCCTGGAACAAAATAAAAGAGAGAAATTTTCAGCAGGTGACTTTTTACAACCTGTTGAAACCAGCTCACAAGCAACTCGAGTTTCTTCTGCTCCCTCCACAAATATTCAAACTGAAGAAACTGGGACAAGTTCAAGCATAGGGGATGCAACATTAACTGTGATATTAGAAATGTCCAATGCCGATTTTGAACTTTTATATGGTCTACAACAAAGACAAGACCACATTTTTGCATTGAAAACACGGCTTGCAGATGAACCTGAGCCTGAAAAACCTACAGAGACCAATGTTGATGAATGGCTTGATGCCACATACTCAAATACTCTGGAGGAAGCAGCCACCCATTTAAGGCAGGATTATGTGACCAATATAGGATCAACTATAACTGCACCATCAATTAAAGGCATTCTTGAAGAAGTAACCAAGATGGATAAGAAACATACAAAGTTTCACCACTTCTTGGTTACTGGCATAAATGGTGCAGTCAAACGAATGGAGGAAAGGATGAAGTTGGAAACAGACAAGATCAGGAGGTGCTATGAAGGACACTTGCAAGGAGGACTATAACTTCAATTGATACACTTATAAAAGACAAGTCCAAGACTAACAGTAGACTTCAAGCCCTAGAAGCAAACATCTAACTCTTGATCCAAAAACAAGACCGAATGGAACAGCTACTGATGCAGACAATTCCAAATCTGGCCACTTGATCCGTTGGAGACATTGGATGATATGCAGTCAGATGAAATTGTAAATCTTACTTGGAAGGAAATATCCTTAGATTTATTTTCTATCAATGCATTGGCAAAAGGTTGGTTAGGAGGGGCTTGTCAACCTGTGGTTACTTTACTTATTAATGTTGAGTTAAGCAACTTCGGGACTTAGTAGAGATTAGTCATCAGAGACTGGCGTCAGGGGATAACTAACGCATCGGGGACTAACAATGATGTCATCAGCGGATGTTATTGTTTTATCAGAGACTGCGACTGATGTCATCATCAGGGGATGTATTGTGCATCGGAGACTAGTCTTGTTATCAGGGACTAATTTAACCCGTCAGGGGATAATTAGTCTCTGACAGTCTATTTTATCTGTCAGGGGTTGAGTTAGTCTCCGATAATGTATTTGATCTGTCAGGGGATAATTAGTCTCCGACAGGTAAATTATCCACTGACGGGTACAATTGTGTTATTGCTTATATTTTATTATTTTCCGTGTTTGTTTCCAAATTGTTTCCAGTTTAAATTAGAATATCTATTTTCCTTGTTAGATTAGATATCTTTCCATTATGGAATTCTTTCCATTGTAAATTCTTTCTGAAGTAGGAGTTAGGGTTTATTTTCAGCTTATAAATAGCTACTTGTAATATTCATTAAGCAGACTTTGATTAATAAACTGGTGTGAGTTTTTACTTACGTTTATCCAAAAGTTGGTGGTTAATTCCTTTATACTTTCACAACTGATTTGTGTTAGCTTTGTAATATTCATTAAGCAGACTTTGATTAATAAACTGGTGTGAGTTTTTACTTACGTTTATCCGAAAGTTGGTGGTTAATTCCTTTATACTTTCACAACTGATTTGTGTTAGCTTTGTGGGTGATTAATTTCTTTAAGCAAAGTAACCAAATTGATCCTTTAGTGTTGATTTCTGGTGATTAATTTCTTTACGAAATCTTCCTAAAGTTATTTTCCGCAACCTGTGTTTGATCCTACCAGATCAAATACATCATCTTGGTATCAGAGCTTTGGTGGACAGATTGTCTTGATTCATTCTACAACCAACAATCCAATGGCTTGAGAAGAAGAACAAATTATTCCACGAGGACTTACCATGGAGCAAGCGCAAAACTTGCGCCGTGATAGACAGATCAATGACCTGACTGAAAAGAGGAACGAGTTACTAGCTAGGTTAGATCAAAGAAACCCTTCCACAAGTCCAAACCGTAGTACGAGATCTGCTCGTACTTCAGATTCAGATGGAGAAGAAGTGGCCAGACCAATACCGAGGAGGCAGAAAGACAATACTGACGACGATAAGGATCTGAGATTAGATATCCCAGACTTCGATGGCAGCATGAAGCCTGAAAAGTTCTTGGAATGGTTACAAAGAATTGAGAGAGTATTTGAATACAAGGACTATGATGACCACAAGAAGTTCAAGGTGGTAGTATTAAAATTCACAGGTTACGCTAATCTTTGGTATGAAAACTTGAAGAATAAGAGAAGAAGAGAAGGTAAGGCACGGATTGTGTCTTGGGACGCCTTGAAGGGTAGGATGAAGAAACGATTCCTACCTACAGATTATGTACAAGATGTGTTCTTGAAACTACAACGTTTCAAACAAGGGGCACTGTCGGTGGAAGAGTACATGGTGGAGTTTGAGAAACTCACCATGTTATGCGATCTTAAGGAAAGGGCAGAACACAAGATTGCTCGGTTCTTAACAGGACTGAACAATAATATTGTCGAGAGAGTGGAGTTACAACCGTACTGGTCCTTCGAAGAAGTATGTAAGGTGGCCATGAGGGCTGAGAAACATGCTAAGGCCAAGGTCAATAATTATTTACGGCCAGTAAACAAAACATTGGAAAGAGGTAGAAGCGAAAAGAGAAACGAAGCACCGTCTGCGACAAAATTCACTCCTACCTTTGACAAGTTCAAGAAGGACAAAGGTAAGGCTTCTACGCCATTGGCAACGGAAGATAGGCAAATTTGCTTCAAGTGTAAGGGCTACGGACACATGCAATGTGATTGTCCTAGCAATAGAGTAATGACCCTCCATGATATTGAAGAGATTGAGGCATCTTATGCTTCTAAGGAGAGAGAAACACTTGAAGAAGAGGAGTCGAATAACTGTGAAGTTGAAGATGAGTTCGAAGCTGATTCTGAGGAAGAACCCGAGACTCATGGATCACAATTGATCGTTCGAAGATTGTTACAGGCCAAACCAGTTCCCTTGGAAGCTGACCAAAGGGACAAGATTTTCATGACTAGAGTGTTGGTAAAGGACAAACTGTGCAACCTGATAATTGATACGGGTAGCTGCACCAATGTGGTTTCTACTACATTGATTGATAAATTAAATTGGCCAACGTCACCCCATCCTAAATCATACAAGCTACATTGGTTGAGTGATGGAGGAGAAGTTAAGGTGACCAAGAAAGCACTGATTTCCTTTGAGATTGACAAATTCAAGGATCAGGTGCTATGTGACGTTTGTGTCATGGATGCCTGCCACATACTGTTGGGAAGACCATGGCAGTATGACAGGTTTGTTAAGTATGATGGCAGAACAAATGTATACATTGCCAAGGTAGGCAATAAGAAGACGGCCCTAAAACCTCTATCCTCTCTGGGTGCACGTAAGGAGAGTTTAATAGTGACTGAAAAACAACTCCAAGCTGACTGGAACAAGAGGGTCAGGGCTACTTACTGATTGTTATCGGTTTTCAATCCGAGCCACAGTTAGAAGAACTAAACAAAGACGTGGAGAAATTGTTGGGAGAATTTCAGGATGTGTTCCCTGAAGACTTACCACCCGGGTTACCACCTATCACGGGAATTGAGCATCAGATTGACTTAATTCCAGGAGCATCATTACCAAACAAGACAGCTTACAGATGTAACCCCCAGGAAGCTCAAGAGATACAGAAACAGATTGAAGAGCTGATGGAACGAGGTTATGTACGAGAGAGCATGAGCCCTTGTGCTGTTCCAACTTTGGTAGTAGTAAAGAAGGATGGGACATGGAGAATGTGCATTGATAGTAGGGCAGTTAACAACATTACTATCAAGTACAGATTTCCAATTCCAAGATTAGATGACTTGCTAGATGAACTCCATGGTTCAATGGTATTTTCCAAAATAGATCTTCGCAGCGGATATCACCAAATAAGGATGAGGGAAGGCGATGAATGGAAGACAGCATTCAAGACAAAAGTAGGTTTGTATGAATGGCTGGTCATGCCTTTTCGACTTAGCAATGCACCAAGTACCTTCATGAGGCTGATGAATGAGGTACTAAAACCCTTCTTGGGAAAATTTGTTGTGGTATATTTGGATGATATATTTATATATAGCAAAAGCGTAGAAGATCATCTTAAACACTTAAGATTGGTGTTTGATATGTTGAGGAAGCAAAAGCTATATGCCAAGTTAGAAAAGTGTTACTTCTTGGTGCCTAGCGTAACCTTCCTAGGCTATATAGTATCTAAGGATGGAGTTTCAGTTGACCCATCAAAAGTGGAAGCTATCAAATCTTGGCCAGTACCAACTACAGTAACAGAGGTAAGGTCTTTCCATGGTCTTGCGTCATTTTATAGAAGATTTGTTAGGAATTTTAGTAGTGTGATTGCACCTATTACTGAATGCATTAAGAAGGGAAAATTCGAGTGGACAGAGGCTGCTCAAAAGGCGTTTGAAAGGGTGAAAGAGTTGTTATGCGAGACGTCGGTCTTAGCTCTACCAGATTTTTCAAGTCCTTTTGAAGTAGAGTGTGATGCAAATGGAGTTGGCATAGGAGCTGTCCTAGTGCAGAAGAAAAGGCCCATTACTTATTTTAGTGAAAAGCTCAATGGTGCAAGATTGAACTACTCGACTTATGATAAAGAGTTCTATGCAATAGTGAGAGCTCTTGACCATTGGAGTCATTATTTGCGACCGAATCATTTCATATTACATTCGGATCATGAGGCTTTAAAATACATTCATGGGCAGCAGAAACTGAATCCTCGTCATGCTAAGTGGGTTGAGTTTTTGCAATCATTTAATTTCTCTTCAAAGCATAAACATGACAAAGATAATGTTGTGGCTGATGCATTATCAAGAAGATATACCTTGTTGGGGGTACTGAGTTCGAAATTGCTTGGGTTTGAATTAATCAAGGAATACTACAAGCTGGACCTCGACTTCCAACCGATAATTGAATAGTGTGTACGGGGAGCTAAAGGGGAGTACGTGCTTCAAGATGGATTCTTTTTTAAAAGTAACTGCTTGTGCATTCCATCTTGTTCAATTCGATAATTATTGGTTAGGGAAGCTCATGGAGGAGGGTTGGCAGGACATTTTGGCATCACTAAGACGTTAGCAATATTGCAAGAACATTTCTTTTGGCCAAAAATGCAGGGAGATGTTACTGGGGTGATTGTGCGATGTGCGACATGTCAAAAAGCAAAGAGCACGTTTCATTAGGGGTTATACACTCCTTTGCATGTCCCGAATTCTCCATGGGAGGATGTAGCCATGGACTTCATTGTGGGATTGCCTCGGACTCAACGAGGTAACGATTCAATAATGGTGGTGGTGGATAGAGTTTCCAAAATGGCGCACTTTATGGCTTGTCATAAGACTGATGATGTGTCTCGAGTGGCTGATTTGTACCTGAAAGATGTGGTTCGATTGCATGGTGTACCACGAACCATAGTCAGTGACCGAGACACTAAATTTATGAGTTATTTTTGGAAGACGCTATGGAAACTGTTGGGCACTAAATTCTGTTTCAGTACTTCACATCATCCTCAAACGGATGGACAAACTGAAGTAACCAATAGAACTTTAGAAGTGTTGTTGCGTGGGTTGGTGAGCAAAACTACAAAGGATTGGGATGTCAAGCTTGCACATGCCGAGTTTGCCTACAACAGATCCCCTACCTACGCCACAAAACATTCACCCTTTGAAGTGGTATACGGTGTAAACCCAAGAATTCTAGTGGAATTAATTCCTTTACCAAAGGGTGAATATATCCATTCTGATGTTAAAGCAAAGGCTCAAGCTATGATGAAATTGCATGCACAAGTATGAGCCAAAATTGAGAAAGTAAATACAAGGTACAAAGCTTTAACTAACAAGCATCGAAAACAACCTGACTTTCAAGTGGGAGATCTTGTGTGGTTGCATCTGCGGAAAGAAAGGTTCCCTAACTTGCGTAAGCATAAGTTAATGCCTCGGTCAGAGGGTCCTTTCAAGATTGTTGAGAAGATTAACAACAATGCCTTCAAATTGGAGTTGCCAGGTGATTATGGTGTAAGTGCAACTTTCAATATCGGTGATTTAGCTCCTTATATTCATGATGACGATGTAGCTCAATTGAGGACAATTGTTTCTAAAGAAGAGGAGGATGATCCGTTGGAGACATTGGATGATATGCAGTCGGATGAAATTATAAATCTTACTTGGAAGGAAATATCCTTAGATTTATTTTCTATCAATGCATTGGCGAAAGGTTGGTTAGGAGGGGCTTGTCAACCCGTGGTTACTTTACTTATTAATGTTGAGTTAAGCAACTTCGGGACTTAGTAGAGATTAGTCATCAGAGACTGGCGTCAGGGGATAATTAACGCATCGGGGACTAACGATGATGTCATCAGCGAATGTTATTGTTTTATCAGAGACTGCGACTGATGTCATCATCAGGGGATGTATTGTGCATCGGAGACTAGTCTTGTTATCAGGGACTAATTTAACCCGTCAGGGGATAATTAGTCTCCGACAGTCTATTTTATCCGTCAGGGGTTGAGTTAGTCTCCGATGAAGGTGAAGCATAAGGTAGACATAGTGCCAGAAGCTAATCCTAAACCTCTTGGATTATGGTATGAGACTTTCCATGGAGAGAAACTCTTCTTCAATTACAACAGAGATATCAACAGTTTCAGTGAGAGACATATTGAAGGATTTATCAGTCTACTCAAGGATGCTTAAGAAGAAATTGAATTGGTTCTGAAAAAGTTGTTGAAAGACAGGCTGGAGTTGTTGAGGAAAAATAGAAGGTAAATTGCTGTGTTGGAAGGTATGTTGTTTGTTGAAATAAGCTGTAATTTTTATTTTTGAAGCCATACTTAAAGGATTTAAATCTGAGTCTTGGTTGAAGCTGAACAACAGATCAAAGATCTTAGTTCAGAATACATTTGTAGTTAGCAATTCTTTATTCTTTTTCTAAGTAATTGTAAATTTAGTTTTGACATCATCATCAACCTTGAAATTATGCTTATCATTCTGATATTCATAATTAGGGGGAGATTGTTAGGTTTTAGAACATTTGATGATGATTATCTTTAGATTACTTAGAGTACAAATGTATAGAAAGTGTTAATTAGTAACACTGAAGTTTTGTAGCCAGTAGTTATTTCTTTGTTTGTAATTCATTCATTCTTTGTAAAGAGATACAATTATTCTTTATTTGTAAGTAATTGCTGGAATGTAGTATCAAAGCTTCAGCAAGTCAAAGTGTGTATTTGGTCCGTTGGAGTTTACAAAAAGACTTGTCGGAGACTAGGAAAACTTGTCAGAGACTAAGGATTATATCTATTAGAGACTAGTTTTGCCTATCGGAGACTAAGGCTTACGTCATCGGAGACTAAGTCTAAAAGAGTCGGAGACTAAAGCTTACCTCATCGGAGACTAAGTTTAAAAGCATCAGAGACTAAGCTGACGTCATCAAAGACTAAGTCTTAAATTATCGGAGACTAAATAACTCTACCGGAGACTACACAATCTGACGTCATCAGGGACTAAAAGACCAGAGACTAGTGATGACTTCATCAGAGACTAAAGATGAAGTGTCAGGGACTAATCGTGATTTATTTCTTGATAAGATACAGAGTTCGATTTGAATAAGGATTATCTTCCACGAAAATCAAGATATTATTAAAGACGTAGCTGGTAAGGAAACAAGCCAGAAATCTGTTCCTAATCAAAAAGGAAAGATTGTGTTTAATTCGAATAAGGAAGCTGAATCATTATTGATTTAGAATAGAAACTGAGTAATTTTCAGTTGAGAGAAGCTGTAATTAGGTTTACAGAGAATTGTAATTTCGAAGCTGTATAGAATTCATAGTTTTGTATCTTTACTATACAGAAAAGAAAAGAAGCTAACGATCACATTGTTGTGATTGTTAGAATTTGTATTCAATTGTTAAAATCAATACAAGCAATTGTTTGTAAATTGATTCGAGTTCTTGTTCTTTGTATTCCGCAAGAAAAATTAATTTATTAAAGAACAAGTAATCGAAAAGAATTCACAGAACTTGTATTCAACCCCCCTTTCTACAAGTTCTTGGCTATCTCACTGGGAAAATAGAATACCTTAAGTATTTACAAATGCACATTTATTCTTTTATACAGACATATCATCATCAACATTTATATCTAACAATCTCCCCCTATTTTCCCAGTGAGATAGCCGAGAACTTGTAGAAGGGGGGGTTGAATACAAATTCTTTTTAATTCTTTTCGATTACTTGTTCTTCAAGAAATTAATAATTACTTGCAGAAATAAAGAACAAGAACACGAATCAATTTATAAACAAATGCTTGTATTGATTTTAACAATTGAATACAAATTCTAACAATCACAACAATGTAATCGTCAGCTTCTTTTTCTATTTTGTATTGGAAATGATACAAACTATGAAAAACCTATACAACTTCGAATTACAATTTCTGTAAAACTAATTACATCTTCTCTAAAACTAGTCTTATTCGAATCAAATGCAATCTTTCCTGTTTGATAGGAACAGATTTCTGGCTTGTTTCCTTACCAGCTACGTCTTCAATAATATCTTGATTTATGTGGAAGACAATACTTATTTAATTCGAACTCTGTATCTTATCAGGAAATAAATCACGATTAGTCCCTGACGCTTCATCTTTAGTCTCTGGTGACATCATCACTAGTCTCTGGTGATTTTAGTCCCTGATGATGTTAGATTGTATAGTCTCCGATAGAGTTATTTAGTCTCTGATGCTTTAAGGCTTAGTCTCTGATGCTTTTAACCTTAGTCTCCGATGACGTAAGCTTTAGTCTCCGATTTTTTTAACTTAGTCTCTGATGACGTAAGCCTTAGTCTCCGATAGGCAAAACTAGTCTCTGATAGATAAAAAATCTTTAGTCTCTGACAAGTTTTCCTAGTCTCTGACAAGCCTTTTTGTAAACTCCAACAGATCAAATACACATTTTGACTTGCTGAAGCTTTGATACTCCATTCCAGCAGTTACTTACAAATAAAGAATAATTGTATATCTTTACAAATAATAAATGAATTACAAACAAAAAGATAACTACTGGCTACAAAACTTCAGTATTACTAATTAACACTTTCTATACATTTGTACTCTAAGTAACCTAACAATCTCTCCCTAATTATGAATATCAGAATGATAAGCATAATTTCAAGGTTGATAATGATGTCAAAACTCAACATTACAATTACTTAGAAAAAGAATAAAGAATTGTTAACTACAAATGTATTCTGAACTAAGATCTTTGATCTGTTGTTCAGCTTCCACCAAGACTCAGGTTTAAATCCTATAAGTCTGGCTTCAAAAATAAAAATTACATCTTGTTTCAACAAACAACATACCTTTTTTTTTTTTTTTTGCTAAATTGCGGAAATATATAAAAGGAAAGAAAATACAAAATTAACGAGAGGCATCCCCCTCGACCTACTAGCATATCTCGCTAGCTAGGGAAAACAAACCAAAACTATGAGCATAAACACAAAGCAATTCAGTCGGCTGATACAAGGAGACCAAGTAAAAAACCCTCTGACGGTAAATCTTTCGCTGGCTAGGGTCCTCTAAAATGCAGCAAGATGACACCTGAATCCAGCAGCAGCAGTAAACAGCATTAAACCAGCTGCAGTATGCAGAAACCAGCTACAGTATGCAGCAGCAGTAAACAGCAGCAGCTGCATATGGCAGCAGCAAATAGTTTACCTTCCAAAACTATGAGCATAAACAACATACCTTCCAACACACTAGTTTACCTTTTATGTTTTCTTCTACAACTCCAACCTTTCTTTTATATTTTTCCTCAGCAACTTCAGTCTGTCTATTAACAGTTTTTTCAAAATTACTTCAGTTTCTTCTTCTGCATCTTTGAGTAGACTGATAAATCCTTCTATATGTCTCTTAGTGATACTGTTGATATCTTTGTTGTAGTTGAAGAAGATTTTCTCTCCATGAAAATTCTCATACCATAATCCAAGGGGTTTAGGATTAGCTTCTGGCACTGTATCCACCTTATGCTTCACCTTCATCACCTTCTGAATCTGGCTTCGAAAATCCATGTTGAGATCAGAAGTCTCAAGCACTATAGTCAACAACCACTCCAAATTCTCCTTAGTTTGTCCTTCCAAGGTTGGCTTCTCAAATTTCAAAGATTCTCCATCTTTTAAAAAGATATGGAGTAAATATTTGTTGTCCTTTCCCTTGACCAAATTTATGTACTTTGTACTCCTTTTCAGGGCTTTGATGATTTCTTCAGTGCTAGCCATTTTAACCTTATAAGACTTCCTTGATGGAACTGTTCGTGGCTTTGTTGGTCCACTCACAGCCACCAAAGCAGTCTCGGTTGACCTTGGAGGATTTTGAGAGATAGGCTTCTTGATAAGTGCTTTGATCACAGGTTTCTTTGCCGATTTTGGACCAAAGGTTTTCTTCTAGATTTCTTCTCAGCGTCTTCCATCTCTTTATTTTTCTTCTTGGTTATGGCTGCTTTCTGTGCACTTGATCTCCATGTATATTTTTCTTCTTCTTTGCCTCCTCCTCCTCCCTTTCTGCTGCCATGTCCTCCTCCTCTTGAAGTTTCCAAGCTAACAGAGCATCAGCTTCTATCAATTTCTGCTCTTGAGGATAGACCAACTCCACTTTCCCATCCACTATCTATTTAATTGGAGTGGGAAAGTGAGCTGTCTTCATGGCATCCCCCAGTAGCTTAGGCTGTCCTGGTTGAGTAGTGGTTTTCTTCTTTGAATCTTCAACCATAACCCCCTTGCCTTTGTCTTTGATTGTAGGGGATTGTGCAGAGGAAGAAAGAGAAGCTGTTGTTGTTGCTATTGTTGGAAGTTGTGTTTGTTAGAGTGTATGCCCTAGTGGCCAATTATGTAATGATTGTGACACTATATTTATGATATGTTTTTGGTTAATGATAATTTATTATGTTTTATTTACTGCGTTATATAAATAATTAACATAATAAATGTCCTTAGAAAAAATGATACTAATTATATGGATTCAAGTATGTGACTTGAATATGAGATCATATAAGTATGTAATGTATCATTATTCTTAAATGTCCCTAGTCGAGTATCATTGTCATCAGGACAACAATAATACATTGAGACTGGTATGTGATTAACTGATGGCCATATCTCATTGGTCATAAATATATACGAGATATATTAAGTTGATTCATAGGTACATGTTAGAGAACATAGTACTGGACAGACCCACCATGAGAATTCTACATGGAGCGTTATGCTATGTGTCATAAGTAATTCTCATAGTGACAATGATGTAATGGTCCTTCGACCTGAAGTCATGACATTTCTACATAAGGAGTTATGCGTTTTGACATTATCAAAAGTCACCTTTAACCGGGTGGACGATAAAGGTGATTGTTGGATGCATAATGAGTTATGTGAGAAATGGGAATGATGTAGATGGAATTTAACCCTCCTATAAATTAGGGGTGATATCTATAGGCCTCTTGATTGAGTGAAACTATGAAATGCATGGCCATGCTCAAATAGAGATTTGTTTCATATAGTTTACTCATTGATCAAGAAAACTGAGATTAAATTATAAAGAGGATGACACATCCATGCCTTGAATTTAATCTTAGATATCATGGTTAAAAGGATTAAATTACATTGAAACATTGGTCACAAAAGGTAACGTCGAATCTATGACTTTATTATTACTTGGGTAACAGTGATGTATTACTAGATGCCGCTCACTGTTTATAATTTTATAATATGATTTAAAATTATTGCCAACGTAATAATAACCTACAGGGTCACACACATAGAACATTCGTCAAGGAGATATAATTTAAATGTCAATGATTTTAATATATCAATAAGATTGATTTAATTAAATCATGACTTTAAATTATATATATATATATACATATATATATATATATGTAATCTGTATGAAGAAGAGTCATTTGGAAGGAAATACGAATATATATTTATTTGTACATATATTAATTAAGTGAGACTTGATTAAATATATAATGAATATAGGATTCGGATTCTAATCTCCTAATTAGATTAGGTTTTGGAATCTACTCTATAGAAGGCTATATATATATGATATATCAGCTATTCTCTTAGATATATATAAAGATATATAGAATTTTTCTCTGGAATAACCAACGTTTTGACGTAGCCGCTCATAAGAGAGAGACTAAGGTTAAGAGAGATAAAAGAGATACAGATTATTTACAGCTAGTACTGTTATCCTTTTTGCTCGAATCGTAAGACGGTTCGCGGGTGTTCGTGTGGATACCGTAGAGACGCTGTCCAGTTGGGTTGCGTTAAAGATTTGGAGACGATCAACACCTTCACCAAAGTTTCAGATTCGTACTTTTAATCGGTAAAATCTTGAACTGTCTGTATTAAACTGTTTCGCATAGATCCTCGGGTTTGGGTTTCGTTTTGTTTTATTTTAAACCGTATTTTTCCGCTGCGTATGATGATACGAAACCCCAACAGTGTTGTTGTTGTTGCTGACTTTGTTGTTGCTGCTTAAAGATCAGAATGTTTCTTTAAGATCCTGTCCATCATTGCTTGCAATTCTGCATCAAGGACAAGACCAGATTTTGGTTTTTGTACAGGAAATGTTGTTTGAATTGACCACTCTCCCCCTTTTTGACATCAGCATCTTTAGGTTGAGAGGAGGTGGCCAACTGTGGAACTGTGGAATTGCCTGTAGCAATAGTTTTTCCATTATGTCTTGTTTTTGGATCAAGAGTTGGATATTTGCTTCTAGGGCTTGAAGTCTACTGTCAGTCATGGACTTGTCTTTGATAAGCGTATCAATGGCAGTGATTATCCTCCTTGGCAGATGTCCTTCATAGCACCTTTTTATCTTTTCTGTCTCCAACTCCATCCTTTCTTCCATTCTTTTGACTGCCCCATGTATGCCAGTAACCAAGAAGTGGTGAAACTTTGTATGTTTCTTATCCACCTTGGTTACTTCTTCTAATATATCCTTAATAGATGGTGCAGCAGCAGCTGACCCGACATTGGTCACATAATCCTGCCTCAGTTGGGCGGCTGCTTCCTCCAGAGTGTTTAAGTATGTGGCATCAAGCCATTCATCAACATTTGTCTCTGCAGGTTCTTCAGGCACAGTTTCATCTGCAAGCCGTGTCTTCAATGCATACATATGATCTTGTCGTTGTTGTAGACCATATAAAAGCTCAAAGTTTGCATTAGACATCTCTCATATAACATTTAATGTTGCATCCCCTGTGCATGAACTATTCCCAATTTCTTTTGTTTGGATATTTGTGGAGGGAGCAGAAGAAACTTGAGCTTCTTGTGAGCTGGTTTCAACAGGTTGTAAAAATGCACCTGCTGAAAATTTCTCTTGTTTATTTTGTTCAAGGATCTCATCCTTGCTCACACCCTCTCTTTTTACCTGGGGTTGGGCACCCAACTTCTCTTGCTCTCCTTTTTCCAGGCTTTCTAAAGCTTGACTTTCTTGTTTGTGTATATCCCCTCCTTTTTCCAGGTCAGGAGCCTGACTCTCACTATTTATTCTCACATCCTCACTTATATGGATATATGCACTCTGTCTTACAGAAGTGGGGGTTGGGGAAGTACTTGTGATTGCATGGATAGGGGGTTCCCTTTGTGTATCTGGGGCTAGGGATCTATCCATGAAATATGTTTGAGAGCTTGTCTCGATTATGGGCTCCTTTTGGGAAAAATCAAGAGAATTTAAATGTGTAATATCAAAAGAATCAAGTATGGGAGAAGGAGAAAAATGTACAGTGTGGAGTGTTGGTTGTTCCTCAGACATTGAAAATTGAGGAACATCAATTGATGACTCTGTGTGTGCACTCCTTGTGTCACTCTTTTCTTTTATTATCTCTCATTGGGGTTTCTCTTGTTGGTGAACAAGAGGTTGTGTAGACTTTGTACAGTGTGTTCTTGGTTGGGAACTTTCTTCAATGTCAACATCCTTTTGGGAGGATGGTGACAATTCACTGTTTTTCCTTATAACCTCCATTGCCTTTTGGGAAGCAATGGATTGCTTTTGGCTAAGGGTTATAACTTTCTTCTTTCTCTGAAGTTGTACTTCAGCTTTTTGTTCTCCCTCATCCTCACTTACTCCCTCAATTATTTTTCTTTTTATTGGGAGTTTTGTGATGACTGTTTGAGTCTTTGCAACCACAGTCTTTTGGGAAACTGTGGAGGGGGCTATAGATTGTTGTTGTGAAGTGGTTGGAGGATTCCCAGGGTTTTGGCTTGCAATATCCTCAAAGAATTGCAAAGAATAAAGATTTGGAAGCCTGTCAATGAGAATTGATCTCATGATAGGAGGAAAAAATAAGGGAACCTTTACCTTTGCGGATTTATGCTTCACATCAGTAAAAATTCTTTTACTCTGCAAAAGAGTTGGTACAACTTGCAATCCAGTAATATTAAGGTTAGGGATTAGATAATAAGCAATCATCATCAAAAACCTAGCATAATAAATTTTATTTTTATTACCAGATTTCAATTTTACCAAAAGATTTTGTAGAATTAAAAGCCCAATGTTTAGATGTCTATCATACAACACACTAAAAATAATTTGTTGTGTGAGTGTAGTGATAGCATCATAGCCACTGCATTTTGAAGTAAATGCTTTAGTTATTACATCAAAGAACAATGACCACTCTTGCCTTAGATGGGGTTGTGTAATAGACCCAACAGAACCAATTTTAGCAGAATAATGTAAGTTTTTAAACATAGAAAGAAGTTCTTAATCAGAGGCAGGGGAGTCAATGTTTTCATACACAGGTAAGTGTAAAACATTATTAACAACGGTATGGTCGATATTATAAATAGTATTATCATACCTGAAACTTACCACAGGAGAGTCAGTATTCTCATCCTGGATGGTTACAGTGGTCCACATAGCCATGATGACTTCAACGGCTTGGACGGGAGTTTCATAAATGGCGTAGGTAAGTGTGGAGTTTTGAAGAAAATCCACGAAGGGGTGGTACTGGGCTCCAAATTCATGCTTGTTAGCCACCCCTGCATGGTTAGTCTTAATGAAATCGAAATCTCCAAACTGGAAACATACTGTTTTAGCGGCCATTGGAAGAGATCTGTGAACTTTGAAGGAACTTTGAAAAAGGGTTAAATTGCAAAGAATTTGTAGAGAGAAAATAATTTCAAAGCTTTGAGAAATTGTGATTGCAGATGTGTTTGATTTACTTTTAGCAAAGTATTAGAAACATTTGCAATTTTAAAGATAGTGAACCGTTTTTGATCGTGGGTAGGATAACTACCAGATTACCCTCAATCGGAGATTGCCCTAATCTATGATAAGTTCACTCATAAGAGACTAGACCCAATTAGTCTCCGATAGTTCAGTTTGATTGAGTCAGAGACTAACCAAAAACGACGTCGGGGACTAAGGTAGTCTCCAATAGTTCAATTTTTAATTCAGTCGGGGACTAATTAAAAACAACTGTCGGGGACTTACGTTTGTTGTTTGTTTAATAAGCTGCTTGTGTGTCATTAATTGATGAAGCTTATATGCATGTGTGACAGCAGCTGCTTATTATGTTGATTAGTTGTTAAAGTGTAATGATGAGCAGTCGTTTTACCGTCTAGATTAACCAATCATCTTATCTCAAGGCTTAATCTTAGTTTGCTATAAATACCTCATTCGGAGATAAAATTTTAATCTCTTTTCTAAAAATTTCTCTTCTAAAGTTCTTCTCTAAACTTACCATCTTCATAAATTTCCAAGTTCTTCTTTCCGAAAATTATTCTCAGACAAGCTTTAATTTTTTCCTTAAAGACGAAGAGGTAAGAACATAGTACTCTACTCAGTATCTTTCGTGCATAGCATCAAAGATTTATTAACCATGTATTGTTAGGTTTTATAACATTTGATGATGATTGTCTTTAGATTACTTAGATTACAAATGTACAGAAAGTGCTAATTAGTAGCATTGAAGATTTGTAGCCTGTAGTGATCTCTTTGTTTGTAATTCATTCATCTGTTATAAAGAGATAGATTCAATTTATTATGTAAAGGACTACTGTAATTGTATTGAAGTTTCAACAATTCATTCTGTGTATTTGATCCGTCGGAGATTACAAAAAGACTTATCGGAGACTAAGGCAAACTTGTCAAGAGACTAAGGATTTTGCCTACAAGAGACTAAGTTTTGTCTATCGGAGACTACGGTTTACGTCATCGGGGATTAAGAATAAAGCATCAGAGACTAAGCTGACGTCATCAAAGACTAAGCCTAAAGCATTGGAGATTAATAACTTTGTCGGAGACTACACAACCTGATCAAAAACTAAAGACCAAAGACTAAAGTGATCGGGGACTAAGGTTGAAGCTGTCAGGGACTAGTGGTGGATCATTCCCTGAAGCAAGATAAAGTTCGAATTGGATAAGGAATGTCTTCAACGTGGATCGAGATATTATTGAAGACGTAGCTGGTAAGGAAACTAACCAGAAATCTATTCCTATTAAAAAAAGGAAAGGTTGTGTTCGATTTGAAGAAGGAAGCTGAATCATTATTGATTTAGAATTGGTAACTGAATTAATTACGATTTAGTTTAGGAAGCTGTAATGGGGTTTTACAGAATTATTATTAAATGCTGTATAGAATTCATAGTTTGTATCTTTACAATACAAAATAGAAGTTGACGATCAAATTGTGATTGTTAGAAGTTGTAATCAATTGTTTAAGAAATAAAAAGCAATTGTTTATTTTTTGATTGTGTTCTTTATTTCTACAAGTATTATTTAATTTCTTGAAGAACAAGCAATTAAAAAAAAGAATTCAAAGAACTTGTATTCTAGCCCCCTTCTACAAGTTCTCAGCTATCTCACTGGGAAAACAATTGGTATCAGAGCAGGTTTATTGATTTAACTCAATTAACACGATCCAGAGATGACTAACGACGAAGGAAGCAGCTCTAGCATAATGGCTTATGCAGGAAGTCGTGATGGTGGAACCAACATTCCAATTCTGCAACGAGAAGAATATCGTATGTGGAAACAAAAGATGTACATGCACTTGAGAGCAACAGATCCTGACTATATTGCAAGGATTGAAAAGGGTCCTTATCTACCTAGGAAATTTGTTCTGCTAAAACTGTTGAAGGATCCATTGTTGCTGAACACTTTGAACTTGCTTCTGAAAGTGACTATACAAACGAAGACAAGTTACAAGTGTTAAAGGATGCTAAGGTTATAAACATACTTTACAATGGCATTGACAAAAATATGTTCACATGCATCATCAACTGCACAACATCTAAGCAGATTTGTGACACCATCAAAGTCCTGTGTGAAGGAACTGACTAAGTCCGAAAGAATAAAAGATCATTGTTGACTCAACAATATGAATTCTTTCAAGCAGAGCCTGGTGAACCAATCACGTCAGTTTATGACAGGTTTAACTCTTTGCTCAATGACTTGAAAATACTTGGAAAGTCTTATGACAATGAAGATGTCAATATCAAGTTCATGAAAGCACTCCCACCAAGCTGGGATCCAAAGACAACTACAGTAAGGGAAGCTCATGACTTGGACATACTCACACTGGATAGGCTCTATGGAAACTTAAAGACGTATGAACTTAAAGTAGAGCAAAGACAAAGAATGCATGGTAGGGACAAAGGAGCTGCACTAATGGTTGAGAAAAGCAAGTCTCAAGAGAAGCCTGATGATGAAACTTCCAATGCTAGCTTGATTGATGAGGAAGATGAATTGAGCAATGATGATGACATGGAGGAATTCATGGCATTCATGGTGAAATAGTTTAAGAAATTTAGAGCTGGTAAAAAAGGTAAAAGATAATCAAGAAAGTTTACCCCTAGAAAAGAAGGTCAAACTGTGACCTATGACAAAAAAAAAATCAGGTGTTACAACTATGATGGGGTAGGGCACTTTGCCAATGAGTGTAGGAAGCCTAGATCTACTAATAGATCTAAGGATGAAAAATCAAGGAAAACGGGGAATGACTTTGCTGACAAGAAGTTTAAATCAAAAAGCAAAGCCTTGATTACTGAGGGCAAGGATTGGATTGACAGTGATTCTGAGGAGGAAATTGTCAACTTTGCCTTGATGGCTCAAACTGATGAGTCAAGTGATTCTACAAAGGTATGTGATGCAACTCAGAATTTTAATGTGGTTAATTTACTTGATACATCCAGTATTGAAAGCATACAAAAAGATATGTCTGACTTGAATGTTAGTTTTATATATTAACTATTGAGCATACCAGTGTTAAAGAATCACATGACCATCTCTTGAAAAGAAATAAATTTCTTGAAGGGAGACTGGTACAATTTGACACTATTAAGTCTGATCTAGACAAAGCTCATCATATGATCAATGCTTTGAAAAAGAGGGAATTTTACTTAGTCGAACAACTTGAAAAAGTACAAGCTAAGATAAAACAGTGGAATAGTTCCTCTAAAAAGTTGACAGACTTGGTAGGATGTCAAATGATTGGTCAAAAGTCTGGACTAGGTTATGATGAGTGCCTACGAAACAATTCAGATTTAATTGAGACCATTGAAGCTGCTAACTCCACTACTAGTAAGCCAAATGTTTTGAAAAGAATTAATTTTGTTTCTCCTGTTAATGAACCTAAATTTATTAACACTCAATACCATCAAGTCACTGCAAAATCAAAGGTTGATCAAAAGACAGTGAACACTGTAGATAAGAGTGATAATAAAAGATTAAATATTGGGTTCATGACAAAGACTCAATTAAACAAAAAATTGGAAAATATTCCTATGAAAAAGGCTGAAACATTAGTGAAGTCTAGTAGTAGTAAGAGAAATAGGAATGGAAAGATAGGCATTAATAAATACACAAATTATGCTAGAATGCCTGATGTTCCTAGATGACATGTCATATATGTGGTAATCCAAATCACATAGCTATGTATTGTAGGAGTAAAAATAAAATTCCTATTATAGAGACTGCACATTCAAAGACAATAAAAGATAAATCACCTATAAAAAGGTCAAATCATCTTTGTATTAATTGTGAAACTTCAAACCTTGGCAGTCTCTCACAAAAATAAAACACGACTAATGATTGTCCAATTAAAATAAAAATTAATAAAAGACAGTCAACTCAATCTGAGTTAAGTCTTGATTCTACAACTAGTGAGAAAAGACCCAAGAAAGTTTGGGTCCCAAAAATTTCTAACTAGTTACTCTTTACTGTGCAGGGCAAAAAGAAGAAAACATGGTACTTGGACAGTGGCTGTTCAAGACACATGACTGGAGACAAGTCCCTGCTAAAATAGTATGAAGAGAAAAGTGGCCTTAAAGTCACTTTTGGAGATGACAACAAAGGTCATACAAAGGGTTATGGCAGTGTTGAACATGGAGATGTCATCTTCACAGAAGTATCACTAGTTGATGGCTTAAAGCACAATTTACTGAGTGTGAGTCAAGTATGTGATAAGGGATTCGATGTCATCTTCAAAGAAGATAAATGCCTAGTGAGTGACAAAGAATCAGGGAATGTGATTTTGATAGGAAAAAGAAAAGGAAATTTGTACATTGCAAACCTTATCTCTTTCACTGATCAAATCACATGTCTCTATAGCAAAGCATCAACTGATGAAAGTTGGCTTTGGCACAAGAAACTTTCCCACTTGAATTTCAAGAATATCAACAAACTTGTGAGGAAAGGATTAGTAGCTGGCATTCCACAATTGGAGTTTACACAAGATGAATTGTGTGATTCATGCCAGAAAGGGAAACAAAGAAGTGTATCATTCAAGAGCAAACCAGCAACATCAGTCACTGACCCTTTACAATTGTTACACATGGATTTATTTGGTCAAGTGAATGTGATGTCTATCTTAAGAAATAGATATGCTTTGGTTATTGTGGATGATCACACGAGGTATACTTGGGTAAAATACCTCTATACAAAAGATGAAGTTGCTCAGTTAATTATTGATCATGTCAAGTAAATAGAGACTGAGTCAGGAAAAATAGTAAGGGTAATAAGGAGTGATAGAGGAATAGAATTCAAGAATACCCAAGTTATTGAATTATGCACTGAAAAAGGTATAACACACCAATTCTCAGCTCCAAGAACCCCTCAACAAAATGGAGTTGTTGAAAGGAAAAATAGGACCCTTATTGAAGCAGCAAGAACAATGTTACAAGAGTCAAAGCTTCCAACTTATTTATGGGAGGAAGCAATTAACACTGCTTGCTTTACACATAACAGATCCTTGATAAACAAAGCATACAATAAAACACCTTATGAACTAATGACTGGGAGAAAACCAACTCTCAAGTTTTTACATGTGTTTGGTTGTAAGTGCTTTGTACTGAGAGATTCATCAGAAACAAGAGGAAAGTTTGATAACAAGTCTGATGAAGCAATCTTCTTAGGCTATTCTCTGTCAAGCAAGGCATACAGAGTATATAATCTAAGAACAAAGGTCATTGTTGAATCTATACAAGTTGTATTTGATGATAGAAAGATTCCAGAAATGATTGGACAAAGATTGCATGAACCTCTCAGTTTTGAGAATGAATTGGATGCATGGGAATATCCTTCGGAGACTGGTGATAAATCCCAAGATAGTGATGATATCCTGGCCCGTCTCTAATGCCCGTTTGCCGAAGGCCAACTCGGCTTGGGCTTGTTCAGGACCAGATGAGGAGGCTAGGCCCTGCCCTTGGTCTATGCCAAACCTTGCTTCTAGTAGTAGGGCTCCGGATCTTGAATTGCACCCTATTACGCAAGGGCAAACCGAAATGGAAGGCACGTCGGGCGCAGCGAGCTCAGAGGACTGGTGGAAGCCAGTCCATGAAGATTCTCCCTTTTCTTACGTGCAATTCCCCTCTTTCGGTAAGCATCCAGTATCTCATCAAATGAACATTTCTCTAAGCTTATCCTGTAGCTTATACGTCGTTTGAAAGTTGCTTCAAGGATCCAACAAATAGCTAAGGTTTGTTGACGATCCCTGGCTACAATCCTAGGGACATCATAAATAGTACCTGCTATTCCTACTCTTTCCACTTCGCATATGGGCTTTATATTCTCTAGGGCGTTAACCATAAGTTTGATTACATCGCGTTCAGTTTGAGCTGGGCGATGAAAAGTTTGATAAACAATAGCACGAACTCTTGTTTTTTTACCTTCTTTCATGCGAAAGTTGACCAACTTCTTGATCAATTGTTTTTGCTCACCATCCAAGCCCCCCATATAGCTTAGAATTTCCGAGCAATTGGAAGCCGCTTTTGATGACGAGGCCGAAGAATTTATATTACGCGATCGTGAAACACCATGAGCAGTAGGATGTTGAGGTCCGAAATTCGAAGTGAAATTTTTGATTTGCCCGTTCCTAGTCGTCATGGGAAAGAAAGGCAGAAATAAGAAAGAGATTATTCCCTTAGAGCTTGTCACACCGAAAAATGCATCTCCAATTATATAATATATATAATAAGGCTATGTGTTGTGCGGCGTAATCAAGTAGCAAGTGGGAAAGTTAACAGTTGTGCATGAAGTACCAAGGACTAATACTCTAGTCTCTGATATTAGTGTACCATCGAAGACTAATGGTTCACCAGGGACTAATGTCACTGATACACAATCGAACACTATCTTGACACCAGGGACTGTTGAAATAAACAGCTCAGGGGGAGCTAATAATGACGAAGTCAATGGTTTAGGGGGAGCAGTCTCTGATCAAGAAGCTAGATTACACAACATCAATCTAGAAGATCAAGCCTCAACGTCAAGATTAAATCTGCCACGAGCAAGACTATGGTTAAGAGATCATACAACAGATTTGATCATTGGAAGTATAGAGGATGGAGTCAAGACTAGAAGTGCAACTCAAAATGAATGTTTATATCTCAGTTTTCTGTCAACGATTGAGCCAAAGAAAATTGAGGAAGCACTTCAAGATCCTGACTGGATAATTCCTATGCAAGAGGAATTGAACCAATTCACAAGGAACAAAGTCTGGAGATTGGTACCCAAACCAAGGAACAGATCAATTATAGGTGCTAAATGAGTTTTAAGAAATAAATTGGATGAAACTGGTACAATCACAAGGAACAAAGCAAGACTGGTTGCAAAAACATATTCTCAAGAAGAAGGAATAGATTATGATGAAACTTTTGCACCAGTAGCAAGACTTGAAGCAATTAGAATTTTCTTGGCATATGCAGCCTACAAAAACTTCAAGGTGTACCAGACGGATGTCAAGAGTTCTTTCCTAAATGGAAAATTGGAAGAGGAAGTCTATGTTCAACAACCACCAGGTTTTGTGGATTCCAAGTTTCCAAATCATGTGTACAGGTTAGATAAAGCACTCTATGGCTTAAAACAAGCACCAAGAGCCTGGTATGATACTGTATCTCAATTTTTACTTGAAAACAAATTTGTTAGAGGTATCATAGATAAAACTTTATTTTATAGAATTCAAGGTTCTGACATTATACTTGTGCAATATATGTAGATGATATTATATTTGGTTCTACAAATGAAGAACTCTGTGAAAAATTTTCAAAACTAATGAAGTCTAGATATGAAATGAGTATGATGGGAGAATTAACATTTTTCTTAGGATTGCAAATAAAACAATCAACTGATGGAATTTTTATCAGTCAGTCCAAGTACATCAAACACTTATTGAGAAAATATGATTTGGTTGATTGTGCATCTGCAAAAACACCCATGCCTACTGCCACTAAGCTAGATAAGGATTTAAAAGGAAAGAAAGTTGATATTACTAGCTTTACAGGCATGATAGGCTCTCTTTTATATCTAACTACAAGTAGACCTGATATAATGTTTGCTACATGTTTATGTGCTAGATTTTAAGCTGATCCTAGAGAATCACATTTGATTGCTGTCAAAAGAATACTCAGATATCTAAAGGGTACCCCAAACCTTAGGTTATGGTATCCCAAAGAATCTGATTTTAAACTAATTGGTTATTCAGATGTTGATTATGCAGGTTGCAAGCTTGATAGAAAAAGCACAAGTGGAAGCTGCCAACTTCTTGGAGGCAGACTTGTTTCTTGGTTTAGCAAGAAACAAAATTCAGTTTTTACTTCAACAGCAGAAGCTGAATATATTGCAACTGGGAGTTGTTGTGCTCAGATATTGTGGATCAAAAATCAACTCCTAGACTATGGTATGTCATTAGCAAAAATTCCTATCTATTGTGATAATACAAGTGCCATAGCTATAACAGAAAATCCAGTGCAACATTCAAGAACAAAACACATAGATGTTAGATATCATTTCATAAGAGAACATGTAAGTGAAGGAAATATTGAATTGCACTGGGTTACAACTGACAAACAACTTGCAGACATATTCACAAAGTCTGTAGATGAATCTACATTCACTAGATTAGTCTATGAGTTGGGAATGTTGAATTATTCCTCTAAAAATTGACTAAAATCTGAGAAAGCAAGTTGTTTAGTTATAAGAAGCTAGAATTTCATTTCTGGAAAATGAAGCTGTTCTTAATGAACAGAAATTAATGGAGCTGTTATAATATAACAGAAATTTTTGTAGCTAATAATGAAAAGATTTATTGTTGGAAAAATTCTGAAAAACAGGACTGCAGCAGAGACTAACTTAAATTAGTCACTGAGAGCATTTAAGTTAGAGACTAACTTAGTCCCTGTTAGTTGTTTTTACTTAGTCCCTGACTAGCTAAAAATGAACTACAAGAGACTAACTTAGTCGCTGATAGTTGTTTTTACTTAGTCCCTGACGAGTCAAAAATGAACTATCAGAGACTATCTTAGTCCCTGATAGTTGTTTTTACTTAGTCCCTGACGAGTCAAAAATGAACTATCGGAGACTATCTTAGTCTCTGATAGTGGTTTTACTTAGTCCCCGACTAAACAAAAAATTGCACTATCGGAGACTAATCGGATCTAGTCTCTTATGAGTGGATATGGCAGAGATTAGGGAAATCTCCGATCAAGGGTAAATAAGTAGTTTCCCATAATTCACTCAGAATTGCAAATGTCTCTAACACTTTAATAAATGTAATTTCAAACATCTTTGCAATTACAACTACTCAAAGCATTGAAATTGATTTTCTCTCTACACTCTGTGCGATTTAACCCTTTTGCAAAGAAATTCTTCAAAGTTTACACAGATCTCTTCAATGGCGGCCAAAACTGTATGCTTCAAGTTTGGGGACTTCGATTTCATCAAAACCAACCATGCAGGGGTGGTTGACAAGCATGAATTTGAAGCACAGTACCACCCTTTCGTGGATTTTCTCCAAAACTCCCCACTCTCGTACGCCATTTATGAAGCTCCCACCTAAGCCACTGAAGTCATCACGATAATGTGGACCACTGCTACTATCTAGGATGAGAGTGATGCCTCTCCTGTGGTAAGTTTCAGGTATGATAATACTGTATATAATATAGATAATACTGTTGTGAATAAAGCTTTACATTTACCTATTTTTGAAAACTTTGACTCTCCTGCCTCTGATGAAGAAATTTTTGCTATGTTTAAAAACTTACATTATTCTTCAGAAATTGTTTCTGTTGGGTCCATAACTCGACCCCATCTAAGGCAGGAGTGGTCACTGTTCTTTGACATTATCACTGTTCTTTGGCTATGATGTTATTACCACACTTACCTCACAAATCGCTTTTAGTGTGTTGTATAATAGGCATCTAAACATTAGGCTTTTGCTTCTGCAAAATCTGTTGGTCAAACTTAAAACTGGTAGTAAAAATAAAATTTATTATTCTAGGTTTTTGGTGATGATTGCAAATTATTTAATCCCTAACCTGAATACTACTGGTATGTAAGTTGTTCCCACTGTTTTGCAGAGCAAACAGATTTTTACTGATGTAAAGAATAAATCTGCAAAGGTAAAGGTTCCTTTATTCTTCCCTCCTGTCATGAGATCTACTCTCATTGATAGGCTCCCAAACCTTTATTCTTTGTCATTCTTTGAGGATACTGAACAACAAATCCCTATTGATCCTTCAACCACTTCACCATAACAATCTATATCCCCCTCCACAGTTTCTCAAAAGACTGTGGTTGCAAAATCCAAATCAGCTAAGAAGCTTCCTGTGAAAAGAAAAATAATTGAGGGAGTAAGTGAGGTTGAGGGAGCAAAGGAAGCTGAGGTGGCACCTCAGAAAAAGAAAAGAGTTCTAACCCTTAGACAAAAGGAATCCAGTGCTTCCCAAAAGGCAATGGAGGTTATAAGGAAAAACAGTGAACTATCAATGTCCTCTCAAAAGGATGTTGACATTGAAGAAAGTTCCCAACCAGGAACAACATGTACAGAGTCTACACAACCTCTTGTACATCAACAAGAGGAACCACAGAGAGAGACAAGATCAAAGAAAAAGAGTGACACTAGGAGTGCACCCACAGAGTCTCTTATTGATGTTCCTCAATTTTCCATTTCTGAGGAACAGCCAACACTCCCCCCTGTACATTCTTCTCCTTCTTCTCCATTTCTTGATTCTTTTGAACATGAAAGTTCAAATCCTCTAGATTTTTTCCTAGAAGAGCCAATACTCGAGACAAGCTCTCAAAAACTTTCCTTGGAGAGATCCCTAGCCACAGACACACAAAGGGAACCCCCTCTCCTTGGTGAGACTTCTATTCCCTCTCCAACCCCTCCTTCTGTAGGAACAAGTGAGTATATCCAAATGAGTGAGGATGAGAGAATATTTAGTGAGGATCAAGCTCTTGCCCTAGAACAAGGAGAGCAAAAAATTCAAGAGAGTCAAGCTTTAGCAAGCTTGGAAAAAGGAGAGAAAGTGAAGCTGGGTACCCAACCCCAGGAAAAAGGTGAGGGTGTGAGCAAGGATGAGATCATTGAAGAAAATAAAAAAGAGAAATTTTCAGCAGGTGAATTTTTGAAACCTGTTGACACCACCACCACAACAGAAGCTCAAGTTTCTTCTGCTCCTTCCACTATAATCCAAACAGAAGAAATTGGGGGAAGCTCCAAGATAGGGGATGCAGCATTACAAGTGTTTTCTAAAATGTCAAATGCAGACTTTGAGACACTTTATGGATTATAGCAAACTCAAGATCAAATTTCTGCATTAAAGGCAAGGCTTGCAAATGACCCTGTTCCTATAGAAATTGAAGAAGAGAATGTAGATGTTTGGCTTGATGCAAACTTCACCAATTCTCTCGTTGATGCAGCTGCATAGCTATAAGGCAGGCCTATGTGACCAACATTGGGTCAGGGGCAGCTGCACCAATAGCTAAAGACCTTCTAGACGAATTAACCAAGGTGGATAAGAAACATACCAAGTTTCACCGCTATTTGGTTACAGGAATCATGCCACAGTGCAGAAGATGGAGTAGAAAATGGAGATTGAAACTGATAAAATAAGGAGGTGCTATGAAGGACACTTGCCAAGGAGGACTGTCACTTCTCTTGAATACCACCTCAAGCAGCAGCCCACGACTGACAGTTGACTTCAAGCCCTTGAATCCAATATTCAACTCCTAATAAAGAAGCAAGACAAGCTGGAGCTTGGTCTTGATAACCTTACCAAACTTCTCATTCAAGCATTGCCCACACTGGCCACCTCATCACTCCCTAAAGCTGATGATGTCAAAAAGGGGGAGAGTGGTCAGCATTCCCAACCAAAATCCAATGCTCCACATCTTGATGCTGAAATGCAACCACTGTTGGCCAGTATTTCGAAGAAACATTCAGACTTTAAGATAATGACAACAACAACAACAACAACAAAAGCACCAGCACCAACAAAACAAGTCCCTCCTCCTACAAAACCAATTGCAAAAGCCCCAAGTACCTCAACAGACAAAGGCAAAGGGGTCACGATTGAAGATCCAAAGAAACAAAGCTCTACTCAACCAGGACAGCCCAAGCTAATGGGGGATGCTATGAAGACTGCTCACTTTCCTAATCCCATTGAACTTGAAGTGGGAGGGAAAGTTGAGTTAGTTTCTCCTCTCGACCAAAGGTTGATAGATGCTGATGCAATTCTTGCACAGAAGCTTCAACAAGAGGAAGAAATGGCTGCAGCAAAGGAAAAGGAGGAGGAGGAGGCAAAGAAAAGAAAAAGCTCTGCAAGAAGGACAAGTGCACAGAAAGCTGTCATTACCAAGAAAAGGAATAAGGAGATAGAAGAGGTAGAAAAGAAATCAAGGAGAAGATCTTTAGTCCAGGAATCTGCAAAGAAACCTGTGACTAAAGAATCTATTAAGAAGCTTGCATCTCAAGAACCTCCAAGGCCAACCGAAACTACAATAGGGACTGTAAGTGGACCAAGAAAGCCACAAGCAGTTCCAACAAAGAGTTATTACAAGGTTGAAATGACCAGTACAGAGGACATCATTAAAGCCTTGAAAAGGAGTGCCAAGTACATCAACCTAATCAAGGGTACAAATAACAAAGAATTGCTTCATATCTTTTTAAGAGATGAAGACTCTTTGAAGTTTGGAAGGCCAGCCTTGGAGGAGCAAACAAAAGAAGACTTGGAATGGTTGTTATCTGTTGTACCTGAAACTTCTGATCTCAACAAGGAATTTCGAAGCCAAATTCAGAAGGTAATAAAGGTGATACACAAATTGGACAAAGTACCAAGAGTTGATCTAAAGCCTTTTGGACTATCGTATGAGAATTTCCATGGGGAGCAAGTATTCTTCAACTACAATAGGGATATAAACAGTGTAAATGAGAGACATCTTAAAGGTTTTATCAGTCTTCTCAAAGATGCAGAAGAAGAAATAGAGATCATATTTAGAAAGCTGTTGGAAGAGAGATTAGAGGTACTAAAGAAAAACAAAAGGTGAAGTTGTTGAAGTTGGAGGTATGTTGTGTGTTGAATTGATTGTAATTTTCGAAGCCAGACTTATAGGATTCAAACCTGAGTCTTGGTGGAGCTGAACAAATTGTTCAGGTACATTTGTAGTTAGAAAATTCTTGTAATTCTTTATTCTAAGTAAATTCTGTAATTTTGAGTTTTGACATCATCATCAACCTTGAATTATGCTTATCATTCTGATATTCATAATTAGGGAGAGATTGTTAGGTTTTATAACATTTGATGATGATTGTCTTTAGATTACTTAGATTAGAAATGTACAGAAAGTGCTAATTAGTAGCATGGAAGTTTTATAGCCAGTAGTGATCTCTTTATTTGTAATTCATTCATCTGTTATAAAGAGATAGATTCAATTTATTATGTAAAGGACTACTGGAATTGTATTGAAGTTTCAACAAGTCATTCTGTGTATTTGATCCGTCGAAGATTACAAAAAGGCTTATCGGAGACTAAGGCAAACTTGTCAAGAGACTAAGGATTTTGCCTACAAGAGACTAAGTTTTGTCTATAGGAGACTACGGCTTACGTCATCAAAGACTAAGCTTAGTGTATTAGAGATTAAGCTGACGTCATCAACGACTAGGCTTAATACATCGGAGACTAAGTTGACGTCATCAAAGACTAAGCCTAAAGCATCGGAGACTAATAACTCTGTCAGAGACTACACAACCTGATCAAAGACTAAAGACCAAAGACTAAAGACCAAAGACTAAAGTGATCGGGGACTAGGGTTGAAGCTGTCAGGGACTAGTCGTGGATCATTCCCTGAAGCAAGATAAAGTTCGAATTGGATAAGGAATGTCTTCAACGTGGATCAAGATATTATTGAAGACGTAGCTGGTAAGCAAACTAACCAGAAATCTATTCCTATTAAGAAAAGGAAAGGTTGTGTTCGATTCGAATAAGGAAGCTGAATCATTATTGATTTAGAATTGGTAACTAAATTAATTACGATTCAGTTTAGGAAGCTGTAATGGGGTTTTACAGAATTATTAATAAAAGCTGCATAGAATTCATTGTGTGTATCTTTACAATACAGAATAGAATCTGACGATCAAATTATGATTGTTAGAAGTTGTAATCAATTGTTAAAGCAATAAAAAGCAATTGTTTATTTTTTGATTGTGTTCTTTATTTCTGCAAGTATTATTTAATTTCTTGAAGAACAAGCAATTAAAAAAAAGAATTCAAAGAACTTGTATTCAACCCCCCTTCTACAAGTTCTCGGCTAACTCACTGGGAAAACATGTATGCTAAGTTTTCAAGAAGGAATAAAACTTTAAAGGATTATATTCTTTTGCATTTTCATGAGGCATCCTAGGCTGAGTTTGTTCATGTTAGGCCTTCCATCATAGCAAAGACAAGCTCTAATATTAGTCTCTGATGAGATAAAGTTAATCTCTGACAAGATAATATTAGTCTCTGATGACGTCAACCTTAATCTCCGATGGGTTGAGATGGCGTCATCAGTCTCTGATGAGATATTAGTTAGTCTCTGATGACTAATATGTTAGTCTCTGATGAGATATATGTTACTCTCTGACGAAGGATTTTCTTAGTCTCCGATGAAGGAAATGTTGGTTAGTCCCTGATGAAGGAAGTTTAAATTAGTCCCTGATGACGTCATCTGCAGTCTCCGACAGGCTAAGTTTAGTCCCTGATGACGTCATCCGCAGTCTCTGATGGGCAAAATATGTTAGTCTCTGATGGCTAAAGATATTAATCCTCGAGGAGTTTGGCGACAGCTAACTGAGTTTGGCGCTGAACAGATTATCCACTGATGAAGTTCAATGATGACTTAGTAAGTTTGGCGATGAACAAATCATCCCCTGACAACCAAGAGAGTTCGGCGGTAGTCAAAGTTATCACCCGACGAGTTTGGCGGTGAGCAGATTATCCCCTGATAATGCGCAGTCTGTCTTCAAAAGCTATAAAACATTATTTTCTTAAATTATTTGATGATATTTTTCCTTTAACCTCAACGGTCCGTATGTCAGATTTAAAACATTAAAAGTCTAAGGACATCACATATGCATTTTCTTTCATAATTCTTATTAAGGTATTAAAATATTATACGCATGATTTACAGAATCTTACACTCACAAGTAAATTGAATTTGATTGTGTGCAAAGGACCGAGGCAAGTATATTCTCACTCTTATGCTTATTTCAGTTAAGCGCATGATCAATTGATTCAACATGCGTACAAGGTTATGACTTTTATGTTTAAATTTCCTTGTGAATTAGAATGCTATGCTTTAATTTCCACTAGTATGATATGAATGAAAATGCATGGATCTAACGGAGCTTTGATTTATCAATTATTTTTCAATTTTATATCTGTGCAACAAATGAGAATGATATATCCCTTAAATGGTTATGCCACATGGTTGGCAAGAGGAAGGGAAAGGTGCTGATTTGTTCTTCACCTGACCTAGAGGAATTTTAAGTGACTACGTACGTTCACACAAGGAGGGATCACGCGGTCTTAGTTAGGCTAGCTGTGTACAGTATGGTTAGCAGATCCAACGGGTTTAGCCCCTGATGGATATTTTGAGAAAGTTGTACACAGGTGAATACTTGTCTTTCTTCAAGGAGGATTACACAATATTTATCATCAGTAATCCTAAAGATTATTTAAAGATTTCTGAGGCATTAGTATTGTTTCACTGAGCCTCTCAATAGAATTGAATCCCTTGAAACATTCTTGTTGGATTTTAATGTCTTGCAGGGCAAGGTATTAAGGCTGAACCCTCTGACAAGGGGAAGGCAAAGATGATTGGCTACTGAGTTTGGCTAACCCTTTTTGGTGCAGATAAGGAAGGGGGAAAGGAAGATGTTTTGTATTATAATATAGAGATAGAATAGCTTCCGCTGAGAATGTAATATTTTGGGTTGTAATAACTCTTTACTAGTTCTTTTTATTAGTATTTATGTGATGAATGGATGTGAAGTTATCTTTCCTTCTTTTGACGAAGCCCTGGTCCTATAAGGGATTTTGGGGTCGTCATAGTTGGTATCAGAGCCCAGTTAAGATCGGAGGTGATTCGAAAGGAACACTGCCCATAAACTACATCCAGGAGTAGGGAATACTACGGTATGTCCCAGAATTACTCTAGTAGGGAAATTTAAGAATTTGATGCTAGAATTAAAGAACTAGGATAGGTTAATGAGCTAAGGATTAAGGCTTATGTAGGAAACAAAGGTTGTTGAACACCTTAAGGGTAGAAACTGCTAAGGGAAGATAAGATTGAAACGAAGGCACCACCTCATAGACACATCGCTGCATGCATTGTTTATCGAGAAGTTTAGACTTACTGACTTTAATTGTTTTGTGTAGATGGCCAGAGATCGTTCTAGATCACCTGCACGTCTTCTTAGAGTAGATCTCCCAGTTTACGACTTTTCATCTAAAGAAGGAGAGGAGCCTAGTGTGGAGTCTCCACTATTCACCCCTACATCACTGGACGAACATCCACCATCACCAGTATAGGAAGGCCCCAGCCTCGCTATAAAGCCGACAAAGAAGGCCGGACCTTCCACTGTTTATCGCGGGCCACGCATTCACCACACAGCACGGAAAAGCACAATACGCCATTATTCTGGCCGAGACCATGTTATGACACAAGATATCCCTTGGATGAAATGTGATACTCCAAAACCTGCCTCGTCCCTACCACAGGCAGCAACGTCATCCCATGAAGAGATGGTACATAATTACGATGCAGAAGTCCACCATCGTCTGGCAGCTCGCACCATGACTGTTCGACGACAGGCTGCCACTATTTCTAGGTTTCGCACAACCGTGTCAGCATGACGATCCTCCTTTTGGTTGACTCAGAGCTTATATCATCGAATGGCGTTAGAGATGCACGCGCAAATGGTTGCAGCAGCAGCAGCTAATCCAATGACGTCACGTTTGGATCAGATGAGCACCCATTGCGCGCATCGCATTGAGGAGACACGTCTACAGTCTCGACATTAGGAACGGGAGGCAGAGCGTGAAGGATCATTGGACACGAAGGACGAGGAGGATTAGCTATAGGAGACTGATGTGAAAATTTAGGCGGAGGTTATTTTGTGTCTGTTTTTGAACTCTGTTTGGGTAGTTGCGACTATTCCGAGTGTATTCGCCTAGTTAGTGTATTTTGGCCTATATCTGGCTTGCTTTAAGAATGATAGAGAACGATGTCTATGACAGCCTCCTATGTACATGGATGATGATTATTTTGATATATCTAAATGCTCATGTTTTGCTTTTCACCTTATTGGGTTATAAATTTATTGAGATACATAAAGAATGGAATGTCTCGTAAAGGATGTTTAACTCTTTATATGTATTATATTAGATTATGGCTGGAGGCAGGAAACTAGGAAGACTCGGGAGAAGAAACCTTCATAATGACAAGCTAAGGCTTGAATATTCGGCATGTGTGGAAAGAGAAAATCAAGCCGACAGCGCTGACGAAGTTTTCATAGAGGACGACAGCTCGGAGGAGGTAGAAGGGATTAACCGCAATCCCCCACATGTTCCACCACCACCCCCTGTCAATGATAATAACTCTGTCGATAACAATACTATGGGGAATGCAGTTGACAACCCCCTAGCTCAATTTCTTCAGATTATTCGTGAGGCTGTGGCCGTGAACCAACCAGCTCCACCACCACCACCTCAAGCCCCAAGGCCTGTTGCCCATGGGCCAAGTATTTGAGAGTTCGCTGGCATCAACCCACCGACCTTTGATGGGAAATGAGGACCCACTGTAGCACAGTATTGGTTGGAGGAGATCGAGAAAGCCTTCGATTTAGTGGACGTACCAGAAGATTGTAAGACTAAGAACACAACCTTCATGCTAAAAGAAAAAGCCAACCACTGGTGGAAAGGTGCCAAGAGGATGGAGTTAACAAAAAGGGAAGCTACAAGGAATACAAACACTGTGATAACCTGGGAACTGTTCACCCAAAGGTTCAGGGAGAAGTTTTACCCCTCTAGTGTCTCTAATGCAATGGAACTAAGGTTCCTAAATCTAAAGCAAGGGTCCATGATAGTGGACGAGTATGAGACAAAGTTTAATGAACTGATGAGGTATGCTCCTCACCAGGTAAGCGATGAAGGGAGAAAGGCTCGGAGATTTGAACAAGGATTGAACCCTTGGATTTTGAGGCAGGTGGCAATTTTCCAACTAGAGAACTTTGATGCAGTTATGGAGAAAGCAAGAATTATGGAATGGGGCAACAAGACAGTACATGATTTCAATCGGGAAAACAATAAGGGAGATAGGAAGAAGGGAAACAACAGAGGAAACCACCAGAACTTTAGTGGTATGAGTGTAAAGAAGGAAGAAGGGAGCAACAACGATATTAGTCTGAGCAACAGTAGAAAGAGGAAATGGAATGAGCAATCATTTGATGGCATCAAAAGGAGGGTTACTGTGTGCAAATTGTGGGAAAAACCATGGCACAACCCCATGCTTGAGGGGGAAGGATGTTTGCTTCAAGTGTCGCCAACCGAGGCACTTCTCCTCAAATTGTCCAACATTGAACCCCGTCGCTGCATCGCTCCAAGGAAGACCATAACAACATCAGCAAAATAACAGATCGCTAGCCGCAGTAAGGATATGTTTCACGTGTGGAATGGAAGGGTACATCTCTCCCAATTGCCCTCAAAAGAAAGGTGGCAAACCAATGCTGACAGGAGCCAACACTATACCGGTGCGACCACAAGTGAGGACTTACAACATGACCGTGCAAGATGCTGTGGCTTCCGATGATGTTGTAACAGGTACACTACTAGTGAACTCCTTACATGCTCATGTGTTGTTTGATTCGGGTGCTACTCGAAGTTTTATACCTGAACGGCTAGCTAGGAATATGCTAACTCGGCCTGAACTGGTACCTAATCCCTTAGATGTAGTAGTTGCCAATTGTGAGGTGGTAAGCATTTCTCACATTTACCTTAACTGCACCTTGAAGATAAATCAACATGAGTTTCTTGCTGATCTTATTCCTTTTCCTTTGGGAGAATTCGACGTGATATTGGGAATGGATTGGTTGTTTAAATACCAGGCCAATATTGATTGTAAAAAAAACCGATTAGTCCTGCGATCTCCCTTAAGGGCGAAGGTTTGGTTCTATGGCACCAAGATGGTAAAATCATCACCATTGTTAACTGTGATCCAGACAAAGAAGATGATTCAGAAGGGCTGCCAAGCCTTCTTGGCTTATGTACACGATACCTACAAGGATGGAATTAAGATCGAGGATGTTCCTGTGGTAAAGGAGTTTGCAGACGTATTTCCAGAAAAGTTGCCTGGACTACCCCCGGATAGGGAAGTGGAATTTGAAATCAATTTGATCCCCGGTACCGCACCAATCTCCAAGGCCCCGTATCGCATGGCACCATCTAAACTAAAGGAGTTGATGAAGCAGTTACAAGAACTATTAGATTGAGAATTGATTAGGCCAAGTGTGTCACCCTGGGATGCACCAGTATTATTTGTTCAAAATAAAGATGGATCGATGAGACTCTGCATTAATTATTGAGAGTTGAACAAGGTCACGATCAAGAATAAGTACCCCCTGCCTAGGATAGACGATCTTGTTGATCAACTTAAAGGAGGAAGGTACTTCTCAAAAATTGATTTTCGCTCAGGGTACCACCAATTGAAGATCAAAAAGGAGGACATATCAAAGACGACATTTCGAACTTGCTATGGTCACTATGAGTTCTTAGTGATGCCATTTGGACTGACAAATGCACCCGCAACTTTCATGGACTTGATGAATCATATCTTTAAACCATTCTTGGATAAGTTCATTATTGTTTTCATTGATGATATTCTTATTTATTCAAAGACGGTGAAAGAGCATGAGGAGCACCTAAGGATAACGCTGGAAGTTCTAAGAAAGAAGCAGTTATTCGCCAAATTTTCCAAATGTGAATTTTGGCTAAAGGAAGTAAAGTTTCTTGGTCATGTGATCAACAAAACTGGTATTGCAGTGGACCCCAATAAGATAGAAGCAATCACGAAGTGGCCTCGACCAACAAACCTAACCGAAGTAAGGAGTTTCTTAGGTTTGGCAGGCTACCACAGGAGGTTTGTTAAAGACTTCTCGAAAATAGCTGTGCCTTTGATGAACTTGACAAGAAAGACTACAAAATTTGTTTGGACTCCTGATTGTGAGAAGAGTTTTCAAGAATTGAAGATGAGGTTGACCATAGCCCTTGTTCTGACACTACCGGATGACAAGGGCGAATTCATTATTTACAGTGATGCGTCAAAATAAGGACTTGGAGCAATTTTGATGCAGCATGGCAAAGTGATTGCTTATGCCTCAAGACAGCTAAAAGATTGCAAGAAATGATACCCTGTGCACGACATAGAATTGGCAACTATCATCTTTGCGTTGAAGATTTGGAGGCACTACCTTTACGGTGAGAAATGCGAGATATATACTGACCACAAAAGCTTGAACTATATATTTACGCAAAAAGAGCTCAATTTACGACAAAGGTGTTGGTTAGAATTGATTCAGGACTATGACTGTTCTATCAACTACCATCCCGGAAAGGCAAATGTAGTTGCTGATATGCTTAGCCGTCGTGAAAGACTGAATGTAATGACCATCCAAGAGGATATCAGAAAGGAATTCGAACGCCTACAACTTCATACATTTACCACCGCCCAGAGGATAGACCATGGAAGAAGAAATTCAAGCTCGACCTCAATTGCATGACCTCATTAAAGTCGCACAAGAAGAGCATCGCAAAGAAATAGACAGGTTAATTAAGGAAGAAAAAGGCAAATGTCGCATACACAACGATGAATTGCTACGATATGAAGGTCGAGTATGGATTCCTACGAAGGTTGAATTAAAGCAAGAACTTTTGCATGAAGCCCACAACTCAAAATTTTCCATCCATCCAAGAAGCACGAAGATGTACCAAGACTTGAAGCAAAGCTTTTGGTGGCCCAACATGAAGAAAGAAATAGCTGAGTGGGTAAGTAGATGCTTAACATGTCAAAGGGCTAAAGCGGAACATCAAAAACCAAGCGGACTGCTTCAACCATTGTAAATTCCTAAGTGGAAATGAGAGTTTGTCACGATGGACTTCGTAGTTGGATTACCAATCACACTCGGAGGATTGAATGTCATTTGGGTCATAGTTGATAGATTGACCAAATCGACACACTTTTTGGCCATCAAGTACACATACAAGATGGATCAAATGGTGAAGTTATATGTTAAAAAATTGTGAGTCGACATGGAGTGCCAGTCTCCATCGTCTCTGATCGAGATCTGAGGTTTACCTCAAGATTTTGGAAAACTTTCCAAGAATATCTGGGAACAAGACTAGATATGAGCACAGCCTATCACCCACAAACAGATGGTCAATCTGAATGCACGATTCAAACACTAGAAGATATGTTACGAGCTTGCATTCTCGATTTCAAAGGCCATTGGGACAACCATCTGCCACTGATCGAATTTGCGTACAATAATAGCTATTATGCTAGCATTGGCATGGCACCCTTTGAAACATTGTACGGTAGAAAATGCAGAACTCCACTTTATTGGAACGAAGTAGGAGAAAGGAAGCTAATCCAGAGATAGTCCAACAGACTGAGGAGACGATCAAGATGATCAGAATGAGAATGAAGGCAGCTCAAGACCGATAGAAACAATATGTTGACTAACATAGGAAGGATCAAACTTTGGAAATTGGAAGTTATGCACTGTTTAAAGTGTCATCCTGGAAGGGTGTAAGGCGTTTTGACAAGAAAGGAAAGTTGAGTCCTCGCTATGTAGGACCATTCGAGGTGTTGAGGAAGATTGGAGAAGTGGCCTATCAATTGGTACTGCCATCGACTTTGGGCCACATTCATGATGTATTTTACGTATCAGTGTTACGTCCTTACAAAGCAGACCATAGAGGAGTAATCGATTATCAACCGATAGAGCTGCAACCAAATTTAAATTATTAAGAGGTCCCTGTCCAGATTTTAGACCAACATGTTAAAATTCTTAGGAATAAAGAGATTCCTTCCGTAAAGGTGTTAAGTAGGAATCATAGTGTAGAGGAAGCTACTTGGGAGCTTGAAAGTGCTATGATTGACAAGTACCCCCATTTATTTCATAGCTAAGTTTCGAGGACGAAACTTCTTTTAAGGGGGGGAAGAATGTGAGAACCCAAAAATTTTATATGAGTTTGCTTCATGAATTTATGTATGCTATTTACGTGTATAGTTCATATTACGAGTTTGGATGTTTGAAATGGGGGTAGGTAATTTAGGTATATATTATTGGTAATGTTCATGAATTCCTTAAAGGAATACAAGTGTGAAGATTGAAAATTCTCATTCAAAACAACTTGAATAGCTTACGTAAGGGAAATGATCTCATAAGTACGTTTGTTGTTTGTTTAATAAGCTGCTTGTGTGTCATTAATTGATGAAGCATATATGCATGTGTGACAGCAGCTGCTTATTATGTTGATTAGTTGTTAAAGAGTAATGATGAGCAGCCGTTTTACCGTCTAGATTAACCAATCATCTTATCTAAAGGCTTAATCTTAGTTTGCTATAAATACCTCATTCGGAGGTAAAATTTTAATCTCTTTTCTAAAAATTTCTCTTCTAAAGTTCTTCTCTAAACTTACCATCTTCATAAATTTCTAAGTTCTTTTTTCCAAAAATTATTCTCAAACAAGCTTTAATTTTTCCCTTAAAGACGAAGAGGTAAGAACCTAGTACTCTACTCAGTTTCTTTCGTGCATAGCATCAAAGATTTATTAACCATGTATGCTAAGTTTTCAAGAAGGAATAAAACTTTAAAGGATTATATTCTTTTGCATTTTCATGAGGCATCCTAGGCTGAGTTTGTTCATGTTAGGCCTTCTATCGTAGCAAAGACAAGCTCTAATATTAGTCTCTGATGACGTCAACCTTAGTCTCCAATGGGTTGAGATAGCATCATCAGTCTCTGATGAGATATTAGTTAGTCTCTGATGAGATAAATGTTACTCTCACAAGTTGATCCATTGGAGTTGTTGACGAGTGAAAGAATAAATCTCGTTTTAAAAGAACTATCCTTAGATTTATTTTCTATTGATATTAATGGAGGTTCATGGTTAGGGGGTGCTAAACAACCTGTAGTTACTTTGCTTGTGAATAAGGAGTTAAGCAGTTGCGGGCTTAAAAAGGGCATCAGGGACTACGGGAAGGTATCGGGGACTAAGACGTGTATCAGACACGCAAGGGACTAAACACGTCAGGGACTAAAGTGCCGCGTCGGGGACTACGGAGGACAGGCAATTTTATACTATCGGAGACTATAGTCTCTGATCAGGCAATTTTAATCCATCCGGTTAAAGTTCATTAAATTATTGATATTTGTTTCCTTATGGAATTAGATTTCTTTCCAATGTAGAATTTTTACCATATTAGAATTAGGGTTATTGAAGTATAAATAATTAATTGTGATGGAGATAAAGAGGAGATTTTGGATATTGAACTTTTGTAAGGTTTAAACTTACGTTTACCTTGAAAGTGAGTGGTTAATTCCTTTAAGATTTCGTAACCAGATTTGTTTAGTATGTGGGTGATTAATTTCTTTAAGCAAACTATTCCAGTCGATCCTTTAGAATTGATTCTTGGTGATTAAATTCTTTATAGAATCAACCTAAAGTTATTTTTTGCACTTGAACAAACAAAGCTTCTGCAACCTGTGTTTGGTCTCTCAGATCAAATACATCACAAGTAAGGACATCACATATGTATTTTTTTTCATAATTCTTATTAAGGTATTAAAATATTATACGCATGATTTACAAAATCTTACAGTCACAAGTAAATTGAATTTGATTGTGTGCAAAGGACCGAGGCAAGTATATTCTAACTCTTATGCTTATTTCAGTTAAGCGCATGATCAATTGATTCGACATGCATACAAGGTTATGACTTTTATGTTTAAATTTCCTTGTGAATCAGAATGTTATGCTTTAATTTCCACTAGCATGATATGAATGAAAATGCATGGATATAACGGAGCTTTGATTTATCAGTTATTTTTCAATTTTATATCTGTGCAACAAATGAGAATGATATATCCCTTAAATGGGTTATGCCACATGGTTGGCAAGAGGAAGGGAAAGGTGTTAATTTGTTCTTCACCTGACCTAGAGGAATTTTAAGTGACTACGTACGTTCACACAAGGAGGGATCATGCGGTCTAAGTTAGGCCAGCTGTGTACCGTATGGTTAGCAGATCCAACGGGTTTAGCCCCTGATGGATATTTTGAGAAAGTTGTACACAGGTGAATACTTGTCTTTCTTCAAGGAGGATCACACATTATTTATCATCAGTAATCCTAAAGATTATTTAAAGATTTCTGAGGCATTAGTATTGTTTCACTGAGCCTCTCAACAGAATTGAATCCCTTGAAACATTCCAATTTTGCTTTCCCAAATTGTTTATATACTTGTTGGGCGTAAATCGCTCATTCTTGTTGGATTTTAATGTCTTGCAGGACAAGGTATTAAGGCTGAACCCTCTGACAAGGGGAAGGCAAAGATGATCGGCTACTGAGTTTGGCTAACCCTTTTTGGTGCCGATAAGAATGGAGAAAGGAAGATGTTAGTCTCCGATAAGCAAAATCGTAGTCTCCGATAAGTAAAATCGTAGTCTCCGATAGAACAAATTGTTAGTTTCTGATAGGCTTAACAAAAAGTTTATCCTTTGATAAGCATGATAGTCCCTGATGATTATATTAATCTCTGATAGCAATTTTATCCATTGATGGATAAGAATGTTACCCATTGATGAACGTACTATTCCCTTTAAATCATGTTAGTCCTTGACAAGTTCAACTAGAATTTATCCCCTAACAGGCTAAAAATATATCCCTTGACAGGTCAAATATGTGCCATGACAAGCAAAAGTTATTCCCTAATGATTAAAATCTATCCTTTGATAAATTAAACTCCTCCCTTGACGAGTAAAAATTATCACCTGACAGTCGAGATTTTATCCCTTAATGGCCGAGGAACTATCCCCTGGTGACCGAGAGCTTATCCCCTGATGGCCGAGAAATCATTCTCTGACGAACAAATGCATCCCCTGATGGCTATCCCTTGACGGCAGGCACAGTCTGTTTTTAGAATATCAAATCTTATTTTGTCACGAATAATTAAGGAATTCTTTAAAATTAATTGTACCCTAACAGTGAGTAGAATAGTTGCATTCAAACTTTAAACAATCAAACCTATGTAACGTGAGAACTGTCATACCCTGACAACGAAGGTAACTGTTGTGTTTAATTTCAAACATTCAAGCTAGGCAATGTGGGAAATAGTTGTACCTTGGTAGCGCGGGCAACAATTTTACTCAACATTCAATTATCAAACTTAGGCGACGTGGGAAACAATTGTACCCTCAAGCAATGTGCGATTCAGTTACAGCATCAACATCAACACCACGGAGTAAGGGTGTCTACATTTTTACAATAATTATTTCACTGCGTGAAATAATCATGATAAAGGGGGGCACATGTACACACCCAAAATTTACATTTTAGCATTTCAGAAAAAAAAAATTCTTACACTAAAACTTCTATTCTAGTGCATTTCATATTTTTCTTATCATCTATTGGAAATTTTTACATTTTAGAAATTTATAGCATGATTATTTTATTAATTAAATTAATGCATTTTAATATTTTAAAATATAAAATTTTCATTTTTAATATCTCATATTGTCATGATTTATTAAAATTTGCATTCCATATAAATTAAAAATGAGGTTGATTTAAGTTTTATTAATTTCCTAAAATAAATATAAATTTTTTAGGTACTACATAAATAATAAATTATGAAAAGCTTTAACAACATAAGAACTTGGTCCAATAACATGAACTTACATTGTTAAGGTAGAGGTCCATGGATCAAGACTTGATAAGTGCAAATTTATTTTTTTTGCAAGGAAATGAGTGTCATGTGGAGCAATCTTATCCATCCATTCAAGAGCAAGATCAATGTACAATATTGCTGAGTGACTACATTTCAAGAGAAAATTAAGGTTGCCTCTTTTTAAGTTGATGAGAGAGCCTCCATTTGGAAAGAGAAAGAAAGATTTTAGAGAGAGAAAATAACAAAACAAAGAGAAAAAAAATCTTTATTTTATTTTTATAATTTTGGTCAAAGATTTTGAAATATCAAAGGTGTAATCCATAATTTGCAAGTAATCAAAACTTGGTTATGAGGTATTGCTGCATTTATATCTTTATTCTACTGTTTCCCTCTTTGATTATGTTAATGAAAATGAGTTTAACCTAATTAATAGCTTATACCCAAAAATTAACAGTGAAGTTTATTTATGATGTGTATTTCTCATCTTTAAATTTATAACTAATTTATTTCTTATTTTTTGAATATTTATTCTAATACTCCCTCCCTCCCTCTACTCTTCTCTATTTATTTTTACAAAAATTATAATGTGGGTATTTTCTCTCTAAAATAACACAGTATATGTATATGTATGTATATATATGGGGGTGTGTATATATGTACGTACGTACGTATGTATTTATGTGTATATATGTATAAAAATGAATTTTGATAATTTTAAAAACACTTTTACTATTTTAAAGTATTTTTATTTATTCTAAAATTTATTAAATCATGCATGTTGTAGATATTTAATGTTGCTAAGACAAATATGCTTATAAACTAATTGTAAAAAGATGTAGTATATTTCATAATTAGTTTCTACATGTTTAGACAAGGGTAATTGTGTTATATAACGTTACAAATAGTTAATAATTTATGCATTTTTTAGAATTATAATTTTGTCATGTGTTAGGTTTTATAACATTTGATAATAATTGTGCTTAGAATACTTAGAAATGCAAATGTACAGTTAGTGTTAATTTATAACAATTGAATTTTTGTAGCTAGTAATTTGCTCTCTGATTTTTGTAATATATATTTTTGTGAGAGAGTAAGTTAAATTGTATTGTAAGAGACTATCAGAACTGCATTGGAGAATTTAACAAAGGTGAGTGATTATGTTTAGTCTATCAGGGACTAATTGCCAGAGACTGAAAATTTATTGAAGTTAGTCAAGTATGTCGAAAACTAAGGCTAAGTCTGTCAGAAACTAAGGCTAAGTTTATTGGAGACTAAGCTAAGCCTATCGAGGACTAAAGATTAAGCATATCGGAGATTAAGCTAAGGCTGTCGTAGACTAAACTTTACTCTACCAGAAACTATTGTTGAAATCATAAGAGACTAAAGTAAAGATTACTCTTTGATGCAGTACAAAATTCTAATTCAATTAGAAGTTGATTTCGACAAGGACAAAGAAGTTGTGTTGAAGACGAAGCTAGTTAGGAAAGATACCAAAGTTATTTTTTTCTATTTTGAATTAGAGTTACTATTCAGATTGTACATAGAATTATATTATCGAATAGGATTAGTATATATACAGTACAGAAAATTGAAGCTGACAAACGATTTGTGATTGTTAGAATTTGTAATAAATTGTTAATCAATAAAATCAGTTGTTTATAAATTTGTTTTGTTCTTTTTATTCCACAAGTGAAATTATTTTAAAGAACAAAAATTCAAAAAAAATTCATAAAACTTGTATTTAACCCTCATTTTATAAGTTTTAGGCTATCTTACTGGGACAATATCATGTGATTATTTATGTGAGTTCTATTGTATTTTATTGCTTATACGTGGAAAATGCATGACAAGACAATACTTAGAATATTTGGAAATTTTTTTTTGAGTAATTAGAGATAGTTTGTAAATATTAAGTTGGTGTTGGAATGATGCTTAGGAGATGATTACCATGTTATTTAGTCGTAGAAATAATCATGTTATATTTAGTTGTGAATAAGGAGAAAATTAATAGTTTTAATAGTTAAAGATTCTTGGAATGAATAAAAATTTGTGGATATATTTTATGTTGTGTGGTGGTTGAAAACCATAGTGTAGAACGTCTTTACATTTAGTCAAACCTTGTATTTACAATGGAGACTCATGTCATTTTTGTAAAGATATTTTTTACACTTTAGACTTTATTAATTCATTTGTAAATTCCCCGTGTAAATGATTTCAAATCTGTAATTTCAATTCAAAGATGTAATTATTTAGATCTATTTAAGCCTAGAAATTATGATTTAAAGTAATTATATTACTTGAATCTAATAATGTTCTCGTTATGCCATAGGGATTTTGAATTGTACTTATTAGTTCATAAATTTTATTTTCTTGCAATGCTTTGTAAAATGTAATAATATAAATATAGTGAAAACAATACACATGCACACACACAATCACACCTCCAAGGATTTCAGTGGGTGACAAAATTTTATTAAAATCGCCAATGACACACCAAGGAGTGGATAGAGTGTTAAGATAGAAGTGCTTCAGACCTGCCCAAAGAACCTTTTTGTCAACTTCAGTGTAGAGGCATAGATTATAGAAACAAAGAACTTCGTATTATCTACAAAGGAAAAAGGTGTAAATGTATGAATTGGACATATTTTGATAGAACAATGGCTTTTCAAAGGGTGGGGTCCCAACCCACCCAAATTTGCCCGTTGGGGTGAACTTCATAGTTGTGCTATCAAAGCCAATTCTCTTTAAGAGCTCGATTAATGGAAATAAAATTATGGGATTTAACTCGAGTTTTTAAAATCCAACAAAAGAGAAATTATGCTTCTGTAAAAAGTGTAAAAAATTACGTATCTTTAGCTTGCTATTGAGACCTTAAGATTCATACAACAAAAATTACGTATCTTCGGTTTGTGTGTAACTTGGTGTACTAGTCCTTTTTCTTCTTCTTGTTCTTCTTTATTTTAAAATGTACGAAATGAAAGATGATACAAGAGAACTGGGTGCAAGATTCGTGTACCATAACTTGGTGAACAAGTCATTTCATTTTTAATTTTTTCTTCGTTTTCATAATTTTTAACTGTACAAATTGAAAAGTGATACAAATATAAGCCACATAAATTTTTCCAAAATCTTTCAACGATGTCTAGCAGTACTTTATAACCATCATTGTTTTTGTATTTAAAAAAACTGATTTTGCATGATTATAAAAACAATCTTATTGAAAATTCTGAAAATTTTTATGTCCTAATTTTAGATGTTTTTTCAATTTATAAGATTGAAATTTTATAAAACAAAATAGAATATAAAAAAAGGACGAATTTTATTGTCTACACAAGCATTAAGGTTTGGCTAAATACAAATGTCAAGGCTCGTGTGCGGGTGAATCCGTTGCTAAATCTAGCTCCAGTCAAAGTCTATATAAACAAAGGATAAAGTTTGTGATCAGTGTGGGATAAAGAAATGTTCATTTTGACTTCAAGCCTTCGATATAAATACAACACCAACCACCCATTCCAAAATTTCCTTCACCAACAAAAGGCTGCAACTTAGAACTGACCTCGTCAGAACTAGCATACCATGCTCTAGATTCAGTAGAGAATCATTTTATCTTCAATCCACCAACTCCTCCATCGAATTTTCAAAGTCAGTTTGACTCCTTTCAAATGCAAATCCAGTATAAAATCATTTTAGCTTACGCAAACACAATTATGTCAAAAGTAAAATCAACAAAATATTGCTAAACTTTAATTATTTAAAATTTCAAAATAAAACTGTCAATTTTTATTTTGAAAATCAGTTGATGTAAAAATGTCAAAATGCATTTCAACTTTGTAGTCAGAGTATTTCAAGAGATAAATCAAGACAGAACCTGCAATACAAATTTGTTGTACAGAATAATACAATAAATCATATCAGTCTGGCCAGAAACCAAAAATGAATTGTATTTTTTTTATTTATCAAAAGAGAAGAAGATTAAAAAATAAAGTAAACAAATAAGTAAAATCTTTACCTCCACAACAACTGTGCAGTTAGGAATTCCAGTCCAAACATTAGGAGCCAGAAAAGGATCTCAATCCATATTCATATCAACCTCCACCGTAATGCACCTTATAGCCCCATCTGCTTCATCCACAAGGACCACCTAACAGCTTCCAGAAACATATCATTCCTTCGAAGTGCAGTGACAAGGTTTGCATAAGTCGCTGTATCAGGTTCTAATCCATTTTCTCTCATTTCTTTAATCAGAGCTACAGCGTCTTCAACCATTCCTGCAATTCCATATGCCTTTATCAGTGCATTATAGCTGCACAAGTCCAGTCCCAAACCCGATTCTTTTAGTTCAATTAAAACGTTAGCAACTTCTTCAATCCATCCTTGCTCACCATAGATGTTAATAATGGTGTTGTATGTATAGTGGTCTGGAGCACAACTTGACTCCTTCATTCTCTGCAGGACATCTTTAAACTTCTCCATCTCACCTTTTTTGCCATAGGCATCTAACATACAATTGTAGGCTTCAAGAGAAACTGATAAGCCACTGAATTGCATTTTCTTAACGGCTGATTTCATGTTCTTAAAATCTTCACTTTTCCCATATGATGCTATGATGGTATTGTAAGAGACGACATCAGCCAGACCACTTTTTTTAGCCATCCAAAATACCTTCCTAACCTTTTTGAAAAGCCTACATCTACCATAAGCATTGAGCATTACATTGAAAGTAATGGTATTAGGTGTAAACCCATGCTGAAGCATCTCATAAAAAATCCTAGATAGTTCATCAATAGGTAACGCACGAGCACAGCAATTTATGATGCAGTTGTACATTTCTTGATCCAGAGGAGCTCCACTCTTCAAGATTTTGTAGTACAACTCTGACAACTTATCAAGCATGCCAAGTCGCTGATAAATACGCAGCATATCACGGAGCAGATAAACATCTGGAACAATGTCCTTCCTTTCTTCCATTGTCTCAAGAACCGAGCAGGCTTTTTCTAAAGATCCTGATTTGACATACATTCTGATGATAATACTAAAGGCTATGATATCCAAGGTAACACCTGAAGACTTTAACCTCAGATAAATGTTTTCTGCTTCTTCAAATAGATTCATAACAGTATAAATGTCAATCATTGTGGACATTATGTGCAAGTTAGGCTTTGAAGAGTCTGGCATACTAGTATATATCTTTATAGCATTCTCACCATGACCCATCTCTTTGCATGAACAAATTAATAAATGATACAAATTTTCTTCAAATGCGAGATCCTCCCACCTTTTGTCTTTTAGAACTTGTATTGCATCAGTTACTAGGTTGTGTTTCACATAAGCCATTAACAGAATTGAGCAAGATGTCTGATTGATGAGAACATGCTCATAAAACTTGCCTGTCAAAACAGACGGCACTTTATCAAATTTTCCAGCCTTCTCATAAGCTTTTACAAGAATACCAAGGACAGAAGAATATTGGCAATCCATCATTATCATCTCATTGAGAGTCCTGATGGCTCCCTCTTCATCCCCATGTTCCGCTTGCAAATTAATCATCGTGTATAAGTTGGATGAGTTTGGCTTAAATCCCGAGTGTTTAAGTTCCTTATAATACCACTCTGCTTCTTTATAGTTTCCCACTCTACCCCAACCTTCGATCATGGACCTGTAAGTGGTTTGATCAGGCTCCAATCCAACTTTTCCGAGGTTCTGAAACAAACATTGGGCAGCATCCATGTTCAGAATTTTCCCACATCCTGTAATCATTGTATTGTATGCAACTATATGTGGGGAAAATCCAGCTTCACCCATTGCAACAAGTACCCGCTCAGCCTTTTGTAATTTCCCTTGCTGACAGTACGCATTAAGTAAAACCAACCAATTTTCCTTGTTCAAAAATATCTCATCTTCTTTCAAAAATCTAATGACTTCTTCAGCCTTATCATACAATCCTAAACGCGTATATATAGTAATCATAGCAGAGTATGCATTTTGACAGGTAATCTTCAAATTCCTCATTAGTGAAAATGTAAACTCTGCCTCCTGAACCACTGATCCCTTTTGGTAAAGACTCATGAGCATACCTATGGTAGCAATATTAGGCTGAACCCTGTAAGCCAACATCATATGAAACCACTTTGTACCTAGCTCAGCAAGTCCCTGCTTATGACAAGCATAAATAAGAGTATTAAAAACTTGAATATTCAGTTCACAACCTGATTCAGTAGTCATCTCCTGAATCAGAATCTCTGCCCGATTCCAATCATGTAGCCTACCCAGCACACGAAGGGCTAACTTATAAGCAGCCATATTCCTCTTCAACATTCCATTGTTTCTCATCCACATAAAAAGCGTTAAAGCTTTACCATCACTAACTCCCTCAAGAGATTCCAATATAACATTGCACTGCTCAATGCGCAAACCATGCTCAATTACACCAACATCATCATCTAATGAATTTTCACTAAGAGACAGGGCATTCGCATTCTCTCCTTCACATAATAACACAGAACCTTGATCTTTTTTGCCTTTCTTGTCCTTACCATGAGAATTTGGTTTCAACCCTGCATCTCTACTAACCTTCTTCACACTGTGAAAACTTTTCCAAATATTTCTCTTACTTTTTCTAAATTTCCCACTAAAATTAGGGGTTTTCTCAACAGAAGGCTTGCCAGCCGAATTATCTGAATCACTAGGAAGAGTTGACTCAGAAATATCTGATAACTCAGTGTCTAACGGAGAAACCCTACTGTGTTTGAGCTTACTAAGGGGGTTAATTATACAGGGACCACCAATTATATATACATAATCACGAGAATTAAGTTTCCTAGTATCATGTAAATCCAAAGAAATGGAGAATCTTAGAGCGGACATGGTTTTCAGTGGTTCGTTTACATCAATGGAGTTAAATTTGTGGAGATTGATGCAAATAAAAAGTTAAATTACCTAAAATAAGCAAAATCTGGAGCAATACGTGAGTAAAAATGGAATTTTTGGAGTAATTTGCCGCGAGAGATACGAAATTTGAGATTGAGAGATAGAGGAGTTCAACTGATAGGCATACCTTGGGGGAAAATGTTGAAGATAATGGTATACTTGAAGCAGCGGAGGAAAACTTGCGATATGTTTCCCTCCTCATTTTTATGGTTGCTGGTTGGCTTGAGGAATTACGATGTTTCTATGCTTTTGGATTAGGATTATACTAGTTTTGGATAAGCAAACTGGTTTTATCCTGCCAGACATACATGAGTTTTATTTTTCATCATTCTATATTTGTATAAATTAATTATAAAAATTAAATTAATTTGTATATTTTATATTATTATAAATAATAATAATGTTTGATTTATCGATTTAATTAGTTTTTTTTTCACTTTTTATAAGTATCTTTTAAATTATTTGAATGTATTTTTAATAAACTTTTTTATATGATTTTCTCATAATTATATATTTTAGTACATATTTTACTAAAATTTCATTACAATAAAAAGTTAAGAATTTAGAACTCTACATAAATTAGTTTATTATATAAGAATTGTAGTTGATTACAAATCAAATTTTAATTGAATAATTGATAAGTGATTTTAGTTTGTTTTTTCCTAACTCATTTAAGATCAATTTTATTGAGTGGTGAACTGAATTGAAACGTTAATATAATTAATTTAGACAGCTATTTTAGAGTTTTTTGATAAGTTCTTTGTTTGAATTTTTATATATAAAGAAAGATGCTATTCAATGGTAATTTTTTTAGATAGTATTAAAACAAATTATAATTTTTTAGATTTGTTTTCTAATATTTTTATATATCTATTTATATGTCTAAGGTGATTTTATTTTAACATGTTCAAAGTCAATATTATATATGAACCCAACCAGCAAGGGAATTTATATTAGCATAGGATCCCTTGTGTACCGATCCGTAAGATCAATAAAGATAATCATATTTTACTTGTTCATAACATTACATTTTCTCGGGATATATATATTAATTGAAAAATCATGTTTGAGGGACATAGTTTATTCTTCCGAGTAGAGAGAATTTTAGAGAGAAGTCAGAGCTCTCAAGAGTGAAATTTCTCAACCCCTTGAAATGAGGGGGCTGAGGCGTATTTATAGGCCTCAAAGAAGCCATGTTCCATGCATGTGACCTATCTGCCACTTATATTTTTGTGGTTATAATATTTATTTTCTACGTCTTTTGCCATCTTTTCGGAGTCCGTTTTGTCCTATGTCTTTAGCCGCTAGTCCAAAACTCTTGTAAAATCCCATAATCAAATAACTTTTCTAACCCTTTGTCGGTAGTAGAAAAGGCAATCTGGCCTTCAGACGAGTTGCAATGTGTTGGTGATGTCATCATCGGTTGGGGTGATGTCATCACAAGGTGCAAGTTGTGATGATGTCATCACATAATGCATGTTACCCTTCATGTTGTTAGTGTGCTTCATCATGTTGAGGTTGTAGTACTCCAAGTTGAGATGCATGCATATGTTGGTGCACCTTGGGGCATATTTCTTTAGTCTAGGCCTTATATTGGTTGCCAATGCCATGATATACCTTGGATGGGCATACAAGGAGACTTGTGGCTTCACCAAGGTGCTTGTACAAGACTTTATCCATGGTTTCTAGGGAAAATTTTGAGCATGTAGCACCAACTTGCCCATGCATGACTTTGGAGTGCCAAGGTGCCTTGCCGGAATGCCAGGAATGCCATGTTATGGGCCATCATAAAATCCCTCCGTGCCATTTTAAGTTTTCCGCGAGCAAAACATGCTAAAGCATCTCAAATGATGATATGAAAAGTTTTATAGCGATCGAAAAATGGGTAGTAGGTCTTTGGTATAATGCCACACACAATGGCCAAATTTTGACTAACTTGGGGGGCAAGAGGTTGCACCTTCCTATAGGGTTGTTCCCCTTTTGCTTTACTTCGATTCTTAGCTTGAGTAGTCCTTTTTTGATGTTTTTTGAGTGCTCATGTACCTGGATGGAGGTTGGAATGACTTTGAAAACGCATATATGTAGTTGTGCAAAGGACTTAAATGGCCAAATTTTGGCTAAGGCATGGGGCCTAGAGGCTACACCTCATCGGGGACCTCTTTCTCATGCCCCTTGCTTCTTTCCTTATCTTGTTTCCTTCTCCTTGAGAGTCCTTTGTATGTCTTCACACTTGGATTTGAGTTTGGGAGATCTTGGGAGACACATGGTGAGAGTGAGGGCTTACAAAGCCAAAAGGCCCCCTTGTGAGGGTACCCTCTAGGGTTCCCTTCCTTCCTCATTACTTTGCTTAATGTCCTCCTTGTAGGTGCCTTTGGAAACTTCATGCATAGCCTTGCACTTGGGGAATCTTGGGAGTGACTTGTAGAGTGCAACATATAATAAGATAACTTAGCTAAAATTTGGCTAAGTATGAGGGTGTAGAGGTCGCCCCTGATGAGGTGCCTCTACCACTACACCTTTCTTTTTCCTTCTTTATTCTTTTGTCTTCCTCTTGAAATGTCTTTGAGTACCACATTCTTGGGTTTTGGACTTGGAACGCCTTGGAGGAACCTTGTGTTATAATTGCTTAAGGAGCCAAAATTTGGCTATGTATGGGGGCCTAGAGGCCGCTCCTATGGGGGTGGGGGAGGGTTACCCTCTAGGCTCCCACTTAGACATCCCTTCTATGCTTGTTGTCTTCCTTCAGGATGCCTTTGAACACCTATAGCTGCTTGTATCATTTTGAGAAGTGTAGTAGGAGATGACATAAGAGCCAAAAAAATGGCTAAGTATGGAGACCAGAGGCCGCCCCCTATGGAGAGGCCTTGTCCCTCTCTCTTCTTGCTTGCTTTTATGCACATTGTCTCGCATTTGGATCCCTTTGAGTGCCCCTTTCTTGGTGTAGCCTTTGGAGAATCTTGAAATCTTAACCATGGAGTATAAGAAGCTTAAAAGTGAAAATTTGGCTAAGGGGAGCTAGAGGTCGCCCCTATGGAGGGCTACATTTTGGGCTCCTTTCCTCCTCCCTTGGCTAGGTTGATGTTTTCCTATGAGTTGGTCCTTGATGTTGTGGGGCACTTGGACATCATTTGGACACTTTGATCATGTGGTCATGGTGAGATTGTTGGCTTCCCTTACTAATGTTTCATGAGGGAAGTGCCTTGTGGGGCTTCCAACCCCTTCTTGTTGCTCTCCTTAGGGGGTGTTGGCCATTGACTTGCCTTCTTGGTCCTACATGGTCCATGTATGTGTGGATTGGGAGTCATATGCCTCATGGAATTCATGTGTAGCACTGTGCCCGAATTTTCTTTTCGATCATGTTCCTATACTTTGCCAAATTTAGGTCAAGTTAGGGAATCTCCATACAGAGCTTCCAAAATATGTTACACCAAATCTGTTCATATCATCTTGTATATGTAGGGTGTAGGGGGTAGGGGGGGGGGGGTTTAGGAACAATATGAGGCTTGGTAGTGTATTGTCTCCAGAGGCTCCTATGACATGCATTTGATGACTTCTAAACTTAAAATTATTTTCGCCTTGTAAGGCTTTTTGCCAACACTTGGCTAATTCTCACCTTCATAGGTGTAGTTGCCTTCACGGTTGATCATAGATCTTCTTAGGCATTCTTAGGACCTCATGGGGCTCTTGGAGTGTTGGAATGATGTTGACTTATTTTGGAGTTGATGATGTGGAGCCCCAATGGTGTCTACAGGGCCCTTCTGTGGCCTGTAAGGCGGATGATGGCCATGACTCCACAAATTACTAATTATTACTAATTGTGATTAATTAGGTTTATCTTGTATTAAATTGGGCCATTGATTATACCTCAGATATATTTTCCCATTATGCAGAAATTTGGACCATCGGTGCGATGATTCACACACTTTTTGTTCCAAGTTGCCTTGACTAATACTGCGAGGGGATTCTTTATGTGTTTATGGGCTTGTTCTTATATGAAGGTATATAAATATGCTGAAATTTGACTTTGGGATGAGGAAACTTTGTATTGATCACTAGAATTGGCATTTTCCTAAATGAGGAAAATCACCTTTTTGCTTGTCTTCTTGTCTCTTTCTATTTTGGTCTTTTAAATATCCACCAAGTATTTTTGTGAGAAAAACTAGAAATAAAAATAAAAATTGTATGATTACTAATTCACAATACTTATGAATTTTTTTCCCTTTGAGAATCGATAATTTTATAATAGTGTATAAGCAACAATCACGCAATTTGAGACGCGCATGTTCACTAATGTGAAATGGTAATAAAATGTGAAACGTGACATTATAAAAGTTCGAAATTTGGAATAGGACAAAAATCTCATGATCATATTTGCGTCTCGTCGATACAAACAAACTTCCCAGAGTTTTAATAAACTCAATATAAAACAATCATATATCTCTTGTAGATATTACATACAAAAGAAAACAACATTTTGAACTCAAAAATCAGCATGACCCTAAATAGCAAAAACAAGAGAAAATTATTTTGTCAATCTAAGTTAATTTTCATTAAAAATGATCTAATGGCCAAAAATTGTCCTAACTTACTATATATGGAATAAGATCAAAACCGTAGCCCCTCAATAAATGTGCAGCAAATTTTACTCACCAAACACATCTAAATCATTACAAACATTTATTGAGGGATCACACATTTATTCTCACAAAAAGTTTAAAGAGGTAACATACTACATTAAAATTTCTGCACAATTTTGTCATTTTTGCCAATTCCATTATGTAGAGAATATTTTTAGTATCATTTTCATATATAATACATGTCCATAGCATTAATGAGTTGAAATTTATAGAATTTTAAATTTTATTTAAAAAGAAAATCAAATTTTAAGAACAAATTGTGAACACCACGAACCTTAATTCGGGTTTGGCAAAAATTAGACCAAGTGTATCTGTCTTTACTCAAATCGTGCATATCACTTTGTTTCTGCACCTTAGAAGGCCATTTTGCCTTGATCTATTGTTGGAACCTTGGCCCATAACATCATTTCGAGTTCCATCGAGAATTTCTAAGGACCCAAACTGAAATATTAACTTTTATTTATGATTGTGTTGTTAAAAATCAAAATAGAGGCCATCTATAAATTCATGGAAGCCTTAAGCTTCGATGTCATGATTGAATTGATGGAAACGAACTAAAATGGTCGAGTTCAGCCATTGTTGAAGTTCCACATCGAAAAATGTGAAGGTTCCACCTCTGACGACTGTCAAACCCTTTCTCCATCATGTTTCAGCCAAAGGCAGGGTGGCTATGGGGGGTTTTTCCCCTATGTATAAACTCATGGTGGTGATCTCCCCACCTTAATGTGTTGAATTGGTGTTTTAGGGGTACGACAGTGCCAACGGTGGCGCCTTAGGGTATCGATGGATAAGAGGAAGACGATGAAATTATCCACCAATGAAGTACCCTCAATAAAAACTATCCACCGATGAACCACCCTTGGTAGAAATTATCCACCGAGGATAAATTAGCCACTGATAAACTATCCTCGGTAAAAATTATCCATTGAGGAAATTACCCTCCGATGTACAATTTATCCTCTGATGCACATGTCGTTAGAGGATAATTAGCTTACTTTATTTTACTTTTTTATTATACATAAGTTATTGAAACAAGAAATAATTATTGTATTAAGAATGAATCATACTTGTTTTTATTATTTAAAGAAATGAAAAAATAATTAAGGAATAAATCCTAAATTTTTAATAAATCATTTAAGTTAATAACAAGTAAGAATTTAATAATTACAAAATAAACCCTAAATTATTCTTTCGATATGCATAGTTTATCCAATAATTTATTATATCGATATTATGTTTTGATTTCTTTAAAATTAACGTACGATCCATTGATCCGATGTACGTGAAAAATAATGTACAAGATATAAATACTCTTTGGGTGTTGTTAGCCATTCAAAATTCGTTAAAACTCTATAGTAAATCCTATATGTATGTAGAAACTTATCTTCTCACCCCATACTTGTAAAATATTTTCGTGTGGGTAACTGAAGGCTAGAAGGATGCATCTGACTGGAAACCCGGGCCTAGGATTTTATTGGGTGGATTCATACCAATCAGATGATGAGGAATTCATCAATCTTGCACTTATGACAATATCATCTGATGGGACAACATCTGGATCCAGCACCTTGCCTCTGGGCACTAAGATAAAACCTGACCTCTCTAAAATGTCTCTTACAAATTGTAAAGAAAACATAAAAGAAATGTCAATTGAAATTAGGGATTTGTATGCAACCCTAAGGTCTTCAGTAAAAGAAAATGAGAGAATTCAAAAGACAAATGTTCTATTAGTTGTTATGAATTCTTTATTGGGGACTGAGTTGATTAAATTAGAAGAGGTTAGAAAGGAGTGCAGAAAAACTAAGGAGAGTCTTGATCGTGCCCTAGTAATATAAGAATGGCTTAGGGAAAAATAAAAGAATAGCAAGATCTCATAAAGGAATGAACCAATTCCTCAAAAATTGTGAGGCAAACAATTGAAAAATATAGTACTAGTCAGACTGAAGGATTAGGATATAAAACGGTCCAAAACAAGCAACCAATGAATTAGGAATTACCAATCACTAGAACAAGTGAAGCTAGAACTAGCAAGAGTATTCCAATAGCTACTGTCCACACTTTTAAGAAAGTAATTTTTGTCAAACTAGTGGCTACTAAGGAAAAAGCTAAGGAGCAGGTGCTAGAACAAAGAGTGATTCAGCTAGAAAAGAAGTTGAATGAGTCAAGAGTCAAAAGCTCCAATCAGAGGAAAATTGACTCATCAGAGGATAGAAAGAAAATTCACTCATCAGGAATGGTAAGGAGGGAATTAACAAGTATACTAATTATTCTCCTATCATTAATGGTCCTAGGAGATAATGTTGGAAGTGTGGGAACCTAACCAGCCTTTAAATGTCAGAGTGCTCCTAGAAACAAACCTGCTAAAGATTTATCCTCTGATAAGAAGAAATTAACTATTAAGAACCAGTTGCATTCTAAAAGGGTTAAAAATAGTTATGTGAACCTCCTCAGAAGTTAATGGTAAAATTTGAAGCACCTAAGGCTAAGAAGAAAGTAATTTCTTTTATGTAGTGGGTGAAAAATGATGCTAATTTTGAAAAGTCTTAACTTCTGCTAAGTTAACTGCTACAAATATCAATGGATCTAAGAAAGTTTGGGTTCCAAAATTAATTTAGTTGTTTATAGTGTGCAGGGCATGAACAAATAAATTTGGTTCGTGGATAGTGGCTGTTCAAGACACATGACTAGAGATAAGGCCCTGCTGACACAGTATGAGGAGAGAGTTGGCCCAAGAGTTTCCTTTGGAGATGACAATAAAGGATATACCTTGGGATATGACAAAGTCACAAATGGAAATGTCATCTTGGAATGTGTAGCACTAGTTGATGGTTTTAAGCATAACTTGCTTAGTATCAGCCAACTGTGTGACAGAGGTTACCATGTTACTTTCAAGGATGAACTATGCTTGATAAGTAACAACAAAGATGAAAAAATAGCTCTAACTAGAGTTAGGAAAGGTAACCTCTACATAGCTAACTTTGGCTCATCAAATAAAGATCAATCTACATGCTTTTATAGTAAAGCATCAGTACATAAAAGTTGGCTATGACACAAGAAGCTTTCTCACCTGAACTTCAAGACAATCAACACTTTGATGAAGAAAGGATTAGTGACAGGACTTTGATAACTGGAATACACTCAAGATGGTTTGTGTGGAGCTTGTCAGAAAGGGAAGCAAAAGAAGATTTTCTTTAGGAACAAAGAGATATCATCAATTACAAGTGAAATGCAACTACTTCATATGGATCTATTTGGACTTGTAAACATTATTTTTATCTCCAAGAAAAGGTATGCTCTGGCGATAGTTGATGATTTCACCAGATACACATATGTAAAATTTTAGCATGGCAAAAATGAAGCAACTCAGTTGGTAATTGATCACATCAAGAAAGTGAAAAATGAATCTGGGCTAACTGTCAAAGTTCTAAGAACTGATAATGGATCAGAATTCAAGAACTCCAAAGTTGAATGTTTCTGTGTGGACAAAGGAATTTCTCACACATTTTCTGCTCCAAGAACCCCTCAGCAGAATGAAGTAATTGAGAGGAAAACTAGAACTTTGATTGAAGCTGCCAGAACCATGCTTGAAGAAGCCAAGCTGCCTACCTATTTTTAGGCCGAAGCAATTTCAACTACATGTTTCACTCAAAATAGGACCTTTATCAACAAAGCTCACAACAAGACTCCTTATGAGCTCATGACAAACAGGAAACCTAATGTTAAATTTCTTCATGTATTTGGTGGCAGATGCTTTGTGCTAAGATGTCAAGGTGAAAACTTAAGAAAATTTGAGCCTAAAGCTGATGAAGTGATCTTCCTAGGTTATTCTCTAACAAGAAAAACATACATAGTCTACAAACTTAGGCTGAACATTGTAATGAAATGTATTCATATTGCATTGGATGATCAGAAAATAACTAGAATGCAAGATGAAGGAAATCATGAGACCCTAAGGTTTAAGAATGAAGATGAAGTGGATCTTCTAGACTCTTCATATGATGAAGTTGAACCCCACAAAGCTACCTTTCTAGTGGATAATTCAATATCTGTTGAGGAAGCCTTATCAAAGGATAATGATGTATCAGTGGATAATGACACTACATCAGCAAAGAATTCACTGTCAATGGATAATGAATCAAAGGATATCTCAAACTCCAATATAGAAATATTCACATATTCAGGGGGAGCTTCTCAAGAAGTTGAAAGCACTTTACACCATAGACGACAAGGAACAAATGAAGCTTTTTCTTCAACAAGATTATCTCCATAGATAAAATGGACAAGAGATCATCCTATGGAGCAAATTATAAGAGATCCAACTAAAGGTGTGACAACAAAAAGTGTTACTCAGAATGAATGCCTATACCTCAACTTTCTGTCAAAGATTGAACATAAAAAAGATGAGGAGGCATTACAAGATGCTGATTGGGTGATTGCCATACAAGAGGAGCTCAATCAGTTTGTAAGAAACAAAGTCTGAAGACTAGTGCAAAAACCAATGAATAAATCAATAATTGATACTAAATAGGTCTTCAGAAACAAGTTGGATAAAACTAGTACAATGATAAGGAATAAGGCTAAAATGGTTACAAAAGGTTGTTTTCCCTAGATGAGTGTTGTATTGGGGGGGGGGGGGGGGGGGGGTTGGATACAATACTCTTAACTTTTCAAACTTTCTGCAAATAATAAAAAAAATGAATGAACAAATATTGTATTCTGCTGTAGCTTCTATGTGTTACAAAGAATGTAATAGAGAAGTCTATTGCATTTATAGCAGAAACAAGTGGTATGAAGCTTGATGGGAAAAGAGTTCTCATTAAGGAATCAGATTCTGATCAAGAATCTGATAAAGAAGCTAAAGATGCGGAGGTAGAGGAAGAACTCTGCACACCTACAGATCACCCTGTATGGATTGTAAAATGTCCTCTCAAGTTGTTCTACAGACTTTGTACTTCTCATAGCTTCTTCTCTCTCTTTCTTCTCTCTTTGTTCCTCCTTTTCGGCGGCCCTTTTCTGGTTTTCAGCAGGCTCAGCATTCTTCCTTAATATCTCAAGTAGCTCATCAATGATCCACTTTATTCTTTAAATAGTTGTTGCCCTAATCAGTTTGGATTGATAATCTGTGCCTCTGACAAGAACAACCAACCTTCTTAGAATATGGACATTTGAGTTGTTTTCATTGATAAGCTCCTTCATTGACACTATTTTTATTGCTTCATCATTGTAGATGAGCTGAGCTGCTTTAATCACATTTATCCCTTCTTATACAAACTTTATGTTAATGACCCTCTCATCATATTCCTTGTTGAATGTGTCTTTACCAGGTCTTTCAGATGTGATTGGGTCAACAAAGATTGTAGGTTGGGCAAGTTGTTTCTTATTGCTGCAGTAAGGCCTTTGCCTGGCAACTTGCTTGAAGTTCACCTTCTTTGCACCTGCCCTCTTCGTGATCCTCTTGATCTGATGTGCATGTTGAGCTTCTTCTGTCTTCTCTGCCACCTTATCTCTTTTTGCTAGTTCATCTACAGATGTTCCCTCATACATGGCATCATAGGAAGAAGCATCATCAGTAAACTTAGGAGTGATACCCTCCCCCTGTGAAGGTGTCCCCTAAGGTTCTTCAACTCCCATGAACCAGTAATCCTGGGGAAAGAGTTTAGTGCCCAATAATTGAGCTTTGTCTTCATTCTTTTCCTCATTTTCCCCCTTAGTTGAGTTATCATTCACTGTAGGAAGGGAAGACCTAAGGTTGGAAGGACCAGCAGCAGCAGAAGCAGTAGGGTTGCTATTTTATAGCAATGTCAGGATGGCTTTCATCGTTGCCTTGGTTTCTGTCACCTCATCCTTGACATCCTGCACCTCATGTCTTAGTGACTTGAGCTCTTTGATGTCATTAGCAATGGAATGCATTTGACCTTCAAGGTAACTGGCAAGGGCCTAGAACTAAAACTGTAACTCATCAACTTGGGATTTGACTAAGGAAATTACTGATAGACCTGAGACTTGAGTACCCAGTTTCTAATGGAGATCAGCCTTAGGTTTTCCTCTATGGCTTTTATTTTGGATGCCAGATCATCTGAGGAAGAAGCCCTACATGTACTCCCCCTTATCCCTCTAGCAGTGAGATGTAGTATATGTAGTTTCCTTGGCCTCACACTCTCTGTGTTTTGTTGATTGATCTTATCAGCCTGTCCCTCATTTTCTTTTGTTGGCCCTAATGGCACACTCTCACTCATTTTAGGGGAATGCTCAACTCTCTCTCCTTTTTTCATGCTCAAGGCATGACTCTCATCGTTTATTTCTAATTCTTCTCTTAATTTTTTTCTCTCATTCTCACTCATCCAAACTTGATCTTCTTGAGCAATAGAAGAACCAGGTAACTCCCTAGAAGGAGGCTCCTCATACATTATCTCAATATCATTAGAAGATACAGAGGAAGGAGAAAGTGTAGTGGAGGTATGGAGGACAGATGTTGAAGTATGAACTTCTACCCTAGCATCAGCCTCATTGATGAGGAAGTGAAATAGAGTCTCAACAACCCTACTTCCACATCAGTTAATGGGATCTAAGATGCAGTATCTGCTACACTAGGTGCAACAGGTTCCTTTGGACCACTCATTATTGGCTCAGTGAGGAGATAATCTGACTTATTAGAACCAATTGAAGCTTAAGATTGCTCCATTGGTGAAGAAGAAATATGTGGAGAGGTAGAAGGAATATTGTTGGATAGAGGCTCTATGAAGGAGTTGAGTGTTGGCTACTCCCTCTGAATAAAAGAGGGATCATCAAAAGAAGACTCAGAGTGCTCTCCACTCAAGTGTACTATTTGGTCTTGTACATCATCATTTGTGGGCACATGTGATGGTGCAGACTCTATATAGGTTGTCCTGGGCGGAGGACTTTGTTCAATAGATGCACCTTGTTGAGAAGATGCATATAGGGATGTGTGTTGTCCCATTTCAACCTCTGCATCTTGTTGGGAGGATGTAGGGTGGCTTACAGTAGTTGCTCTCTTGCTCCTCTTCTTCCTTAGTACAACTGGAAGAACAATTGTTGAGGGTTCCCTTGCCTCACCTCCCTCTTGAATTGCCTTACTGGTATCTACCCTAGGGGTTGTGGTTTTTCGCTTCTGAGTACCTTGGGGTTGCTGAGAACTAGAGGACCTTAGGTTATTAGTAGGTTGTTTAGATTGTGGAGGTGGAATAGGTTGGTCAACCTGGGTTAGAAGATAGGGGATTTCATCCTCTTGGCCAACATTTTGAGAAGAAGAAGAAGGGGTTGAACAAGTAAAGAAGAAGAAATTATACCTACCATGTGCTCTGTCAGGACAAGTCTGACCTCCTCATTCCTCTTCTTTGTGAGAAGAGAAGCAGTGATGTTGCTAAGCATTTAGGATGACTCCTCTTCTTCACTATTGACAAATGTAGTAAGGTCTACCCCCAGATGTAGAAGAATCAACATGAGAAACCTTGGATAGTAGCACTTGATATTTACACCAGTTGCCAGATTCTTGTTGGCCAAGCTTCCCATCTTGTTGATCATTTCAATAAGTAGTAACTTGTCAATATTGATCTTCAAGTTGGTGGCTATAGCCAATTCCAGTGTTTACACCATGCTAGTAAGCCCATTCCAACTTCTGATTTTTGGTGCAAACACGTTGGAGATGGTTTCAAAGAAGATATTCCACTCCATTTGTAAGTATTGCTTCTCCATTTTGCTCAGATTTAACTCACCAGCATAGCTGATGTGTCAGAAGAAGTTGATTAAGTCTTGGGCAGAAGGATCATTAGCAAAGTTTTCCACAGGAAGATGTAGAGTTTTATTTACAGTTCTGTTGGTGATTGTATACTCAACACCATTGAAGGTGACCTTGATGTTGAGAGTAGTCTTTGTGGAAGAAGTTTGAGTGGTTGTCCACAAATTTAAAGACCTCATTTTTTAAGTTTGGGTCCTTTGATCATCGCATAACCTACAAACAAATCATTAAGAAAATGTAATCATGGCCGGAATTGATCACAAACAGTCATCGCAGACTGGATGCTGCAGAAATTTGTCTTTTGGATAATGAATTGGGAGGCCATTATTGAATAACAGTTAGAGGTTTTGAAACTTTTTGAGATGTTTGAGGGTTTGAGAGAAATCGCACCTTTGGAAATTTTTGATTGTCAGAGTTCAGTGATGAAATAAAGAACTAGAGCTCACATGTAAATATATATACTCTTTGAGTTTGGCTAAGGTTTTAGAATTTGAACCATTTAAATTGAAAATTAACTTTACGCCAAACTCTCTGTTAAATGTCTCAGTGCCAAACTCCTCGAAATACAAAATATAATAGCGCTGAACTCAAAAAGTACATTGCCAAATTGAGTTAAGTGCTTAACTAACCAAAGACTTGTGCCAAACTTGTCAAATTTTTTTTTTTTTTTATATAAGATGCCTGCGCTGAACTTATGTTGAACACTAGCAAACTCTTAGTCTAAAGACATCGCCAAACTAAACAAAAAGACTCAATATCACCAATCTACTGTAAAAAATAGCGCCAAACTCTAAAAAAAAAAAAAAAAAAAGAATTGCATTGACCTTAATTTGATTAACGCCAAACTCAGTTCACAAGTGCCAAACTTAGAAGAGATATCAATAACACAAAACTAGAATGGCTTGCACCTAAACATAGGCATTCTAACACACACCAAACTAGATGGTTGATAAACTCTTGCCAAATTTGGTGCCAAACCAAAGTTTTGACTAGCGCTGAACTTTAAAAGACAAGCGCCAAACTCCAGTTTGCTACAAATAAAAAGGACAAATAAAATAGTTGGATTTACATACCTAATTGGTGATCATTTGAAGATAAAGATCAATTACATAAGCTCACAACTATAATTTCTTGCAACATTTTCTAGGTCGTTAAATTTAACATACCCAGTTCACTAACCAGTCTTGAAAATGTGGATTCATCAAGAGGTTTTGTGAAAATGTTAGCAAGCTACTTGTCAGTAGAGACAAAATATAACTCGATGGTACCATTCATAACATCTTCCCTAATAAAGTGGTACCTGATGTCAATGTGCTTAGTTCTAGAGTAATGGACATGATTGTTGGTAATGGCTATGGCACTTGTATTATCACACAAAATCGAAATCTGGTTCAAGGTCAAGCCATAATCCAAAAGTTGATTTCTCATCCATAGGATTTGAGCACAACAACTTCCAGCTGCAATGTATTCAACCTAAACAGTGGAAGTTGAAACTGAATGTTGTTTCTTGCTAAATAATGAAACTAGCTACCACCAAGAAATTGATAGCTTCTAGATGTGCTCTTCCTATCAATCTTACATCCAATATAATCAGCATCAAAATAGCTAACAAGGTCAAAATCTGAATCCTTAGGATACCAAATGCCAAGATTTGGAGATCCCTTGAGATATCTAAAAATTCTTTTGACGATTATTAGATGAGATTACATAGGATCAACTTGAAATCTAGCACACAGACAAGTTGAGATCATAATACCTGGTCTACTTGTAGTAAGGTATAGGAGAGAACCTACCATACCTATGTAGGCTGTGATGTCTACCTTCTTTCCCTTAAGATCTGCATCAAGCTTGGTGGTAGTTGGCATAGGAGTCTTTGCAGGTGCTGCATCTTCAAGATTGTACTTCTTTAGGAGATCTTTCACATATTTTGATTGGCTTATGAATATGCCATCATCTCTTTGGCTCACCTGAAGTCCCAAGAAGAAAGTCAGCTATCCCATTGAACTTATCTCATACTTACTCTGCATCAACTTAGAAAAATTTTTGCACAAGCTTTCATTAGTAGACCCAAATATAATATCATCTACATAAACTTATACAAGTATGATATCCTAAGCATGCTTTTTGAAAAACAAAGTTTTATCTATGACACCCCTAGTGAAATGATTTTCAAGTAGGAATTGGGAAAGAGTGTTATACCATGCTCTAGGTGCTTGCTTCAGTCCATAAAGTGCTTTATCTAATTTATAGACATGGTTGGGAAGTTTGAAATCTTCAAAGCCCGGAGGTTGCTAGACATACACCTCTTCTTCTAGCTTCCTATTCAGAAAAGCACTCTTCACATCCATCTAATATACATTGGAGTAGGCAGCAAAGACTAAGAAAATTCTGATTGCTTCCAGCCTTGCCACTTGAGCATAGGTTTCATCATAATCAATGCCTTCTTCCTATGAATACCCTTTAGCAAACAATCTTGCCTTATTCCTTATTAGAATACGAGCTTTATCCATTTTGTTTCTGAAAACCCATTTGGTGCCAATGATGATTCTGTTTTTAGGCTTGGGCACAAGTTTCCAGACTTTGTTCCTCTTAAATTGATTGAGTTCTTCTTGCATGGAAATCAGCCAATTAGGATCAAACAATGCATCCTCAACTTTCTTAGGCTCAGTCTGAGATAAGAAACATGAGAATAAGCTCTCATTTTGTGTCCTTGTTCTTACACCACTCTTTAGGATCTCCACTGATTAACTTAAAAGGATGACTCTGGTTCCACCTCCTTTGCACTGACATATTTCTTCTTGATGAGGAGGCTTCATTTGTGGTATGATCATCATGAGTTGAGCTAGTGGATTCATGAGAAGCTCCCCCTGAGTTGTTGCTTATCTCAACAATTGAATTTTCAGTTAAATTATTTCCATCACTTTCTGATGTTGTATTGGATGAAGATACATTATCAATACTAGGTGGAGTGTTGTTCTCTCTTGGCTCTTTTACAACAACAATAGGTTCTAATTCACCATCTTCTGAGTCCCTTGAATAGGTTTCATTTTCAAATCTCAGAGGCTCAGTTTCATCATCGTCCTGCAGTCCTGGAAATTTAGAATCTTCAAAGTTGACATGTACACTCTCCATAACTTTCTACAGTCTGATGATGTAAATTTTGTATGCTTTGCTTGTGAGTGAGTACCCTAGAAAAATTCCTTCATTTTCCTTAGCCTCAAATTTTCCAAGGTGCTCACTATCTCTTAGCACAAAGCACTTGCATTGAAAGACATGTAAGAACTTTATAGTAGGTTTTCTACCTGACATCAATTCATAGAGTTTTTCCTTATATCTTGTTGATCATGGACCTATTCTGAGTGAAACATGCAATGCTGATTGCTTTAGCTCGAAATAGGTAGGCAGATATGCATCTTGTAGCATAGTTCTTACTACTTCTATAAGAGTCCTATTTTTTCTCTCAATCACTCCATTTTTCTCTGGAGTTCTTGGGGCTGAGAACTGATGTGTAATTCCTTTATCATCATAGAAGTCTCTCAGTTCTATATTTCTAAATTATGTTCCATTATCACTTCTGAGAGTTCTCACTTCTCTGTTGGACTCTTTTTCAACTTTCTTGATGAAGTCCATAACTATTTGAGGGTTCTCATATTTGCTATGTAAAAACCTCACCCAAGTATATCTTGAATAGTCATCCACCATTACTAAAGAAATTTTTTTCTTGGTGACTGTCATGACATTTGCAGGTTCAAGCATATCCATGTGGATGAGTTGAAGAGGATCTGTAATGGGTGTAACAATCTTGTTTTTGAATGAGGACTTTGTCATCTTTCCTTTCTGACATGCCTCACACAATCCTTCTTGAGAGAAGTCAAGTTAAGGCAGTCCTATCACTAATTCCTTCTTAAGCAGTGAATTGATTGTCTTAAAGTTGAGATGTGACAACTTCTTATGCCATAGCCAACTCTCACTGCTTGAGGCCATGCTGTAGAAGCAAGACACTTTATCTTTGTTTGCAAAATTGAGGTCAACTATGTAGAGGTTCCCTTTTCTTACTAGTGAAAGAACAAGTTCTCCAGACTTCTTGCATATGATGAAGCATTGCTCATCTTTGAAACTAACAAGGAAATTTTAGTCACAGAATCAACTGACACTCAGTAGATTGTGCTTGAGGCCATCAACCCATGCTATGTTTTCTATGATGACATTTCGAGTTTACAAAATACCATATCCCATTGTGAGTCCTTTGTTGTCATCTCCTCCTTTAAGTGTGATAACAGGGCTTTATCATCAGTCATGTGCCTAGAGCAACCATTTTCCAAGATCCACACAACTTTGCTCATTCTCTTACCCTACATTCGTAAAACACTTAAGTTTTCTTTACCCAAACTTTGTTGGGTCCTTGAGCTTTAGTAGGTAGAAAATAATTATCATCACTGTCTGGATAGTCAGTGATATCAACAATTTTAATAACATTAAGCATATCATCTTTCTTTTCAAGTTTTAAGTCAGTCTTGACTTCCTTCTTCACCCATTGTTGAATAGGAACATATTTGTCCTTCTTTGCCTTTGGAGGACTAGGGGTCTTGCTTTTAGCATTGTGCATGACTTGATATTTACAAGTTTCATGAGAGACATGCATCATTTTAAAGCAGCTAGATAAACATTTATAGCACATGACATGCATTTAAACTTGTTGCAGAAAGGATAGGCTTTATGTTTCAATGGAGTGTTATCAAATTGTTGTTTATGAAATAAATGGCCAGATGTTGTCCTAGATTTATCGGTGCATTTATGTGTTAGGTGGCTGACAGAGTTATAATTTTTGCACTTTTTCCTAGGAACATTGGGGATGAAAGTATAATTACTATTTTTGTTTATTCCTACCTTCTCATTTTTATTTGGTCTTGTCTATTTATCATATGAGCTACTAGGGGAGTTATTGCTTTCATTTACCATCTTAGATTTGTCTCTTCTAACAGTAACTACATTTTCACTCTTGTTCTTTGCCTTCTCCTAATTTGGCCTACTTGGGAGATTCATGTTTTGTTTTACATTTTGGGACTTGATTTCCCTAACAGGAATCTCCTTTTTACTCACATATTCTTCTCTTGTGTGAATCTACTTCTTGTCTTTCATTTCTTCTCTTTCTCTCTCATCTTTAAGCATCAACTCATGGTTGATAAGGATATCTTCCTCCTAGACAGACTCATATACAAACTTTTTGTATAAGGGAGCCTCAACCTTTTTAAGGACACGAGGTACAGATTCCTTCTCTATTTGAACAACCTCATCACTTTTCCTTGACACAGGTTTCTTTCTTGTTTTCTTGTCATAGTAACATCCTATTCCTACTTTTGATCCTATGACAGAATGATCAACAATCTCTTTAGTGATGTCAGCAGACTTTTTAAAGGCAGCAATCTTAAACTCATTTTGAGACAATTCTTTCCTTAGAAATTCCTGAATCTCTTTGGCATACTTGACTTTGTTTTTCAGATATTCATTTTCCTGCTTTAGAGACTCTAGTATGACATATGCTAGTTCAAGTTCTTCATTTCTAGTAGTCAACTTTTCAATTTCAGTTATTAGCCTAACATTTTCTTCATTAGAAGCAACTAAGCTAGTATGAATCTAAAACAAGTCTACACTAAGTTCTTCAACAGTTCTTTTATACTCTGAGTTAGACATTTTAATGCTAGAGAGATTTGGTACCTGAATGCTCTTCTTTGAACTATCATCAGATGAGTTGTCCATAAGTGCCATGTTGACATACTCCTCTGGTTCTTCAGGAATATAGTCCTTCAGCAATATAGGCTTTGCCTTGTTTTTTTCAGGAGTTTGTCATACTTCTTCTTGAGCTCATCATAGTCCTTGCTTGATTTGGATTACTTTGGCTTTCTACACTCAGTAGCAAAGTGTCTAAACTCATTGCAGTTGTAGCATTTAATTTTTGCTCTGTCGATGCTCTCAGTTTTATATCCTCCTTTGAAACTAGTTCTAGTGGCATTGCTTGGGTTGGATCTAGTTGCTTGAAAACTAGAATTGGTGAATCTTAAGTTTCTCTTGAATCTGAAATATTTGAACTTTCTTTCCATATAGGCCATGGTTTTGTTCTTAAGTTCGTCTAGATCTTCTAGAGTGTAGTTGTCATCATCTTCATAATCTTCAATCTCTTTGAGCAGATTCTTCTCTTGATATTCTTCATGTTCCTTGTCCTTGTCTTTTGTAACAAAGACTCTCTCTTCCATTCTGATGTCTTCATTTGTCAGTAGTGTTGTGCCTGAGCTGGAACTTCTGTTTTTGTTGTAGATGCTTCTTTTATGAGCTTGCTCTAGCTCATAGGTCTTCAAGATTCCATAGAGTTTATCTAAGATGATTTGTGTTAAATCTCTTGATTCCTTGATTGTTGTTGTCTTGTTCTCCAGATGGTGTGAAGAGTTAGCATAAACTTTAGATTGACCTCATCATTATCATATTTCTTTCCATGTAACTGGAGGTCATTCATAAGTTTATTAAATCTTTCAAACACCTCAATTATGCCTTTATTTGGCTTTGCCATTAAGGTTTCATACCGAGTCACCAGAATTTGCCTCTGATTCTTTCTTACTTCTTCTGTGCCCTCACACAAAACCTCTAATGTGTCCCAAATCTGCTTTGTAGATGTGTTGTTCATAACTTTATGGTACATCACCTCATCTAGAGTTTCACTCAATATCAATTGAAGGTGTGCATCCATTGATGCCTTCTCCTTCTCTGTATTAGTATACTCAGAGGGATGCTTAGGCTCATAGTGTTGTTCTATGACCTGACCATCCTTTGTGGTTTCAGGAATATGTTTCATAGGAACGAAAGGTCTTTTTTCTAGAATCCTTGGATACATAGGTTTTTGGATGTTGATGAACAACATCATCTTTCTTTTCCACATGATGAGTTGTTCTTTTCAAGAATAGGGATTTTGATGCTTTCAATCTTCTTTGTACTCATCTTGGATCTCTTTCAGTTTTAAAAAAACTGTCCTGCTCTAATACCAATTGTTTTCCCTGGATGAGTATTTCCTGGATACATGAGGCTTGAATACAATACTCTTAACTTTTCAAAGTTTTTGCAAATAATAAACAAAATGAATGAACAAATATTATATTCCGCTATAGCTTCTATATGCTAAAAAAAATATAATAGAAAGCTCAAAACAACACAGATATTTCAAGACTAATAAAGTTTATTAATCTCAAGGTTTTTGCTACAACCTGATTTTTCAATTAGCTTCTTCTCTGAAACAAGAGTTTCAGCTTCTATTTCCTAGAGAGATATATTTCTTTTCTAATTTGTTCTACTTTTATATATGAGAGAGAGGTTTTCTATTATGTTTCTTGTTCAGCACTCTTTCTTTACATGAAAGCGTATAAAAATATGCAAACAGGAGCTGGTACATTAAAGATATGGAAAGATTGCTTCATGTCCATTCCTATTTTTCTGTAACTGAGCTTACCTCATTTTTCTTCTTCTTTTTGGTCTCACTCCAGATTAAGAAATAACTTTTTCATTTCTCTCTCTTGCTTTTTGTTGTAGACTTTCCAGGATCAAAAAAGTAGCCATAAAAGTCAAATCACTTTTCTTTCTTGTTAATGTTGCTCTATCTTGTTGGTGTAGTCATCTTTCCTTAAAGTTTGGCGTATGAAATCTGTGGACTTTGGTGATGGTCAAAAACAGACTTTGGCATTGAGTTCATTATTCCCTAATGGTACTCACTTTCACGCTAAGTCTTTTAACCACTTATAACGCATACTTTGGCACTAGGTTTTTTATCCACTGATAGTGAACACTTTGGTGCTAGGCTTTTTATCCACCGATGACGCACACTTTGACGCTTCATAACTCTTTTTTGGACTTTGGCGCACATGGAGATTACCTGACGACTTTGGCATCGAATAAACTTAGCTCCATTTGACTTCAGGGATTGTGAAACTTTGGCGCTATGGTTTGGAGTTAAGCGTTGAAGTACTTTTCACTAACTTTGGCGGCAGTCAAATCACTTTGGCGATCGTCAAATGACTTTAGCGGCAGTCAAATGACTTTGGCGCTGGCTTCTTGAGTTAGTTATTGTATAATCTTTGATTCCATTCTTCAATGTAAAATGTCCTAGAAATATTCTCATCATTTATTTGTTTGCTGAGGCATGAACATCTTAATGAACTTCTCTCATCAAACTTTATTCCCATGATGAACTTGTATTTCCCTTGACTTTCTACTTTGGTGCTTTTGTCACAAGTTTGATGTTGATAAGGACTTTGACTTAGTTCAACTTGAAACACTTTGAAGAATTCTAACTTTTTTTTAGTCTGGTCTTCAACTTCATTAACAAAGAAAATTTACAATAGTTGCATAGTTGTGCTTCTAAATTTGACAAGACTAAGTTTGTTAAGTTATCTATTCCTAAAATACAAATAGACAATCACCAAACCCAACAAAGGTTATTCACAAGAAGAAGGGATTGTAAATTTGACAAGACTAAGTTTGTTAAGTTATACATTCCTAAACTAAAAATAGACAATCACCAAACCAAACAAAGGTTATTCACAAGAAGAAGGATTTGACTATGATGAAACTTTTGCACCAGTAGTAAGATTGGAAGAAATTAGGATATTCTTTTCCTATGCTTCTCATGCAAATTTCAAAGTGTACCAGATGGATGTATAAATTGCCTTTCTAAATGGTTAATTATAAGAAGAGGTGTATGTCCAGCAACCTCCTGGCTTTGAAGATCAAAAATTTCTCAATCATATCTATAGATTAGACAAAGCACTCTATGGACTTAAACAGGCACCAAAAGTATGGTATGATACTTTATCTCAATTTTTACTTGAAAATCATTTCACAAGAGATATTGCAGATAAAACCCTTTTTCATAGAAAATATGCTAGTGACTTATTGTGAAGACCCAGATTTGTAAATAAATTTCGTTATGAAATTTAATTATTTTAGCTTATTTTCTTCATGAAAATTATTTTCTTATAAGTTGTGAATATTGAAATTATATTTTTTATGAAAAATTTATCTGCAATGTGATGTCCAAAAGATTTTTTTAATTTTGTAAAGCTCATGAGGTTATGAGTTGTTCTACCCTTAAAAGAGTGTTTCGCGGGTAGCTACAGTACCCATCTTCTTTTTAAAATACTTCACTGCTGGG
>CM025783.1:34741443-34797210 GCA_014636745.2 Centella asiatica
CCGATGGGTTGATAATCCCCGATGAGTTATTAATCCCCGATGGGTTGCTAATCTCCGATGAATTAAAGCGTAGTAATTCCATGATGCGCAGTTTGTTTTAAAACTATAAAATGCTATTTTCTTAAATTATTTTAAGATGTTTGAATTGATTTCTTAACCTCAATAGTTTTATATCAGATTGAGACGTTAAAAGTTAAGGACATCACATGTGCATTTTTCCCTCATATTTTAACCCAGATAATAAATTCATTTTGTGATATGTATATTCTTACAGAACTTTCCACTCACGAGTAAATTAAATTTGGTCGTAAGCAAAGGACTGAGGCAAGTATATTCACAATCTCATGCTTATTTCAGTTTAACGCATTATCATTTGTTCTGATATGCGTAGAAGGTTGGATTTATACTTTCATTGTTCTGATGCATGAGCATGCTATGCTTTTGATTCTGCTAGCATGATATGAATGATGATGCATGGATATAAATGAGCTTTGAATTTCAGCTATGTTTTCAATCTTATATCTGTGCAACGAGAATGTGAATGATGCCCCTTATGGGGGGGGAGGGGGGGGGTATGCCACATGGCTGGCAAGAGGAAAGGAAAGGTGCTGATGTGTTCTTCACCTGACCAAGAGGAAATGTTATTTGACTACGTAGTCACTCAGAGGGATCATGCAGTCCAGCCTGGCCAGCTGTGTACTGTATGGTTAGCAGATCCACGGGTGTAGCCCCCGTTGGATATTTGAAAAGTTTTGATCAGGCGTATACCTGACTTTCTTCAAGGGAGGATCACAAGTTGTATATCATCAGTGAATCCTCAAAGATTTTTGAAGGTTTCCGAGGTCTTGGTATTGCTTCACCAAGCCTTACAAACAGAATTTGAATTTCTCTCCTTTGATTCCAGATGAAATTCATTGAATTATTCATATTTTTCCTCAATGTGTATACTTGTTGGGCGTAAAACGCTCACCCATGTTGAATGTTAATGATTTGCAGGACAGAAAGCTAAAGCTGAACCCTCTGACAAGGGGAAAGCAAAGATGATAAGCTACTAAGTGTTTACCCTTTTGATAGAACTGATGAAGGAAAGAAAGGAATGAATGAAGGAAAGAAGGAAGACGTTTGAAGAGTTAATGAAATTCGTTTTGTTATTAAGAAATGATGTAATAGCTTTCGCTGTAATTACTTAATTCTTGGGTTGTAATTACTCTTAAATGCTGTTTTATTCAGTATTTATTTATGAATGGATGAATGGTTATCTTTACCTTCTTATGATGATGCCCTAGTCCGGTATGGGATTATGAGGTCGTCACAGTTGGTATCAGAGCCAATTTACGGCCAGAAGTGTTTCGTAGGAAACACTGCCCGTAAACTGCATCCAGTAATAAGGAATACTGAGGTAGTCCCAAGAATTTCCATAGGGAAAAAAAAAAATGGAGTGAAGGAGTTCGGGTTTGAGGATATTTATTTTAGAATGGAGTGATTTAAAATCCTTAAGGATAAGATTGCTTAAGTAATGAATTGAGCAAGTGAAGGCACCGTTCTTTTGATTTATAGATATGTTTGTCTTATTGGGAAGTTGAAATTGCTAACGTGGACTGTTTCATGTAGATGGCTAGAGATCGCTTTAGATCCCCTGCGCCCGTCCGTAGAGTGAATAGCCTAGCTTTTGATGTATCATCCGATGAGGAAGAGGAGCCTAGTGTAGAGTCTCCGTTGCTTATCCCTGCACCACCAAGCAGGCACCAGTCACCTCCAACACAAGAGGGGCATAGTCCTGCCCCAAAGCCGGTTCATGAAGTCGGACCCTCCACCATTCGCCGGGGACTACGCATTCGCCGCACAGCACGAAAGAGTGTACGATGCCCTCCTTTCAACCGTAACCAAGACTTGGCTCAGAATGCCCCTACAGTAGGATAGGATATTCCGAGACTCACCCCACCTTCAACTTGGTTATCTCACGACAGAATAGTACGTGAGTACGAGACAGACGTGCACCATCGTTTAGCAGATTGCGCCACGACAGTTCAAAGGCAGGCTGCCACCATTGCCAGGTTTCGCACAGCAGCATCAGCTTGGCGGTCTTCTTTCTGGTTGACCCAAAGTCTGTACCATCGGCTAGCATTGGAAATGCATGCACAGATGGTAGCAGCGGCAGCAGCTAACCCTACAGTGGCGTGCTTGGAGCAGATGAGCAACCACTGTTCACGCCGCATTGGGGAGACACGTGTTCAGTCTCAACATTGGGAGAGAGAGGCTGAACGTGAAGGACCCCTGGACACGGATGATGAGGAGGTTTAGCTGTAGAAGCTAATGTAAAAAAATTTAAGTGGAAGATATTTTGTACTTGTTTTAAACTTGGCTGGGTAGTAGCGTTTATCGCAAAAGTATGTTGCCCAGATGATGTATTTTGGCTTAAGTCAAGCACAAGAAATGTTTGAGGACAATGCTTATGGCAGCCTCCTATGTACATGAATGATAATGTTTTGAGATATCCAAATGATTATGTGATGCTTATGCTCTTCATTTTGTCGAGTTTTAAATTGTTAAACCATATGAGGAATGGAATGTTTTGAGGAGGATGTTTAACTCTTTATGTATATTTTTAGATTATGGCCAGAGGAAGGAGACCAGGAAGGGCTGGGAGAAGAAATCTCCATAACAACGTGTCAAGGACTGAAAATGTGGCACGTTTAGAAAGAGAAAACCAAGCTGAAAATCTTGATGATGTTGTCATTGAGGACGACAGCTCGAAGGAAGTGATGGGGATGAACCGCAATCCCCCACGTGTGACACCACCCACCCCAGTTAATGACAATATTTCCGCTAACAACAATGCTGCGGGAAATGCGAATGATAATCCCTTGGCTCAATTTCTTCAGATTATTCGTGAGGCCGTGACAGCAAACCAACCACCACCACCTCAACCACCAAAACCTACTGCTCGTGGTTCGTGTATCCGAGAGTTCATTGGCATTAACCCTCCGACCTTTGATGGAAAGGGAGGACCTACAGCAGCACAATATTGGTTGGAAGAGATTGAGAAAGCCTTTGATTTAGTAGATGTGCCAGAAGATTGTAAGGCAAAGTATGCCGCTTTCATGTTGAAAGAGGAAGCCAACCACTGGTGGAAAGGTGCAAAGAGAATGGAGCTTACAAAAAGGGAAACTGCAAGGAACCCTGACACAGTGATAACCTGGGAGCTGTTTACCCAGAAGTTCAGGGAGAAATTTTACCCTCCTAGTGTCTCTAATGCTATGGAACTAAGATTCCTAAATTTGAAGCAAGGGTCCATGACGGTGGACGAATATGAAGCAAGGTTTACTGAACTGATGAGATATGCTCCTCATCAGGTGAGCGATGAAGGAAATAAAATTGACATATCAAGTTATAGAGGTATGATAGGCTCACTCTTATATCTAACTGCCAGTAGACCATATATAATGTTCTCTACATGTCTATGTGCAAGATTTCAAGCTGACCCTAGAGAGTCCTATTTGATTGCTATAAAAAGGATATTTAGATATTTTAAGGGTACTCCAAATCTTGGAATTTGGTATCCTAGAGAATATGGATTCAAAATAATAGGCTACTTAGATGCAGATTATGGAGATTACAAAATAGACAGGAAAAGCAAGACAAAAAGCTGTTAATTTCTTGGAGGCAAACTAGTGTTATGGTTTAGAAATAAGCAGCATTTCATGTCAACCTCAATAGCTGAAGTTGAATACATTGCTGCTGGGAGTTGCTATGCTCAGATCTTATGGATGAGAAATCAGCTAATGGACTATGGTATGGTGTATAATCAAATTCCTATTTATTGTGATAACACCAATGCTATTGCCATTATATAGAATCTTGTGCAACACTATAAGACAAAGCACACAGATATCATGTATCACTTCATCAGAGAGGATGTAATGAATGGTACAGTGGAACTGCACTTTGTTCTAACTGATAAGTAGCTTGTTGACATATTCACAAAACCATTTAATGAAACCATCTTTCCAAGGGTGGTAGTTGAGTTAGGTATGCTCAACCATGGTGAATAAAATATTGAAAACTTTGCGCAAGTAGCAAAACCCTCTTAATACAAGTCTATAACAAAAGTCATCTCCTCTATCTCTCTAAAGATAAAGGTTGTAAAAAGAAAACAACCACAACCATCAATAGTTGAGGGGGAGGGTGAGCATTTAGAGGAAGTTATAAGGAAGAAAAAAGGAACAGTAAGAACCCTTGGAGACTGCTTAGTATCTTGTCAAAGGATACTGAGTCTAAAAGGAAAAAACACATCTCTAGGTGCAACCTCTCAACAGGTCGTATCTATTGAAAATAGTCCATGTGAGAACCTAAAAATTCAAATAAATTTTATGAACATTTAATTTGCGTTAGTTATGAAATTTTTGTTTCATTTCAATGATTGATAGAATTTATGATTAAGTATACGTGTAAATCACGCAAATCGACACACGCATGTCCACTAATAACAAATTGTAACAAACGTGACTTTATAAAAGTATGAGACGTTAACCACGATAAGAATTTCATAATCATATTTTTGCTTTACCGGTGCGGATAAACATTTCAGTTTATCTGTTGAAGATGACATTGGGTCGGGTCGAACCGACCGGGTTCTGACCCTTCTGTGACCCGATTCTGACCTAGTCCGACCTAGCCCTTTTTATTTTGTATCTTAAGTCCCAATCCAAATTTAAAAATAAAATAAAATAACATAAGGATAATTATAATGACATGTAAATAATTTTTTTTAAATGATTAAAATTTTTATGATTTAGAAATAAATTAATTAATGAACAAAAAGTCTCTTAATTACCACAATTAAGTGACAAATTATTAATTTATAAATGATTATTATTAACAAAAAGAAAAAATGATTATTATTAACAAAAAGAAAAGATGATTATTATTTAATTGAAAGAATTAAATAATAATTAAGGAAGAAATTCTAAGTTTATAATAAATGATTTATAAATCATTTAAGCTAAGAATAATTGAGGAGTAATTATTATTTAATTAAATTAATAATCAAGAATAATTATTATTTAATTAAAATAATTAATGAATATATTCTAAATAAATATTAAATGATTAATAAATCATTTAAGTCAAAAGTAATTAAGAAACAAATTACTTGATTGAGAAATAATTATTATTTAATAAAAAAATAAATAATAATTTAAGAATAAATGTGTAGTTAACGATAAAAGATCTATAAATCTTTTATGTTAAGATTTAATTAAGAAGTGATTATTGTTTAATTAAAACAATTAAACAATAATTAAGGAATAAAGTTTTGACGAATAATAGATGATTAATAAATCATTTAAGCTAGAATTAATTAATAAATTAATCTAAGGCCTCCAATAAATAAATTAAATTATCTGGAGCCTATGAACGATGTCTTATTAGTCCAAAAATCTCTCAGACTTCGATTCGGTTCCAATCGAATCCCAATTCAACGAACAATGACTCAATTAGTCAATCACAGACCTGAGAATTTTACAAACACTTCGCATGTGTATCCTCATGTGTAATTAGGTTGAGATTTCTCATCTTATCGAATGTACATGTTTTATAGAGTTTTTCTCTACGCAAGTTGTTAAATCTAAAATTCACTAAGAACTCAAGGCAAGTATATAGTCACTCTACCTTCTTTCAATTAATACGTATGATCATTCTTTCAATATACGTAATGTATCTAAGATATTATGTTGTCAATATTCATGCTTTAATCCCTTGATCCGATGTATGTGAAAAATGTTGTACTAGATTCAAGTATTGTTTGGGTGACTGTTAGCTATTCAAATTCGCTAACACGTCAAAGTAAATCTTATACGGATGTAGAAAACCTAATTTTCACCCCATACTTGTAAAGTATATCCGTGTGGGTAATTAAAGGCTAGTGAGATGCATCTGCCTGACACCCTGGGCCTAGGATTTATAGGGGACAAAAACTGAGGCATCGATAACCGAACCCTCTGATATACTATTTGATATGGAGTTCCTAAGGGCATGTGTGCCAAACATACATGGTTACAAGGTGCATGTGAAATTATTCTATATCCTTTTAAGTAAACGGTCAAATCCCTCACTATCACTTGGGGACCCTATAAGCTATATTTCTCCAAATTATCAAGAGGTGATGGCATTGTTTCCGCCCAACCTCACAAACACTTAAGCCCTATAAATTATCTATTTTTCAAGGCTCACCTAATACATGACTATATAATTACGAGCGTAAATCGCTCACTTTACTATTATTAAATGTTTTACAGGATATGACGAGAAGACCGAGTCGTCTGATAAAGGAAAGGTGAAAATGACATGATGAACGCTTCCTGATCGCCCTCCTTTGGATGACATTTAGAGGAAGAGTGAAGCGTAAGGCTATTATTGAGATGCTTAGATTATAAGGCCTGTGTGGGCCCCTCATAGACTTTCGTTATTAGAAAATTACTTTTGGGATAATAAGTAGAGACTTTTATTATTTCTCTTATTTAATGATATGTATGCTTGGATGATGTTATTTTTCTTTTGTCAATTATTGATGGGGCTCAAAGTTGGTATGAAATTTTTGGGGCCGTCACAGTTGGTAATAGAGCCAAGAACGATTATGAGACCACAGTGTCTACTAGAGAGTAGAACGTGATGTTTAGAATTTTAGGGAAGTATGAAGGAACTGTAAGACAAGGATAGGAAAAGTTGAATGCAAGGATGAATAAATGGGTGATGAGAATCAGGTAGACTCTCCCCGCTTCCTGAAGCTAGATAATTTTAGGGGATAGAAACTTTTAAAGTTAAGTACCTAAATGAAGTATATTGCAAACCATGCATTACACTAGTATTCATGTCAAACTCTATGTTATGTTGAACCTTGTTTCTGTACTAACATAGGTTATGTTTACTTGTAGATGACTTTGAGACGAGATGATAGGGGCAAGGCCTCCATGGTCGTTAGCTTTGATGAGGAATGTGTCCCTGATTTCACCCTTTTTGACTACCCAGGTTATGTAGATGTTCTCCCTGCCCCCACCACAGATAATGTCGATGCCCTGAGGGAGGCATCCCCCAAGCAACCTTTTGTTGTTCTGCCTGCTCCACGTGATCTTGTCAGACCTTCGATCGACCACAGTCGTTTCCACCTTGATGTCATCAAAGGATCACCACTGCTCTTTGGTGCCTAATGATGTGTGACCCCTCGCAAGATGGTAACTAGACCAATACAGGTAGTATGTTTCCAGATTCCTCAGATCTCTGACTAGGATTTAGAAGATGCTGAGGACCCCACAGACCCAGAGGATGCCAATGACCCCCATTGACCCATTTGAAAGGTCAGATTCCTCAGTTCGTATGAGGAGTCGTTCTCCTCCTTGCTACCAGTTGGGCTCTCTGCCATAGTCTCCAACTCGGATAGGATCTCAGTCTGTCTCTTTACATACTTTACCTATTGCTCTCGCGTATCCAGTAGTAGAGAAACCAACTCCATCACCTGTCATGCTGTCATTGCCACTAGTAGTCCTACTAAATGCATTGCCATTCGTCCCACCCACTACAACACCTCCAGAGGTGCCCACGTCATTTCCAGACGGATTTTGCCTCTACCTCCAACGTAGGGTTCACTTGGTACAAGTAGAGATGGTGACACGCAACAAAGGAATGATGCGTTTCTCCGTTTTGCACCAGAAGACCAGCTGACTCGTAGATATTTGGAGGGTTTCATACTAGGATGTGTCTCTCACCCTCACCAAGGCACTAACCGAGACATTAATCTTGGTAAGCGAGTGTTTCAGGCTCCCGCACCCCACTGCAGCCGACCTAGATCATTTGATGCACGACCTTGTGGAGAAGGTCGAGGAGGTGTGCCGTTATGCACACTGGATGATGAAGGAACTCGATCTCGAGGCCTTGTATTAGGTGCATTTAGTAACACTAGTAATCATGAATTAGACCATATATTTTGTACTTAGGCTTCAGAGTTGATTTTTTTTTTCTCTTGTTATGATAATTATGGTAATTTTGTCTTTAAATCTCTTACGAGTTATGCACGTTTATTTATTGATGCATTAAATTGTTATATTATGCAAAAGAGTTTCATATGAACTATATGAAATTCTCTTACCAAGGAAGAAGAAGAAAGAAAAAGGTAATTGACATTGATTTTTTTCATTTTCCAACTTGTAGAAAATGCCTCCAGTACGAAGACCCCGAACCAACTGAGCCAGAAACACCAACGCCAATTGCAATGCAGATAACCAAGGCGACCAAGGAAGCATCAACCCGAACAATAGGGGAACAATAATAACAACGCTAATCGAGACAATCCTATCACCTTATTAATGAACATGATAAGGGAAGCTGCTCAACAAAATAACAACCCACCACAATTACAACCTAGGAGGGTAACATTCAAGGACTTCACGAATGGCTACCCGCCCACCTTCAATTGTGAAGCCCCAAATATTTGTAACCGTTAGTATAATATTTAAAGCATTTATTAATAAACCTTAGTCAAAAGTTTATTTATAGTTATAATTAAATATTCCTTTATAAATATTGAAGGAAACAAATTTCAGTAATAGTTTATGCAATAGTATGGATTATTAATGTGGTTTTAGTGAAAGTAAGTTAATTAATAATTTTTCTTGATGGGTAAGCATTACAAATGTTGTAATTTTTTCTTGATGAGTAAGCATTAGTAGTACGGAGTTCTATCTTTTGACACCTATGAGAAGTTCACACTTACGTGTGGACGTAATGATCAAGTAATTGCTTATCTTATCTTAGTAGTTTAATTAATTTCACGTTCGATACAAATCTAAAATGAGAGATACCCCACATCAGATATTTTTATTTCTCCTGGCTCACCTATATAAAGAGGACCCTCGTTTTACTACTCCATCTCTCTAAACACTCTCAAACTCAAATAATATATCCTACAGCGTGTGCTGCAGAATTAAAAGCTCGCAAGGTAATCTTGAAAACTTTAATTAGGTTATTTATTTTAACTATTTGGTCATTTATCTTAAAGAAGAAGTTGCATTAAACCTAGGATAACCTAAATGTAATCTTTTCCCAATAATTTTCTCATAGAGATCAACTGCATGGATAATCCCTATTCGAGAAAGAATTCTATACATATAACTTTGCCATCCTTTATACGTTGAAAAGATTGTAGTTTCGTCCTTCTGATATTCACAAAAACTAAAACAAATATATGTTCATTATGGAAGAACCCAACTGCAAGTTATCAGAGGATAAATATCCACTGATGAGTTGTTTTTAGCTATCAGAGGATAATTTATCCACCGATGAACAAATTTTGTTAGTCACCGGTGAACAAATTTTGTTAATCTCTGATGAGCAAATTCTGTTAGTCTCTAATAGGTAAAATATCTTAGTCTCCGAGAAGCAAAATGCTAGTGTCCGATAAGTTTGGCGCTAGCTTATAAGTTTGGTGACAAGTTTGGCGCTAGCTTGTAAGTTTGGCGATGAGTTTGGTGACGACTTATGAGTTTGGCACTGACTTGTTGAGTGTGCTGATGAACAACTTATCCACCGATGAGTTTGGCGGTAGTCAAAAAGATTACCGACGAGTTTGGCGATTAACAAAACTCACCCATTGATGAGTAAATCATCCCCTAATGGGTAATTTTATCCCCTGGCGGGTAGATATCCACTAACGATTAAATCATCCCTTGACGGGTAGATATCCACTGACGAGTAAATCATCCCCTGATGGCCGTAAGTTAACCCTTGATGGCCGTAAGTTAACCCCTGACGGCCGAAACCTTATCCCTTGACAAGTATAAACCATCCCCTGATGCACAACAACTAGAATAACCATTTCAAGTTTATGCAGCACCATCAGATGTAATCAGGAAGTAATAGATATGAAATAAACACAGTCTAAACATTTCACAAAGAATCTTATTGCTCAAATTCTAATTATTAATCATTTATGGATCACAAAACAGATATCGCAGGAACACTGAAACCCATCATATGTTCGCACCCTGATCAAGGCAAATAATATAATAGTTATTTTTCTAACGTATAACTCAATTGTTCCGTTATACGTGATTTTACAAGTAATATAATTGTTATTTTTCCAACGTATAACTCAATTGTTCCATTATACCTGATTTTGCAAGTAATATAATTGTTATTCTTCCAATGTATAACACAGTTGTTCCGTTATACATGATTTTGTAAGTAATGTAATTATTATTCTTCTAAAATATAACTCAGTTGTTTATGTTATGTGTGATTTTGCAAGTGATGTAATTACCATTCCTTAGTATAACTGTTTGTGCAGACATACATGTGGTATGATGCTTAATACAATTAAACACTAGATCCATTGACTCGATCAGCGTTAAGACATGTCATGCAAACACTCAAATTTTTTTTCCTTACGTATACATAATTGATTCGTGTATGTACTGATAGAGAATAAAAGTTGCATGTTCAACTTGAACTTAAGCTTATTGTTAAATGCTTGACTACTTGTATCTAGTCACAAGCATCTTATCTGTTCCATGTCAACACATGACATATTGACCTATTCAGTTCAGTTTAACTTATCTAATGCTTTCTACAAGGTCAGCTGTGTGAATACCTTGTGACCCTCACTAAGGTGTCAAGATTCATCCACTATATAAGTAGAGAGGGGAATCAACCCAGATTTGAGAATAGGTTACGCTATTCTGCCGAGCCCTAGAGATTGTAGATGTAATTAAATTTACTAAGTGTCGTACGTATGTACACAACAGACCACATTGAGATAGACTTGGCCTGCTATTATCAAGTGGTAAGAGATACTGTCAGTAAGCCCTAGTGCTGAACGGAATTAAGGCGATCGAGTAAGTCAAGTACTGAAAGACGTCAAGAGCTTATGTGGATTCTATTTCTTCATTCATAAGCTTTGTATTGCAAAATTCTTCCTTTATTTGAGAACATGGATTCTCCCCTTATGCAATAGGAATCCAATAGTGTGAATTCTTAATATTATTCATACATACATTGTCTTGATAACTATATTTCAAAACTAGTTGCAAATCCCTATTTCTTTCAACTGTTTTATAACATATTACTTGCTGGGCTTTTATAGCTCATACTTGCTTGATTCTCTTTCAGTTAACCACAAGAAAGAAGAAAATTCCAAGGGTTAAAAAAGGATGTTTCAGTAGGATTGGCTATAGGGGGCTCGCAAATATGACTTTCGATTTTTTGAGTAGAAAGATGTTTATTTATTTTTTCCGCTGCTAGAATTTTTCAAGAAAATATTTGTAATATTTACTAAACATACACTGCCCAATTAATATTATGAGAGAAAGATTACTTGTTTATTAGTTCTTTTGCCCCAATTGACAACCCGATTTTTCCGCCACAACAATTGATACTAAATCAACGACTCTGGCCTCTGGCTGGGGGAAATCGAGGCTATCATAGCTTGGTAACAGAGCGTAAACATCGAAAGGATTATTTACAAGCCAAATTAGAAAAGATGGTAGGTACGTATTAGAGTTTTGGACAAGTCAGTCCTGAAAGTTTGGGAATAAAAACGTTAAGATCTAAGTAATGAGGATATCATAAAAATACGCAACGTTAGAAATCTAATTAGCAAGTATTTTGCACCATGTGCATAAGTTATTACATACAGTGGAAGATAAAATTTTAGTACTCAAACACTGCCCGGTAAAGTACTATTTTATTGGCTATAACTATACATTATGAGTTGTTAATTCGTTTTCTTTATCTTAGAAAGACTGATCAAAAACTTTTTATGGTTTTGTAGATGTCTGACATACACCAACCCAGTAATACCTTAAATTTTTTACCAACTGTCGAGCCAAATAAGTGGACCCTAAAGGATATCCTATCACACCAAACTATGTTTGTCAAAACTGAAGTATCTGAGCCTATTGCTGATAACCCTATGTTAGAGAATGAAGATGATCCCATTGAAGATGCTAGTAATAATGATATAAATGGGTAAAGGATAGAAGATCAAGAGAGTTCAGGGGAGGTGACCCCAACACAGGTCACACCTTCTGTCTCTCCACCCACTATTATACCAGATATTCCATCTAGCTCATGTGACGACCTAGAAAATTTGTTTATCTATAAATAATTTATTCACTCATTATTTTTTTTATTATTAATTTTATTTATTTAATTTATTTTATTTTATTTTACTTTCTTATTGATATGTATAATATGATGTTTTTGGATGTCTAGATATTTTTGGATCCATTAAAGGATTGTGTTTGTTTGGATGTTGGATTATAAGATCAAGCAATTTATGTTGATATTGCTTGAAGGAGTTAAGTGTTCAGATCAGTAAATCTCTTGCTGAACAGAATGGCATACGTAAGGATGAGAACATCATTGTGTACGTATGATAATTTGATTAGTAAGCTGCTTTAGTAGCTGACTTATTTGCATGAAGGACAGCAGGCTTATTACATGCTTAGTTGCTAAGAATCATGATGAGCAGCCGTTTTACCGTCCAGATTAGACAATCATTTTATCTCAAAGCTAAATCTCAGCCTGCAATAAATACCTCATTCGGAGGAACATTTCAGTCTCTTTTCTAAAGATTTTCTCTTCCGAAATTCTTCTTTAAACCTACCATCTTCGTATAATTTCAAGTTCTCTTTTCTGGGCGATTACTTTCATTTAGGCTTTGATCTCTTTCGTCAACCCAGGAGGTAAGAATTCTAAGTTCTCCTCTGTTGTTCCTTTTTGCATAGCATCCGAGAGTATTAGCCGTGCATACTAGATTTTCAAGGAAGAACAAAGCTTTAAAAGAAAGGCTACGTTCTGTTGCATATTTATGTTTATGAGGCATCCTAGGTTGAGTTTGTTCATGTAAGGCCTTTCATCGAATCTGAGACAAGCTCTAAAGTTAGTCTCTGACGAGATAACATTAGTCTCTGATGAGTTAATGTTAGTCTTCGATGAGTAAATATTAGTCTCTGATGGAGTTAGTCCCTGACGAGTTAACATTAGTCTATGATGAGTTAATGTTAGTCTCCGACGAGCAAATGTTAGTCTCTGATGATGACGTCATACTTAGTCTCCGATGAGTTAAGATGACGTCATCAGTCCCTGATGAGTTAATGCTAGTCTCTGACGAGGTAACCTTAGTCTCTGATGATGACGTCAGCCTTAGTCTCCGATGAGTTAAGATGACGTCATCAGTCTCGTATGAGTTAATTAGTGTCTGATGATGACGTCAGCCTTAGTCTTTGACGAGTTAAGATGACATCATCAGTCTCTTATGGGTTAAATAGTCTCCAATGACGTTATCCTTAGTCTCCGATGGGTTAAGATGACGTCAGTAGTCTCTGATGAGATATTTGTTAGTCTCTCACGAGTGAATTTTCCCCGACGGGCAACCTCATGCCCTGATAACCATTTTCTAATCTGAATGGTCATCTTTTAAGTTTGGATTTCTCATGTTATACCAACAATGATGTTTTACAGAACCCTTTTGCAACCAGTATAGTGATTTTATCTAAGGACCAAGACAAGTATATACTCATTCCACTTTCTTTCTTACTGATTACGTAGAATCGCTATTTTGATTTACGTAAATGAATGATGTTAAAGCTTACTCATGATGATGATTTTGTTCATGATTAAGTAACGTATGATCATTGATCCGATGTACGTGAAAAGATGTCATTGATTGAGCTATATGTTATTGGGTGATTGCTAGCTGTTTAAAGTCACTAGCACACCAAAAGATGATGATGATGCAAGGGTGTTGCAGTCGTGAACTTGTATGCGCACCTAAGCAACTTTGATATGGGTATATAGAAAAATCATCGGTAGTCGACTTTTATCTGTTGAGCACGTCAATGTGTTTGGCAGTCGCTGCTTTTAATTGTTGATCGTGCCAATTTAAAATGACAAAATGTTTTCAAGAAGATATATTCCATATGGGAAGTTAAAGGGGCTGTTGACTGCGTTCTCCTGGTATTCTGGTCAATGATGATAGAGAATGATAGACCGAGGCAAGGCATCGGTAATCAGACTTTTCGCAGACCACATGTTTTCTACAGGTGGCTACGTATGTCAAATGATGAATCAAACGACCAGGCTGACCAGCTGGGATGAAATTTGATTGTTAAAGGAAGTCAGATAATTTTCAGTCTGGTCAGGTGATGCATTATCTAATGAAGAGAGGGCGAATCATGATTTATTGAAAGAGGGTTAACCCTTGATATCACTCGGGCACCCTAGCTGATATATGTTTATTGATTATCATGAAGTGTTGGCATTGCTTCGCCCAACCTCGAAAAGTATAAAAGCTTTTGAATTATCTGTTTCTCTTGCTTATGAATATATACTTGCTGAGCGTAAACGCTCATGTGGAATGTTATGGAATGGTTTACAGGTTATGTCTTGAAGGCTGAGTCGCCAAATAAAGGGAAAGAGAGAATGGCATAAGAATGTTTAAGCTGTAAGGCCTTATGAGCCATCTAAAGTTTTGTTTCCGCTGCAGCTTGTTTATTTTCAATCTTTGAGGTTTTGTAAAATAATGTGGACCTTAAGATTTTATAATGATGTATTTGAGAATGTATTTCTCATAGGAATGTTGTTAATGCTTGGCTGTGTTGTTTGTTTTACTGTTGTGATGTTGTGTTGTAGTTTTCTGGTGCAGCCCGGGGTTCCAGCCTGGGGATCTTTACTGGAAAATAGAATTGGAGATTTAGTAAAGTAAGGAAATGACTAAAAGGATAGGGAGAGTTGAATAAGAGATAGATGTCTAAGTTGAGTCTCGGTTGTGCTTGGGTTATCAGGTTAGATGAGAGGTTATAAGATAGAACAATTCACGTTGAAGTTATTGTATATCCTATTGCAGTATTAGTATTTATTTTAAATCCTTAGTTTAAATGTTAAGTTGATATTGATCTAAGTTATGTTTCCTTTATAGATGAATCCACCTACTCCAGGACCTGTAGATAAGGGCAAGGCACCTATGGTTAAAAGTTCAGAGAAGGAGTATATCCCTAGTAGTAAGGCTGCTCGACCTTGCAAGTCTGGTAGACACCATCTGTTAGATGTCAACAGTGGGAGGACAGGTGCATGTTGGCGAGTGACTCCTCGCAAAAGAGTGAATAAACCAACTCAGGTTTTTTGTTTTGAAATGCCCAGAGGTTCTGATAAACATGTTAAGGGGTCTGCAGATTCTGAAGGAAATAAACAGAACCCAACCAAACCAGTTGAGGGGTCAAGTTTCTCAATTCATATGAAGAGTCCTTTCTCATCCCATGATCAAACAGATTCTCCAACCTTGGATACTTCCCAAATAAGAGGTCCCCCTGCTGTTAGGCACACATTACCTACGGTGTCAGCCACTCCACATGTTGTTTCTACACCAGTTACCTTATCAAATGTTGCACCTGCAGTACCACCACCAGAAAATTCAGTACCCTTGCCTTTTTCAAATGGATTCTGTTATTATCTTCAATGTAGAATCCGTATGACACAATCAGAGTTGGCTACACGTAATACCACCATGATGCGTTAGTCAATGGCTCATCAAAGAACTAGCAGACTGTTGGCCCTTTGGAGGGTATCATTTCAGGACGTGTCCTTAGTTCTCACTTAGACTCTAACATAGGTGGTGATCTCGGTTAGTAATTATCTTAGGTTGCGCCAGCTTATTGTTACAGATCGAGATCAGTTGATGTATAACCTTATAGAGAAGGTTGAGGGAGCGTGTCGTTTTGCACGCAGGACAATGAGTGAACTTGATTCTCAACCCTTGTATTAGGCTTTGGTAGTAGCCAATGTTGTTATGTTTTTGTTTAATGTTATAGCAAGGAAGCTTTGTTGTACAAATTTGTTGTAATGTAACTTTTGTTACTTAATATATATTTTGATGGTTTAATTTGGAAATTTTCTTCTTCTTTTTTCTGTGTATGTTATTCTTCAAAGAGAGAAAGAATTTTCGATGGTAAGTTTATATTTTCCCTAATTTATAGGAAATGGCCCCGAGAGGAAGACCTCGAACTCGTCAAGCTACCAACCAAGCTGACCAAGAGAACTCCAACCTTAACAACAATCCAGAAAATGATAATCAGGAGAATCCTATTGCCTTATTGGTAAACATGATTAAGGAAGCCTCTCAAAGTAACAATGACCGAGCACTTCCACCACAGGTACAACCTAGAAGGGTGTCATTTAAGTATTTTACCAATAGTTGTCCACCTACTTTTAATGGTGATGGAGGTCCCACTGTCGCTCAGATTTAGATTAAAGAAATAGAGAAAGCTTTTCGTATTGCTGAAGTAACAGATGACCTTAAGACAGAATTAATATGCTACGTAACTATTGAAAGGAGAAGCTAATTATTGGTGGGAAAATACCGAACAATTAGAAATGACTAGGAGATTGGTAAGTAGAAATGAACAAATAGTCCCTGGAATTGATCAAGTTGTCACCTGGTCCCAGTTTAAAGAATTTTTCTATAACCAGTATTTTCCAACTAGTGCTGCGAATGAGCTAGAAAAACAATTCTTGGAATTGAGACAAGGGAGCATGACTGTGGAAGAATATGAGAAGAAGTTTAGTGAACTACAAAGATTTGCCCCGCATTTGGTAGATACTGAGAGAAGGAAGACAAGAAGGTTTGAGCATGGTTTAAATCCATGCTTTGTAGGATAAGATTGCTATTTTGTGCCTAAACAACTATGCTGAAGTTGTTCAAAGGTCAAATGTAGCAGAGAAAAGTGGCAAGCTACTCCGGGAATTTAACTGGGAGAAACGCAAAGAAGGACAGAGGAAAGGAAGTTATTTTAGTAACAATCTTAATCAAAGAATGGGAGGACAAGAAAAACCACAAACCAGTTCGGTTATGATGAAACAAGAGGAAGGAAATAGGTATAATGATAATAGTAGGAAAAGAAATTTCAGTATAGATTTAAGTGAGAATAAAAGGAGGATTGTTATTTGTGGCAAATGTGGAAGAAACCATGAAACTTCCCAGTGTTTAATAGGAACCAGTTTGTGTTTCAAATGCCGTCAATCTGGGCATACTGCCACCAATTGCCCAAGTCAGGCACCAAACGTTTTCCAACCAAGGTTTTCTCTGCAACAATATCAACCACAAAATGCTAGCCGTATAGTTGGAACTACAAGGAGACTCTTTAGTTGTGGTCAGGAAGGCCACATCTCCACTTCATGTCCTCAGAAAAAGAGTCAAGGTAAACTCCCATTAGTAGGACCTAGCATGACAGGTGATCGACCCCAAGCTAGGACTTACAATATGACTGCGCAAGACGCACTGTTGTCTGATAATGTGGTTTCAGGTATGGTCTTGGTTAATTCAATTGAAGTATATGCTTTATTTGATTCTGGCGCAACTAGATCCTTCATATCTGAGAGTTTTCTTAAGGATAGAAATTTTACTCCTGAATGTTTAGAAACACCTCTAGAAGTCATAATAGCTAATCAAGAGGTGTACATTGCCAAGAGTATACTACCTGAGTGTAGTATAAGAATAGGAAAGCATGACTTCCCTGCAAATCTAATACCTTTTCCATTTGGAGAGTTTGATCTAATACTAGGCATGGATTGGCTACATAAATACCAAGCTAGTATAGATTGCAGGAAAAAGAAGGTTTCCCTAAGAACACCCTTAAATAATAAAGTGTTATTCCATGGAAGTAAGTCTACCTAACCCTCTCGACTTCTTACAATATTACATGCTAATAGAATGTTATGCAAGGGATGCGAAGCATTTTTAGTTCATGTTTATGATAAAAGGATGGAAAGATTAAAGATTTTAGATATCCTTGTAGTAAAGAAATTTGGAGATATATTTCCTGAGGAATTACCAGGTATACCCCCAGACAGACAAGTTGAATTTGGAATTGAACTAGCACCAAGAACTGCTCCAATTTCTAAAGCTCCTTATAGGATGGCCTCTTCAGAATTAAAAGAGCTTATGACACAACTACAAGAGTTGTTGGATCAAGGATTTATTAGGCCAAGTGTTTCACCTTGGGGAGCACCCGTTTTTTTTGTAAAGAAGAAAGATGGATCATTAAGGTTATGTATTGATTACCGAGAATTGAGTAAGGTGACGGTGAAAAACCGGTATCCTTTACCTAGGATTGATGACTTGTTCGATCAACTCAAGGGAGCGAAGTACTTTTCAAAAATCGACTTGAGATCAGGATATCATCAATTAAAGATTAAGACTGAGGATGTCCCTAAATCAGCTTTTAGAACCCGTTATGGTCATTATGAATTTATGGTAATGCCTTTTGGACTCACCAATGCCCTAGCTGTTTTTATGGATTTGGTGAATCGAGTTTTCAAACCATATTTGGATAAGTTCATCATTGTATTCATAGATCACATTCTCATCTATTCTAAGACAAGAAAGGAACATAATGAACATTTGAGGATAACGCTGGAGACATTAAGACAAGAGAAACTTTATGCCAAATTTTCAAAGTGTGAATTTTGGTTAAGAGAGGTGAAATTTTTAGGACATGTGATCAATGAATCTGAAATTTTGGTTGATCCCATTAAAGTTGAAGGCATCATAAATTGGCCACAACCAAAGACACCTACTGAAGTGCGAAGTTTTCTAGCGTTAGCGGGATACTATCGTCGATTCGTTCAAGATTTCTCTAAGATAGCAGTCCCATTAATGAATCTGACAAGGAAGACAGAAAGATATATTTGGACTCCCGCTTGTGAGAAAAGTTTTCAAGAATTAAAGAAAAGATTAACTACTGCCCCAGTACTAAGTTTACCTTATAACAAAGGAGATTTTGTGATTTATAGTGACGCCTCAATGAATGGATTAGGAGCTGTGCTAATGCAGCATGGCAAAGTTATTGCCTATGCATCTCGGCAACTCAAGGATTGCAAAAAGCGATACCCAACACATGACTTGGAATTGGCCGTGATCGTTTTTGCATTAAAGATTTGGAGGCATTATTTGTATGGAAAGAAGTTTGAGATTTATACAGACCATAAGAGCTTAAAGTACATATTCACCCAAAAGGATTTGAACATGAGGCAAAGACGATGGTTGGAGCTAATTAAAGACTATGACTGCTCGATCAAATATCACCCTGGTAAAGCAAATGTTGTGGCCGATGCTTTAAGTAGATGTGAAAGGATAAATGTGATAACAATTCAAGAAGAGGTAAGGATGGATTTCGAGAAGTTACAATTAAATGTTATCACAACTCAACAAAGGAAAAAGTTAGAGCAAGAGGTTGGTGTAAAACCAAGCTTATTGACTATTATCAAAGAAACTCAAGAAGAGTATGTGGAAGATAGGGAAAAGTTGTTAAGGAGAGAAAATGAGAAATGTTGGATCCAAGATGATGGATTGATGAGATTTGAAAATAGAATCTGGATTCCGACAAAACTGGAATTAAAAAGAAGTCTACTACAAGAGGCCTATAACTCTAAATTTTCGATACATCCAGGTGGAACCAAGATGTTTCAGGATTTGAAACAAAATTTTTGGTGGCCTAACATGAAGAAGGAAATAGCTGAATGGGTAAATACATGTCTCACCTGTCAACAAGTTAAAGCAGAAAACCAAAAGCCTAGTGGTTTGTTACAATCCTTGGATATCCCAGAATGGAAATGGGAATACATCACGATGGATTTTGTAGTTGGATTGTCGGTAACTCAAAAAGGATTAAATACAATCTGGGTAATAGTGGATATATTGACTAAATCTGCGCACTTCCTACCCATTAAGTGTTAGAGTGTATGCCCTAGTGGTCAATTATGTAATGATTGTGACACTATATTTATGATATATTTTTGGTTAGATGATAATTTCTTTTATTATGTTTTATTGACTGCGTTATATAAATGTTAACTTAATAAATGTCCTTAGAAGAATGATACTAATTATATGGATTCAAGTATGTGACTTGAATATGAGATCATATAAGTATGTAATGTATCATTATTCTTAAATGTCCCTAGTCGAGTATCATTGTCAGTGGGACAACAATAATACATTGAGACTAGTATGTGATTAACTGATGGCCATATCTCATTGGTCATAAATATATACGAGATATATTAAGTTGATACATAGGTACATGTTAGAGAACATAGTATTGGACAGACCCACCATGAGAATTCTACATGGAGCGTTATGTTATGTGTCATAAGTAATTCTCATAGTGACAATGATGTAATGGTCCTTCGACCTGAAGTCATGACATTTCTACATAAGGAGTTATGCGTTTTGACATTATCAAAAGTCACCTTTAACCGGGTGGACGATAAAGGTGATTGTTGGATGCATAATGAGTTATGTGAGAAATGGGAATGATGTAGATGGAATTTAACCCTCCTATAAATTAGGGGTGATATCTATAGGCCTCTTGATTGAGTGAAACTATAAAATGCATGGCCATGCTCAAATAGAGATTTGTTTCATATAGTTTACTCATTGATCAAGAAAACTAAGATTAAATTATGAAGAGGATGATACATCCATGCCTTGAATTTAATCTTAGATATCATGGTTAAAAGGATTAAGTTACATTGAAACATTGGTCACGAAAAGTAACGTCGAATCTATGACTTTATTATTACTTGGGTAACACTGATGTATTACTAGATGCCGCTCACTGTTTATAATTTTATAATATGATTTAAAATTATTGCCAACGTAATAATAACCTACAGGGTCACACACACAAAGAACATTCTTCAAGGAGATATAATTTAAATGTCAATGATTTTAATATATCAATAAGATTGATTTAATTAAATCATGGCTTTAAATTATATACATATATATATATATATATATATATATATTAATATATGTAATCTGTATGAAATAGAGTCCTTTGGAATGAAATACGAATATATATTTATTTGTGCATATATATATATATATATATATTAATTAAGTGAGACTTGATTAAATATATATATGTAATAAATATAAAATTCGGATTTTAAGTCTCCTAATTAGATTAGGATTTGGAATTACTCTATGAAAGGCTATATATATGATATATCAGATATTCTCTCAAACCAACGTTTTCACGTATTCTAAGAACCCTAGTTGCTCATAAGAGAGAAACTAGAGTTCAGAGATATAGAGAGAAAAGAGAGATACAGATTGTACAGCTAGTACTGTAACTCTTCTCGTTCGAATCGTGAGACGGTTCGTGGGTGTTCGTGTGGATACCGTAGAGACGTAGTTCTGTTAGATTGCGTTAAAGATTTGGAGACGATCAACACCTTCACCAAAGCTTTAGATTCGCACAATTAATCGGTAAAATCTTAAACTATTTGTATTAAATTGTTTCGCATAGATCCTCGGGTATGGGTTTCATTTTGTTTTATTTTAAATCATATTTTTTCGCTGCGTTTTATTCTACGAAATCCAACATTAAGGACACCTATAAGATAGACCAATTGGTCAGATTGTATGCGAAGGAAATCCTTAGTCGTCATGGAGTGCCAGTTTTGATTGTATCTGATCGTGATCCTCGTTTTATATCTAGGTTCTGGCGGAGCTTTCAAGAATATTTAGGAACAAGATTGGACTTGAGTACTGCTTACCACCCGCAAACTGACGGGCAACCCGAAAAAACAATCCAAACCTTAGAAGATATGCTGAGAGCATGTTCTTTGGATTTTGGAGGACGATGGGATGAACATCTACCACTAATCGAGTTTGCTTATAATAATAGTTATCATGCAAGCATCAGAATGGCTCCATTTGAAGCTTTGTATGGAACAAAGTGTAGAACACCATTGTATTGGAATGAAGTGGGAGAAAGGAAGTTAGAAGGACCTGAAATAGTCCAACAAACTGAGAATGCAATCCGAACGATCCGAGCTAAAATAAGGGCAGCTCAAGATCGACAAAAGCAATATGCAAACCAACACCGGAAGGATCAAACACTAGAGGTAGGAGGTTATGCATTGCTTAAGATCTCACCTTGGAAAGGCATATTGCGCTTTGGACGGAAAGGAAAGTTAAGTCCTCGTTTTTTGTACCTTTTGAAGTACTCCGCCATATTGGTGAAGTGGCTTATCAGCTAGCATTACCCCCAGCTCTAGGCCATGTTCATGACATATTTCATGTCTCAATGCTACGACCTTATAGAGGCAATCATTCTGGCATTATTGACTACCAGCCCATTGAGTTACAACCAAATTTGCATTATGACGAAACTTATTGTAAGGAGGGGAGAATGTGACAACCTGAAAATTTTGTTTATCTATAAATAATTTATTCACTCATTATTTTTTTTATTATTTTATTTTATTTTACTTTCTTATTGATATGTATTATATGATGTTTTTGGATGTCTAGATATTTTTGGATCCATTAAATGATTATGTTCATTTGGATGTTGGATTATAAGATCAAGCAATTTATGTTGATATTGCTTGAAGGAGTTAAGTGTTCAGATCAGTAAATCTCTTGTTGAACAGAATGACATACGTAAGGATGATGACATCATTGTGTACGTATGATAATTTGATTAGTAAGCTGCTTTAGTAGCTAGCTTATTTGCATGAAGGACAACAGGCTTATTACATGCTTAGCTGCTAAGAATCATGATGAACAACCGTTTTACCGTCCAGATTAGTCAATCATTTTATCTCAAAGCCTTAGTCTCTGATGATGACGTCAGCCTTAGTCTCCGATGAGTTAAGATGACGTCATCAGTCTCTTATGAGTTAATTAGTCTCTGATGATGACGTCAGCCTTAGTCTTCGACGAGTTAAGATGACATCATCAGTCTCTTATGAGTTAAATAGTCTCCAATGACGTTATCCTTAGTCTCCGATGGGTTAAGATGACGTCAGCAGTCTCTGATGAGATATTTGTTAGTCTCTTACGAGTGAATTTTCCCCGACGGGCAACCTCATGCCCTGATAACCATTTTCTAATCTGAATGGTCATCTTTTAAGTTTGGATTTCTCATGTTATACCAACAATGATGTTTTACAGAACCCTTTTGCAACCAGTATAGTGATTTTAGCTAAGGACCAAGACAAGTATATACTCATTCCACTTTCTTTCTTACTGATTACGTAGAATCACTATTTTGATTTACGTAAATGAATGATGTTAAAGCTTACGCATGATGATGATTTTGTTCATGATTAAGTAACGTATGATCATTGATCCGATGTACGTGAAAAGATGTCATTGATTGAGCTATATGTTAGTGGGTGATTGCTAGCTGTTTAAAGTCGCTAGCACACCAAAAGATGATGATGATGATGCAAGGGTGTTGTAGCCGTGAACTTGTATGCGCACCTAAGCAACTTCCATATGGGTATATAGAAAAATCATCGATAGTCGACTTTTATCTGTTGAGCACGCCAATGTGTTTGGCAGTCGCTGCTTTTAATTGTTGATCGTGCCAATTTAAAATGAGAAAATGTTTTCAAGAAGATATATTCCATATGGGAAGTTAAAGGGGCTGTTGAATGCTTTCGCCTAGTATTCTGGCCAATGATGATAGAGAATGATAGATCGAGGCAAGACATCGGTAATCAGACTTTTCGCAGACCTTATGCTTTCTGCAAGTGACTACGTATGTCAAATTATGAATCAAACGACTAGGTTGACCGGCTGGGATGAAATTTGATTGTTAAAGGAAGTGATCCATTGAAGTTGTTGACGAGTGAAAGAATAAATCTCGTTTTAAAAGAACTATCCTTAGATTTATTTTCTATTGATATTAATGGAGGTTCTTGGTTAGGGGGTGCTAAACAACCTGTAATTACTTTGCTTGTGAATAAGGAGTTAAGCAGTTGCGGGCTTAAAAAGGGCATCAGGGACTACGGGAAGGTATCAGGGACTAAGACGTGTATCGGACGCGCCAGGGACTAAACACATCGGGGACTAAAGTGCCGCGTCGGGGACTAAGACGTGTATCGGACGCGCCAGGGACTAAACACGTCGGGGACTAAAGTGCTGCGTCGGGGACTAAGACGTGTATCGGACGCGTCAGGGACTAAACACGTCGGGGACTAAAGTGCCGCGTCGGGGACTACGGAGGACAGGCAATTTTATACTATCGGAGACTATAGTCTCTGATCAGGCAGTTTTTATCCATCCGGTTAAAGTTCATTAAATTATTAATATTTGTTTCCTTATGGAATTAGATTTCTTTCCAATGTAGAATTTTTACCATATTAGAATTAGGGTTATTGAAGTATAAATAGTTAATTGTGATGGAGAAAAAAAAACTTTTGATATTAAACTTTTGTGAGGTTTAAACTTACGTTTACCTTGAAAGTGGGTGGTTAATTCCTTTAAGCTTTCGTAACCAGATTTTTTTAGTTTGTGGGTGATTAATTTCTTTAAGCAAACTATTCCAATCGATCCTTTAGAATTGATTCTTGGTGATTAAATTCTTTATAGAATCAACCTAAAGTTATTTTTTGCACTTGAACAAACAAAGCTTCCGCAACCTGTGTTTGGTTTCTCAGATCAAATACATCATCTTGGTATCAGAGCTTTGGCTGAGAGATTATTCTTGGTTTATTCTCCAATCTACAATCTAATGGCTGGAGAAGAAGAACAAATTATTCTGCGAGGGCTTACCATGGAGCAAGCACAAAACTTGCGCCGTGATAGGCAAATCAACGACCTGACCGAAAAGATGAATGAGATTTTGGCCAGATTGGATCGTAGAAACCCCTCTACGAGTCCAAACCGAAGTACTAGATCGGCTCGTACTTCAGATTCAGAAGAAGAAAAAGTGACCGGACCAGCACCAAGGAGGCCGAGAGACAATACTGACGACAATAAAGGTTTAAGGTTAGATATACCAGACTTCGACGGCAGTATGAAACCGGAAAAGTTTTTGGAGTGGTTACAACGAATTGAAAGGATCTTTGAATACAAGGTCTATGACGACCACAAGAAGTTCAAAGTGGCAGTATTAAAATTCACGGGTTACGCTAACCTGTGGTACGAGAACTTGAAAAATAAGAGAAGAAGGGAAGGTAAGACACAAATAGTGTCTTGGGAAGCCTTGAAGGGTAGGATGAGGAAACGATTTCTACCTACAGATTATGTACAAGATGTGTTTTTGAGACTGCAAGGTTTCAAGCAAGGGGCACTCTCAGTGGAAGAATACACGGTGGAGTTTGAAAAACTCACCATGTTATGTGATCTTGAGGAAAGGGTGGAACACAAGATTGCTCGATTCTTAACAGGGCTGAATAATAATATTGCTGAGAGAGTGGAACTACAACCCTACTGGTCCTTCGAAGAGGTATGCAAGGTGGCCATGAGGGCCGAGAAACATACTAAAGCCAAAGTAAATCATTATTTACTACCAGGCAACAAGATGGTGGAAAAAGGTAGGGTAGAAAGAAGGAACGAGACACCACCTACACCGAAATTCACTCCTGCCTTTGACAAATTCAAGAAGGATAAAGGCAAGACTTCCACGCCATTAGCAACGGAAGATAAACGAATTTGTTTCAAGTACAAGGGCTATGGACACATGCAGCGTGATTGTCCTAGTAATAGAGTAATGACTCTCCATGATGTCGAAGAGATTGAGGCTTCTTATGCTTCTAAGGAAAGAGAAGCATTTGAAGAAGAGGAGCTAAATAACTACGAATTTGGAGATGAGTTCGACGCAGATTCTGAGGAAGAACCTGAGACTCGTGGAGCACAATTGATTGTTCGAAGACTATTACAAGCCAACCCAGTTCCCTTGGAAACTGATCAATGAGATAAGATTTTCCTGACTAGAGTGTTGGTAAAGGATAAGCTATGCAATCTGATAATAGACACAAGCAGTTGCACCAATGTGGTTTCTACCACGTTGATCGATAAATTAAATTGGCCGACAACACCCCATCCCAAACCCTACAAATTACAATGGCTGAGCAATGGAGGAGAAGTGAAGGTGACGAAGCAAGCAATGATTTCGTTTGAAATCTGTAAATTCAAGGATCAGGTGTTGTGTGATGTTTGTGTCATGGATGCATGCCACATCTTATTGGGAAGACCCTGGCACTTTGATAGATTCGTTAAGTACGATGGCAGGACAAATGTGTACATTGCCAAGGTAGGCAACAAGAAGACGCCTCTAAAACCTTTATCCTCTTTTAGTGTACGCAAGGAAAATTTAATGGTAACGGAGAAACAATTCCAAGCTGCATTGGAACAAGAGGGCCGGGGCTACTTACTGATTGCCGTAAGATTTCAATCTGAACAAAAGCAGGCAGGCCTAACCAAGGACGTGCAGGAATTGTTGGAAAAATTTCAGGATGTGTTTCCTGAAGATTTACCACCAGGTTTACCACCTATTAGAGGAATTGAGCACCAAATTGATTTAATTCCTAGAGCATCTTTTCCTAACAAAGCGGCCTACCGGTGTAATCCTCAAGAGGCACAGGAAATACAAAGACAGATTGAAGAATTAATGAAGCTAGGGTGCGTAAGGGAAAGTATGAGTCCTTGTGCTGTACCAACTTTAGTAGTACCTAAAAAGGATGGAACATGGAGGATGTGCATTGATAGTAGAGCAGTAAAAAACATTACTATCAAATACAAATTCCCAATTCCAAGATTGGACGATTTATTGGATGAACTGCATGGTTCAGTTGTATTTTCCAAGATTGACTTACGAAGTGGATATCATCAAATAAGAATGAGAGAGGGTGATTAGTGGAAAACGGCTTTCAAAACGAAGGTTGGACTCTATGAATGGTTGTTTATGCCGTTTGGCCTTTGTAATGCACCTAGCACTTTTATGAGGCTTATGAATGAAGTACTGAAACCCTTCCTGGGTAAATTTGTTGTGGTCTACTTGGATGACATACTCGTCTACAGCAAAAGTTTAGAAGATCATCTTGACCATCTCAGGTCAGTTTTTGAGATGTTGAGGAAACAGAAGTTGTATGTGAAATTGGAAAAGTGCTACTTCCTTGTACCTAGTGTAACTTTTCTAGGGTACATTGTGTCAGGGGAGGGCATATCAGTGGATTCCTCGAAGGTAGAGGCTATAAAATCCTGACCAGTACCGCCTACAGTGACAGAGGTAAGATCTTTCCATGGCCTTGCGTCATTTTATAAAAGATTTGTAAAAAATTTCAGTAGCATAGTCGCGCCTATCACCGAATGCATAAAGAAGGGAAAGTTCGAATGGACGGAGTCTGCTCCAAAGGCGTTTGAAAGGGTGAAGGAGTTGTTGTGCGATACGCCGGTCCTAGCTCTGCCAGACTTTTCAAGTCCTTTTGAAGTAGAGTGCGATGCAAGTGGAGTTGGCATAGGAGCTGTCCTAGTGCAAAAGAAAAGACCCATTGCTTATTTTAGTGAAAAACTCAATGGTGCAAGACTGAACTATTCAACTTATGATAAGGAGTTCTATGCCATAGTGAGAGCTCTTGACCATTGGAGTCACTATTTGCGGCCGAGTCACTTCATATTGCATTCGGATCATGAGGCTTTAAAATACATTTATGGGCAACAAAAATTGAATCCTCATCATGCTAAATGGGTTGAGTTCTTGCAATCCTTTAATTTTTCGTCAAGGCATAAGCAGGGCAAAGATAATGTGGTGGCTGATGCATTATCCAGGAGGCACAATTTACTGGGGGTGTTGAGCTCAAAATTACTTGGTTTTGAGTTGATTAAAGAGTACTATCAGCAGGATCTGGATTTTCAACCAATAATCAAGGCGTGTTCTCATGGAGCTACGGGGAATTATGTATTTCAAGATGGATTTCTGTTCAAAGGAAATTGCTTGTGTATTCCATCTTGCTCAATTCGAGAATTGTTAATTAGGGAAGCTCATGGAGGAGGACTAGCCTGACACTTTGGTATTACCAAAACATTGGCAATCTTACAAGAACATTTCTATTGGCCAAAAATGCAAGGAGATGTTACTGGGGTGATTGCTCGTTGTGCAACTTGTCAAAAGGTGAAGAGTACATTTCATCAAGGATTATATACCCCCTTACCTGTTCCAGATTCCCCATGGGAGGATATCGCTATGGATTTTATTGTGGGGTTGCCTCGAACTCAAAGAGGTAATGACTTAATAATGGTAGTTGTGGACAGGTTTTCCAAAATGGCACATTTTTTGGCTTGTCACAAAACTGATGATGCATCTTGTATAGCTGATTTGTATTTGAAAGAAGTGGTTCGACTTCATGGGGTTCCAAAGACTATAGTTAGTGATCGAGACACAAAGTTTATGAGCTATTTCTGGAAAACACTGTGGAAACTGTTGGGAACTAAACTGTGTTTCATCACTTCACATCATCCTCAGACGGATGGACAGACGGAAATAACCAACAGAACCTTGGGAGTTTTATTGCGTGGATAGGTTAGTAAGACTACCAAGGATTGGGATGTTAAGCTTGCACATGCCGAATTTGCATATAATAGGTCTGCTACGTATGCTACGAAACATTCACCTTTTGAAGTAGTGTATGGTGTAAATCCTAGACTTCCAGTGGATTTAATTCCTTTGCCAAAGAGTGAATATATTCATTTGGATGCCAAAGCCAAAGCACAGGCTATGATGAAGTTACACGCGCAAGTACGAGCCAGAATTGAAAAAGTGAATGCAAGGTATAAAGCTTTGGTCGACAAACATAGAAAGCAACCTATTCTTCAGGTGGGTGATCTTGTTTGGTTGCATCTGCGAAAAGAAAGGTTTCCTAACCTACATAAACATAAGTTAATGCCTCGGTCGGAGGGTCCCTTCAAGATTGTTGAGAAGATTAACGACAATGCCTTCAAATTGGAGTTGCCAGGAGAATACGGTGTAAGTGCAACTTTTAATATTGGTGATTTGACTCCTTATATTCATGATGACGATGTAGCTCAATTGAGGACAATTGTTTCTGAAGAAGAGGAGGATGATCCATTGAAGTTGTTGACGAGTGAAAGAATAAATCTCGTTTTAAAAGAACTATCCTTAGATTTATTTTCTATTGATATTAATGGAGGTTCTTGGTTAGGGGGTGCTAAACAACCTGTAATTACTTTGCTTGTGAATAAGGAGTTAAGCAGTTGCGGGCTTAAAAAGGGCATCAGGGACTACGGGAAGGTATCGGGGACTAAAGGTATCGGGGACTAAGACGTGTATCGGACGCGCCAGGGACTAAACACGTCAGGGACTAAAGTGCCGCGTCAGGGACTAAGACGTGTATCGGACGCGCCAGGGACTAAACACGTTGGGGACTAAAGTGCTGCGTCGGGGACTTCGGAGGACAGGCAATTTTATACTATCAGAGACTATAGTCTCTGATCAGGCAGTTTTAATGCATCCGGTTAAAGTTCATTAAATTATTAATATTTGTTTCCTTATGGAATTAGATTTCTTTCCAATGTAAAATTTTTACCATATTAGAATTAGGGTTATTGAAGTATAAATAGTTAATTGTGATGGAGAAAAAAAAACTTTTGATATTGAACTTTTGTGAGGTTTAAACTTGCGTTTACCTTGAAAGTGGGTGGTTAAGTCCTTTAAGCTTTCGTAACCAGATTTGTTTAGTTTGTGGGTGATTAATTTCTTTAAGCAAACTATTCCAATCGATCCTTTAGAATTGATTCTTGGTGATTAAATTCTTTATAGAATCAACCTAAAGTTATTTTATGCACTTGAACAAACAAAGCTTCCGCAACCTGTGTTTGGTCTCTCAAATCAAATACATCAGGAAGTCAGATAATGATCAGTCTGGTCAGGTGATGCATTATCTGATGAAGAGAGGGCGAATCATGATTTATTGAAAGAGGGTTAACCCTTGATATCACTCGGGCACCCTAGATGATACATGTTTATTGATTATCATGAGGTGTTGGCATTGCTTCGCCCAACCTCGAAAAGTATAAAAGCTTTTGAATTATCTGTTTCTCTTGCTTATGAATATATACTTGCTGAGCGTAAACGCTCATGCGGAATGTTATGGAATGTTTTACAGGTTATGTCTTGAAGGCTGAGTCGCCTAATAAAGGGAAAGAGAGAATGGCATAAGAATGTTTAAGCTGTAAGGCCATATGAGCCATCTAAATTTTTGTTTCCGCTGCAGCTTGTTTATTTTAATGCTTTGAGGTTTTGTAAGATAATGTGGACCTTAAGATTTTATAATGATGTATTTGAGAATGTATTTCTCATAGGAATGTTGTTAATGCTTGGCTGTGTTGTTTGTTTTGCTGTTGTGATATTGTGTTATAATTTTCTGGTGCAGCCCAGGGTTTCAGCCTGGGGATCTCAGGGACTATCACCCACATTGCTGATAGTACCTGAGGCCCGGCTCGGGGAATTTTCGGGGGGTGCCACAGCTCATGTATAAAGATTTAGACATACTGCCAGGAAGTCTGTCGCCACAAACTTCCATACCTTCAGTTTCACCATGCCCGTTCTTGTGCCAACCTATGTACCTCCACATGCACCAATTCCATCCTTTTCATTAGCCCTTGTGGTACCAGTTTCGGTTATAGATGCCTTAGGTACGAAACAGAGACTCCGAAACCAGCTCAAATATTATGTAGTTGATTTATGGGATAAGGAAGAGGCGACTTTTCGCCATTTTAGGGAGGCCTTTGATTGTAGACGGATGTTGGAGCACTGGTGATTCTCCAAGTGCCATGTTGAAGCTTAGTATAGAATGGTGATGCAAGCTGTTAATCAGCAAATGTTTGAAACAAGACATTTCACATTGGTTTCTGAGGCATTGATGGAGGCCCTGATGGCCTTTTCAGACTACCAACTAAGATTAGTTCGTGCCTTTGAGGATGTTATGGTAAGCTGGGTCTATTCAGGACTGAATGAGGAGTACCTAATTTGAGGATCATAAAGTAATTCTAGGTTAATTATAAAGTTCTTGATATGTATATATGTGTAATCAGTATCCACCATAATGACTTTTGGGAATAGGGAGTTATGTTTTGTTAAAACTAGTAAGTGGTAGAGTACTTTTGTTACAACATCTTCTCCTATGGTTGGATTAGGCTTGTAAGCCAACCTGGGAAAGGAGACTTAGCATGTCTCCAAATTTTGCATCTTAAGAATGACGATGAATATAAATCTATATAGTTTTAACTTACTGATTTGTGTAATATGTTATGTAATATTCTTACATGGTAATTGACTGATGAAAATAAAGAAAACTTCAAATGAAGGATTTAACAATAACATGTTCTAATTAAACAGAAAATGAATATCATAAATCATAGCGGTCGTGGAAGGCCCCTCCAACAAGAAGGCTAAACTGAAACTGGCACTACCAACCCTATACAAGACCTTGTAAATTTACTAAAAGAAGCACTTGAGAATACCCAACCAAATCCTCGACCTAATAACCTAACACATAGGGTTACTTTTAAGGATTTTAAGGATCTAAAATCACCTATATTTGCTAGAAAGGAAGGTCCAATAGCAGCCCGTGAGTGGATCAAGGAAATTGAGAAAGCCTTTAGGATTTGTGAGGTTACAAGCCTTTAGAAAACCACCTTTGCCTCTTACCTGCTAACGGGAAAAGAAAACTTTTGGTGGGAGAATACAGAGCAGTTAGAATTAACTCAGCAAGTTGCTCACAACAACAATGGGGAGATTCCTTGGGAGAGGTTCACTGAAATGTTTCTTGCAAAGTATCTTCGTTTAAGTATATCTGATGAAATGGAGATCAACTTTCTTAATTTAAAACAAGGAAGTATGACAGTAGCCGAGTACAAAACAAAATTTATTGAACTATCTCACTTCGCTCCACATCAGGTGGATACCGAGCGGAGGAGTGCAAGACATTTTGAGCAAGGACTGAATCCTTGGCTCTGTAATAAAGTGGCAATTTTGGCATTGGATGATTTTTATGCAGTAGTTGAGAAAGCCAAAATAGCAGAACAAGGGACTGAAACCCTCGCAAAATATAACCAAGATAAAGGAAAAAAGAATGACACCACCTGGATGAGGATTAGGCCTCAAGGAAATCCACAAATTAAACAAGAACCTAGAGTGAGAAATTTTCCTAGCCTTAACTTTAATAAGAACAAACGTCATTGGAATGGAGACTCACCGGAGAGTAATGGGCCAAGAAAAGGGAGTGTTTGCCCCAAGTGTAATAGGAACCATGGGAATGAACCTTGTTTGAAAGGACTAAAAGTATGTTATCGACATAAAAAGCCAGGGCATATTTCCCAAGACTGCCCCAATCCTCTTGTAATAAGCCAGAATAGACCACAAAATCAAAACCTGGGAAGACCTACCTATACCACGTGGTACACCTGTGGCATGACAGGTCATATTTCCCCGAATTGCCCCCAAAAAACAAGGAAGCTCATTGAGGGAGAGAAAAAGCCATCAATTGGACCTAATGCAAATTCTACACATCCTATGGCACGCACCTATAACATGACTGTTAATGATGCACTACAATCTACCGAGGTGGTAATAGGTATGCTTCCAGTTAATTCCATACTAGCATATGTATTACTCGATTCATGAGTAACTAGATCTTTTATCTCTATGCACCTTGTTGAGAAATTAAAACTAGAACCACAAGAGATGCTCAATCCAGTAGAGGTTACGATTGCCAATCAGGAGATTATTACATTACAAAGGTTTTAAATCAATGTATCATTCAAATAAGAAAACATGAGTTTCCCGCAGACTTGATACCTTTTACATTGGGAGAGTTTGTTGTCATTTTGGGTATGGATTGTTTAGGAAAATATAAAGCTAAGGTTGATTATTTTAGGAAGTGTGTATTACTCAATACATCTCAAAACAATAAGATAACCTTTTATGGAACCAAACCAACAAATTTTGGTCATATCCTTTCTTAACATTCAGGTGAGGAAAGTGATCAAGAAAGGATGTGAAACTTTCCTAGCCTATGTCCAAGACATTACAAAAGAGAAACTTAGAGTAGATGACATTCTAATAATACAAGAATTTAGGGATGTGTTTCTTGAAGAATTACCAGGTTTTCCTCCTGACCGAATAATAGAATTTGGCATTAAATTAACTCCTGGTACTGCACCAATATCAAAAGCACCATACCGTATGGCTCTAGTAGAGTAAAGGAATTGATGATACAATTGCAAGAATTATTGGATAAAGGTTTTATTCTTCCTAGTGTTTCACCCTTGGGAGCCCCTGTTTTGTTTGTAAAGAAGAAGGATGGATTAATGTGTTTATGCATTGACTATCGTGAATTGAATAAGGTAACCATTAGGAATAGATACCCTTTACCAAGAATAGATGATCTCTTTGATCAATTGAATGATGCAGCAACCTACTTTTCTAAGATTGACTTAAGGTCTGGTTACCACCAATTAAGGGTAAAGGCTGATGATGTTTTGAAAATAGCATTTCGTACTCAATATGGACATTACGAGTTCCTTGTAATGTCATTTGGTTTAACAAATGCCATTGCAACATTTATGGACCTAATGAACCGGGTGTTTAAACCCCATCTTGATAAGTTCATTATTGTGTTCATTGATGATATTTTGGTTTACTCCAAAACAAAGAAAGAGCATGAAGAACATCTTCGACTTACTATGGAGATTCTGAGAAAAGAAAGGTTGTATGCTAAGTTTTCTAAGTGTGAGTTTTGGTTGCAAAGGGTACAATTCCTTAGTCATGTCATTGATAAAAAAAATTGAATATCAGTGGATCCAATAAAGATTGAGGTATGACTAAATGGCCTCAACCAACTACTCCAACTGAGGTGAGCAGTTTTCTTGAATTAGTTGGTTACTACCGACGATTTGTAAAAGACTTCTCAAAACTAGTCGTACCACTGACCAACCTTACCAAGAACATAGTAAAGTTCTCATGAACTCTGGAATGTGAGAGAAGTTCCAAGGAATTAAAGAAGAGATTAACAATGACACTAGTCCTAATTTTACTGAATGACACTGAAAAATTTACTATTTATAATGATGCATCTCTACAAGGACTTGGTTGTGTGTTAATGCAACAAGGAAATGTTATTGGCTATGCTTCAAGGCAATTAAAGGAATATGAAAAATGATACCCAACTCATGACTTGGAGCTAATAGCAATTGTTTTTGCACTTAAGATTTGGAGACACTATTTTTATGGGGAAAAATGTGAGATATACACGAATCATAAGAGTTCAAAGTATATCCTCACATAGAAGGAGCTGAATATGAGACAACGTAGATGGTTAGAATTAATTAAGGATTATGATTGTACAATAAATTACCACCCTGTAAAAGCTAACGTTGTAGTAAACGCCCTGAGTAGGCGTGAATGTTTGAACATCATAACCACACAAACTGAGTTGTGCAAGGAGTTAGAACGTTTACAACTCAAAGTTTTGTCAATAGAGGATGATGTACAAATAGGAGAAATGACTTGGGTGGAACCCCAACTATATAATCAAATCAAGAAAGCACAATAGAACCATCAAGAAGATAAACAAAGACTTTTAGTAAAAGATAAAGGAAAGTGTCAAGTAGATGCTAAATGTCTACTACGATTTAGAAATAGAATCTGGATACCCCCAAAGGAAGAATTGCGACATGAGATCCTACAAGAGGCACACCAGTCCAAATTCTTGATACATCCTGGAAGTACCAAAATGTATCAAGATTTACGTTTGAATTATTGGTGGCCCAACATGGAAAAGGAAGTCGCTGATTAGGTAAGTTGTTTAACCTGTCAAATAGTGAAGGCAGAACATCATAAACCAAGTGGATTACTTCAACCCTTGGAATTCCAGAATGGAAATGGGAACTTATTGCAATGGATTTTGTAGTCAAATTACCCACTACAGTCAGAGGAAGTAATGCTATTTGGGTTATTGTGGATAGACTAACCAAGTCATCACATTTCCTGTCTATAAAAGATACCTCCAAGATGGATTAGCTAGTAAAACTCTATGTAAAAGAAATTGTAAGTAGACATGGAGTTCCTGTATCCATTGTGTTAGACAGAGACCCCTGTTTTATTTCTCGATTTTGGAATAAGTTTCAAGAATATCTTGGTACTCGTTTGGATATAAGTACTGCGTATCATCCCCAAACAGATGGGCAATCAGAAAAGACAATACAAACCTTGGAAGATTTGTTAAGAGCTTGTATATTGGATTTTAAAGGAAGTTGGGATGAACACTTACCATTAATAGAATTTTTTTACAATAACAGTTACCATACCAGTATTGGTATGATCCCTTTTGAAGCACTCTATGGTAGAAAGTGTATGACTCCATTACATTGGAATGAGGTTGGAGAGAGGAAGTTGGAAGGACCATAAATGATTCAACAAACAGAAAAAGCTATTAAAATCATTTGACAGAGCATGAAAGTTGCTTAGGATTGGCAAAAGAGTTATGTAGACCAACATCATAAGAATCAACAAATGAATATTGGAGATTTTGCTTTTATCAAAGTATCCCCTTGGAAGGGAGTTACAAGATTTGGAAAAAGGGGAAAACTTGAGCCTCGTTACGTTGGACCCTTTGAGATACTAAGAAAAATAGGACCTGTAGCATATGAGTTAGCATTACCTCCAATGTTAGGTCACCTTCACAATGTGTTTCATGCGTTAGTTTTACAGCCTTATAAATCTGTTTTCAAAGGAATAATAGATTATCAACCTATTGAAATCAATGAGGACCTGACATATGAAGAGGAGCCGGTCCAGATAGTGGATCGCCAAGTTAAAAAATTAAGGAATAAGGAAGTTTCCTCTGTAAAAGTTATTTGGAGAAACCAAGATGTAGAAGAAGCTATGTGGGAACTAGAAAAAGACCTGATTGAAAAATATCCTTAGTTTATTAGTAAATTTCGGGGACAAAATTTTTATGAGGAAGGATGTGAAGCCCCAAATTTTTGTAACCATTATTATAATATTTAAAGCATTTATTAATAAAACTTAGTCAAAAGTTTATTTATAGTTATAATTAAATATTCCTTTATAAATACTGAAAGAAACAAATTTCAGTAACAGTTTATGTAATAATATGGATTATTACTACAGTTTCAGTGAAAGTGAGTTAATTAATAATTTATTTATTTTTGAGTATTGTTACATGATTAATTTATTTTAAATGAGTTTTTTTACATGATTAATTTATTTTTGAGAATTATTTATTTTATGCATGGAGGTTCAATTTCTTTTATTCGGTATGAATATTGAAAGATTCAATAGTAATGTGATGTCCAACAGATTTTAAATGTATTTTGAGCTCAAATCTTTATATGATTTTTGTATTCAAGTTTATCAAAAGGAAGTGTAATGACTGTTTTTCACGTGAGAAGGAAGCACACGGGTGTGAACAGGTTTAGGCTACCATACCCGTTTTTTAACCAAAGACTGCTGGGAGACAAGAGGCATTTAATGCATATCATCTCCAACAATACACTAGAGTGGGCTATGATAGATATCTGTCTGACTATTAACAACCGTAACACCGCCATTTCAAACCAATCAATTCTTTCTAAAGCTTGTTACTGCCTCTTTCCAGCCAACGGCTAAAATCAAATATCAAACAATCCAACAACTTTTGTTGTTCAGCAAGTGATATATATGTCATGTTGGTACAACCCTAGCCCCACTTTCATAATTTTCTATACAGTATACCACCAAATCCAGGTTCGCTTTCAAAGCAATTTTCCTTTTTGGGAGAACAACTCAAGCTTTTAACTTCTTCTTTACAGCTAAGGAGGTAAGAGCATTACATTAAAGTCTTGCTCTATTTCGTACACTTTTGTTCTGTTATGCATGCCACGTTTAATACCTTATTCATTCATTTCCAAAAGTACGAGTTAATGCATGCTTTTAACACCTGGAGTTAATGTCTTTTATTTCAAAAGCTATCCAAGGTGAGTGTAAGAATGTTGACAACCACCTGGTGGACAAACCTTTAGCTACCAAACATTTCTTTTTATCAGTAGTTGCAACACCATGCTTGAGTATTTCTTCAACCCGAGTTTTGAACCCTAAACCGTGTTTAGAATGGTTTGCAGACCATAGGAAATGTTATGTATCACCGAGAGGATGATGGGAGTTGACCTATGTATGGCTATGGTTATGGTTGAGAACACCACCCATGGTAGAGCGAGGAAGACACCACTGTATCTGAGACAAGTTCTAACTTAGTCTCTGACCCTATAAAATAATCCCTGGGAGATTCCAAGTTAGTCTCCGACAGTGCTTTTGTTAGTCTCTGATGACTAATAGTTAGTCTCTGATGAGATAAATGTTAGTCTCTAACAAAGGATTTTCTTAGTCTCCGATGAAGGAAATGTTATTAGTCTCTAACGACGTCATCCTTATTCTCCGACAGGCTAAATTTAGTCCCTGATGACATCATCCGTAGTCTCTGATGGGCAAAGTATGCTAGTCTTTGATGACTAAAGTTCTTAGTCCTCGAGGAGTTTGGCGCTGAACAAATTTTTTTCCACCGATGAAGTTTAGTGATGACTTATGGAGTTTGGCGTTGAACAACTAGCCACCGATGAGTTTGGCGGTGAGAAAATTATCCCCTGATGGGTAAGTCATCCCCTGATGAGTGAATGATCCCCTGATGGCCAAGAGGCTATCCCTGACGGGAGAGATATCCCCTGATGGGTAGTTTACCCACTGATGTCCAGTTATCCCCTGATGACAAAGGATCCCCTGACGTGGAAGATTTTCCCCTGATGCACAGTCTGTCTTCAAAGCTATAAAACATTATTTGATGATGTTTTTCCTTTAACCTCAATGGTTCGTATGTCAGATTTGAAACATTAAAAGTTTAAGGACATTACATATGCATTTTCTTTCATAATTCTTATTTAGGTATTAAAATGTTATATGCATGTTTTATAGAATCTTGCACTCACGAGTAAATTGAATTTGATTGTGTGCAAAGGACCGAGACAAGTATATTCTCACTCTTATGTTTATTTCAGTTAAGCGCATGATCAGTTGATTCAACATGCGTACAAGGTTATGTCTTTTATGTTTAAATTTCCTTGTGAATCAGAATGCTATACTTTAATTTCCACTAGCATGATATGAATGAAAGTGCATGGATATAAGAGCTTTGATTTATCAGTTATTTTTTTAAATTTTATATCTGTGCTAATGAATGAGAATGATATGTCCCTTAAATGGGTTATGTCACATGGTTGGCTAGAGGAAAGGAAGGTGTTGATTTGTTCTTCACCTGACCTAGAGGAATTATAAGTGACTACGTACATTCACACAAGGAGGGATCATGCAGTCACAGTTAGGCCAGTTGTGTACCGTATGGTTAGCAGATCCCACGGGTTTAGCCCCAGATGGATATTTTTGAGAAAGTTGTACACAGGTGAATACCTGCCTTTCTTCAAGGAGGATTACACGTTGTTTATCATTAGTGATCCTCAAGGTTCTTCAAATATTTTTTAGGCATCAGTATTGTGTCATTGAGCCTCATAAACAGAATTGAACTTCCATCAATATTATAGATTTGTTTCTCTGATTTGTTTATATACTTGCTGGGCATAAATCACTCATTCTTGTTGAACTTAATGTCTTGCAGGGCATGGTCCAAAGGTTGAACCCTCTGACAAGGGGAAAGCAAAGATGATTGGCTACTGAGTTTTGCTAACCCTTTTGAGTGCCGATAAGGAAGGAAGGAAGGAAGATGTTTTGAAGTTGTAATGTTATGTATTATAACATAAAGATAGAATAGCTTCCGCTGAGAATGTAATATTTTGGGTTGTAATAACTCTTTACTAATTCTTTTTTATTAGTATTTATGCTATAAATGGATGTGAAGTTATGTTTCCTTCTTTTGACGAAGCCCTGGTCCAGTAAGGGATTGGTCGTCACAGTGGCAGCCGCGGCTCTGGCGAATGTGGCGGCGCCGGCAGCCCCCCATCCGAACCCTTAATCTATTGAAGATAATGACATCGGGTCTGGCCGAACCAACCCGGACCTAAGTCGACCGTGACCCAATTATGACCCGTCCGACCCAGCCGTTTTTATTTTATTTCTTAAGGCCTAATCCAAATTTAAAAAAAAAAATACATATACAATTTAAATTGATAAATGAATAATTTAAAGATAATTATTTTGACATGTAAATAATTGTTTTTAAATGATTAAAATTTTTATGATTTAGAAATAAATTAATTAATGAAAAAAGAGTCTCTTAATTACCACAATTAAGTGACAAATTATTAATTTATAAATGATTATTATGAACAAAAAGAAAAGATGATTATTATTTAATGGAAAAAATTAAATAATAATTATGAAAGAAATTCTAATTTTATAATAAATGATTTACAAATCATTTCAGCTAAGAATAATTGAGGAGTATTTATTATTTAATAAAATTAATAAATCAAGAACAATTATTATTTAATTAAAATAATTAAATAATAATTAATGAATAAATTTTAAATGAATATTAAATGATCAATAAATCATTTAAGTCAAAAGTAATTTAGAAATAAATTACTTGATTGAGAAATAATTAGTATTTAATAAAAAAATAAATAATAATTTAAGAATAAATGTTTAGTTAATGATAAAAGTTTTCCGATTTGAGATACCTCGAATCTTAGATGACAATGTTGAGGAACCCCACTAACCGAGAAGAGGATGCACAAGACCCCACTGATCCTTTTGAAGGGTCAAACTCTTTAGTGTGCATGAGTAGCCTTTCTCATCCTTGTTACTAATCGAACTCTCCACCTCAGGCTCTATGTACGACAAAGTCTCATTCTATTTCTGTGCACACAATGTCGTGGCACAAGCTTCACCACCTGTTGTTCCACCACCGGAGGACCTGCCAATCGCTTTGCCAAACGTTTCACTCGACATACCACCACTAGAAGTTTTTATGCCTATGCCATTACAAGAAGGATTCTGCCTCTACCTCCAACACAAAGTCCGCATTGTACAAGCAGAGTTAGTGACACGCAATATTGCCATGATGCGTCGCTCAATTGCAAACCAAAGGACTTGTAGACTTTTGGACCTTTTAAGGGTTTCTTTGTAGGATGTGTCTCTGATCCTCACCGAGACACTGACTGAGGTTTTGATCTCAGTTAGTGATTATTTCAGGCTCATGCATCCTACTATAGCGGACCGAGACCATCTGATGCACGACCTTGTGGAAAAGGTCGAAGAGGTGTACCATTTTGCATGCAGGAAATGAATGAACTCGATTCAGAGCCCCTGTATTAGCCACTTACTGTAGTACTATGAAATGTTGTTAGGCCACATATTTTTTATACTTAAGCCTCAGAGCTATTTTAATTTTTGTTTTTGAATAACTACGACAGCCATAAGTATATTTTTGGCATGACTCCCATTGTTCTTTCATAGCTCTGCTAGTATATAAGTTTTTCATTTATGAACCTCTATATATGTAACCTCTTGTTATTAAATATATTTTGATGATTATATTTAAATCATTCATGAGTTATGCATGTCTATCTATTGATGCATTCATTTATACAATAGTATTATTATGCAAAGAAGTTTCGCATAAATTATGTGAAATTTTCGTACAGAAAAAAGAAAAACATTTTTGACAATGAATTTATATTTTCTCCAACTTGTATAAAATGGCCCCAATAGGAAGACTTCGAACTAGAAACACTAACCGCAACGTATATAACCAAGGTGACTAAGGAAACACCAACCCGAACGATAATCGGGGAAACAATGACCACAACGAAAATCAAGATAATCCTATCACTCTGTTAATGAACATGATCAGGGAAACTGCCCACCAAAATAACCCACCTACCCAACCACAAGTACAACCTAGGAGGGCGACCTTTAAGGAATTCACGAATGGCTGCCCACCTACCTTTAATGGTGATGAAGGTCCTACTGTAGCTCAAACTTATATTAAGGAAGTAGAAAAATCTTTCCATATTTTGGGGGTAACCGATGACCTCAAAACAAAATAGGCCACCTATCTACTCAAAGGAGAAGCCAATTACTAGTGGGAAAACACTGAACGACTAGCCGTGGCTAGGAGACTAGCAGCTAGAGGCGAACAAATAGCAACAGACATTGATCGCATTTTTACCTGGCCACAATTTAAGGAAATTTTCAATAATCAATATTTTCAACTTAATGCCCCAATGAATTAGAAAAGCAATTAGGGAAATATGACGGTGGAAGAGTACGAGAGGAAATTTAATGAACTCCAAAGGTACGCTCCACATCTGGTGGATACGAAAAGGAGGAAGGGAAGAAGATTTGAACACAGTTTGAATCTGTGGCTCCACGACAAAATCACTATCTTATGCTTAGACACCTATGTTGAGGCTATCCAGAGAACAAAAGTAGCTGAGAGAAGCGGTAAAACGCTTTAGAAATTCAACCGGGAGAACTGGAAGGAAGGAAGAAAGAAGGGAAACCACAACCCCAACACTAATAACCACAACAATAGAAGAAGTGGAGGATATAGAAGACCACAGATCAGTTTGGTTATGGTAAAACAAGAAGAAGGAAGTAACCTGAGTAATAATAACAAAAGAAAGGGGAACTTCAATAACAACGCAAATGATAATAAGAAGAAAGGCACTGTTTGTGCCAATTGTGGGAAGAACCATGAGACTTCCCTATGTCTGAAGGGCACGAACACGTGCTACAAATGTCATCAACTTGGACACATCTCACCAAACTACCCAAATCAGACACTTGCCACTACCCAACCCCAATATCACCCATAGCAACAACAACATCAACCTCAAGGCACTAGTCGTACTTTGGTGACTATGAACATATGTTACACATGTGGTGTAGAGGGCCACATCTCCACCATTTGCCCTTAGGAAGAGTCAAGGCAAGCCGCCTTTGACAGGGGCCAACAATGTACCAATTTGTCCTCAAGCCATGACCTATAATATGACTGTTCAAGACGCACTGATATCAGATGACGTAGTTACAGGTACGCTATTAGTCAACTCAGTCTAAGTGTATGCTTTATTTGATTCTGGCGCGACCAGGTCCTTTATATTTGAGCATTTACTTAAACACATGAACATTGCTCCTAAATGCATAGAAGTACCTCTAGAAGTTATGATGGCTAACCAAGCGGTTCACATTGTCAATAACGTACTACCAGATTGTAGCATAAAGATAGGAAAACATGAATTTCTTGCAAATTTAATACCTTTTCCATTGGGAGAATTTGACATGATACTAGGCATGGATTGGTTGCACAAATACCAAGCTAACATAGATTGTAGGAAGAAGAAGGTTTCCTTAAGAAAGCCTTCAAATAATAAAGTGTTATTTCATGGATGTGAGGCATTCTTGGCTTATGTATGTGATACAGAAAAGGAGGAATTAGAAATGGAGGACATTCCCATTGTACGGGAATTCAGAAAAGTATTCCCAGAAGAACTACTGGTTATACCTCCAGATAGACAAGTGGAGTTTAACATCAAGCTAGTACTAGGGACTGCTCCAATTTCTAAGGCTCCATATAGAATGGCCCCTTTGTAATTGAGGGAGCTTATGGTGCAATTATAGGAGTTCTTGGATTGAGGATTTATCAGGCCAAGTGTCTCACCATGGGGAGCAACTGTACTATTTGTAAAGAAAAAAGATGGGTCGACGAGATTATGTATTGACTACAGAGAGTTGAATAAGGTGACAGTGAAAAATTGATATCCACTACCAAGGATTGACGTTTTGTTCAACCAACTCAAAGGTTCAAAATACTTCTTAAAGATTGACCTAAGGTCAGGATATTATCTATTAAAGATTAAAGCTGAGGACATCTCGAAGATGACATTTAGGACCCAATATGGTCATTACAAATTTTTAGTGATGCCATTCAGACTCACTAATGCCCTAACATCATTTATAGACCTGATGAAGCGAGTATTTAAGTCGCAACTTGACAAATTCATCATTGTGTTCATCGATGACATCCTCATCTATTCTAAAACAAAAGAGGAACATGCTGAACATTTGAGGATAATGTTAGAGATATTAAAAAGGGAGAGACTCTACGCCAAGTTCTCAAAGTGTGAGTTTTGGCTAAGAGAAGTAAAATTTTTGGGCCATATGATCAACAAAAGTGATCAGTGGACCCCACAAAGATTAAATCCATCACTCATTAGCCACAATCGAAGACTCCTACATTAGTACAAACTTTTTGGGTTTAGCAGGATACTATCACAGATTCGTCCAAGACTTTTTTAGATTAACAATTTCGCTAACGAATCTGACAAAGAAGACAGTAAAGTACACATGGACTCCAGAATGTGAAAGCAGTTTTCAAGAACTAAAGAATAGATTAACCACTACACCGGTGTTGATCTTACCAGATAACAAAAGGGACTTAGTGATTTATAGTGATGCCTCACTAAATGGACTAGGTGATGTCTTGATGCAGTATGGCAAAGTCATCGCCTACGCATCTTGACAACTCAAGGACTGTGAACAACGTTATCCAGTGCATGACATGGAGTTAGCTGCTATCGTGTTTGCATAGAAAATTTGGAGGCATTATTTTTACAGAGAGAAATGTGAGATCTATACTGACCACAAAAGCTTAAAGTACATATTCACACAAAAAGAGCTAAACATGAGACAAAGATAATGGTTGGAACTAATCAAGGACTATGACTTCTCAATCAATTATCATCCTGGTAAGGCGAATGTCGTAGTTGATGCTCTGAGTAGGTGTGAAAGGTTGAATAAGATAAGGATGAATTTGGAACGATTCAAGAGGAAGTAAGGATGGATTTGGAACGATTACAATTGAACGTTATCACAACTCAACAAAAGAGGGAGATATAAGAGAAACTCAGGATAAGACCAAAATTATTAGACGTCATCAAGGAGGCTCTCGACTTTGCAGAAGAAATAGAGAAGCTCTTAAGAGGAGAAGATAGAAAGTGCCAAATCCACATTGATGGTTTGATGAAATTTGAGGATAGAGTCTGGAATCCAGCACAAATGGATTTGAGGATAGAGTTATTACAAGAGGCCCACAATTATAAATTTTCGGTACATCCAAGAGGGACAAAGATGTATCAAAATCTGAAACAAAATTTCTGGTGGCCGAACATGAAAAGAGAAATAGCTGAATGGGTCAGCATGTGTCTCACTTGTTAGAGAGTCAAAGCCGAACATCGAAAGCCAAGTGGACTACTACAATCTTTAGTCATCCCATAATGGAAATGAGAATACATAACAATGGACTTTGTGGTTGGATTACCGACAATACAGAAGGAAATTAATGCAATATGGGTAATCATGGATAGATTAACAAAGTCTGCACACTTTTTGCCCATCAAGGACACCCACAAGATGGACCAATTGGTTAAGTTTTATGTAAGGTAGATTCTAAGCTAACATAGAGTATCGGTCTCGATCATGTTAGATTGTGATCCACACTTAACGTCTAGGTTTTGGCGTAGTTTTTAAGATTATTTGGGGACAAGATTGGACATGAGTACTGCATTTCAATCGTAGTCTGATGGACAATCCGAAAGAATGATTCCAACTCTAGAAGATATGTTGAGGGCATTGTACACACCTTAATTTTGGTTTTATTTTATTTATGTTTTGCCTTGATGTAATAAAAGAAATATGGAATGCGGCTTGTTGGATTTAATTTTGTGTTAAGTGCAAGGTTGACAGTTTTTCCTCTTTAAAATGAATTGAGTTCATAACTGCAATCCCTGATAAACTAAGAATAGAGATGGATGAACAAAATGCCAAGGTAGCTTGCATCAAAGATCTACACATCCGAGGATCTTGCCAAGGCGTTTGAGTTTGGTGAGAAGACAAGTTTCCTCAAGCTTATCCTATAGTAATGCTTGTAAAAAGCATTGGTTGGAAGTGCAACAAGAGCTATGGTGGCTTTAAAAGTGAACAAGATGTTAAGAAATGTGAAGCAAGGCAAGCTGTGGTAGGAGCATTAGGGGATGCATTTCTCGACATCAGGGAATAAATTACTCAGTGCCAAAGTCGTCGGGTAATCCACAGTAGCACCAAATTCTGGGCATCAGGGGATAAATTACTTAGCGCCAAAGTCATCGGGTAATCCACACTAGCACCAAAGTCTGGGCATCAGAGGATAAAAATGACTAGTGCCAAAGTCATTTTTTGTCCATCTCCAAAGTCTTCAGGAAATCCATCCTAGCGCCAAAGTCTAGCATTAGGGGATAATTACATTGTCAGAGACTAGCGCGTTAGGGGATAATTACACTGTCAGAGACTAACACGTCAGGAGGTAATTACACAGTCGGAGACTAACACGTCAGGGGGGTAATTACATTATCGGAGACTAGCGCATCAAGGGTAATTATACTGTTGTAGACTAGCGCGTCAAGGGATAATCATACTATCGGAGACTAAAATTAGCTATCGGAGACTAATTTGCATAAATGAGTTGAACTATAGAGACTAAGGAATTGCCCATCGGGGACTAAGCTATGATTCATTGGAGACTAGAAGATTAACTCATCAGAGACTAAGCTTTGGCTCATCAAAGACTAAGAAAATTGTCACATCAGACATTGTTGCTTAAGGTTACAAGAACCAATCACTACACCAAAGATAAAATGGTCATCAGAGATTTAGGGTGACACGTGATATGACACACGACTGACTCCAAAAATCCAATAAATTGGCAAAAGCTAACAAATATAAAAATAAAAGAGGGTGGTCCAATAGGAAGAAACCAGTCGTAATGGATGTCACATAGCAGTTTTGGCGTGCAAGAAAGGCCATCTAAAAAACAGAAGTTATGTGACAAAGCTACAATTACCGAGAAATATCAGAAATATTTTGAGAGATAGCTTGCGGATGAAGCCTGGAGGACAAAAGAGCTGGGCCTATAAATAGAGACCCCATGCAATAAAGAAAGTGGGAGGGGAGAAAGGATTGAAAGAAGAAAAGATAAGACCTTGAGAGAATTTCAGGACCCTTTTTTCTTTAAAGTCAAGCTAGAAAAAGAGAGCTTTATTTCATCACACCAGAGGTTATCCCTGTAACTTATTATTTTACATCAATGCAATAGAAGCTTTACTTATAACTGTTTATTTATCTCGCTCCTTGATTCCCCATCATTTTGCTTTGATCAAGGTTAGTTCATATTCCTACAATAGGGTGATTTCCAGTTAAGAATAGCTTTGTCCATAGATACCTCTATCTGGAAACATCTTTATATTATTATACACCTACATATCATCCAACCTCACATTCTGTCATAAATACATTTTGTCCCGACATCATTTCTGTATGATCTCAATTTATATAATATAGACTAAAAAATGACTTGATTTTAATCCTGTTATTATTTGCACAGTTATGATGTCTCTTCTAACATTTTGTTTGTATTTTCTACCTGAACTAATGATGCATGGGTTTTAAACCGTCCTTGGGAGGATCCATGCCAAGAATCTTCAATACGAGAGCAAGCATTTATTAAAGTTCATTTGTTTAGTCTTAAGTTAGTTTACTTCTAAAGAATGTTGTAAGTTTGTGTTAGGTAAAAGCTGTTGGATATTTGTTTAGGACTAGTCCTTCACCTCCAGTTTGTTTATTGTAATATGTAACCCAATGTTGATAATGAAAATGCACTAAGCACACACACACACTGGCACACACGTGCACTTTAATGTTTCTTCCAAAAAGCAACTTTAGGTTTTAAAACAAAATCTAAAACAACAGTCACTAGTTATAGTGAGGATAGGGGGTGCCTAACACCTTCCCCCTGTTCAACCTAGCAACGAACTCAATTTTTTTTGTTTCGCCTTGACCATAATTTAAGAGTCATCTTGAAATTAATTTTCAAAAGGGTAAAACTGAAAAGGAGTCTTAACACACTGTCTCAGATTTGTTAGGTGGCGACTCGTTTTAAAAATGGTCTTATCACCCCGTCGCATTTATAAAAACTAGGACTTTTGGAAAAGGGTTTTTAAGAAACTTTTAAATAAGCAATCTCACAACTCAACCCCCATATTTTCCAAAATTTCCCGAGTGCAATAGTTGACGACTCTTTCTCAGTTTGCATTTTCATTTAAGTTATATTTTGTGATCCTATATTTTTGCAGACGCACCTTTTAGAAAGGTGTCTTGATTACCATACCCCCGAAGGCCGCTCCTTTGGTAAGGTGATGGGAAATAGCACCGCTTGGATCCGCTCCAAGGATGATCCGGGAACGTCCATGCCAAATATAGGAAGCCCAAAACAGCTAGACGCACACGCTATAGGATTGAGCAAGGTTTGAATCCTTCGATTTTGAGGCAGGTAACAATTTTTCAACTAGAAAACTTTGATCCAGTTGTGGAGAAAGCAAGAATTGTGGAATGGAGTAATAAGATAGTACATGATTTCAACCGGGAAAATAAGAAGGGAGATAGGAGGAAGGGAGATGATAAGGGAGGCCATCGGAACCTTGGTGGTGCAAGTGTAAAGAAGGAAGAGAGAAGCAACAACAATATTAATCTAAGCAATAGTGGAAAGAGGAAGTGGAGGGAGTAGTCATCTGATGTCATTACAAGGAGGGCTACTCTGTGTGCAAAATGTGGAAAGAACCATGGCACAACCCCATGCTTAAAAGGGAAGGATGTTTGCTTCAAGTGTCGCCAACCGCCAGAAGATTGCAAGACTAAGTATGCGTGATGTAGGGTGTTTACGCCTACAGCCTCGGATAACTAAATCAACTTAACAATATACGCACAAAAAGCCAATTTAGGATTCTTGAACGAATCACACGTTCAAGGCTATTCGAATCACACGAACAGGATCTTGTTTATGTCACATAAACAATATAGAATGACAGAATAAATCTGAATTTCATTAATCAAAAGAAAGTTAGTTCTTTTTACAATAGAAGCAGCTATTTATAAGCTGTTAAAATCCCTAAGTCTAATTGGAAAGAATTTACAATGGAAAGAAATTTGTTACTGAAAGATATCTAATCTAACAAAGAAAGTATTCATTCCAATTTTATCTAGAAAACGAATAAAATATATGAAGTCCATAACCAAAACTAGAAACCGAGAAAATTAACTATCGGAGACTACAGTCCCTGATGCTTGTTATTCTTGTGTGACGTCGGTGTTAGTCTCCGAAGCGTTATTTCATTCTCCGGATGACGTCATTAGTCTCCGACGCGTAGTCTCTGACGCGACATTAGTCCCCGACGCGTAGTCTCTGACGCGTCGTTAGTCTCCGACGCGTAGTCTCTGGCGCGTCATGTGTAGTCCCTTGATGTGGGCATAAATGATAAGGAATCAGATGGGGGTCAAGAGCTCAGATTACGAGGTCCAGCTACTAGATCAAGGACTAAAAAGAGTGCTGGGAATTTGTAAAATGTAACGTGTTTAAAGGTTGAAGAATTAACAGCGTCGGGGTTAATTCTGGTGAATTATGATGAAGGTATTGAAACGTGGGAATGGATGGATAAGCATTGCGATTCTCCAAGGAATTCTTGCATTACTGCCTTTGTTTTGTTGATATCGAGTTTGCCGAGTAACCACGCGCCAGGGACTACGCACGATGCGCTAGGGAACACGCTTGACGCGCCAGGGACTAATAGTTGTGTCGGGGACGCGTCAGGGGCTAATACGCGTATCGGAGACTAAGCGCATCGGGGATTAACACATCAGGGGTTAATGACCTCAGTTGCAAGTGAGTTATCCTGTCGGAGATTAGGAATGACGTCATCAGAGACTATAGTCTCCGAAAGCTGATTTTACCGGTTTTCTAGTTTCAGATAATTAGTTTATATTTGTTATTTGTTACCTAGATTAAATTAAATTATTTACTTTCTTTGTTAGATTAGATATCTTTCAGTATTGAAATTCTTTCCATTGTAAATTCTTTCCAATTAGAATTTAGGGATATTAACAGCTTATAAATAGTTGCTTCTATTGTATTTGAAGAGATAGCCAGTTGATATTTGATTAATAAGAATTCAGAAGTATTCTGTAATTTTTCTCATTGTTTATGTGATATAAACAAGATCCTATTCATGTGATTCGAATAGCCTTGAACGTGTGATTCGTTCAGGAACCCTAAATTAGCTTATTGTGCGTATATCAATAGGTTGATTTAGTTATCCGAGGCTGTAGGCTTAAACACCCTACATCATATTGGTATCAGAGCTTTGGCGTTGGGAGTAAGAAATCAAGGACATGTGATTCATTCTTGTTTTTGAGTTCTTACGTTATAATTATTCTGATGTCTGATTCAAGTGGACATGATAATATTGGGGAGACGGGATTACATCGTGGCGCAACTCTACAGGATGCAAAGATCCAACGCTTGCAAAATCAATATGCAACAATGACCACTCAACTGGATCAGTTAGAGGAGATGATGGCCAGATTGTTGGTACATAACAATGGTCATGATCGAGAAGCTGAAGGTCCGGAATAAGAGTTAGAAATTAATGTTCGTAACAATCCACCTAATGATCGTGAAGAACGTTCCAATATTAAGCTAAAAGTTCCTCCTTTCACTGGAAGTAGTGATCCTGAAGAATTCCTGGAATGGGTTCAGAAAGTTGAAAAGATTTTTGAATTTCAAAACCATTCGGAGGAAAGAAAGTGCAAACTAGCAGCTTTGGAATTCTCGAAGTATGCTAGTCTTTGGTGGGATAACCTAGTAGCACAGAGAAGGCGAGATGGTGACGAACCCATCCGTAGTTGGCGTGTGATGAAGAACCTCATGAGAAAAAGGTTTGTTCCTGATTATTACAAGCAGGAACTATATTTACATCTACAGACACTTCGACAAGGGGCCATGAGTGTTGAAGATTATGTAAAGGAGTTTGAATCCTTTAAATTGAGATGTGAATTGGTTGAACCAGAGGAGCAAACTATTGCTCGTTTCCTGAGAGGATTACGTAGAGAAATAGCAGATACGGTTGAACTTAGCCCGTATGTATTCTTCGAGGATGTTGTCAAGCTTGCTGTTAAGGTGGAGAGACAGCGCAAAACAAACGCAAGTAGATCTTATCCAAAACCAATCAAAACCACAAATCCGTGGAGATCAAAAGATAGGAAATCTGAACCAGGTGGCTCCAAGAATAAGGGCAACGAAAAGATGATAGAAAGCTTGCCTAAACTGGAAAGACCAAAGAAGGACTTGAGTAATATCACATGTTACAAGTGTAAGGGGTTAGGCCATTATGCTATGGATTGCCCTAACAAGAAAACATTCACGATGCAAGAAGTACGAGAAGCGTTTGCGATGGAAACTGCCTATGAAAGTGACTCCGAATCCGAAGAGAAGAATGATGGTGATTGTGAAGATCATGAAGTGGAGTGTGATAGTGGAGAGCTACTAGTATTAAGGCGTCTCCTTAATACCAAAATAGTAGATGAGACTGATCAACGTGAAACCATATTCCAAACAAGGTGCACGGTAATGAAAAAGGTGTGCAACTTGCTCATTGATGGAGGAAGTAGTACAAACGTGGTTTCTAGTGAAGTGGTGGAGAAACTACAACTCAAGACAATGAAGTATCCAAATCTATACAAGCTCCAATGGATTAATCAAGATAATGTGGTGAATGTCGACAACCAAGTATTAATTCCGTTTTTAGTCAGCAATGTCTATAAGGATGAAGTATTGTTTGATGTTATACCACATATGGATGCATGTCATATGCTGTTGGGAAGGCCTTGGCAGTTTGATCGTCATGCCATGCATGATGGAAAACATAACACTTATGCTTTCCACAAGGAGGGCCGAAAGATTGTATTAAAGCCTATGACACCAAAACAAATTTTGGATGATCGTAAGGCTAGAGCCAAGGAAAACAAAATTTCAAAAGAAGCGAAGAATTCGTTATTAACATGTAAACAAGAGATAGAAGAAACCCTACGAGATGGTAGAACTATTTTGATGTTATTGGTGCAAGAAGTGATGAAGCTGGGTTCCGTAACTGTCAATCCTCGAATTCAGAAACTACTAGAAGAATTCCAATCATTATTTCCGGATGAATTGCCAAAAGGATAACCGCCGATCCGAGGGATAGAACATCAAATTGATTTAATACCGGGAGCATCTTTACCAAACAGAGTAGCTTACAGATGTAACCCAGAGGAAGCAAAGGAATTGAAGAGACAAGTTGATGAACTGATTGAAAGAGGATATGTTCGCGAATTTATGAGTCCGTGTTCAGTTCCAGCATTGTTAGTACCGAAAAAGGATGGCTCAATGAGAATGTGTGTGGACAGTCGCGCCATCAATAAGATAACGGTTAAATATCGCTATCCAATTCCTAGACTCGATGATATGTTGGACGAGCTGCATGGAGCTGTAGTATTCTCAAAAGTTGATTTGAAGAGCGGTTACCATCAGATTCGAATGCGAGAAGGAGATGAATGGAAGACTGCATTCAAAATCAAGCATGGATTATATGAATGGATGGTCATGCCCTTCGAGTTGTCGAATGCACCAAGCACTTTCATGAGACTCATGAATCACGTTCGACGTAGGTTCATTGGTAAGTTTGTAGTGGTATACTTTGATGACATCCTAGTCTATAACAGCAATATGGATGATCACTTACAACATTTACGTGAAGTATTCGTTGTTCTTAGCGGAAATCAGTTGTATGCAAATCTAAAGAAAAGTGTATTTGCTCAAGATAAATTGATATTCCTAGGATACGTGGTATCTAAGAATGGAATAGAAGTGGATAAAGAAAAAGTAAGAGCAATACAGGAATGGCCAGAACCAAAATCGGTAAGTGATATAAGAAGCTTTCATGGTTTGGCTTCCTTCTATTGAAGATTTGTGAAGAACTTTAGCACGATTGCATCACCAATGCTTGAGTGTCTAAAGAAAGGGGGAGAGTTCAGGTGGACACAAGCTGCCAAAGAAAGTTTCGAACTGTTAAAGCAGAAACTGTGTGAAACGCCGGTATTAGCATTACCAAACTTCAATAGCACTTTTGAAGTGGATTGCGATGCTAGTGGTGTAGGCATAGGTGTTGTCTTGATGCAAGAAGGCAGACCAGTAACATATTTCAGTGAGAAACTAAGTGGGGCGAGTCTGAACTATTCCACTTACGAGAAAGAATTCTATTCACTGATTCGAGCCTTGGAAACATGGCAACACTATCTCTTGCCCAAAGAGTTCGTAATTCATACTGATCATGAATCTTTAAAGTACATTCGAGGGCAAGGTAAGCTGAATTGTAGACAAGCCAAGTGGGTAGAATTTCTTGAAACTTTTCCTTATGTGATTAAATACAAACAAGGAAAGGGAAACGTTGTAGCTGATGCACTGTCAAGAAGATATACTCTGTTGTCATTACTCAATTCTCGTTTGTTGGGATTTGATCTTATCAAGGAACAATATGCACACGATCCTTTTTTCGCCAAAGTTTTAGAGGATTGCGGCAAGGGTGCAAATGGACAATATTTCATGCATGATGGATTCCTTCTCAAGGGAAAGCGAGTGTGTATACCAAGGTCGTCTTTGCTTGAATTGTTGATTAGGGAAGCACATGGTGGAGGCCTTGCTGGTCACTTCGGAGAAGGAAAAACGTTAGAAGCCTTAAAAGAACATTTTTATTGGCCAAGCATGGATCGAGATGCTCATCGAATAATTGAAAGATGTGTTACATGTGTGCAAGCTAAAGCTCATCAACAACCACATGGACCGTATATGCCACTGCCAGTTCCAAATCATCCATGGATTGACTTGAGCATGGATTTCGTGTTGGGGTTGCCACGAACAGCAAGAGGTAAGGACTCCATTTATGTTGTTGTTGACAGATTTTCAAAGATGGCACATTTTATTCCCTGCCACAAAACGGATGATGCTACACATGTGGCTGATTTGTTCTTCCGGGAAGTAGTGCGCTTGCATGGAATGCCAAAAACAATTGTTAGCGATACAGATGTTAAATTCCTAAGCTATTTTTGGAAAACGTTATGGCATAAGTTGGGAACAAAACTGTTGTTTAGCACAGCCAGTCATCTGCAGACGGATGGACAAACCGAAGTGGTCAACCAAACTTTGGGAACTTTATTGCGTGCATTTGTTGGGAAATCTTTGAAAGATTGGGATGAGAAGCTCGCATATGTCGAATTTGCTTATAACCATAATGTGCATTCTGGTTCTCGTTTATGTCCATTTGAAGTCGTTTATGGCTTCACACCTTTGACTCCATTGGATATGTTACCCATTCCAATTGAGCATGCAATTAATTTGGACGGACAAGCTAAAGTAGAATTTGTCAAAAGACTGCATGGGGAAGTTCAAGAACGATTACAACGAGCCAATGAGGCTTATATTCGACGAACAAAGAAAGGAAAGAAAGGTCATGTTTTGAAAGTTGGAGATTTAGTCTGGATTTACTTACGCAAGGAACGATTTCCGCAACCTGTGTTTGATTCTACCGGATCAAATACATCATCTTGGTATCAGAGCTTTTGGTAGACAGATTGACTTGATTCATTCTAACAAACTCAAATCCAATGGCTGGAGAAGAAGAACAAATTATTCCACGAGGACTTACCATGGAGCAAGCACAAAACTTGCGCCGTGATAGACAGATCAATGACCTGACTGAAAAGATGAACGAGTTACTAGCCAGGTTAGACCGAAGGAACCCTTCCACAAGTCCAAACCGTAGTACCAGATCTGCTCGTACGTCAGATTCGGAAGGAGAAGAAGTGGCCAGACCAGCACCGAGGAGGCAAAGAGACAATGCTGACGACGATAAGGGGCTGAGGTTAGATATTCCAGACTTCGATGGCAGCATGAAGCCAGAAAAGTTCTTGGAATGGCTACAAAGAATTGAAAGAGTCTTTGAATACAAGGACTATGATGACCACAAGAAATTCAAGGTGGCAGTATTAAAATTCACAGGTTACGCTAATCTGTGGTATGAAAACTTAAAGAATAAGAGAAGAAGAGAAGGTAAGGCACGGATTGTGTCTTGGGAAGCCTTGAAGGGTAGGATGAAGAAACGGTTCCTACCCACGGATTATGTACAAGATGTGTTCTTGAAACTACAAAGTTTCAAACAAGGGGCACTGTCGGTAGAAGAGTACACGGTGGAGTTTGAGAAACTCACCATGTTATGCGATCTTGAGGAGAGGGCAGAACACAAGATTGCTCGGTTCTTAACAGGACTGAACAATAATATTGCCGAGAGAGTAGAGTTACAACCCTACTGGTCCTTCGAAGAAGTATGTAAGGTGGCCATGAGGGCTGAGAAATATGCCAAGGCCAAGGTGAACAACTATATACAGCCAGTAAACAAAACGGTGGAAAGAGGCAGAAGCGAAAGGAGAAACGAAGCACCATCCGCGACAAAATTCACCCCTACCTTTGACAAGTTCAAGAAGGACAAGGGTAAGGCTACTACACCATTGGTGACAGAAGATAGACGAATTTGCTTCAAGTGTAAGGGCTACGGGCACATGCAACGTGATTGTCCTAGCAATAGAGTAATGACTCTCCAGGATGTCGAAGAGATTGAGGCATCTTATGCTTCTAAGGAGAGAGAAACACTTGAAGAAGAGGAGTTGAGTAACTGTGAAGTTGAAGATGAGTTCGAAGCTGATTCTGTAGAAGAACCCGAGACTCATGGATCACAACTGATTGTTCGGAGACTGTTACAAGCCAAACCAGTCCCCTTGGAAGCTGACCAAAGGGACAAAATTTTCATGACTAGAGTGTTGGTAAGGAACAAACTGTGCAATATGATAATTGACATGGGTAGTTGCACCAATGTGGTTTCTACCACATTGATTGATAAATTCAATTGGCCGACTACACCCCATCCTAAACCATACAAATTACATTGGCTAAGTGATGGAGGAGAAGTGAAGGTGACAAAGCAAGCACTGATTTCTTTTGAAATTGGTAAATTCAAGGATCAAGTGTTATGTGATTTTTGTGTCATGGATGCATGCCACATCTTATTGGGAAGACCATGGCAGTATGATAGATTTGTCAAGTACGATGGCAGAACGAATGTGTACATTGCCAAGGTAGGCAACAAGAAGACGGCTCTAAAACCTTTATCCTCTTTTGGCGCACGCAAGGAGAGTTTAAGGGTGAGTGGGAAGCAATTCCAGTCTGAACTGGAACAGGAAGGTCACGGCTACTTGCTGATTGCTGTCGGTTTTCAATCTGAGCAGAAGCCCGAAGGACTAAATAAAGACGTGGAGAAGTTGTTGGAAGAATTTCAAGATGTGTTTCCTGAAGACTTACCACCAGGTGTGCCACCTATTAGAGGAATTGAACATCAAATTGATTTAATTCCTGGGGCATCCTTACCTAACAAAGCGGCTTACTGATGTAACCCTCAAGAGGCACAAGAAATACAACGGCAGATTGAGGAACTGATGGAACGAGGTTATGTACGAGAAAGCATGAGTCCTTGTGCTGTTCCAACTTTGGTGGTACCAAAGAAGGATGGAACGTGGAGAATGTGCATTGATAGTAGGGCAGTGAACAATATCACTATCAACTATAGATTTCCAATTCCAAGATTGGATGATTTGCTGGATGAGCTGCATGGTTCAGTGGTATTTTCCAAAATAGATCTACACAGCGGATATCACCAAATAAGAATGAGGGAAGGTGATGAATGGAAGACAACATTCAAGACAAAAGTAGGTTTGTATGAATGGCTTGTCATGCCTTTTGGACTAAGCAACGCGCCAAGCACTTTTATGAGACTGATGAATGAGGTAATCAAACCTTTCTTGGGGAAGTTCGTTGTGGTGTACTTGGATGACATACTGATCTATAGCAAGAACAGGGAAGAACACTTGATACATTTAAAAT
>CM025783.1:34802210-34830419 GCA_014636745.2 Centella asiatica
AATTTGTTACTGAAAGATATCTAATCTAACAAGGAAAGTATTCATTCTAATTTTATCTAGAAAACGAATAAAATATATGAAGTCCATAACCGAAACTAGAAACCGAGAAAATTAACTATCGGAGACTATAGTCCCTGATGCTTGTTATTCTTGTGTGACATCAGCGTTAGTCTCCGATGCGTTATTTCATTCTCCGGATGACGTCATTAGTCTCCGACGCGTAGTCTCTGACACGACATTAGTCCCCGATGCGTAGTCTCTGACGCGTCGTTAGTCCCCGACGCGTAGTCTCTGACGCATCGTTAGTCCCCGACGTGTAGTCTCTGACGCGTCGTTAGTCCCTAGTGCATAGTCTCTGGCGCGTCATGTGTAGTCCCTGACGCGTCATTTCTCGGCAGGCTCGACAACAAAATAATGACAGAAACGCAAGAATTCCTTGGTGAATCACAACGCTTTTCAGCCCATTCCCAAGTTTCAATACCTTCATCATAATTCACCAAACAAAGCCCCAAAGCTTTTAATTCTTCAACCTTCAAACACGTTGCATTTGACAAACTCTCAACAAACTTCTTAGTTTTTGACCTAGTAGCTGGACCCCCTAACCTGATCTCTTGCCCACCATCTAATTCCTTCCCATCTATGGCCACATCAATGCGGCTTTCATGTTGAAAGAGGAAGCCAATCACTGGTGGAAATGTGTCAAGAGGATGGAGTTAACAAAAAGGGAAGCTACAAGGGACACAAACACCGTGATAACCTAGGAATTGTTCACCCAAAGGTTCAGGGAGAAATTTTACCCCCCAGTGTCTCCAACGCGATGGAACTAAGGTTCCTAAATTTGAAGCAAGGGTCCATGACAGTGGACGAGTATGAGGCAATGTTTAATGAACTGATGAGGTATGCTCCTCACCAGGTAAGCAATGAAGGGAGAAAGGCCCGAAGATTTCATTTAAATAAGCTACTGACATGCTTTTCTTCTTGCAGAGTTTTATAAAACTACCTATTTTTTATAGTTCGTTATTACATTTGTCAACTCTATCATAAACTCATATATCTCTGCATTCTTGCTAGCCTGTGGCATTTCTTCCTTTCCATATTTTCTATCTATTGCATAACTGAGTTTCTTTTTTTTTTTTTTTTTGTTAAATTGGGAATAAAATAGAAAGAAAAGAAAGATACAAAAATAACGAGGAGCATACCCCCAGCCTACTAGCATAGGTCGCTAGCTAGGGAGACAAACCAACACAGGGAAACCAGCAAGCAAAACAAAGCAGATAGAAGGACATCAAGAATAAAACACCTAACAAGAATACAACACAATATCCAGAAGGACATCACTACTACAGCAAGGGCAAAAAAACGAACACCAATGCCACAAGGAAGCATCAGCAGAACAAAAACTTCTTCACTGTAGAAACAAAAACAGTCATGCAGCATTGCAGCAACAGAGAAGTCACTAAGATTAGCATAGAAGACACTATACTTGGAGGGCAGCAGCAGCAGAAAAAATCATCAGCAGCAGCTGCAGCTAACATCACTGCAGCAAGAAAATTGCAGCAATCTGCGGCAGAAACAACATTACAACACTGCAGCAGTAGTCCAGCAGAGGCAGCAATGACAGCAGCAAATCATGACATCATGACATCATGACAGCAGCAGCAAATCGCAGCAGATCACAGCAAATCGCAGCAGATCACAGCAGATCAGCAGCAGATCACAGCAGCAATCTGCAGCAGAACACAGCAATCTGAAATCTGCAGCAGATTACCATGACACAGCAGCAGAATACATCAATCTGCAGCAGAACACAGCAGCAGAACAGAGTAGAACACAGCAATCTGCAGCAGAACACAGCAGCAGCAATATGCAGCAGAAACAACATTACAACACTGCAATAGCAGTCCAGCAGAGGCAGCAATTACCATGACAGCAGCAACAATTTCAAATACACTACTCTGCAGCAGCAGAAAAGCACTGATGCAACATCACTGCAGCAATGAAATGGGGCAGAAATTGTGCAGAACGGATAATAACAACAATAACACAAAGGCACTTTCAGTGCAACAACAACAAAGCACAAAACCAACATCAATGTAACAACATTCTATAACTCTTGTTAGGTGTTTTATTCTTGATGTCCTTCTGTCTGCTTTGTTTTGCTTGCTGGTTTCCCTGTCTTGGTTTGTCTCCCTAGCTAGCGACCTGTTCTAGTAGGCCGGGGGGTATGCCCCTCGTTATTTCTGTATCTTTCTTTTCTTTCTATTTTATTCCCAATTTAATAAAAAAAAAAAATTCTATAACTCATAGAATTAAGGTAATTTCCATTTTGCTAGACTAGGGTGCAAGTGTAAAACTTTGGGAAGGCCTTTCCAGCTGTGTAACTTGAACTTTACTGTGGAAATACAATTTTGAGCAACATAGTGTGCAGTATGCCCTTGACCTCCGTGCTTTCTATGATTTCTTTCAAGCCACACTTTGTATATTATAGTTACAAGGCATAAATGGCTGATGAGCTTCGCCTCCACTGTGAGATTAGTAGTGTCCAGTTGAGCAATGTAGTGGTTAAAGGATAACAGCGTACCAACGCAACTTGCAGAACCCATTACTTCAGCTAATACAGCCGAACTAAACCTGCAATCAAAGAAAAGGTGAGTAGTAGATTCTTCTTGTTCCTCACAAAATTGGCAAGGGGCTACAAATTTGGGAAGGATTTTGTTAAGGGTAGCTAGCCAAGTAAAGAAAGACATTCTAGGGACCGAAATGGGATTCCAAAGAATACTGCACCAAGGTGAACGGGGGTATTTCTTTCGAATCGAGTTCCAGATGGTACGTAAGGAGATTTTAGTGATGTCAACGCCTTGCCAAAGAATCAAGTCTTGGCCACTGGAATTAATAGGGATCTGAGCAATAGAAGCTCTGAGGTCAATAAGAAGAGTATAGTTTGAGGTTGGCAGGCACCAAGAGTCACCTGAAATATAGGAGCTAAGTTTAGAGAAGAAGCTACTGTTTGCATTTGAAATGATGGGCATATCTGGTCTGTTCGCCAGCGGATGGGAGGAAACCCACGGGTCTTGCCAGGTGAGGATATTACAACCATTTCCAACTGAGTTTCTTTTGCCATATGTATAAAATTGCACCATTGCATTCATCGCATCATCCATGAAACTTTTGGGGAAACAAACAAAAAATACAAAATTCCAGGGAAAAACAAAAATAGAGGGGTGCTAAATGGATAAATGTATCAAGTATAACTCTGCCCATTGAGCCATATGACAAGCTACCCGAAGGTTTGGGATCTGACAAGGCATTAATGGACCTCATGAAGCAGTGGCACGGACTATTGTTGGAAGAAGAGCATGCCAACATCAACCAAGTGATCAAATTTACAAGGCAGCTATTGGGATTTCCAATCCCCATGGGATTCCTTTATGCGTTTATGAAATTTTGGGATCATCGAAGATCAATTTGCCGTATTTGGGGAATAGAGATGATGCCATCTATTGAAGAATATGCAAAGCTATCTAGTTTAACATGGAAAGCACCGTGTGCTCACACTTTTCTTGGGAGCACGCTGGATGTCTTCATAACTATGTTAAAATTGAGGAAGAAAGTCGTGATGCCACATCTCAAGCAAGGGACAACATTACCAATCAGATATCTAATTTAGCGGTTTGCAACGCCACAAGATTTTGAAAAACATAAAGGCAATTTCCAAGGAGATATGGACACTGAACAATGGATGGCAACAAGAAAAGATGCTTACCTAATGGCATTAATCGCCTTGGTATATTTCCCAAGAGGAATGGATTGGTTTGACATGTCCATGGCCAATATCGGTGAAGAAATGAAGAGAGGACGGATGATAGTGGAGACCCTTTGTTCATTGTCACATTGCCGACAAAACTCTAATGCACAATTCTTGGAGAGCCTGACTTTGCTGTACATATGGACTATGGGACACCTCACGCCTCTAAATGGAAAGACGAAGGAATGGTGGTTCAAGAGGGATATATCAAGAAAATATCAAAAATGACCCCGGTATTGCAAGAATCAAGGGAAATGGGAATCTTTCTTCAGCATGGTAACAAAAGAAGATATAACCAATTGCACTTACTAGAGCCGCCCGAGAGAATCTTTGTGGAAAGTACCATATTTGAAATTCATTCCATTGGTAGGGTTGAAAATAATGGTACCATACTGTTGGAGTGTATGCCCTAGTGGCCAATTATGTAATGATTGTGACACTATATTTGTGTTATGTTTTTGGTTAAATGATAATTTCTCTTATTATGTTTTATTTATTACATTATATAAATGTTAACATAATAAATGTCCTTAGAAAAATGATATTAATTATATGGATTCAAGTATGTGACTTGAATATGAGATCGTATAAGTATGTTATATATACATATCATTATTCTTAAATGTCCCTAGTCGAGTATTATTATTAGTGGGACAACAATAATACATTGAGACTAGTATGTGGATTGACTGATGGCCACATCTCATTGGTCATAAATATATACGAGATATATTAAGTTGATGCATAGGTACCATGTTAGAGAACAGTGTACTAGACAGACCCACCATGAGAATTCTACATGGAGCATTATGTTATGTGTCATAAGTAATTCTTATAGTGACAATGATGTAATGGTCCTTCGACCTGAAGTCATGACATTTCTACATAAGAAGTTATGTGTTTTGACATTGCCAAAAGTCACTTTTAACTGGGTGGATGATAAAGTGATTGTTGGATACATCATGAGTTATGCGAGAAATGGTAATGATGTAGATGGAATTTAACCCTCCTATAAATTAGGGGTGATATCTATAGGCCTCTTGATTGAGTGAGATTATGAAATGCATGGCCATGCTCAAATAGAGATTTATTTCATATAGTCTACTCATTGATCAAGAAAACTGAGATTAAATTGTGAAGAGGATGACACATCCATGCCTTGAATTTAATCTTAGATATCAAGGTTAAAAGCATTAAATTACATTGAAACATTGGTCACGAAAAGGTTGCATCGAATCAACGACTTTATTATTACTTGGGTAACAGTGATGTATTACTAGATGTCACTCACTGTTTATAATTTTATAATATGATTTAAAATTATTGTCAACGTAATAATAACCTATAGGGTTGCACACTAAGAACATTTATTAAAGAGATATAATTTAAATGTCAGTGATTTTAATATATTAATAAGATTGATTTGATTTAAATCATGACTTTAAATTATATGTATGTAATCTGTGTAAATATATTAGAGTTCTAGAAAATACGAATATATATTTATTTGACATATATATATTAATTAAGTAAGACTTGATTAAAATATATAATAAGTATAAAATTTGGATTTTATTCTCCTAATCAGATTAGGATTAGGAATTACTCTATACACAACTATATATAGGATATATCAGCTGTTCTCTCAGAGATATACGTTTTCTAAAACCCTAGTCGCTCATCAGAGAGAGACTAGAGTTAAGAGAGCTACTACTGCAATTCTCCTTGCTTCGAATCGTGAGACGATTTGTGGGGTGTTCTTGTGGATACTGTAGAGGCGCCATCCAGTTGGATTGCGTTAAAGATTCAGAGATGTTCAACACCCTCATCAAAGCTTCGGATCCGGCACACTTAATCGGTAAAATCTTAAACCATCTGTATTAAATTGTTTCGTATGGATCCTCGGGTTAAGGTTTCGTTTTATTATAAATCATTTTTTTTATTCCACTGCATTTTATTTGTCGAAACCGAACACCCTCCACCAACAGATCAAGTACATCATTGAAAAAAAACTCATTACAATCATCGTCGAAAACAGGGTGAAAAAAGGAGACGTGTCGTACATCAAACTAGATTCAGAAATAACACCTGCATCTTATAACGTCTTGGAAGTGGTCCTAGTGAATCACCACCAGGTTAACCCACCAATCAAATTCTCCAAGGAAGTCATGAATATAGCAAGGGAAATGGTATCTCATGGTTTTAAAGACGGAGGGGGTCTCGGTCGGAGTCTGCACAGAGCAACACAACCGATCCATCTTCCAACCTAAAGAAACAAGGCGGGTTTAGGGTACAAAGGAAAGACAAGGAAAGGAGAGAAAGCGGGGACCATGGAAATTCTATAGATCAATCAATCTTTTATTAATAAGGGAATCGATCAAGAGGAAGTAGGTTTATTGCATCCAAATAAGACTGGAGTAGGAAAAAATAGTCAGAAGACATTAATGATAAGCCTCTCCAAGTTCGACTAGAACTCTATCGACACTTCCCAGTTGTTTGAAGAACCAGAAGTAGAAGAAGTGGTTGTCTTGATAGGGGAAAATAAAGATGAAGCGAACTTGGAGATAAACCCACGTCAGCCAGAAGGGTTGAAGAACTGGACCATTGAACCATTGCTTGGCATTGAGGCATCCCAGTACTTGGGGTGTTAAAGGGTTATGGGAAATTTATGTTTGTTTTTAATTTTTTTTGTTATGTAACTTATTTACTTCATGTTTTTAGAAAACGGAGGTCGGCATACTAGAATGGAGTTAGTGGTCAAGAAAGTGCTTTAGAATCCCCAAAATTTGGGATGCTTTTCATTTAACTATATGCTTGAATTGTGATTGATTTCTATAAACTCATTGTTGTACTTTGACTTTATAGGGGAATCCTTTGTTGTGTTAAAAAGGTCATCTCTTTGCCAAAAATTGAAATCGATGATTATGATCAGAGCAATGGATTGAATTCCAAACTCATGGAAATCGAATCTGAAGAGCCTTTCAATAATGAGGAGATTCCAGAAGAAATCAAAAGGATGTCCGAAGAAGTCCCCAAATCAAATCTAGACCAAACCATCAAAGTGAATCTAGGAAGGAAGACCGACCCCACAGAGGTATAAATTGGGGTAGGGTTGACAAAGGAACAACAAGAAGAATTGTCAGGATTCCTCAGAGCCAATATTGAAGTGTTTGCATGATCCCATAGAAATATGTTGGGTTTATCCAGCAGTATTGTAACTCATAAACGACTGATCAAAGCAGGTTAAAGCGGGGATTATAATGGTGGTCACATACCCAGTATGGCTAGCCAATATAGTGTCCTTACCAAAGCCTGAAGGAAAGGTAAGGGTATGCATGGATTACCGAGATTTAAACAGAGCCCGTCAGAAATATGATTTTCCCATACCTTTCATACATGTCCTGATCGACAATATGGCGGGGCATGAGATGTATGATTTTGTAGATTATTTTGGGGGATACCACCAAATTTTATTAGCCAAGGAAGACAGGGAAAAGACTGCATTCATTATACCTTGGGGAACTTTCTGCTATCGTAAACTACCATTCAGATTAATCAATGCTGGGGCAACCTACAACCGAGCAATGATGAAAATACTACATGATCTAATACACAAGGAGATAGAAGTATATGTGGACGACATCATAGTAAAGTCTTGGAAGAAATAAGACCATTTGTGCAACTTGAAGAAGCTGTTTGATAGATTGAGGAAATACAACCTGAAGCTCAATCCAGCAAAAGTGTGCATTCGGAGTTATCGCCGAAAAATTGTTGGGTTTCCTGGTAAGCAGTAGAGGTGTTGAGATTGATCCTGCCAAGATTAAGGCAATTGTTGAGATGCCACCTCATAAGACAGAAAAGGAAATCAGGGGATTTCTAGGACAGATTAATTTCACTAGAAGATTTATCTCACATTTGACAAGTACTCTAGAACCCGTGTTCAGGTTATTAAGGAAGAACGCTTCAAAAGGGTGGAATGAAGATTGTTAAAAGGCGTTTGAAGTTATAAAGAAATAGTTACTAGAAGTGCCTGTGCTAGTGCCTCCCACACCGAGAATACCTTTATTCCTATACTTGACAGTGAATGGAGATGCCATCAGATGCATGTTAGGCTAGAAAGATGAACAAAACAAAGAAAGGGCCATTTACTATTTGAGCAAAAATATTCATCAATTGAAAAAACCTATTATGCCTTGGCGTGGGCAACCAACTGGCTCTGGCATTATCTTCATAGCCATACAACTTATTTAATTTCCAAGATGGATCCACTGCGATACATATTGGACAAACTCACCTTGAATTGCCGACTCTCGAAGTAGCAGCTGATACTACAATAGTTCAATATCATCTACGTATTTTAGAAGACAGTCAAAGCTATTGCTGATCAATTGGCTGAGGCTTCGGCAGCCGAAGCAGAACCATTCAAGGCAAGGTTCCCTGACGAAAGCTTAATGTTGATAGATGTCACAGGATATCCAATCCCATTTTGGAAACTATATTTTGATGGAGCTATGAACACCACTGGTGCTGGGGCAGGAGCAGTTTTAGTATCTATAAAGGGAAACAGTACCCAACGACAGTCAAGCTCCAATTCTGTAATTCCAACAATACGGCTGAGTATAAAGCGTGTATCATGGGATTGCAAATGGCTGTGAAAATGGGCATCAAAAATTTGATCACGTTTGGAGATTCAGTTTTGGTAATCCGATAGTCGAAGAAAGTCTATGTCACAAAAGAATTTCAACTTCTCCTATACCATCAACATGTCCTGCAGTTAATTAAGCATTTTGGAGAAGTGAAATTTGAACATATACCACGGGATAGGAATGACTTTGTAGATGCCCTGGCAACCATCGTTTTTCTAATCCATACTTCAAACTGGAAGATTCTGCCGCCTGTGGAATTTGAATTAAAAGGCAAACCAGCATATTGTTGTCAAATTGAAGAAGGAGTTCCCATACCAGAGATGGATTCAAAATATGAAGAGCTATCTGGAGGATGGAACCTTACTTGATGATGCAGATCCGATACAAAAAAGAAGGATACAATGAATGGTCATTCATTTCTTCCTAAATGGAGATGTGTCATATAAGAAACATCCAGAAGCGGGGGCGCTAATTTGTATGGAAAAAGGAGAGGCATTGAAGTTAATGGAAGAAGTCCATGGAGGAATTTATGGACCACACATGAATGGTGATATGTTAGCCAAGAAGATTATAAAAATGGGCCACTGGTGGATCACTCTGAAGGCAGAGTGTGAGAAACATGTCAGAAAATGTTATTAGTGCCAAGTCCATGCCAATGCACTCCATGCCTCGCAGATCGAGTTACATTGTATGGTTTCTCCTTGGTCATTTGCAATGTGGGGTATAAATGTGATCGGCCCAATTACACCCAAAAGATCAAATGGACATCGTTTCATTTTTGTAGTCATCAACTACTTTACAAAGTGGGTGGAGGCAGACTTTTTGGCAAAAGTCACTAAGGAGGTAATCTGCGCTTTTGTTCGAAATAATATTGTATGCAGGTACGAGCAACCCAAAGTAATAGTGTCAGACAATGAACGAATTTTGAACAATGACATGATGTGACACCTATGTAAGTTGTTCAACATCAAACATCTCAACTCAGCTATTTACCACCCAAAAATGAATGGGGTTGCGGAAGCTGCAAATAAGAATATCAAGAAGATCATTGAGAATATGAAGGAAACCACAGAGGGTGGCCTGATTTGTTACCTTTGGCATTATTCGCATATCGAACATCTGTTCGGACATCAACCGGGACAATGCTGTATTCATTAGTATATGGAATAGAGGCAGTTCTTCTGATCGAAGTAGAAATTTGGTCATTAGGGGTTTTGGTGGAATCGAACTTACCAGAGGTGGATTGGATCCATGTCCAACACGACCATTTGACATTGATTGATGAAAAAAAGGATGCGAGTTGTTTATCATGGCCAATTATATAGACAGAGGATTTCAAGGGCATACAACAAGAAGGTACCAGGTATTTTAAAGAGAATGATGTGGTGCTCAAAATGATTCTATCTTGCCAAGATGAAGCAAAAGGGAAATTCGCACCAAATTGGGAAGGATTGTTCGTGGTAAAGAAAGTCTTGTCAGGAGGAGCCCTCATCTTGCAAGAAATGGATGGTGAGATCTTTCCTCAACCCATAAACTCAGATGCAGTAAAGAGATTTTATGCATAAATTATATGATGTTCGCGATGGGTAAAAAGATATTTGTTTCCGGGGAATCAATTAATCTCTCTACCTTTTCACACCTACTCTTTATCTGCCTAACCTTTGTGCCTTTTTACCCATTTGTCTGCCAAAAAGATTTCTCCATGAAAAAGCTTGCCTATACATGTGACAGCCCCGATTTTACCCAGCCAGAGGCCAAAGTCGTTGGTTTAGTATCAACTATTGTGGCGGAAAAATCGGGTTGTCAAGTGGGGTAAAAGAACTAATAAACAAGTAAACTTTCTCTCATAATATTAATTGGGCAGGGTATGCTTAGTAAATATTACAAATATTGTCTTGAAAAATTCTAGCAGTGGAAAAAAGAATAAACATCTTTCTACTAAAAAAAAAATCAAAAGTCATATCTGCGAGCCCCCTATAGTCAGTCCTACTGAAACATCCTTTCTTTATCCTTGGAATTTTCTTCTTTCTTGTGGTTAACTGAAAGAGAATCAAGCAAGTATGAGCTATAAAAGCCCAACAAGTAATATGTTATAGAAAAGTTGAAAGAAATAGGGATTTGTAGTTGGTTTTGAAATACAGTTATCAAGACAATGTGTGTATGAATAATATTAAGAATTCACACTGTTGGATTCCCATTGTAGAAGGGGAGAATCCATGTTCTCAAATAAAGGAAGAATTTTGCAATACAAAGCTTCTGAATGAAGAAATAGAATTCACATAAGCTCTTGACGTGTTTCAATTCTTGACTTACTCGATCGCGTTAACTTCGTTCAGCACTAGGGCTTACTGAGAGTATCTTTTACCACTTGACAATAGCAGGCCAAAGCTATCTCAATGTGTTCTGCAGTGTACATACGTAACCCATTCTCACATTCGGGTTGATTCCCTTTTCATACTTATATAGTGGATGGATCTTGACACCTGAGTGAGGATCACAAGGTATTCACATAGCTAACCTTGTAACTTCAATGAGGGTCTCAAGGTATTCACAAAAATAACCTTGTAGAAAACATTAGATAAGTTAAACTAAGTTGAATAGTTCACTATTTTATGTGTTGACATAGAACATATAAGATGCTTGTAACTAGATACAAGTAGTCAAGTGTTTAACAATAAGTTTTAGCTCACGTTAAAACAAGTAACAATTATTCACAATCAGTACGTATATGAAGCAACTATGTATATGTAAGGAAAAGCTTGAGTATTTGCACAAGATGTCTTAACGCTGATCGAGTCAATGGATCAGAAGTTTAATTGCAATAAGCATCATACCACATGTATGCCTACATAAACAACTCTATTATATGCTGAAGAATAGTAAATACATCACTTGCAGAATCACATATAACAGAACAACTGAGTTATACATTGGAAGAATAACAAATATATTACTTGTCTTGACCAGGGTGACCGCGTATGATGGGTTTAGGTGTTCCTGCGAGATCTATTTTATGATCCATAGATGTTTAATAGTTAGAATCTGGGCAACAAGATTCTTTATGAAACATTTAGACTGTGTTTAGTTCATATATATTACTTCCTAATTACATCTGATGATGTTGCATAAACTTGAAATGGTTATTCTAGTTGTTGTTAATCAGTGGATGGGTTATACTTGTTAGGGGATAAGGTTTCAGACGTCAGGGGATAACTCACGACCATCAGGGGATAGCTCATAGCCATCAGGAGATAGCGTACAGCCATCAGGGGATAAATTGCCCGTCAGGGGATGCTTTACTCGTCAGTGGATATCTACCTGTCAGGGGATAAAATTACCCATCAGGGGATGATTTACTCGTCAGGGGATAAATTGCCCGTCAGGGGATGATTTACTCGTTAGTGGATATCTACCTATCAGGGGATAAAATTACCCATCAGGGGATGATTTACTCGGCAGTGGATATCTACCTGTCAAGGGATAAAATTACCCATCATGGGATGATTTACCCGTCAGTGGGTGAGTTTTGTTCGTCGCCAAACTCGTTGGTAATCCTTTTGACTACCGCCAAACTCATCCATGAATAAGTTGTTCAGCACCAAACTCAACAAGTCAGTGCCAAACTCATAAGTCATTGCCAAACTTATAAGCTAGCGCCAAACTTGTCACCAAACTTATAAGTCAGCACCAAACTTGTCGGAGACTAGCATTTTTGCTTCTGGGAGACTAAGATATTTTACCTATTGGAGACCAACAAAATTTGTGCATCGGAGACTAACAAAATTTGTTCATCGGTGACTAACAAAATTTGTTCATCAGTGGATAAATTATCCTTTGATAGCTAAAAACAACTCATTGGTGGATATTTATCCTCTGATAACTTGCAATTGGGTTCTTCCATAATGAACATATATTTGTTTTAGCTTTTGTGAATATTAGAAGGACAAAAATACAATATTTTTAGAGATTAATACAGAACTATTCTTTCTAATATCATGAAAGTCCTAATTTAAGGGTACATAGGACGTTTTGACTCAACACAGTTTTCAAGGTATAAAGTGTTGTATTTGATCTGGTAGGATCAAACACATGTTGCGGAAAATAAGTTTAGAAAGATTTCGTAAAGAAATTAATCACCAGAAATCAACACTAAAGGATCAATTTGGTTAGTTTGCTTAAAGAAATTAATCACCCAAAAAGCTAACACAAATCAGTTGTGAAAGTATAAATGAATTAACCACCAACTTTCGGATAAATGTAAGTAAAAACTCACACCAGTTTATTAATCAAAGTCTGCTTAATGAATATTACAAGCAACTATTTATAAGCTGAAAATAAACCCTAACTCCTACTTCGGAAAGAATTTACAATGGAAAGAATTCCATAATGGAAAGATATCTAATCTAACAAGGAAAATAGATATTCTAATTCAAACTGGAAACAATTTCCAAAACAAACACAGAAAATAATAAAATATAAGAAATAACACAACTGTACCTGTGAGTGGATAATTTGCCTGTCGGAGACTAATTATCCCCTGACAGATTAAATACATTATCGGAGACTAATTCAACCCCTGACGGATAAAATAGACTGTCGGAGACTAATTATCCCCTGACGTGTCACATCCGTGTCCCAAATCGCATATTCGTGAACATGCATTCCGTTTGATATTTGACATTTGCATTGTTTTTATTGCATAAACAATAATATATCAGTCCATTATCAGGGAAACATCTTTTCAAACCCGTGGGGAGTTAAGAGAAATCTAATCATAATTGACGGATCACCCCAAGGTTAACCTTCAAACCCAAAAGTTTTACGCCTCCCAAATCATGTCACCCGATAAGTGAGTATTGGATTTCCCGTAAGCAAAAGTCATGATACTTATCGGAATTCTCGAATTGTTAGTGTTTAAGGAATCTTTATCAAGAAATTGATGGGATTGATACCATAAAGAAGCAACATTGATCATGTTTTCTAGAAATGATACTTATAAAGAAAATCAATGGAAAAAATAAAAGGCATGATCCAAGGGGCGTTGCGAAAACCCGAAAAGGCACAACGAGTAAGAAAGTAAGGTCATGGCAAGATACAAAACTGTTGACCTACTAAAAACCAGAAATGCAGGAAGGTGCAACAATGACAATACCGGGTCTAGCGAAAACCCAAAAATGGGCATTAGAAGTAAAAAATGTGCAACACAAAAAAAAAAAAAGAAAAAAAAAAAGAGAGCAATTGGTGGAATCCTACTTACAACGGATATGGGAGGAATACAAATGAAGCACCGACTGGATGTCTGAGATATCTAGGAGAATGAAGTCGATCGAATTGAAGTCGAGAGAATTAGAGGATTTGATCAAATGACGAGACCACAAAACGTTGACCAAGGTATAATCATTGATTTCAATGAATGCAAGGAGTGGCCATCCTCGACAACAAATGTTGTGTTTCTGGTGGATAAATCCAACGAAATGGGTTGAACCGAGGAAGGACTCCCATGGATCTCTATGGGTGTCATGACATGATTGGGATCAAATAGGGATCATCCTTAATCAAAATGCTTTTATTTCTCTTTTTGATAACATGAACTGGATCATGGCACACCTCAATTTGCATTATTTTACATGCACTTGGGTATAACAAGTTTGTTTCAAGTCATCTTGCTACGTAGATGATTTTGCTACATTTTCAAATTTGATTTTTCAAAATTGCGGTATTTGTAATCATTTTACTATGCCAATGATTTTTGATACCATCTTTTTATTGCAAGCTACTCAGATCATTCAACTACGCAAATGATCCTGGGGCAGTTTTGACCCTTTGTTTCAAGTCATCTTATATGCAAATGAGTTGGATATAATTTCAAAACTAAATTTTCAAAATTGCAGTATTCATAATTATTTTACTACACCAATGATTTTCGATACCATCTCTCGTTACAAGCCGTTTGGATCATTCAACTATGCAAGTGACCCTGGGGCAGCGGTGCAACATTTTATCTCAAAACCATCTTATTATGCAGATGAGGTTGTTACAATTTCAAAACTTGTTTTTTTCAAAACTTGAGTCAGCAAGATCATTCAACTACACAAATGATTTTGTTTTGGCTATTTGGTAATTACCATTCAACTACGCAAATGGTCTTGACAGGATTTACTTGCTTTGGGTGTTTGAGATTGTCTTACTACGTAGGTAATTTCAACACCACTTCAATTAGAGAGTTTGACCTGGCATTTATCAAAACCATTCAACTGCGCAAATGATTTTGATATAATGCGGTCTTGGAATAGTTTGGATCATTCAACTACACAAATGATCTCATCGTGTTTGATACTACGATGATCAAGTCTCGATCATTCAACTATGCAAGTGATCGTGATGAGATTCCTCAGATTTTGGCGACTAGAAATCATTCTATTGCAAAAATGATTGTAGGTCCCAAAATCAAGAAGTAGAGGTGCGTACGTCTTTATCACAATCATTTTTACTGTGCAAAATGATCATGATAAAGAAGCACAGCTGTAGACACATCAATTTTGGTTTTATTTTATTTATGATTTTCCTTGATGTAATAAAAGAAATATAGAATGAGGCTTGTTGGATTTAATTTTGTGTTAAGTGCAAGGTTGACAGTTTCTCCTCTTTGAAGTGAATTGAGTTCATAACCGCAGTCCCTGGTAAACCAGGAATAGAGATGGATGAACAAAATGCCAAGGTAGCTTGCATCAAAGATCTACACATCCGAGGATCTTGTCAAGGCATTTGAGCTTAGTGAGAAGAAAAGTGTCCTCAAGCTTATCCTATAGTAATGCTTGTACAAAGTATAGGTTGGAAGTGCAATAAGAGCTATGGTAGATTTAAAAGTGAACGAGATGTTAGGAAATGTGAAGCACGACAAGGGCTTCGTCACTGGATCAGGGCTTTGTCAAAAGAAGGAAAAGATAACCACACATCCATTCGTATAATAAATACTGGAAAAAGGGCAATATTAAAGAGTTATTACAACCCAAGATATTACATCTTCAGCGAAAGCTATTCTGTCTCTATACTATAATACAAAACATCACTTTTCAGATCATCTTCCTTCCTTCCTTCCTTATCGGCACTAAAAAGGGTTAGCTAAACTCAGTAACCGATCATCTTTGCCTTTCCCTTGTCAGAGGGCTCAACCTTAATATTCTGCCCTGCAAAACATTAAAATTCAACAAGAATGAGCGGTTCACGCCCAGCAAGTATATAAACAATTTGGGAGAGCAAATCTGGAATGTTTTAAAGAATTCAATTCTGCTAAGAGGCTTGGTGAATCAATACTAATGCCTCAGAAGTCTTTAAGGAATCTTTAGGATTACTGATGATAAACAATTGTGTAATCCTTCTTAAAACAAAACATAACTTTCTTGAAGTAAAAAATCCCGTTGGATCTGCTAACCATACGGTATACAGCTGACCTAACTGGGCCCGCATGATCCCTCCTTGTGTGAACGTACGTAGTCATATAAAATTCCCCTAGGTCAGGTGAAGAACAAATCAGCACATTTCCTTTACTCTAACCATCCATGTGGCATAACCATTTAAGGAACATAGCATTCTCATTTATTGCACAGATATAATATTGAAAAATAGCTGAAAGAGCAAAGCTTCTTTATATCCATGCACTTTTATTCATATCATGCTAGTGGAAATTAAAGCATAGCATTCTGTTTCACAAGAAAATTTAAATATAAATGTCATAATTTTGTACGCATGTCGAATCAATTGATCATGCGCTTAACTGAAATAAGCATAAGAGTAAGAATATACTTGCCTCAGTCCTTTGCACAAAATTCAAATCAATTTACTTGTGAGAGAGAGATTCTGTAAATTATGCAAGTAATATTTTAATACCTTAATAAGAATTTACGAAAGAAAATATGTATGTGATGTCCTTAAACTTTTACTGTCTTAAATCTGTCATGATAACATCATAAAATAATTTTAAGAAAATAATGTTTTATAGCCTTGATGACAAACTGTGCATCGAGGAATACTTTTCTCATTGACAAACTCTGTTTTCCCAGTGAGATGCCGAGAACTTGTAGAAGGGGGGGTTGAATACAAGTTCTTTGAAAATTCTTCGATTACTTGTTCTTAAAGAAACTAAACTTTTCTTGCGGAATAAAAAGAACAAGAACACAAATCTATTTATAAACAATTGCTTTATTAATTTACAATTGATTACAAATTCTAACAATCAACTTGATCGTCAGCTTCCCCTAATTCTAAACTGTATAGTAAAGATACAAAACAATGAAAACCTATACAGCTTCGAATTACAATTCTCTGTAAACTCAATTACAGCTTCTTCTACTTCTAAAATTACTATTAACTCAATTTCTATTCTGAATAAAATTCAGCTTCCTTATTCGAATCAAATACAATCTTTCCTTTTTGATTAGGTAAAGATATCTGGTGAGTTTCCTTACCAGCTACGTCTTCAATAACATTTAACTTTACGTGGAAGACATTCCTTTTTCAATTCGAACTCTGTATCTTTCAGAGATTAATTCACAATTAGTCTCTGATGCTTCTTTTAGTCTCTGACTGCTTTAGTCCCTGACGTATCTTTTTAGTCTCTGGTACATTTAGTCCCTGGTACGTTTAGTCCCTGATGACGCCAGCTTGTGTAATCTCTGATAGTGTTATTTAGTCTCTGATACGTTAAGGCTTAGTCTCCGATGACATCATCTTAGTCTCTGATCCCTTTTCCTTTAATCTCTGATGACGTAAGCGTTTAGTCTCCGATAGAACAACTAGTCTCTGACAGTTAAACCATTTTAGTCTCTGACCAGTTCTTCTAGTCTCCGATAAGCCTTTATGCAAAATTTAATAGACCAAATACACAACTTGATTTCTTTGAAGCTTCGATACTCCACTCTAGCAGTTAATTACAAATAACAATAATTGTATCTCTTTTACAAAGAATGAATGAATTACAAACAAAGAGATAACTATTGGCTATAAAATTTTCAGTGTTACTAATTAACACTTTCTATACATTTGTATTCTAAGTATTCTAAAGACAATCATCATCAAATGTTCTAAAACCTAACAGACTCGTCAGGGACTGATATCTTTAGCCATCAGAGACTAGGAATTTCCTTTATCGGAGACTAAGAGATCTCCTTCATCAGAGACTACGGTCCTTCATCAGAGACTATGGATGACGTTATCAAGGATTGAACTTAGCCTATCGGAGACTAAGGAATGACGTCACCAGAGACTAACAACTCATCAGGGACTGATAACGTCATCTTAACTCTATCGGAGACTAAGGGTGACGTCATCGGAGACTAACTTCTCATCAAAGACGGATGACGTCATCTTAACCCTATCGAAGACTAAGGGTGACGTCATCAGAGACTACCACCAACACTGCTGACGTCATTAGAGACTAACATCAACACTGTCGGAGACTAATGTTGACGTCATCAGAGACTAACATCAGCACTGTTGAAGACTAATGATGTTGACGTCATCAGAGACTAACATCAACACCGTCGAAGACTAATGATGCTGACGTCATCAGAGACTAACATCAACACTGTCGGAGACTAATGCTATCGTCATCAGAGACTAACAACATCTCATTAGAGATTAATAGCATCTCATTAGAGATTAACAGCATCTCATTAGAGATTAACAACATCTCATCAGAGATTACCATTAGAGCTTGCTTCTGCTACGATGGAAGACCTATCATGCTCAAACTCAGCCTATGATGTCTCATGAAGATGCAAAAAATATTAATCTTAGCATAAATCTTTGATACTATGCATGAAAGAAACTGAGTAGGGTACTAGATTCTTACCTCTTCGTTCTTAAGGGTGAGATCAAAGTTGGTCTAAGAATAATTTTTTCGAAAGAAGAACTTGGAAATTTATGGAGATGATAAGTTTAAACGAAAATCTTAACAGAGAAGTTTTGGTAAAGGAGTTAAAATTTCATTTCAAATGAGGTATTTATAGAGTTTAAGAGCAGTAAGCTAAGGTTAAGCATTGGAATAAAATGATTGGTTAATTTGGACGGTAAAACGGCTATTCATTATGACTTCTTGACAGCAAATAGTTGTTGTCCTACATGCATGAAGACTTAGCCACCTAAACAGTTCCTAATCAAACACGTAATCACCAATCTTACGTAACCCTCTCCTCTTCCTCCAAGCTGATCAATATAATCTTATATAGGATTTGCCAGTCCCCTTTTTAATACATTTTTAAGGAACTTAACCTCATAATCGTGGATATCACATCATCACAAAAAAATTTCATTGTAGATATGAATTTATCATTCATATTTAAAAAGACTAACCTCCATACAAAAATATAATAACACAAAATAAATTATTTCTTATTATAGAATGCATTTTAAATTTTTTGGGTTCTCATAGTGATGGTGGAACTAGAATTCTAGTTTTAAAAAGAGAAGAATATCCTATTTGGAAACAAAAGTTGTACATGCACTTGAGAGCAACAGATCCTAATTATATTGATAGGATTGAGAAAGGTCCTTATCAACCAAGGAAATTTGTTCCTTCAAAAACTGTGGAAGGAACAATAATTGCTGAACACTTTGCACTTGCTCCAGAGAGTGATTATACTAATGAAGACAAGTTACAAGTGTTGGAAGATGCTAAAGTGATGAACATACTCTACAATGGATTAGATACGAATATGTTCACAAGCATCATCAATTGCACAACATCAAAACAAATCTGTGACGCCATTAAAGTCCTATGTGAGGGGACAGACGAAGTAAGAAAGAATAAAAGGTCATTGTTAACACAACAATATGAATTCTTTCAAGCAAAGCCTGGTGAATCAATAACATTAGTATATGATAGATTCAATGCTTTGTTGAATTACCTGAAAAATATTTGGAAAGTCTTATGAAAATGAAGATATTAATACCAAATTCATGAGAGCTCTCCCACCAAGTTGGGATCCAAAAACTATTGCAGTAAGGGAAACTCATGATTTGGATACTCTCACATTGGACAGGCTTTATGGAAATTTAAAAACTTATAGAGCAGAGACAAAAGATGCATGACAGGGACAAAGGAGTTACTTTAGTAGTTGAGACAAAGATGTCTCATGAGGAGCTTGATGATGAAACCTATATTGCAAACTCAGCTGAAGAAGAATCTGAATCCAACACTGATGATGACATGGAGGAATTTATGGCCTTCATGGTGAAGCAGTTCAAGAAATTTAGAGCTAGTAGGAAAGGAAGAAGATCATCAAGAAAACCTAACCCAAAACAAGAAGGTCAAACAGTGACCTTTGACAAAAAGAAAATAAGATGCTACAATTGTGATGGGTTAGGGCACTTTGCCAATGAGTGCAAGAAACCTAGATCTATTGAGAGATCTAAGGATGAAAAGAATAGGAAATCAGGGAATGATCTTGTTGATAAAAAGTACAAATCAAAGAGCAAGACCTTGATTATTGAAGGCAAAGATTGGATTGACAGTGATTCTGATGAAGAAATTGTCAACTTTGCTTTGATGGCTCGAACTGATGAGCCAAGTGATTCTACAAAGGGTAAAAAGAAGAAATCATGGTTCTTGGATAGTGGATGTTCAAGGCACATGACAGGAGACAAGTCCCTGCTTATACAGTATAAAGAATAGAGTGGCCCTAAGGTAACTTTTGGAGATGACAACACATGTCATACAAAGGGCTACGACAATGTTTAGCATGGAGATGTCATCTTCACTGAAGTATCACTAGTTGATAGCTTAAAGCACAATTTGTTAAGTGTTAGTCAACTATGTGAAAGAGGATTCTATGTCACCTTCAAAGAAGATCAATGTCAGGCGTGTGACAAGGAATCTTGAAATGTGATATTGACAGGAAAAAGGAAAGGGAATTTGTATACTGCAAATCTGATATCCTGTACTGATCAAGTCACATGTCTTTATAGCAAAGTCTCAGCTAATGAGAGCTGGCTTTGGCACAAGAAGCTATCCCACTTAAACTTCAAAAACATCAACAATTTGGTGAGAAAAGACTTGGTAGCTGGTATTCCTCAATTGGAGTTTACACAAGAAGGGTTATGTGATTCATGCCAGAAAGAAAACAAACAAGTGTATCATTCAAGAGCAAACCAGCAACATCAATCACTGACCCTTTACAGTTATTACATATGGACTTATTTGGTAAAGTGAATGTGATGTCAATATCAATGAACATATATGCCTTGGTTATAGTGGATGATCACACAAGGTATTCTTAGGTAAAATACCTTCACTCAAAAGATGAAGCTACTCATGTGATGACCCGAAATTTTATTTTATTAAATAATAGAAATAAGATGTTTTGAGGAGTTTTTCTTTTGAGGTATGAAGTATGAGTTTTAAATGTTTGAGTATTATGTCCATGTGATGTCCAAAATTTAATGATCTCATTTCCTTTGTAAAATCATCAAAGGGATATGAATGTATTAATCTCAAATCTTTATGAGATTAATTTAATCAAGCATGATTAAGGAAGCGAGTGTGCTTAGTAATTGCAACGGAAGGAGGTTTCCCTAAGAACACCCTCAATTAGTAAAGTGTTATTCCTTGGACGTTTGGATATTTTTATTATTTTTGGAACCACTTAAGGGTTATGATCTTTGGATTTCTGAGATGAGATCAAGCAATTTGTGTATTTATGTTGTTAGTGGTGTTCGTAAATTGCTTAAAGGAATGCAAGTGTGAGGATTAGCAAGTTTTATTCAAAGCAATTTGAATGGCTTACGTAAGAGGAATGATCTCTTATGTACGTATGATGTTTGGGATAAGAAGCTTCGTGTTTATTGGATAAGTATTCTGAAGGATTTAAGAGTTTGAGATTGATGACATCATTGTGTGTGTATGTTAATTTGGTTAGTAAGATGCTTTGATAGCTGGCTTACGTGCATGAAGGACAGTAGGCTTATTATATGCTTAGATGTTTAAGAGTCATGATGAGTAGCCGTTTTACCGTCCAGATTAGCCAATCACTTTATTTCAAGGCTTAATCTCAGCTTGCTATAAATACCTCACTCGGAGGAACATTTCAGTCTCTTTTCTAAAGATTTTCTCTTCCAAAGTTCTTCTTTGATTCCTACCAGCAAGTCAAGAGGTAAGAATCTTATGTTCTCCTCTGTTTTTCTTTCTTGCATAGCATCCGAGAATATTAGCTGTGTGTGCTAAGTCTTCAAGAGAAGAATAAAGTTTTTAAAGAATATGTTGTTTTATGAAAAGAAGTTTATGCACCACAGAAAGGATGATTATGCACCCTAATTTTTGGTTCGTACGTTCTGTTCATTAGTTTTAAAACACCATGCTTGAGTCTTGTTAACTTGAGTTTTGAAGCTTAAACTGTGTCTGCAAGTTTTAGTAGACCCCAAGAAATGTTGTGTCGTGTCATTGAAAAGATGATGAGAGTTGACCTAAGTGTGGTTATGGTTGAGAACACCACCCATGGAGGAGTGAGGAAGACGACCCTGTTTCTGAGATGAATTCCAACTTAGTCTCTGATGGGTTGGAGTTAGTCTCCGATGAAAAAAATTTCTTAGTCTCCGATGAAGGAATTCTAGTCTCTGATGAGATCTGTTAGTCTCTGATGAGATATGTTAGTCTCTGATGACATATGTTAGTCTCTGATGAGATATGTTAGTCTCTGATGAAGGAGTTGTTAGTCCCTGATGAAGGAAAGTAGGTTAGTCTCTGATGACTGAAGATTTTAGTCCCCGACGAGTTCAGTGCTGAACAAGTGAGTTTGGCGATGAACATTTGTCTACAGATGAGTTCAGCGATGACTTAGTGAGTTCAGCGCTGAAGAAGTTGTCACCAGACTAGTTTGGCGATGGCTAACTAAGTTTGGCGCTGAACAGGTTATCCACTGATGAAGTTCAGTAATAGTTAAGGTACCAACCGACGAGTTTGGCGGTGAATGAATTATCCTCTGATAGGTAAGTCATCCCCTGATGACTATTCCCTGATGGTCGAAGGCTATCCCCTGATGGCCAAGAGACATCCCCTGATGATCGAAGGCTATTCCCTGATGGCCGAGAGACATCCCCTGACGGGTAGTTTACCCACTAATGATAAATTATCCCCTGATGATAAATCATCCCCTGATGCGCAGTTTGTTATCAAGTCTATAAAACATTATTTTCTTAAAATTATTTTATGATATTATTATTTAAGGCAGTAAAAGTCTAAGGACATCACATACACATTTTCTTTCATAAATTCTTATTAAGGTATTAAAATATTACTTGCATAATTTACAGAATCTTTCACTCACCAGTAAGTAGAATTTGAATCTTTGTTGCAAGGACCGAGGCAAGTTTATATTCAATCTTATGCTTGTTTATTATTGATGCAAGTATATTCTCATTCCTATGCTTATTTCAGCGCATGGTCAATTGGTTCGACATGCGTACAAGACTATGACTGTTATATCTTGATTTCCTTGTGAATCAGTATGCTATGCTTTATTTTTCCGCTAGCATGTTATGAATGAAAGTGCATGGATATAACCAAGCTTTGATGTATCAATTATTTTTCAATCTTATATATGTGCTGACGTATGAGAATGTTTCCACTTGGGCATTGAGCAAGTGCTTATGTTAGCCTTAAGAGGAGAGATGTCGTACGTAGTTTACGAGAACCTCCTTTAAGCTAAATAAGACATGCAAGATGTTTAAGGAAGGAAGTAAGGAAGAGTTCAAAAGTCTCAAAATCAAGGATGTTTTAAAAGTGCTTGAGGTTTTGACAATTGAATTCGTCATACCTCACAAATAGTTTAAACCCTTGGTGTGCTTCAAACCCACCATACATGATTATATACTTGCTGAGCGTAAATCGCTCATCCTTGCTTTTGTTAACTGTTTTACAGGTGATAAAGGAAAGATATACGGGCTTAAGGTTTCGATGAGTTAACTGTGGATATTGATGAGGAGGAAAAAAAGGACTGAAGATGTAAGAACATGAATGTAGTGTTAAGTTTGTTAGACCTACGGGTCTCAACTTCTTGTAAGAATGATGATCAAAGCTATTGTAATAGCTTAGTTTCCGCTGCAAGTTTTGTACTCTGATTAATTGTAAGGATGTGCTTTTACTCACTTTAGTACTTTATGGATGTATGGATGTGATCCTGGATGATTGGTTTGGTTGACGGTGCCCGGGTTCCATGTGGGAATTTTGGGGTCGTCACAACTCAGTTGATTATTAATCATACCAAGAAAGTAGAAACTGAGTCAGGAAAAATAGCAAAGGTTATAAGAAGTGATAGAAGAACAAAATTCAAAAATTCCCAATTAAATGAATTTTGCATTGAAAAATGAATATCTCATCAATTCTCAGCTCCAAGAACCCCTCAACAAAATGGAGTTGTTGAGAGGAAAAATAGATCCCTTATTGAAGCAGCAAGGAAAATGCTAGAAGAGTCAAAGCTTCCAATTTATTTTTGGGAGGAAGTAATTAGCACTGCTTGCTTCACATAGAACAGGTTCTTGATCAACAAGACTTACAACAAAACACCTTATGAGTTAATAACTGGGAGAAAACCAACTCTCAAGTTTCTACATATGTTTGGATGTAAATGCTTTGTTCTGAGGGACTCATCAGAGACAAGAGGGAAATTTGATAATAAGTTTGATGAGACAATTTTCGTAGGGTACTCTCTAACAAGTAAAGCATATAGAGCGTATAACCTGAGAACAAAGATCATTGTGGAATCCATACAAGTGGTATTTGATGATAGCAAGATTACATGAATGATTGGTCAAGGACTTCATAAAACTCTCAGATTTGAGGATGAATTGGATGCATGGAAAGATCCATCAGAGACTGAAGAAACATCCCAATATGACTATGTTCCCTCAATTAGTGAGGGGCAGTTAACGGTTGTGCATGAAGTACCAAGGACTAATACTACATCAAAGACTATAGTATTAGCATCAAATGAAGCACAAGAGACTGATAATACGAGTGCACAATCAGAGAGTAATGAGACATAAGAGACTACTAAAGTCAACAGTCAAGATGAGACTAATAGCTTAGGGTCGGGGAGCTAACAATGAAGAAGTCACTGGTGTAGGGGGAGCAGTCTCTGATTCAATAACTAGATTGCACAATGTTAATCTAGAAACTCAAGATTAAATCTGCCACCTACAAGATTATGGTTGAGAAATCACACATCAGATTTAATTATTGGAGATTTAGAGGAAGGAGTCAAGACAAGAAGTGCAACACAAAATGAGTGTCTTTATCTCAGTTTTTTGTCAAAAATTGAGTGAGCCAAAGAAAATTGAAGAAGCACTTAAAGATCCTGACTGGGTTATAGCCATGCAAGAAGAATTAAACTAATTCACAAGAAATAAAGTCTGGAGATTGGTGCCCAAACCAAGGAATAGATCAATAGTTGGTGCCAAGTGGGTCTTTAGAAATAAATTAGGTGAAGTTGGTACAATCATAAGGAATAAAGCAATATTGGTAGCAAAGGGTTATTCTCAAGAAGAATGAATTGACTATGAAAAAACAATTGCACCAGTTGCAAGACTTGAAGAAATAAGGATTTTCTTGGCATATGCAGCCTATAAAGACTTCAAGGTGTACTAGATGATGTCAAGAGTGCTTTCTTGAATGAAAAGTTGGAAGAAGAGGTCTATGTTGAACAACCACCAGGTTTTGTAGATCCCAAGTTTCCAAATTATGTCTACAGGTTAGATAATGCACTTTATGGCTTGAAACAAGCACCCAGAGCCTAGTATGATACACTCTCTCAGTTTCTAATTGAAAATAAATTTGTTAGAGGTATCATAGATAAAACATTCTTTTATAGAAAATTAGGTTCTGACTTAATACTTGCACAAATATATGTGGATGACATTATATTTGGGTCTATAGATGAAAATATATGTAAAAAATTTTCAAAATTAATGCAGTCTAGATATGAAATGTGTATGAGGGGTGAGTTAACATTTTTCTTAGGATTATAGATAAAGCAATCAACTGATGGAATCTTCATTAGTTAGTCTAAGTACATAAAGGACTTACTAAGAAAATATGATCTGGTTGATTGTGCATCTACCAAAACACCCATGGCTACAACCACTAAGCTAGATAAGGATACTAATGGAAATAAAGTTGATATAACTAGCTATAGGGGCATGATAGGCTCACTTTTATATCTAACTACAAGTAGACCTAAAATAATGTTTGCCACATGCCTGTATGCAAGATTTCAAGCTAATCCTAAAGAGTCACATTTAATTGCTGTTAAAAGAATACTTAGATATCTAAAGGGTACCCCAAACCTTGGACTATGGTATCCTAAAGAATCTGATTTAAACTAATTGGCTATTCAGATGTTGACTATGCAGGATGTAAGCTTGACAGAAAAAGCATAAGTGGAAGCTGCACAAAATTCAGTATCAACCTCAATGGCTGAAGCTGAATACATTGCAGCTGGGAGTTGCTGTGCTCAGATCCTGTGGATCAAAAATCAACTCCTAGACTATGGTATGTCTTTATCCAAAATACCCATTTACTGTGATAATACAAGTGCCATAGCAATAACTGAAAATCCAGTACAACATTCAAGAACAAAACATATAGATATTAGGTATCACTTCATTAGAGAACATTTTAGTGAAGGAACCATTGAATTGCACTGGGTTACAACTAATAAACAACTTGCTGACATATTCACAAAACCTTTAGATGAACCTATATTCACTAGGTTAGTCTATGAATTAAATATATTGAATTAGCTTCTAAAAATTGAGTAAAATCTTAGAAAGCAAGTTTTTTTTAAAGTAGTAAGAAGCTAGAAGTTAATTTCTAGACTAAAGTTGTTCTTGATGAACAAAATTTTAGAAGCTAGAATTTAATTTCTAGAATGTAGTTGTTATGAATGAATAGACCTTTTGTAGCTAATAATCATTGTATTGATTGTTGGATAACTCTGGAAACAAAATTGCAGCAGAGACTAGTTTAATATAGTCTCTGAAGGAATTTGAGTGGGTGACTAAAATTAGTCTCTGATGGTTGTTTTGAATTAGTCTCTGACTAGTTAAAAATGAACTATCGGAGACTAGTCAAAATTAGTCTCTGATAGTTGTTTTTAATTAGTCTCTGACTAGTTAAAAATGAATTGTTGGAGACTAGTCAAAATTAGTCTCTGATAGTTATTTTTAATTAGTCTCCGACTAAACAAAAATAAGCTATTGGAGACTAACTTACTTTAGTCTCTGATGAGTGAATGTGGCAAGGACTAAATTTGTCTCTGATGACTCATATCGAAAAGGGGTAAATTGATAGTTACACATATACCCACGATTGAAAACCGTTCACTATCTTTTGAATTGCAAACGTTTTTTATACTTTGTTAAAAGAAAAATCAAACACAACTGCAATTTCATTCACTGAAAGAACCTTCTCTCTCATATCTGTGCGATTTAATGTGACGACTCGAAAATAAAAATAGTCTATGGATGATTTATTCATTCATATTTTTTATAAAGGATTAATTTCCTATCTATGTGAATAATTAATTTATATTTTTAAAAGAGAGTATTTTTATGAGATGTCCAAAATTTAACAATTCTTTTGTGGGACCTTCAGAGGGATATTATTATAGGAGACTCTTATGAGATCAAATAATTAGTATGTATGGAGATGAAAGGAATGCGTGAATTTAAGAGGACTGCCTTTAAAGGATTACGTGTTTTAAGGAGATTGTTACCAGATGTTACGTGTGTTTTTGTTTGATTAGTAAGTTGCATGTATAAGCTGTTTGTGTGTCAACAGTTAATTAAGGTTAAGTGCATGTAAGTCAGCAGCAGCTTAGTATTTTACCAATTGTTAAGATGTTATGATGAACAACCGTTTTACCGCCCAAAGTAACCAATCGTTTTATCTCAAAGCATAATTTTAGCCTACTGCTCTAAGTGATTGACGAAGACTATAAATACCTCATTTGAGATGAAATCCTAATCTCTTTTCTAAAAACCTTCTCTCTTAGAACTTCTCTTTAACCCACCATCTTCATAAATTTCAAGTTCTTTCTCTCGAGCAACTATCTTTTTAGAACAGCCAAGCTTTTAATTCCTTACCTAAAGACGAAAAGGTAAGAGCTTTATGATCATATACTCTGCCCTTCTCTGTTTCATTTTCTCATGCATAACATCTGAGAGTATTGGTCGTGCATGCTAAGTTTTCAAGAAAGAATAAAGCTTCAAATGCTGCAGTAATATTCTTTTGCATGTGTATGTGTGTGTATTATGTAAAGAAATAATACACATAACAAATAGGATTACGATGCACCCTAAGTTGGGTTTATCCATTGTTAGGCATCATTCATGATCTTATGAAAGGTCTTCCATTGTAGCAGAGATAAGTCCTAACTTAGTCTTTGATGAGAAAACATGTTAGTCTCCGATGACTACTAATGTTAGTCTCTGATGAATAATAATGTTAGTCTCCGATGGGTATGATGTATTTGATCTAGTAGGATCAAACACAGGTTGCGGAAAATAATTTTAGTAAGATTTCATAAAGAAATTAATCACCAGAAATCAACACTAAAGGATCAATTTGGTTAGTTTGCTTAAAGAAATTAATCACCCACAAAGTTAACACAAATCAGTTGTGAAAGTATAAAGGAATTAACCACCAACTTTCGGATAAATGTAAGTAAAAACTCACACCAGTTTATTAATCAAAGTCTGCTTAATGAA
>CM025783.1:34835682-34861255 GCA_014636745.2 Centella asiatica
TGACATTTACTCCGATCGTTAGAATATGCATTAAGTCATACTTTTGAAAATAAATGAACATGGTATTAAAGGTGGTAGGTAGAGCAGAGACGCAAGAAATTTAGCAAGACTTAAATAAGATGCTCTTACCTCCTTACTGTAGGAAGAAAATAAATGCTCCGGTTTATCCTTCAAGAAGAACTGCTGTCTCGAAAATTAAATTTAAGTTTGATGGAAGTTTAGAAAGGTAGAATCAAGGTTACAACAGCGTGATGTGTATATATATCACTTGGTTGAACAACAAGAACCGTAGGATCAACTTGATCTCAGCTGTTGGTTATGAAAAGAAAGGAAATGACTGAAGAAGGAGAGAGTGATTGAAATGGTTGCTGTGTCCTTCGGTCATCTTTCATAGCTGACTCTAGGGTAATGATAGGGATGATGAGCATTTAATGCTGCTGTCCCCCCCCAGCAGTGAAGTATTTTAAAAAGAAGATGGGTACTGTAGCTACCCGCGAAACACTCTTTTAAGGGTAGAACAACTCATAACCTCATGAGCTTTACAAAATAATAAAAAAAAATCTTTTGGACATCACATTGCAGATAAATTTTTTTTTCATAAAAAGAAATATATAATTTCGATATTCACAACTTATAAGAAAATAATTTTCATGAAGAAAATAAGCTAAAATAATTAAATTTCATAACGAAATTTATTTACAAATCCGGGTCTTCACATCCTTCCCTGATGAAATGATATCTGATTTCTATATGCTTGGTTCTGGAATGTTGCACAGGATTTTCAGCAATGGCTATGGCGCTAGTGTTGTCACACCTGATTGGAATTTTGTTGAAGTTCAGGCCATAATCCATTAACTAATTTTTCATCCACAGAATTTGTGCACAACAGCTTCCAGCTGCAATATATTCAGCTTCAGCAGTTGATGTTGAAATTGAGTGTTGCTTTTTGCTGAACCAAGATACAAGCCTTCCTGCTAGAAACTGACAGCTTCCTGTTGTACTTTTTCTGTCAATTCTGCATCCTCCAAAGTCAGCATCAGAATATCCTATCAATTCAAATCCAGATTCCTTTGGATACCAAAGTCCCAACTCTGCAGTGCCTTTTATATATCTCAAGATTCTTTTCACTGCAATGAGATGAGACTCCTTTGGGTCAGCTTGATATATTACACAAAGACATGTTGCAAACATTATATCAGGCCTGCTAGCTGTTAGATACAACAAGGATCCAATCATTCCCCTGTAAGTCTTCAAATCAACTTTCTTTCCAACCTTATTAGGGTCAATCTTGGTGGCAGTGGCCATTGGTGTCTTTGCTACTTTGGAGTCCTCCATATCAAATTTCTTGAGAAGTTCTTTGGCATATTTTGTCTGATGAATGTAAATTCCATCAGTGACTTGTTTAACTTGCAATCCCAAGAAATATGATAACTCACCCATCAAGCTCATTTCATACTTGCTTTGCATGAGTTTGGAGAACTTTTCACACAGTCTAGTGTCAGTGGATCCAAAGATAATATCATCAACATAAATTTGAACCAAAATCAGATGACCTTGGTGTTGTCTAAAGAACAATGTTTTGTCAATGATACCTCTTGTGAATTTGTTTTCCACTAAAAACTTTGACAATGTGTCATACCAAGCTCTAGCAGCTTGCTTCAATCCATAAAGTGTCTTTTCTAACTTGAACACATGATTTGGAAATTTTGAACTCTCAAATCCTGGAGGTTGTTGGACATACACCTCCTGTTCCAATTTTCCATTTAGAAAAGCACTTTTCACATCCATTTGATAAACCTTGAAATTCGAATGTGCTGTATAAGCTAAGAAAATTTTTATAGCCTCAAGTCTAGCTACTGGTGCAAAGGTCTCATCAAAGTCAATCCCTTCTTCTTGAAGATATCCTTTTGCAACCAGTCTTGCTTTGTTTGTTACAACAATGTCAGCTTCATCCATCTTGTTCCTGAATACCCACTTAGTACCTATTATAATTTTGTTCTTGGGATTAGGTACTAGTTTCCAAACTCGATTTCTTTCAAACTGATTTAGCTCTTCTTGCATAGCCATTATCCAATCTGCATCTAGAATGGCTTCTTCAAATTTCTTTGGCTCCATTTGTGAAAGAAAGCAAGCGTATAGGTATTCATTAGATGTTGCTTTTCTGGTTTGCACTTTCTTGTTTGGGTCACCAATAATCAAGTCTTGTGAATGACTTCTGGCCCATTTAGGATTAGAGATGTATCTTGATGAGCTTGCTTGATTGACATCTTCTCCCCCTAAGACTGTGCTCCCAGCTTCTGAAAACCCTCCACCTGAATTAGTGCTTAATTCAATGTTTAAGTTATCCCCTGATGGTGCATGCCCTGATGAATGATTCCCTGATCTGTTGTTTAAGAAATTGACTCTATCATTGGAAGGGGCTTCTATAGAATTTGGATTGACATCAGAAATGGATAAATTCTCCATTTGTCTGCACTCATCAGCTTCAACCTCTTGATAATCAGTTTCATCTTCATTTTTAAACCTGAGCTCTTCATGAAAACCAGGGTCTTCAAGTCCAGAAATCTCTTGATCATCAAAAGCTACATTTATAGACTCCATCACCACTTGAAATCTCTTGTTGTAAACCCTGTAGGCCTTAGATGTCAGGGAGTAACCTAAGAAAATTGCTTCATCAGCCTTAGGATCAAATTTTCCTAAGTTCTCACCAAAGTTCCTTAAGATAAAGCATTTGCATCCAAAAACATGTAGGAACTTGATGTTTGGTTTTCTCCCTGTCATTAGCTCATATGGAGTCTTGTTGTGAGCCTTGTTGATTAATGACCTATTTTGAGTAAAGCAAGCAGTGGAAATTGCTTCAGCCCAAAAATAGGTAGGAATCATTATCTTTGCTATCATTGATCTAGCAGCTTCTATCAGGGTTCTGTTCTTCCTTTCCACTACACCATTCTGTTGAGGAGTCCTCGGGGCAAAAAGTGTATGATTGATGCCTTTCTCCACACAAAATCCATCAACAGCTGCATTCTTGAATTCAGTTCCATTGTCTGTCCTCAACATTCTAACCACTGATCCTGACTCAGTTTCCACTTTCGTGATGTGGTAAATGATTTGTTGAGGCACTTCTGATTTAGCATGCTGAAACTTTACCCAAGTGTATCTGGTGTAATCATCCACAATGACCATTGCAAATCTTTTCTTTGACACTGACATAATATTGACAGGGCCAAAGAGATCCATATGTAGCAATTGAATTGGAACTTTAATCATTGTGGCTTCCTTGCTGACAAAGGATGATTTCCTTTGCTTCCCTTGTTGATAGGCTAAGCATAACCCTTCTTGAATAAACTCCATTTGGGGTAGCCCCGTTACCAACTCTCTCTTCACTAAATCATTGATTGTCTTGAAGTTCAGGTGAGAGAGCTTCTTGTGCCATAGCCTGCTTTCATCAGCAGTTGCCTTGCTGTAGAAACATGATTCTCCACTTAATGAATTGAAATTAGCAACATAGAGATCTCCTTTTCTTATTCCTGATAAAACCAGCTTCCCATCATCCTCATTTGAGATCAAGCACTGATCCCCTTTAAAGGAAATGATGTATCCTTTGTCACATAGTTGACTTATGCTTAATAAATTGTGCTTAAGCCCATCAACTAGTGCTACATTTTTGAATGAGACATTCCCATTTGCTGCTTTGCCATAGCCAAGAGTCAGTCCTTTGTTGTTATCACCAAAAGAAATTACTGGACCATCCTTCTCTTGAAATTCTGTGAGCAGGGCTTTCTTTCCTGTCATGTGCCTTGAGCAACCACTGTCTAGAAACCAGATATGACTGCTTTTAAGTATTCCTTGCACACAAAAAATGTTTAATTTGTTTTTGGTACCCAATTGGTTTTGGGTCCTCTAGGTTTTGTCACAGTTATAGGTAAAACAGCCTTTTCTTTAATTGTGACTTTTGGTTTTGGCAAATTTAAAATTTTCTCCTTTTTAGGAGCTTCAACATATGCTTTTGATTTCTCAACAGTTATTATGCCTTTTTCTTTTAAGGAGCAAGCTTTAATAGTTAGTAAATCATCAGCATATAAAATTGTGCCAGTCAAAATTTATGGTTTCTTTTTGCATTGAAAAGATAGATGATTATTACTACCACAATTCCAGCACACTTTCCTAAGGGCTTCATGAATGGAAGTGTAATTACTATCCTTGCTTATACCTAGCTTTCCATTCCTATTCTTTTTATTATCCCATGACAAGCCTTTTTCCTTGAAGGGCTACGATGGCCTGATGCACTCTTTCCCCTAAACGACTGTGTATCCACTGATGCACAGTCTTGTTCTTTTCTGACTGGAGGTTTGGGTGCTTTGGCAAGAATTGATTTCTTGCCACTCCCACCACTTGTGGAAGCTTCACTCATAGGGAAAACATTCCCTTTTTCTAACTTTGTTATAGCCTTTACAAACTTGATAGGTTGTATTGGCCTTTTTCAAAGCTAGCTGCAATATCAACCTCAAGGGGAGGTTGCTCCACTAGAGTCTCTCCATAGCCTAAACCAGATTTGGGACCAGATTTTTGACTGTTTAATTGATCCTCCAGTTTCTTGCTAGACTCAGTCCATCCCTTTATGACTTCCCATTCTTGACTCAGGACATTTGAGGTCCATTCCTCTCTTTTGATAGCACAATCAAGAAGATTTTTTGTTCTTGAGAGTTCTTTTTCAAGATTCTCAAATCTGGAGAGTTCTGATTCTAAGAGAGTGTTTCTTGTAGTCAAATGCTCATTTATTTTCTGCACTCTCTCAGTTTCAGCTACAGCACTCCTCAGGGTGTCATAGAGATCCTTTATCTCACAAGCCATTTCCTTAACAGTTTTAACACAATCAGTTTTAGACATATTAGAGGAAATTTCAAAACTTACTTGTGAGCTGCTACTGTCAGTGGATGAGGCCATCAGGGCTAGGTTGACATATTCTTCAACATCTTCATCATCTAAGTCAGCCCAGTTCTTTCCCTCTACAATATATGCTTTTCCCTTCTTGTTTGCATTAAGAAGGTCAAAGTATTTCTTCTTATAGTCCACTTCAGCTTCCTTGTTTCTGGATTCACCTTCTTTTGTGACCTTGCGGCATTCATTTGCAAAGTGGCCCATTTCATTGCACTTGTAGCACTTTATTCTAGATTTGTCAATAAAGTTTTTAGTGCTACTAGGCTTCCTTGCTGAAAATCTTTTGAATCCCGTAGCCTTTTGGAATTTCAGCTTGGAAAACCTTTTTGCAAGAAAGGCCATGATTTCATCCAGCTCCTCTAACTCTTCCGGAGTATATTCTTCTTCCTTGGAGTCAGCTTCGTTGTCCCCTTCCATTTCAGCATCTCCCAGTTGCTGCTTCATCAAGACACTCGGTCTTGCTTCTTCCTTGTCCTTTTTGGCAGCCATCAGGGCTACAGATTTAACCTTCCTAGCATCCCTTGACATTTCAGATCTTTGTTAAACCTCAAGTTCATATGTCTTTAGTGTGTCATAAAGCCTATCCAAGTATAGGAGATTCATGTCCTTGGATTCCCTGATGGCCGTTGTCTTAGGATCCCATGATATGGGAAGGGCTCTCATGAACTTTCTGTTCACATCTTCCCATATAATCTTAGGTCATTTACCAACCTGTTAAATCTGTCGAACATTTCAGTGAGTGTTTCACCACTTTTCATTGTGAACCACTCATACTGTTGTGTCAACAGATGCAGTTTATTTTCCCTCACTTCCTCCGTTCCATCACAAAGGATTTGTATGGTATCCCATATGGATTTAGACGTTGTAAGATTCATGATACTATTCAGCATATCATCATCTAAACCATTATACAGGATTCTTGTGACTTTGAGATCCTTTTTCACTTTCTCTCTTTCCTCAAGTGTCATTTCGTCAGTAGTCTTTAGGACTAATTTTTCAGGAACAGTGACTCCATTAACAACTTCTTGAGGAATGAGCTTCTTGGGAACATGAGGGCCTTCTTCCAAAATCTGTAAATATTCATCATCGATTGCTCTAAGATGAATTGTCATGCGTTGTCTCCAGAAGAAGAATTTTCCCCTTTTCAACATGGGGACTTTACTGTTTCCAGCTTTGTTGGCCATAGATGTTGATCTTTGTTAGTAAGTGTAATCTTCTAAGAGGCTCTGATACCAATTGTTAGAACAAATTTTAAACTTTAGTTGGCACTAATTGGAAACAGCTACTATGAACAGAAAAACAATAAAATATGAACACACAGATTCAAGTTAAAATAGTTATATTAAAACTTGATGTTTTTCTGGAAATCTGTATAATCACAAATATGAGTAAATAGCTACAAGTTTTGTAATGAAATTACAGCTTCTATTTCACACTCACTAGCTTCTAAACTTTCTTTGAAATATTTCTCTCCAGATCTATTACAAAGCTTCTCTCTACTTATTTGTGTGCTTCTCTTGTTTTGATCTGTTGGATTGATATCTTTATATATTGAGAACTGCTTTGCATAAGTAGAAGATCAGTGGTTGAACCCACGTGCTGAGACGTGCTACTCTTTTCAACTCAGCCGCATATATGTCACATCGATGTCATTTGCGACAGACTGCTGCTTTTTGTTGCTCTTTTTCCTTCCCCTGATCTGCGTGCATTTAATGTTCGAGTGTTCTCATTGGACCAAACAAACTTCAAGAAATATCTTTCCAGTTAACATCTCTTGCTTCTTTAACAAACTTCGTTGATTTGAGTGTAAGTCATGATGACTGGTGCATGCGGTCATAACTATCCACTGATAACAAGCCCTGATGAACTTGATCAGTGCTTTTTGGATCCCCTGATGACTAGTCTTTTTCAAGACTGGATCAGGGCTTTAACCTTCACTTGAGTTTTACTCAGTGCTTCTTTTATCCACCAAGGTTATGATCTATTAAATACACCGACGGTTTCCACTGATGCAGTGCTGAGCTTTCCCCCTGACGGGTTGCCCTGACACTGTCATTTCCTGATGCCTTACCCTGACAAGTGACATGTCTTGATCATGCCCTAACACGTTTTCCTGATGAGCTTGACATGTTCCCCTGACGGGTTGGTCGGTCTTAGTCATCCACTGATGGGTTCCCTTTGATGAGTTTCCCCTGATGGGTTCCCCTGATTGGTTCCCCTGACGGTTTTTAATCAACGAAACTTTATTTAGAATATTTTATGTGCGGAATACTTTGACTATTATTAAGTAGCATCAGACATTCTTCTTCACTTTGTCAAGCCCTTTAGATGTTCCATTTTTTGACTTGTCTTGTGAAGTGATTGACCATCCCCTAATGAATAAGATTATCATCAGTGGATGCAAAACTTGTGTTGATCTTAAGGTTTATAATATACCTTATGTATTTACAGTTGCACAATTTATTTCCTAAACATCATCATCATTAATTAATTCTAACAAAAGTCAACGGGCAAATCAACAACATCGCCAAACTCAAAAATGACTGTCGCCAAAGTCATTGAGAAAATATCTATCACTGAAGTCAAGTACTCGAGCATTAGGGGATAAATATCCACTAAGGAACAAAGCAGCTCGTCAGGGAATAAATATCTATTGATGAACAGAGATTGGACAATAGGGGATAAAATAGTCAGAGACTAAAAATGACATCTAGGATGACACATGGCTGAGTTCACAAATTCACTAACTCAAGATTAAAGGTGGTGGAATTAAAATATAGATGGTGGTCCAATAAGGAGAAATTGGCTACCAAAGAAGCTTCAAGGAGATAAGTTATACACCACTAGTACAAAACTGATCATATGCGACGGTTAATTAAAACATTTTGCGTCGGTTACGAGGAGACGCATATGGAGGAGACACAAAAACTTAATTATTTTGCATCAGTTAAAGACACGACGCAAAAACGAAGAATTTGCATCGGACCTTTATAAACCCGACGCAAATAATAGTGGCATTTGCGTCGGTTATTTTAAAATAACCGACGCAAATGATTGTTTAATAAAAATTCATTTTAAAAATAATTTAATCTATTTGCGTCGGTTCTTTTAAATTAACCAACGCAAATTATTGTTTTATAAAAATTCATATTTTAAATAATTTAATCTATTTGCGTCGGTTCTTTTAAAATAACCGACGCAAATTATTGTTTTTTTTAAAATTTTCTTTTTAAAAATAAAATATCCACCCTGTACATAAAAAAGGATACTCGATATGTCACAACAAGCCAAAATAGTACAAAATTCAACCATTTCAATATTTGCAAAACAGGAATATATACAAATCCAAATTTACAAACAGTTCAAAACAGGAATATTTACAAATTGTTCAAATTGCATGTCCAAATGTACAAACTGTCCAAATATGCAAAGGTCACATACAATAACTCATAAAAAAATCTGCACACAGGTCTCTAATTTCATCAAGATCAAACTGAGTATACGACTCTTGTGCACTCAAACCCTAGAGAATATTATAAAAAAGAAACAATTTTGCATATAATTAAAACCAATATACAAGGTACTTTGTTAATAGATTGAAATAGTTAATTGCATGCATATAATTAAAAACAATATATCTCAGTCCATTTTGTAAAGGGAGCCCGTTGATGCAACTTGACGATGTCATACATGTACCTCATGACATAGTAGCCGCATTCAACACTTCCTTTTTGTTGAGGACACTATATAAATAGTCAAGTTGATTAAAATTTTAATAAGAAATTATATTAAGAACCAACAAAATCAACTTTGTTTGGATAAGTTAGCAAGTATTTTATACCTTAACCTCTTTTGTACACCACTACAACTTATTTTTTTTGTGCTTGCCACCTTGAGCAACATATGATTTAAATGCCCTACAAAATTATATATATTATAATATATGAGTAAATAAATATGTTAAAAGAGTTTTACACATTTAACTTATATTAAAAACTTAGGAACTAAAATATAATTTACTTACACTACCATTACATTCTTTATCGGCATATTCCTTTCCTTCTTCAATGAGTCGTACACATATACTGTGCTTTGCTCACAAGATATGAGAAACAACAGCCAATGCTCACTACATTTTTACAAATTAAATAACAATGTTAAATTATATCAATGAACAAGCTAGCTACAATAAATTAATCCCACCATTTTTATGTACTTACTTTTGGAAGTACGGCGCGAAGATAATTTGGTTCCCCGACAACCTAGAAAAATTGACGCAATGTATCGACCAGACACATCTGGATCATTTTTTGCATTTGCCAGTGCTTGAGGACACATGAATCCAAATGCATTAGATCCCTTAGTCATCTCGTTCAAGTACCTTAAATATAATATACAAATTACTCATTAGTTACTTTATAAAATAAACCTGTATATCAGCTAAAAAAAAAAGATAAATGAGAATGTATGAAAATTATAGTCTCACCTCATCCAAATTTGTACGACACTTATATTCAACCATTCCATTCTACAGAATTGGATGATATCTTCGCACGTGACGTATATAAGTTGTTCATCTTCCTTCTCAATGCAGTTGTCATAATCCAATGGCACTGAAATTAACTCCGAGGAAGGCAATCCCATAATCATTTGTGCTAAATATTTACATTTTTCACTCAAGTTCGAATCAACATCAGTAGCTGACCCTTTACTACGAACTTCATTATTTTTTTTTTAGGGAGCGGGGGGGGGGGTGGGGGGGGCGATGCAGGCTCTTTACCCTTACCCGGTAAGATGAGATCCTAATTAGATATAAAGTGTTAAACAATAACATTTACATCAATTTAATGAATTAACAACAATCATTTATAATCAATAATGTTAATTTGAAATTTATTACCTGCCCCAATAGTACAAGTTGTTTAGGCCACTGAACAAAGCTACCTAATGCGTCACCTACTCTTGTATGTTTATACGTAGGCATGGGAAGAGGAGCTTGTTGAAATTCAGGGCAAACGTCATCGATGGATACTCTTACATTGTTGACCTCCATTTGAGTACCATGAACAACGTCACCCGACGCATTTGATGCAAAAACAGTCCCAAAAGCCACAATAGTTTTGCCGGTCTCATAAAGGATGACACAGAGACGACATGGAGTCGGCTTCTATGTAAATTATATAAAAAAATTTCAGTTAGGATCATATAGGGCACTTATATGATAACTTATGATTGAAAGACATAGAAAAGAGTAAAAATAAGTATACCTTTATTTCAAAGAATGGATCCACCGAGTGAGAGCTACTTTGAATCACGTCGGTTGTTGGAGTTTGTTGGGGAATAGGCATTCCCATCTGGCTCATTACATTGAATACGTTCGCAAGCTAACTTTGTAGTGTACCAATCTGTTCTTTGTATTTAATATCCATTTCATTCATTTGAGATTGGTACTGCTACGCAAGTCAATTAGCCACTTTTGTTTCAATTTCTTGAGTTATCGTAGACAACTCATCCATTGATATTAGGGCTTTACGGGACTTGCCTTTGTCCGTCCCGAATACATCCTTCATGCGCACTGTTCCTCCAACCCTTCTGACACGCCCGCCGTGCTCCTTCTTTCTAAGTGCACGTGACAATATGTCATCATGCCCGTGAGGAGTCCACGAACCTTCGGAGGCTTTGTCTTTCCATTCCACCTGTTTCAAAGTCAATTTAACGATTAATATTTTAAGCATAACTGTAAGATTGAAATATTTTTAAATGAACAAAATACTCTTACCATTTTTTGAACAACATCCTTAGTCCCGTCCTTGGGAAAATAATAACCTTCACCTTCATCCCTCTTCCTAACTCTCGCCCGAATCCAATCGTAACTACGATCAGTTCGATCGGTTGATACAATTTCTGAATTAACTGATTCGGACGAAGGTAGAGAATCAAGAGGGTCATCAACCATCCACTTCGATTTTTTCGCTACATATCCAAGTCTTCCCAGATAATGTGGATACTCATTAAACTTCTGGTTTTCACGTACCTTCTCACTTTTAGTCTGTTAGAAAATAAAACAATAATATGAGTAAACAGTCTCTGTTCAACATAATATTATCTGAAAACCAATAATAATATAAATATCAAAATAATATACCTGAAAATTCTTCACTTTGATGATTATGAATGAATTTATCCCATTGCTCTCGAGTTATAAAGTCATATTTCTCGCAAGGGTCATCCTTAGCAGAATCATTACCCTCCCGCTTGTACTGAGATGCTCCACACTTAGGACATGTGTGTAAATGTTCATTCTCATTTCAAAACAACACACAGTCATTTGGACATGCATGTATCTTCTTTACGTCCATACCTATAGGACACAACATCTTCTTTGCCTCGTACGTGGAAGTGGGAAGCTCATTATTCACCGGAAGTATTTCTCGTAAAAGTTTTAACAATTCTGTAAAACTCTTGTCACTCCATCCATTCTTGACTTTCAACTTCCACAACTTCAAAGTTGTTGACAACCTTGTCAAGTCGTCACTGCACCCGGGATACAAAAGTTTTTTAGAATCGCGGATCAAACTCTCAAATATATCTGGTTGTGGCATCATATGGTCTTCGAGATCTTGTATCATATCTTCCACCCTATCAATGTCCACATCATCTTCGTCATTATCGACCAAATTATCGCACTCGGTTACATAATTCGACCTTGAGCTACCAATCATATCAGACTCTATTCCCTTGCCATGCCAAATCTACTTCGTATAACCCTTCTTAAAACCCCGACGAAATAAATGTTCACGCACTGTCTCTGCGCTCGAATATTTTTTTAAATTACCACAAAGGTGGCACGGGCACACAATTATGTCTTCTTTTCCATGTTCCTTTCTGATTTTTTGGTGTTGAACCGCACATATAATAAACTCGTTAACCCCTCTCACATATGCGTCATCGTTACGCAATATATTGTACATCCATATTTGACGATTCATGTATAACTAAATAACCACAATGATTAACTAAGTAAGCACAACGATTGTACAGTTATCATAAATAAGATGCGGACAAACAACAGTTCAAGCAAAAATACTGATATTTTAAATAATGTCTGTGATGAATGTATTATTTTAATTAACAATTGCTTACACAACAAAGCTAAGCTCTCGAACGGAGACACTAAAGAAAGAAACCTGCAAAATCTCAGCCAAGTTTTCCGCCAAAGACGATCTCGCTCTCTCTCCTCTCTTACGAATCGGGCCAAATAGCAAAAGTTTTAACCTAAATACACTTTTTAATAATATTAAATAATATGCGTCAGACAAAGAAGAAAACAGATGCAAATAACATAACCATTTACGACAGATATTTAAATCAAGCGACGCAAATGTTTGAATAATTTATTTTCTTAAAATTTTAAAGCATTTGCGTCGGGTCTTTAACCGACGTGACGCAATTGTGTTTTTATTTTTTTTAATTATTTCTCATCTTTGGCGTCGGTTGTACTAAAGAGAATTTGCGTCGGTTCTTTAAAACAACCGTCGCAAATTCTTTTTAATTTATTTTTTAATTATTTATACATATTTTGCGTTGGTTCTTTAAATAAATCGACGCAACTAATAAAAACTATTTGCGTCAGTGTTTTATACTAAGCGACGCAAATGGTGAACTAATTTATTTTTTTAATATTTTCATAGAATTTGCGTCGGCTCTGTAAACGAACTGACGCAAATAGTTTTTATTTTTTTTACGACAATGCCACCACGCTACTATATGCGACAGTTGTATTAAAAACTCGACGCAAATAAGGCGACGCATAAGACAGTTTTTGTACTAGTGCACTGTAGGTATGAACACTGATAAAGTAAAATATGGAGATAAGTCATACTTATATACTAGCATGCGCATATAGCTGCTGGTGTGAAAACTGCAGAGATAACTTATAGAAAGTTGAAGGAAGAAATATTTGGAAGTTGGTCCATTCAAAAACCAGGAAGCTCATAGAGATAAGTTATTTACTACAGAGATAACTTATCATGGGAATTCCAAGAGGAAAATAAGGGAGCTGGTGTGTTGATACACTAGAGATGTTACATAACAGGTTGGCGTGCAAGGAAGATCGTGCAAAAAGATGAGGTTATGTAACAAAGCTGCAATTACCAAAGAATATTAGAGATATATTTTTGGAGGCAACTTACTGTGGAAGCTCGGAGGACAAGGGAGATATGTCTATAAATAGAGACATGGAGCAGCTGAGATAAAAACACACACGAAAATAACAACACACACTGAGATACACAAAAACACAAGTATTCTTATTATCTCAGAGAGAAACAAGTTTTTCATAACTTGAGTGTAGAAAGTTTTCAGAAACTTGAGAGAAGCTAGAAATCATTTTTTCTAAAATGCAGCTGTTATTTTAAACAAAGATTGTCTACAACTGGTAATCACTACTAGAAAGAATTGTAAATATTCAAATTGATTTAAAATAAATATACATATTGTAGATTAATATTCATATCTTGCAATTTTCTTTACTTTTTCATATGTTATATCTTTTCAGTAAAGTTGTTTTAACTGTTGTTAAGTTTTAAACTGTATTAAACAGTTTAATTCAAAGAAAAGGTAGTAATTGTATTCAACCCCCCTTCTACAATTACTCCCTGGGACAAACAAACTCCAATCTTAAATGATTATTTTAGCCCAGAACTAATAAGAAATAGTTAAATATATTACTTGAGAAAGACTGTAATACCCTAGATTTAGATCATTATTATTATAACATTAAGACTGTTAATAAATAAATTTTGGTCAAATTTAATTGCGTGTACAAGAAATTATTTTTTTCATATATACTAACAAAAATAATTTTTAGTCTTATATGAATTAATTTATGTATTTTGGTATAAGATATCATTGGAGCTAATTTATGTGGTAGTAATATGAATTGTTACTATTTGATATTATGGAAAGAAGGTTGAGTAATGACTCCATAATGAGCAAGCATTACAGGCGTTAAGGTTCTCTTCAATGAGTAAGCATATTAAGAGCTGAGTCATTAGAAGGATGTGTTGGGTCTCGTATCATCAGACGCAGCGGAAAAATACGGTTTAAAATAAAACAAAACGAAACCCAAACCCAAGGATCTATGCGAAACAGTTTAATACAGATAGTTCAAGATTTTACCGATTAAAAGTGCGAATCTGAAACTTTGGTGAAGGTGTTGATCGTCTCCAAATCTTTAACGCAACCCAACTGGACAGCGTCTCTACGGTATCCACACGAACACCCACGAACCGTCTTACGATTCGAGCAAAGAGGATAACAGTACTAGCTGTAAATAATCTGTATCTCTTTTTCCTCTCTTAACCTCTCTTATGAGCGGCTACGTCAAAACGTTGGTTGTTCAAGAGAAAAATTCTATATCTATCTCTCTATTTTAGAGAATAGCTGATATATCATATATATATAGCCTTCTATAGAGTAGATTCCAAAACCTAATCTAATTAGGAGATTAGAATCCGAATCCTATATTCATTAGATATATATTTAATCAAGTCTCACTTAATTAATATATGTACAAATAAATATATATTCGTATTTCCTTCCAAATGACTCTTCTTCATACAGATTACATATATATATATATATATATATATATATATAATTTAAAGTCATGATTTAATTAAATCAATCTTATTGATATATTAAAATCATTGACATTTAAATTATATCTCCTTGACGAATGTTCTATGTGTGTGACCCTGTAGGTTATTATTACGTTGACAATAATTTTAAATCATATTATAAAATTATAAACAGTGAGCGGCATCTAGTAATACATCACTATTACCCAAGTAATAATAAAGTCATAGATTCGACGTTACCTTTTGTGACCAATGTTTCAATGTAATTTAATCCTTTTAACCATGATATCTAAGATTAAATTCAAGGCATGGATGTGTCATCCTCTTCATAATTTAATCTCAGTTTTCTTGATCAATGAGTAAACTATATGAAACAAATCTCTATTTGAGCATGGCCATGCATTTCATAGTTTCACTCAATCAAGAGGCCTATAGATATCACCCCTAATTTATAGGAGGGTTAAATTCCATCTACATCATTCCCATTTCTCACATAACTCATTATGCATCCAACAATCACCTTTATCGTCCACCCGGTTAAAGGTGACTTTTGATAATGTCAAAACGCATAACTCCTTATGTAGAAATGTCATGACTTCAGGTCGAAGGACCATTACATCATTGTCACTATGAGAATTACTTATGACACATAGCATAACGCTCCATGTAGAATTCTCATGGTGGGTCTATCCAGTACTATGTTCTCTAACATGTACCTATGTATCAACTTAATATATCTCGTATATATTTATGACCAATGAGATATAGCCATCAGTTAATCCACATACTAGTCTCAATGTATTATTGTTGTCCCACTAACAATGATACTCGACTAGGGACATTTAAGAATAATGATACTTTACATACTTATATGATCTCATATTCAAGTCACATACTTGAATCCATATAATTAGTATCATTCTTCTAAGGACATTTATTATGTTAACATTTATATTACGCAGTAAATAAAACATAATAAAAGTAATTATCATTTAACCAAAAAAAACATAACATAAACATGGTGTTACAATCATTACATAATTGGCCACTAGGGCATACACTCTAACAGGATGTACTACCGTTTGACACATATTAGTAACTACTTTCGTGTAACCGTAATTGTTAGCATATTGTGGTAATTTTGTAGATTTCACATCCGAGACTAATCCTAACTGAGAAATATCTCAGATATTTTATTTTCCTAGTGCCTATATGAGGAAACTTCTACTACTCATTTTCTTCACAACACCCTCTTAAACACATAAACTCCTTAAACCCACGATAAATTCCTCTAGCTTGTTCTGTAGTATCGAAAGCTTACCAGGTAAATAGTAAGAGCTTTTATTAAGTTATTTATTTTCATTATTTAGTCGTTTAGCTTGAATAGAAACCTACATGAAACCTTGAATTATATTAGAGATAAACCACATAGATAATCTCTATACTTTTAGAAATATTCTTCATATTGTTAGTCTCTGATGACTAAAAATGTTAGTCCCCGATAGGCAAAACATGTTAGTCTCTGATAAATAAACTGTTAGTCTCCGATGAATAAACTGTTAGTCTCTGATGGATAAAATGTTAGTCTCCGATGAATAACTTATCTACTGATGAGTTATTTTAATCTACCAAGAAGTTTGGCGCTTGTTGAGTTAGGCGTTGAGCAACTTTTCCCCGAGGAGTTTGGCAATGAACAAATCATCCTCTGACAGCTAAGAGAGTTTGGCGATGACCAAATCATCCCCTAACGAGTAATATCCACTGATAGGTAATTATCCCCTGATGGGTAGTTTATTCCCTGACGAGCGATTCATCCCCTGATGGGTAGTTACCCACTGATAAGTAAGTTATCCCTCGACAGGTAATTTATCCTCTGATGGTAAATATCCACTGATGAGTAAATCGTCAAGGAAGCCTAACCCTAAACGTGAAGGTCAAAAAGTCACATTCGACTTAAAGAAAATAAGATGTTACAATTGTGACGGGTTAGGGCACTTTGCCAATGAGTGCAGGAAGCCTAGATCTAGTGATAGATCTAAGGGTGAAAAATCAAGGAAAGACTTTGCTGACAAGAAAGCTAAATCAAAGAGCAAAGCCTTGATTACAGAGGGTAAAGATTGGATTGATAGCGATTCTGATGAAGAAGTTGTCAACTTTGCCTTAATGACTCAAAGTGACGAGTCAAGTGATTTTACAAAGGTATGTGATGCAACTCAGAATTTTAATGTGCTTAATTTACTTAACACATCTAGCATTGAAATCATACAAAAAGGTATGTCTGATTTGCATGTTAGTTTTAGATCTTTAACTATTGAACATACCAATGTAAAAGAATCACGTGACATTCTCTTGAAAAGAAACAAGTTTCTCGAAGAGAGATTGGCACAATTTGACACTATCAAGTATGACTTAAACAAAGCTCATCATATGATTGATGCTTTGAAAAAGAGGGAATATTACTTAGTAGAGCAACTTGAAAATGCTCAAGCTAAGATTAAACAATGGAATACTTCCTCTAAAAAGTTGACAGACTTGGTAATGTCGAACAATAGGTGAAAAATCTAGACTAGGTTATGATGAAAATCTAGACAAGAGTTCAGATTTAAATGGTCTATTCTAAGCTGCGAACTCCTCAACTAGTAAGCCAAATTTTATAAAAAGAATTAATTTTGTCTCTCCTGTTATTGAATCCAAATTCATTAACACTCAAGATCAACAAATCTCTACAAAAACAGAAAGTGATTAAAAGACAGTGAATGTTGTTGATAAGAGTGAAACAAAAAGATTAAATATTGGGTTCATGACAAAGACACAATTAAATAAAAACCTGGAAAATCTTCCAGACAAAAAGGCTGAAAAATTAGTGGAGTTAATCAGAAATAAGAAAATAGGAATGGAAAAATCGGCATTAATAAATATACAAATTATGCTAGAATGTCTGATGCTCCTAGAAAGACATGTCATGTATGTAGTAACCCCAACCACATAGCTGTTAACTGTAGGAGCAAAAATAAAATTCCTATAACTGAGACTGCATCTTCAAAGAGAATAAAAGATGAAACACCTGTAAAAAGGTTAAATAATCTTTGTATTAACAATGAAAACCCTAAACTTGGCAGTCTCTCACAAACAAGTAGCAAGACTAATGATTGTCGAATTAAAGTTAAAATTGCTAAAAGACAATCAACTCAATCTGAGTCAAGTCTTGAGTCTACAACTAGTGAGAAAGGACCCAAGAAAGTCTGGGTTCCAAAAATCTCAAACTCGTTACTCTCTACTGTTCAGGGCAAAAAGAAGAAATCATAGTACTTGGACAGTGGTTGTTCAAGTCACATGACTGGAGATAAGTCCCTACTAAAACAATATGAAGAGAAAAGTGGCCCAAAAGTCACTTTTGGAGATGACAGCAAAGGCCATAATAGGGGATATGGCAGTGTTGAACATGGAGATGTCATCTTCACTGAAGTAGCACTAGTTGACGGCTTAAAGCACAATTTACTGAGTGTGAGTCAACTATGTGATAAAGGATTCCATGTCACCTTTAAAGAAGACCTATGCCAGGTGTGACAAGGGATCTGGGAATGTGATCTTGACAAGAAAAAGAAAAGGCAATTTGTATATTACAAATCTTATTTCTTTCACTGATCAAATCACATGTCTCTATAGCAAAACTTCAACTGATGAAAGTTGGCTTTGGCACAAGAAGCTTTCTCACTTGAATTTCGAGAATATCAAAAAGCTTGTGAGGAAAGGATTGGTAGTTGGCATTCCACAATTGGAATTTACATAAGATGGATTGTGTGATTCATGCCAGAAAGGGAAACAAAGAAGTGTGTCATTCAAAAGTAAACCAGCAACATCAATCACTGACCCTTTACAGTTGCTGAACATGGATTTATTTGGTCAAGTGAATGTGATGTCAATCTTAAGAAATAGATATGCTTTGGTTATTGTGGATGATCACACGAGGTATACTTGGGTAAAATACTTTCATACAAAAGATGAAGCTGCTCAGTTGATAATTGATCATATCAAGAAGATAGAAACTGAGTCAGGAAAAATAGTAAGGGTGATAAGGAGTGATAGAGGAACAGAATTCAAGAATTCCCAAGTTATTGAATTCTGCACTGAAAAAGGAATAACTCATCAATTCTCAGCTCCAAGAACCCCTCAACAAAATGGAGTTGTTGAGAGGAAAAATAGAACCCTTATTGAAGCAGCAAGGACTATGTTACAAGAGGCTAAGCTTCCCACATATTTTTGGGAGGAAGCTATAAGCACTGCTTGCTTTACACAGAATAGATACTTGATAAACAAAGCATACAACAAAACACCTTATGAATTATTGACTGGGAGAAAACCAACTCTCAAGTTTTTACATGTGTTTGGTTGTAAATGCTTTGTACTGAGAGACTCATCAGAAACAAGAGGAAGATTTGACAACAAGTCTGATGAGGCAATCTTCTTAGGTTATTCTTTGACAAGTAAAGCATACAGAGTATATAATCTAAGAACAAAGGTCATTGTGGAATCAATTCAAGTTGTATTTGATGATAAAAAGATTCCAGGAATGATTGGACAAGGATTGCATGAACCTCTCAGTTTTGAGAATGAATTGGATGCATGAGAATATTCATCAGAGACTACTGAAAAACCCCAAGATAGCAATGATCCCTACATAATTGAGGGGGAGTTAACAGTTGTGCATAAAGTACCAAGAACTAATACTCTATCAGAGACTAGAGTATTAGATGAAACTCAAGAGACTGGTGAAATTAGTATTCCATCGGAGACTAATGGTTCACCAGAGACTAGAGTCACTGATGCACAATCAGAGACTATATTGACACCAGAGACTATTGAGATAAACAGCTCAGGGGGAGCTAATAATGAAGAAGTCAATGGTTTAGGGGGAGCAGTCTCTAATCATGAAGCTAGATTGGATAAAATTAATCTAGAAAATGAAGCCTCCACTTCAAGGTCAAATTTGCCACGTGCAATTCCATGGTTGAGAGACCACACACCAGATTTGATAATTGGAAGTGTAGAGGATGGAGTCAAGACTAGAAGTGCAACACAAAATGAATGTTTATATCTCAGTTTTCTCTCAAAGATTGAGCCAAAGAAAATTGAGGAAGCACTTCAAGATCCTGACTGGATAATTGCCATGCAAGAGGAGTTAAACCAATTCACTCGAAACAAAGTATGGAGACTGGTACCCAAACCAAGGAATAGATCAATAATTGGTGTCAAGTGGGTCTTTAGAAATAAATTGGATGAAACTGGTGCAATTACGAGAAATAAAGCAAGACTGGTTGCAAAAGGATATTCTCAAGAAGAAGGAATAGATTATGATGAAACTTTTGCACCAGTAGCAAGACTTGAAGCAATCAGAATCTTTTTGACTTTTGCAGCCTACAAGAACTTCAAGGTGTACCAGATGGATGTCAAAAGTGCTTTCTTGAATAGAAAATTGGAAGAGGAAGTCTATGTTTGCCAACCCCCAGGTTTTGTGGACTCCAAATTTCCAAATCATGTCTACAGGTTAGACAAAGCACTTTATGGATTAAAACAAGCATCAAGAGCCTGGTATGATACTCTATCTCAATTTTTGCTTGAAAATAAATTTGTTAAAGGTATCATAGATAAAACCTTATTTTATAGAAAACAAGGCTCTGACATTATATTGGTGCAAATATATGTAGATGATATTATATTTGGATCTACAAATAAAAAACTTTGTGAAAAATTTTCAAAACTTATGCAGTCTAGGTATGAAATGAGTAAGATGGGAGAATTAACATTTTTCTTAGGTTTGCAAATAAAACAATCAACTGATGGAATATTTATCAGTCAGTCCAAGTATATCAAAGACTTATTGAGAAAATATGATTTGGTTGATTGTGCATCTGCAAAAACACCCATGCCTACTACCACTAAGCTAGATAGAGATTTAAAAGGAAAGAAAATTGATATTACTAGCTATAGAGGCATGATAGGCTCTCTTTTATATCTAACTGCAAGTAGACCAGATATAATGTTTGCTACATGTTTATGTGCTAGATTTCAAGCTGACCCTAGAGAGTCACATTTGATTGCTGTAAAAAGAATTCTCAGATATCTAAAAGGTACCCCAAACCTTGGTTTATGGTATCCCAAAGAATCTGATTTTAAACTAATCGGTTATTCAGATGCTGACTATGCAGGTTGCAAGCTTGATAGGAAAAGCACAAGTGGAAGCTGCCAACTTCTTGGAGGCAGACTTGTTTCTTGGTTCAGCAAGAAACAAAATTCAGTTTCTACTTCAACAGCAGAAGCTGAATACTTCGCAGCTGGGAGTTGCTGTGCTCAAATCCTATGGATCAAGAATCAACTCCTACACTATGTTTCTTCAAAGTTCACAGATCTCTTTAAATGGCCGCTAAAATAGTCTGTTTCCAGTTTGGAGATTTCGATTTTATAAAGACTAACCATGCAGGGGTGGCTAATAAGCATGAATTTGGAGCTCAGTATCACCCCTTCATGGATTTCCTTCAGAACTCCACACTATCATATGTCATTTATGAAGCTCCCGTCCAAGCCGCTGAAGTTCTCATGACTGTTTGGTCCACTGCTACCATCCAGGATGAGAACACAACAAATTGCTTTTAGTGTGTTGTATGATAGACATCTAAACATTGGGCTTTTAATTATGCAAAATCTTTTGGTAAAACTGAAATCTGGTAATAAAAATAAAATTTATTATGCTAGGTTTTTAATGATGATTGCTTATTATCTAATCCCTAACCTTAATATTACTGGATTGCAAGTTGTACCAACTGTTTTGCAGAGTAAAATAATTTTTACTAATGTGAAGCATAAATATGCCAAGGTAAAGGTTCCCTTATTTTTCCCTCCTGTCATGAGAGCTATTCTCATTGACAGGCTTCCAAATCTTTATTCTTTGCAATTTTTTGAGGATTTTGAAAGCCAAAACCCCATTAATCCTCCAACCACTTCACAACAACAATCTATAGCCCCCTCCATAGTTTCCTAAAAGACTATGGTTGTAAAAACAATGACAGTCGAGAAACTCCCAATAAAAAGAAAAATAATTGAGGTAGTAAGTGAGGATGAGGGAGAACTAGAAGCTAAAGTTTCACTTCAGAGAAAGAAGAGATTAATAACCTTTAGCCAAAAGCAATCCATTGCTTCCCAACAAGCAATGGAGGTTATAAGGAAAAACAGTGAACTGTCACCATCCTCCCAAAAGGATGTTGACATTGAAGAAAGTTCCCAACCAGGAACACACTGTACAGAGTTTGCACAACCTCTTGTTCACCAACAAGAGGAAACCCAAAGAGAGCAAATACAAGAAAAGAGTGACACAAGGAGTGCACACACAGAGTCATCACTTGATGTTCCTCAATTTTCAATGTCTGAGGAACAACCAACACTCCACACTGTACATTCTTCTCCTTCTTCTCCCATACTTGATTCTTTTGATATTACACATTTAAATTCTCTTGATTTTTCCCAACAGGAGCCCATACTCGAGACAAGCTCTCAAACACATTCCATGGATAGATCCCTAGCCCAAGATATACAAAGGGAACCCCCTATCCATGCAGTCACAAGTACTTCTCAAACCCCCACTTCTGTAGGACAGAGTGCACCCATCCATATGAGTGAGGATGTGAGAATAAATAGTGAGAGTCAGGCTCCTGACCTGGAAAAAGGAGAGGATATAAACAACCAAGAGAGTCAAGCTTTAGAAAGCTTGAAAAAAGGAGAGCAAGAGAAGCTGGGTGCCCAACCCTAGGCAAAAGGAGAGGGTGTGAGCAAGGATGAAATCCTTGAAGAAAATAAAAGAGAAAAATTCTCAGCAGGTGATTTTTTGAAACCTGTTGAGACATCCACCACACATGAAGCCCAAATTTCCTCTGCTCCACCATCAACACCAACAGAGGACATTGGGGAAAGCTCCAGGACAGGGGATGCCACATTACAAGTAATATTTGAAATGTCAAATGCAGACTTTGAGACACTCTATGGCTTACAACAATCTCAAGATCACATCTCTGCATTAAAGACATCTCTGGCAAATGAACCTATCCCTGCAGAAGTTGAAGAAGAGAATGTGGATGTGTGGCTTGATGCACAGTTCACCAATTCTCTGGAGGATGCAGCTGCTCAGCTCAGACAGGATTATGTGACCAACATAGGGTCAACAGCAGCTGCACCATCTCCCAAGGACTTACTTGAAGAAATAACCAAAGTGGACAAGAAACATACCAAGTTTCACCATTTTTTGGTTATTGACATAAATGCAGCAGTCAAGGAGATGAAACAGCAAATGGAGATTAAGACTGATAAGATTAGAAGGAGCTATGAAGGACACTTGCCAAGGAGGACTGTCACTGCAATTGATACTCTTATCAAAGAAAAGTCCAAAACTGACAGTCGACTTTAAGCCCTTGAAGCAAATGTTCAACTCCTGATCCAAAAACAAGACCGAATGGAATAGCTACTGATGCAGGCAATTCCAAATCTGGCCACCTCCTCTCAACCCAAAGATGCTGATGTCAAAAAGGGGGAGAGTGGTCCATCCAATGTTCCTGTACAAAAGCAAAAGTCTGGTCCTGTCCTTGATGCAGAATTGCAAGCAATGTTGGACAGGATCCTAAAGAAACATTTGGATCTTGAAGCAGCAACAAAAGCAACAACAACACAACTTCCAGCAACAGCAGCAACATCAGCATCTCCTTCTTCCACTGCACAAGCCCCAACAATAAAAGACAAAGGCAAAGGTGTTATGGTTGAAGATTCAAAGAAGAAAACCACTACTCAACCAGGACAGCCCAAGCTACTGGGGGATGCCATGAAGACAACTCACTTTCCCACTCCAGTTGAATTGATAGTGGATGGGAAAGTGGAGTTGGTCTATCCTCAAGAACAGAAACTGATAGAATCTGATGCACTATTAGCTCAGAAACTTCAAGAGGAGGAGGATATGGCAGCAGCTAGGGAGGAGGAGGAGGCAAAGAAGAAGAAAATCTTTACAAGGAGATCAAGTGCACAGAAAGTAGCCATAACCAAGAAGAAGAATAAAAAGATGGAAGAGGCTAAGAAGAAGTCAAGAAGGAAACCCTTGGTCCAGGAATCTGCAAAGAAACCTGTGATCAAGGCAACTATTAAGAAGCCTACCTCTCAAGATCCTCCAAGGTCAACTGAGACTGCTTTGGTGGCTGTGAGTGGACTAACAAAGCCACAAACAGTGTCATCAAAGAAGTCTTACAAGGTTGAAATGGCTAGTACAAAAGAAATCATCAAAGCCCTGAAGAAAACTACAAAGAAGATTGATCTGATAAAGGGTAAAAATAACAAAGATTTTCTCCATGTCTTTTTGAAAGATGGAGAGTCTTTGAAATTTGAGAAGCCAGCCTTGGAGGGACAAACTAAAGAAAATCTGGAGTGGTTGCTGACTGTTGTGCTTGAGACTTATGATCTCAACATGGATCTTCAAAGCCAGATTCAAAAGGTAATGAAGGTGAAGCATAAGGTGGATACAGTGCCGGAAGCTAATACTAAACCTCTAGGATTATGGTATGAGACTTTTTATGTAGAGAAAGTTTTCTTCAACTACAACAGAGACATTAATAGTGTCAGTGAGAGACACATCGAAGGATTTATCAGTCTACTCAAGGATGCTAAAGAAGAAGTTGAATTGATACTGAAAAAGCTGTTGATAGACAAACTGGAGTTGCTGAGGAGAAATAGGAAAGAAAGGCTGGAATTGCTGAAGAAAAAATAAAAGGTTGTGTTGGAAGGTATGTTTGTTGAAATAAGCTGTAATTTTTTTTTTGTTTTTGAAGCCAGGCTTATAGGATTTAAACCTGAGTCTTGGTGGAAGCTGAACAACAGATCAAAGATCTTAGTTCAGAATACATTTGTAGTTAGCAATTCTTTATTCTTTTTCTAAGTAATTGTAATGTTGAGTTTTGACATCATCATCAACCTTGAAATTATGCTTATCATTCTGATATTCATAATTAGGGGAGATTGTTAGGTTTTAGAACATTTGATGATGATTGTCTTTAGATTACTTAGTGTACAAATGTATAGAAAGTGTTAATTAGTAACACTGAAGTTTTGTAGCTAGTAGTTATCTCTTTGTTTGTAATTCATTTATTATTTGTAAAGGGATGCAATTATTCTTTATTTGTAAGTAACTGTTGGAATGGAGTATCAAAGCTTCAGCAAGTCAAAATGTGTATTTGATCCGTTGGAGTTTACAAAAAGGCTTGTCGGAGACTAAGGCTTACGTCATCAGAGACTAAGTCTAAAGGAGTCGGAGACTAAAGCTTACGTCATCGGAGACTAAAGTTAAAAACATCAGAGACTAAGCTGACGTCATCGGAGACTAAGTCTTAAAGCATCAGAGACTAAATAACTCTATCGGAGACTACACAATCTGACGTCATCAAGGACTAAAAGCACCAGAGATTAATTGATGACGTCACCAGAGACTAAAGATGAAGCATTAGGGACTAATCGTGATTTATTTCCTGAAAGATACAGAGTTTGAATTGAATAAGGATTGTCTTCCACGTAAAGCAAGATATTATTGAAGACGTAGCTAGAAAGGAAACTAACCAGAAATCTCTTCCTAATCAAAAAGGAAAGATTGTATTTGATTCAAATAAGGAAGCTGAATTTTATTCAGAATGAGGAACTGAGTTAATAGTAATTGAGTTGTTAGAGAAGCTGTAATTAGGTTTTTACAGAGAATTGTAATTCGAAGCTGTATAGGTTTTTCATAGTTTGTAACAGATAGAAAAGAAGCTGATGATCACATTGTTGTGATTGTTAGAATTTGTAATCAGTTGTGAAATCAATATAGCAATTGTTTATAAATTGATTTGAGTTATTGTTCTTTATATTCCGCAAGAAAATTTAATTTCTTAAAGAACAAGTAATTTGAAAAGTATTAAAAGAACTTGTATTTAACCCCC
>CM025783.1:34861355-34902885 GCA_014636745.2 Centella asiatica
CCCCCCCCCCCCCCCCCCCCCTTCTACAAGTTCTCGGCATCTCACTGGGAAAACAGTTTGATCTTGTTTGTTATCAAGATAAAGATATGTTATTCTGCTACTAAGAACTTTCAAAATAATATTTCTAATAATCACTATGTATACTCTGTTTTTATTTGTTATCATAAAGAAAAGAGGTTTTTGTGTGAAAGCTCTTTGTATCCTCCTTTGGCAACCCAATTTTCCACTGAAAGGCCTAAGTCTTAACAGTTAATATTAAACTGTCGACGTCGGTCTATGGTTGGAAAACTGGGGCTGTCACAGCTTGGTATTAGAGCCAAACACCGAAAAGACTATTTACGAGCCAAATTAGGGAAAAATTGAAAATGTTGAGTCAGTCCTGAAATGAAACGATCTAAGTGGTAGGAATGTCATGAGTATGGGTAATATTAGAAATCTATTTAACATTTTATCAGGTATGTATAAGATAAAATCTTCATTTTACAAAAAAAAATAATAAAAAAAAATACTACATTATTGATACAATTATAGCAGTTATTATAATTTTGCTAACCAAACTTTTCATGATTTTTGTAGATGTCTGATATACACCTACTTAATAATACCTTATTAACTGCTAAGACAGGTAAGTGTTCCCTACAGGATATCCTGCCACATCAACTTATGTTAGTCAAAACTAAAATTCTCGAGCCCACTATTAATGATCTTGAGTCAAAAAATGAAAATGATCCTACGGAAGAAAATTTATGGGAGGGGATGATGTGGGCATAAATGATAAGGAATCAGATGGGGGTCAAGAGCTCAGATTACGAGGTCCAGCTACTAGATCAAGGACTAAAAAGAGTGCTGGAAATTTGTCAAATGCAATGTGTTTAAAGGTTGAAGAATTAACGGCGTCGGGGTTAATTCTGGTGAATTATGATGAAGGTATTGAAACGTGGGAATGGATGGATAAGCATTGCGATTCTCCAAGGAATTCTTGCATTATTGCCTTTGTTTTGTTGATATCGAGTTTGCCGAGTAACCACGCGCCAAGGACTACGCACGACGCGCTAGGGAACACGCTTGACGCGCCAGGGACTAATAGTCGTGTCGGGGACGCGTCAGGGGCTAATACGCGTATCGAAGACTAAGCGCATCGGGGATTAACACATCAGGGGTTAATGACGTCAGCTGCAAGTGAGTTAACCTGTCGGAGATCAGGAATGACGTCATCAGAGACTATAGTCTCCGAAAGCTGATTTTACTGGTTTTCTAGTTTCTGATAATTAGTTTATATTTGTTATTTGTTACCTAGATTAAATTAAATTATTTACTTTCTTTGTTAGATTAGATATCTTTCAGTATTGAAATTCTTTCCATTGTAAATTCTTTCCAATTAGAATTTAGGGATCTTAACAGCTTATAAATAGTTGCTTCTATTGTATTTGAAGATATAGCCAGTTGATATTTGATTAATAAGAATTCAGAAGTATTCTGTAATTTTTCTCATTGTTTGTGTGATATAAACAAGATCCTATTCGTGTGATTCGAATAGCCTTGAACGTGTGATTCGTTCAGGAACCCTAAATTAGCTTATTGTGCGTATATCAATAGGTTGATTTAGTTATCCGAGGCTGTAGGCTTAAACACCCTACATCAGGGGACCCCAACACAAGCCACACCTATTGTCTCTCCATTCATTATTGTACCAGACATTCCATCTAGTTCGCATATTAATAGAGAGCCTGTTCCCACAAACTCTTATGCTTTCAGTTTCACCATACCTGCTTCTGAGTCAGCCTTTGTACCCCCATCTGCTCCAGTTCCAACCTTGGTACCAACACATAGAGTACCAGTTTCAACTATAGATACAGAACAAAGGCTCCGAAATCAGCTTAAGTATTATGAAGCAAATATAAGGGATAGGGAGGAGGTAACTTTTCGCCATGTTAGGGAAGCTTATGATTGTAGGTATATGTTGGAAAGATGGCGTTATGCAAAGGGTCGGGTAGAAGCCCAATATAGAATGGCAATGCAGGCTGTTGACCAGCGAATATCAGAAACAAAACATTTTGCACCAGTCTCTGAGGCATCAATGGAAGCCCTGATGGCCTTTTCTGATTATCAACTAAGGTTAACCCGTTCCTTTGAGGATGTCACGGTAAGTTGGGTTTACTCAGGACTCAATGAGGAGTATCTAATCTGAGGATCCGAAGGTAATCATAAAGAAAAAAAAGGGGGTTTAGTAAATACCCCAATAGTTCTTGGAAAAGGGAGCTACATTTTGTTAAACTAATAGATGATAAGATGTTTTTATTATATTATCTTAACCTATAGTTGGCCTAGGTTTGTAAGCGAACCTGAGACAAGAGACTTGACATACTTCTGAATTTTGCATGTTGTATAAATAATAAATGTAAGTTTATATAGTCTTTGCTTGTTATATGTAATACACTATGTTTTTGAGTAATAATTGAACAGAGTAATTTCAAATAAAGGATTCTAACAAAAACATGTGTTGGTTAAAACAGAAAATGAATAGGAAAAGCCGTAGCGGACATGGAAGGCCCTTCCAACAAGAAAACCAAACAAGTGATAGTACTACTAACCCTATGCAAGACCTTGTGAATCTTTTGAAAGAAGCACTTGGGAATTCTCAACCAAGTCCTCAACCTAATAACTCGACACACAGGGTTACCTTTACAGATTTTAAAGATTTAAAACCACTGGTATTTACTGGGAAGGAAGGACCAGTAGCAGCCCGTGAATGGTTCAAAGAAGTAGAAAAAGCCTTTAGGATTTGTGTGGTTGCAAATTATTAGAAAACCACCTTTCCCTCACACCTATTAACCGGAGAAGCAAACTTTTGGTGGGAAAATGTTGAGTAGTTAGAATCAACTCAGCAAGCCACTCATAACAATGATAGGGAGATTCCTTGGGAAAGGTTCACTGAAATATTCCTCGCAAAGTATCTTCCTTTAAGTATGTCTGATGAAATGGAAATCAACTTCCTTAATTTAAAACAAGGAAGTATGACGATAACCGAGTATGAAGTGAAGTTCATTGAGCTATCCCGTTTTGCTCCACATCAAGTGGACACTGAACGGAGGAAGGTGAGACTATTTGAGCAAGGACTCAATTCTTGGCTCTATAACAAGGTAGCAATTTTGGCACTAGATGATTTTTGTGCTATAGTTGAAAAAGCTAAGATAGCAGAACGAGGAACTGAAGTCCTCACAAAGTATAATTGTGACAAAGGAAAGAAGGATGAAACCACATGGAAGAGGTATAGACCTCAAGGGAATCCGCAGGTTAAACAAGAACCTGGAATAGGAAATTTTCTTAGCCTCAATTCTAATAAGAATAAACGTCGTTGGGATAGAGACGTATCAGAAAGTAATGGACAAAGAAAAGAAAGTGCTTGTCCCAAGTGTGATAAGAATCATGAGAAGGAACCTTGCTTAAAGGGACTGGGAGTCTATTATCGATGTAAACAACTTAGACATGTATCAAAAAATTGTCCCAACCTTCTCGTGATAAACCAGAATAGACCTCAAAAATAGAACTTGGAAAGACCTATCTATACCACATGCTACACTTGTGGCATGAGAGTTCATATTTCCCTAAACTGCCCCCAGAAAGCAAGGAAGCTTATTGAGGGAGAAAGAAGAGCACCAATTGGACCTAATGCAATTCTCGCGCGTCCCATGGCGCGCACCTGTAACATGATCGTCAGTGATGCATTACAATCTGCTGACTTGGTAACAGGTATGCTTCCAGTCAATTCTATACTAGCATACATACTCTTTGATTCAGGAGTAACTAGGTCTTTTATCTCTATGCGTCTAGTTGAGAAACTAAAACTAGAACCACAAGAAATGCTCAATCTAGTAGAAGTTATGATTGTCGATCAAGAGAAGTACTACATTACAAAAGTTTTAAATCAATGTAGCATTCAAGTAGGAAAGTTTGAGTTCCCAACAAACTTGATACCTTTTCCACTGAGAGAATTTAATATCATTTTGGGTATGGATTGGTTAGGAAAACATAAGGCCAAAATTGATTGTTTTAGGAAGCGTGTATTACTTAATACACCTCAAAACAATAAGGTAACTTTCCACGGAATCAAACCAACAAATCCTAACCATATCCTTACTAACATGCAAGCTAGGAAACTAATTAGAAAAGCATGTGAAACTTTCCTAGCTTATGTCCAAGACATCTCAAAAGAGAAACCTACAATAAAGGATATTCCGATAATTCAAGAGTATAAGGACATATTTCCTGAAGAATTACCAGGATTACCCCCCTGACCAAATAGTAGAATTTGACATTGAAATAGCCCCTGGTACGACACCCATATCAAAGGCACCATATCGTATGGCTCCAGTAGAGTTAAAATAATTAATGATACAATTGCAAGAATTACTAGATAAAGGTTTCATACGTCCTAGTGTTTCACCGTGGGGAGCCCCTGTTTTATTTGTGAAGAAGAAAGATGGGACAATGCATTTATGCATTGACTATCATGAATTCAATAAGGTAACCATTAAGAATAGGTACCCTTTACCAAGAATAGATGATCTCTTTGATCAACTGAAGGATGCAGCCTACTTTTCTAAGATTGACTTAAGGTCTGGTTACCATTTGAAGTACGACCCTAGCCCATTTTCATAAATTCTCTATACAATCAAACACCCACAAAATCCAGGTTCACCTTTAAAGCAACTGTCTTTCTCGAAGAACAATCCAAGCTTTTAACTTCTTCTTTGTAGCCAAAGAGCTAAGAATACTATATTAAAGTCCTAGATGAGAATACTATATTAAAGTCCTGCTCTGTTCTTGCACTATTTTTGTTCTGTTATGCATGCCATGTTTCTAAAAATACTTTGTTTATGTTATCCTAGATGAGAGTAAGAAATGTTGATGACCACCTAGTAGACAAACCGCTAACTTCCAAATATTTCTTTATAACACCATGTTTGAGCCTCTAACAACTAGAGTTCTTGAAGTTTAGCAATGTCTGGAAGAGTAGTAGACAATAAGAATGTTTCGCACTACAGAAAAGATGATGAGAGTTGCCCTAGTGATGGTTATCCGGTGATGACACCACCTTTTTAACATGGGGAATCTTTGCTGTATCAGAGTTCTTAAAGTATCAGTTTCCAAATCTTGAGCATCTAATAACCAAAGTTCTTGAAGTCTAGCGTGAAGCTTGGCTCTGACTGTATAAAATAGTCCCTGGGAGATTCCAAGATAGTCTCTGACATTAAGGAATTAGTCTCTATTAGACTAAAGATATTAGTCTCTGACGAGAAAATTTTATTAGGAAATTCTTTAGTCTCCGATGAACAAAATTTTGTTTGTCTCTGATAGGAAGTTCTGTAGCCTCCGATGAGTAATTATTCTCCGAAGAGTTTGGCGCTGGCTTACGAGTTCAACGATGACTTATTGAGTTGGGCGCTGAGTTTGGTGTTGGCTAAACAGTTAGCGATGAGTTTGGTGACAGCTAAGTGAGTTTGGCGATAGTCAAATAAATTACTGATGAGTTTGGAGATGATCTAGATCATCCCCTGATGATCGAAGGTGATCCCCTGATGGTCAAAGATCATCCCCTGATGATCGAAGGCGATCCCCTGATGGTCGAAGATCATCCCCTGATGATCGAAGGCGATCCCCTGATGGTCGAGGATCATCCCCTGATGGTCGAAGACCATTCCCCTGATGGTCGAGGATCATCCCCTGATGGTCGAAGACCATTCCCCTGATGGTCGAGGGTCATCCCCTAATAGGTGAACTAGTCCCTGATGACTAAATATCCCCTAATGGGTGAACTAGTCCACTGATGACTAGTCATCCCTTGACGGGTAGTTATCCATTGATGATTAGTCATCCCCTGACAGGTAGTTATCCACTGATGGTTAATTTATTCCCCGATGGTCACTCTTAGCCCATGATGACCACTTTTATGTATCAACGTTTATCCACTAATGGGTAGTTTGTCTTCTAAAGTGTAAAATATTATTTTCTTAAATTATTTTAAGATGTTATTAATTAAATTTTTAAAACCTCGACGGTTCATATGTCAAATTAAGACATTAAAAGTTCATGGACATCCATGTGCATTTTTTCTCATATCTTTGTCAAAGGTATAAAATTTTCATGTTATATGCATGTTTTACAGAGTGTCTCACTCACAAATGAATTGAATTTGATTTTTGCTAAGGACCAAGGCAAGTATATACTCACTCTACTTTCTTTCAATTAATACGCATGATCATTCTTTCGATATGCGTAGTGTATCCAAGATATTTTTATGTCAATATTCATGATTCAATTCCTTCAAAGTTAAGTAACGTATGATCTTTTGATCCAATGTTCGTGAAAACGTTGTACTAGAATCAAGCATTCTTTAGGTGAGTGTTAGCTATTCAAATTCTCTAACGTGCCAAGGTAAATCCTATACTGATAGAAAAAGACTAAATTTTTCTCACCCCATACTAGTAAAGTATATCCGTGTGGGTAACTAAAGGCTAGTGGGTTGCATCTTCCTGGCACCCCGAGCCTAGGAATGATAGGGAACGAAAACTGAGGCATCGGTAACCAAACCCTCGCAGACAAAAGGTTTCTGCTTCGACTACGTATGTCATTATGATGAAGTCAAACGATCAGGCTGGCCGACTGATATGTCGTTTGATGAAGAGATGATGAAGTCAGATAGTGGTCATACTGGCCAGGTGACGCACTATTTGATGAAGATAAGGCAAATGAATGATTTAAGATTTATTTCAAGTAAAGGATCAAATCCCTCATTATCATTTGGGGACCCTAGAAGCTATTTTTCCTCTAAGTTACTAAGAGGTGTAGACATTGTTTCCGTCCAACCTCATAAACACTTAAGCCAATAGACTATCCATACTTCAAAGTTAACCCTATAATTGATTATACTTGCGAGCGTAAATCGCTCATGTTGCTATTATCTAATGTTTTATAGGATATGGCGAGAAGGCCTAGCCATCTTCTAAAGACAAAAAGAGGATGGCATAGTGAACGCTTCCTAATTGCCCTCTTATGAATGGCATTCAGAGGAAGAATGAAGCGTGAGACAATTATTGCAATTTTTAGACTGTAAGGCCTGTGTGGGCCCCTCACAGACTTTCACTGTTAGAATTTTATTTTGGATGAATATAATAGAGAATACTATTTATTTCTCTTATTTATTGATATTCATGCTTGGATGTTATTACTGTTCTTTTGTTAATTATTGATGGTGCCCGAAGTCCGGTATGGGATTTTTGGGGCCGCCACAGAAATAGACCAGAAAAAGATAGTGAGATTAAAAGTTATTCTTTGATTTCCTTTTGGCTAGTACCACAAAAAGGAATTCATTCATCTCCTTGTTTGAGTTTTACGTTCATGTAGATGCCAGTAGAGGCTTGGTTCAGTTGGATTAAGCTTGTGGTTCATCACCATCTCCACCAAAGTTCAGAATATGTTGTTTGAATTGTTTAGAGTCTGCATCTTGAACTCATAGAGTTCTTATAAATCTGTATTTCTTGTTTCGCATGGGGTTTCAATTGGTTTTAATTTATTTTTTCCACTGCATTTATTTGCCTAAAATCCCGACACAAATCCTCAAAGAAGCCAGTCCTTGAAGCTAAACACCAATAGCAGCTCTCAGCTCATCAGTGAATAATACAACTATTCTTTGTCAAGTATCCATTGATGAAGAACACTCACTGATAACACTTCCTTCACACTTCAGGTCACGTACAATAGGAAGATTTCATATTTCTAGTGAGCCTGAGAGAATACAAAATGAGAGTCAGACCTTGTGTCTAAAAAAAGGTGAGGAAGAAAGCTTAATAACAAGTAAATAAAGTGAGTGTGAGAGGCTAACTTGTAAAAGTTAGGCAAAAGGAAAGGGTGTGAGCAAGGATGAGATCCTTAAAGAAAAGAATAGAGAGAAATTTTCTACAAGTTTCCTATTTCAACCTGTTTCACACACTACTACCTTTAAAGCTCATCTATTCTCTGATCACCATTCTGATCAGACATTAGAGGATATGGAGAAAAGGTTATGGATGCAAGCAACACAAGATTATTGGATGAGACAACAACACACCTCATACCAGAATATTTAATCGCACAAGGATCAAGTGTAGTTGTACTCATATTATGTTTATGAAGCTTGATCAACACAAAAAAGAGAAACATGAAGCTCCAACACTTCATGATCAATGGTCATTAAACTAAGCTCAAGAATGTCAAGGAACACACAATTGATATTCTTACTAATCTTCTTGCTGGAAATTCAAAGGACATTCAAAGAGGGAGACTAGTCAAAACATAGTTCAAAGGACATTCATGAGCTGAAATAATTCTTCCTGCTAGTCAACCTAATATGTCCGTTTCTACCCTTCAACATTAAGATACTGATGTTAAAAAGGAGGAGAATAATCAGGTTAAAGGGAGTAAACAGTAATTCTGATGATGAAAGGGGGAAAATTGTTAAAGATGTTAGCAGATTGATGGTTGAACTTGACGAACTGCAACAACAAATCCTATAAAGCCATCACTGTTGAGTTTATGTACAATTGTGTTTTCACATTTTTAATTTCAATTCTAAGTAGTGTTTTTATGAGTTTTATGTTTTGACATCATCATCAAACCTTGATTTATGCTTATTATTTATAATCATATATAGGGAGAGATTGTTAGGAATTATAGCATTTCATGATGATGTATAATACTTAGAATTGTTAGAATTTGTAATTGTACTAGAACCTGCTAATGTACATCGACAGATAAATTATAGCTGGCCTTTTTATAAGTATTATCCTCTGACCGTGTAAACTATTCATTAGTGGATAATAGAAAAACCAGTGGAATTTATCCTCTGATAGTGTAAAATGCATATCAGAAGATAAATCAGAGGATAAATTATCACAGCAGCCATCAGAGGATAGATAATCTACAGAAACATCAGAGGATATTCTGCAAGAACTGAACTTAAGAAATCTGCAGTAGCAGGAACTAAACTGAGATTGAAGATTGCTAAACTGAGATTGAAGATTGTTGAACTAAACTTGAAGATTGCTGCAGGAACTGAACTTAAACACTTATCAACAATTGAGTTTTAATAGTGGATAAATTCTTCATCAGAAGATAAATTTTTCATCAGCAAATAAACTCTTCATCAGTTGATATTGAAGATGACATATGGCTAACTGTAGCAGACCATGAACTCAGTTAGGGATCTAAAATTAAAGTAAGGAAGTTGGTCCAATAAAGAGAGATTGTGTACCAGAGATGATGCACAGAGAAGTTACATAGCATAGATAACTTGTAAGAGAGATAGCAGATATGGCGTGACACAGAGCTTATATAACTGAGAAGCTATGCTATAGTTACCAAAGAGATTCAAAGATATTCTCATAAAGGTAATCTCTTAGTTGTTCACCATGAACACTTGAAGAAAGAAGTTGTGTCTATAAATAAAGATACAGAGTAGTGAACAAGAAGCATATCTGAGAACAACATCTAATATCAACATATCTCAACATCTCAGAAGAAGCATCTCTCAACATCTCAAACAAATCATCTCAACATCTCAGAAGAACATCTCTACACATCTCATATACATATCGAGAGAAAAATTGCGAGAGAGAAACTATATCAAGAAATAGAGAATTAAATATTTAGAGAGATACAGAGAAACAAGTTATTAGAACTTGAGAAGCTATAAATCATTTTCTAGATTGCAATTTTTCTTCAAAAATAGAGTACTGTAGTTGTTCTTCTTTGAACAGAGTTCTTAGAAGCTTGTCATCTACACCAGTGAGCTTTTGTAATCTTTCATTGATTAATAAAAGTTTAGAAGTGTTTGTGATATATTGTATTCTTTTGATTTCAAAAATTTCAATACAATATATTCACTTGGCTCACAAAGTTCGAAAGAATTTTTTGGTTCGTATTCAAGCTCCCCTTTTACAAACCATTTACTTTGGGACAGACACAAACTCCACGTGTCTGTCGGGAAATAATCCCGGTAGCTCTTCCGAAAATACATCTCTGAATTGCTTCACAATGGGAATATCTTCCAACTTCAGCTCCTCCTTCTCAGTATCTTGTACATAAGACAAGAATGCTTTGTATCCTTTACGTATCATCATCTTGGCTTGGACCATAGTAAGGAAATGAGACAGTTTGGTAGTCTACTTCCATGAAATAACACCTTATTATTCGAAGGCGTTCTTAAGGAAACCTTCTTCCTCCTACAGTCTATGTTAGCTTGATACTTGTGCAACCAATCCATGTCAAATTCTCTTAGTTGGAAAGATATCAAATTTGCAGGAAAATCATTTTTGCCTATCTTCACACTATAGTCAAGCAATACATCTTTGTTAGGTATAATGATGTTGATGATGATATAAGGATTATTTAATAATAGTGCAGTTGTAAATACTCAAGGTATGTTATAAGTCTTAGTATATTTGCACAAACAAGCATCCACTAATGGACGTCTTAGTCAGTCAATGGATAGTCTTAACTGCACTAAGCAAGTCATCAGGGGATATCTCAAGGACTTGTTAGTGTTAGGCAATGTCTGGTTGTACTTAATGTTCAAGTATTCTACACATTAGGCATTCAAGAAAAGGCCAAAAATAGTATCAATGTTTAAAGACATAAGTATTTGAAAAGAAATTAGTGGATAAACCCGTCAGAGGATGGATTAAATATTGTGTTAGGGGATATCGTCAATGGATAAATCCATCAGGGGATACTGTTAGGGGATGCCATTAGTGGATAACTTGTGACTGTCAAGGGATACCATCAGGGAATAGCTAGACCGCTACGGGATACCATCAGGGCTTACCGTCAATAGTCGCATCTATCAGGGGATAAACTGAACACTGTAGTCAACAGATGACATCAGTGGATAGCATTAGGTTTTAACATCAGGGGATCAAGAAGCACTGATTTAACTCTAAATCAAGGCTTAGCATCAGTGGATAGTGAAACACTGATCAAGTCTACATCAGGGCTTGTTATCAGGGGATCCAAAAGCACTGATCAAGTCAACATCAGGGGATAGTTAAAACCTAGTCTACTCATCATTAGGGCTTACAAGCTATACACTGATATTTGGCATAGAAGCAAGGGGTATATTTAGAAAGATATTCCTTGAAGTTCGATGGTCAAATAACAACCTTTACACCAGAAACACATGGAGAACGGGGATGAAAATAGAAGCAACAATAGCCAATAGTAGTTTGACACGTATAACTCCGAAAGGACAATGATGGGACATACTGTGACTACGTTGAAAAAGAAGTATGGCAAACACATGGACTCTATCTCTGTTTTCCTCTATATAGAAGAGTTGTTACACGCTACCAAAAATAGTTGAGAGAGAAAAAAAATACAAGTTATAGAAAACTTAGAAATATCTTTGTTAATCTTCATACACTAGAGAGAAGCTTTGTAATAGTTCTAGAGAGAAATCGTAGCTAGTGTGTGAAACAAGAAGCTGTAATCACTTATTGTTTTGTAGTAGTTTAATCACTTTGTGATTATATAGATTCCCAAAAAAACCTAAGTTATAATACAACTATTTTAACTTGATTCTTTGTGTATTCATTTTAATTTCAGTAAGGTTTTCTGAATATTGCAGCTATTCTAGTTTGTGTTTATTAAGTCTTAATAAAGAGAAAAATGTGTGGTGTTTGTATTCAACCCCCCTTCTACAAATACATTAGCTTATTTTGTTCTAACAATTAGTATCAAAGCCAACTAGCAGATTACCCTTGCTAGAAGATCTTTATCTATGGCTAATAAAGCTAGAAATAGTAAGGTTCCCTTATTGAAACGAGGAAAATACTTCTTTTGGAGGTAACAAATGATCGTTCATCTTAGATCCATTGATGATGAATATTTATAAGTTTTGGAAGAAGGTCCTTACGCACCTAAGAAACTCATTCCTTAAGAGCTGGTGAATGGAGTCAATGTCCCTGAACGTCTAGTCCCAAAGACTACTAATGAAATGACTCCAAAGGAAAGAGAGAAAGTAAAGAAGGATATAAAAGTAACAGGTATCCTTTATACTAGCTTAGATGATGACATGCTCAACAGCATCATGAATCTCACCACATCTAAGTCAATATGGGATACCATCCAGATCCTATGTGATGGTATGAAGGATGTAAGGGAAAACAAACTGCAGCTGTTAACACAACAGTATGAGTGATTCACAATGAAATCTGGTGAATCACTCACTTAGATGTTTGATAGATTCAATAGGTTGGTAAATGACCTGAAAATGTATGGGAAGGTATATCCCAACAAGGACGTGAATAGAAAATTCATGTGGGCACTTCTCATGTCATGGTATCCAAAGACAACAACCATTAGGGAATCCGAGAACATGAATCTCCTACACTTGGATAGGCTTTATAGTACCCTAAAGACATATGAACTAGAGGTTCAATACAGATCTGAAATGTCAGGGATATCAGGAAGCTTAAATCTGTAGTCATGATGGTTAGGAAGAAGAACAAAAGAGTAGCAGGACAACGTATCTTGATGAAATAACAACTAGGAGATGTTGAAGAAAATGAAGAGGAAAGTGAAGGTGAAGATGCTAGCTCAAAAGGGATTGAGTATACTCCTAAAGAGGTAGAGGATATGGATGAAACAATGGCCTTCCTTACAAGAAGGTTCTCCAAGCTAAAATTCCAAAAGCCAAAAGGGATAAAGAAAGTTTCTTTATTTATAAATCAAGAATAAAGTGCTACAAGTGTAGTGAAATGGAGCACTTTGCAAATGAGTGTCGCAAGGCTTACCATGAAGGTGAACCCAAAGGGAAAAAAGCTATCGTGGATTATAAGAAGAAATACTTTGACCTTCTTAATGTTAACAAGAAGGGCAAAACATATATTGTTGAGGGAAAGGACTGGGCTAACTCATATGAAGAAGAAGCTAAGGAATATGTCAACCTAACCCTAATGGCCTCATCCACTGACAATAGTAGCTCATAGGTTAGTCTTAAAATTTCTCCCAACATGTCTAAAAATGATTGTTTTAAAATTGTTAAGGAAATGACCTGTGAGATCAGAGACCTCTGTGACACCTTAACGAGTGTTGTAGCTGAGACTGAAAGAGTGCAAAAAATCAATGAGCAACTAACTGCTATAAACACTCTTTTAGAATTAGAACTTACTAGGCTTGAGAATCTAAAAAAAGAACTCTACAAGACTAGGAACCTCCTTGACTGTGCCATAAAGAGAGAAGAGTGGACCTCCAAAAAGCTAAAAGAAGATAAGGAGGTCATAAGAAAGTGGACTGAGTCTAGCAAGAAACTAGAAGATCAATTAAACAGTAGAAAATCTTATCCTAGGTATGGTTTAGGTTATGAGGAGACTTAGGTGAAACAACCTCTAATTGAGGTTGAAAGTGCTACTAGCTTTGGTAAAAGGCGTGTGAAACCTTTCAAGTTTGTGAAGGTAGTAACCAATCTAGAGAAAAAGAATGTCTTCCCTAAGAGTGTAGCTTCCACAAGTGACGGAAGTGGAAAGATGTCTGTGTCGAAGTGTATGCCCTAGTGGCCAATTATGTAATGATTGTGACACTATATTTATGTTATGTTTTGGTTAAATGATAATTTCTTTTATTATGTTTTATTTACTACGTTATATAAATGTTAACATAATAAATGTCCTTAGAAAAATGATATTAATTATATGGATTCAAGTATGTGACTTGAATATGAGATCGTATAAGTATGTTATATATACATATCATTATTCTTAAATGTCCCTAGTCAAGTATTATTGTTAGTGAGACAACAATAATACATTGAGACTAGTATGTGGATTGACTGATGACCACATCTCATTGGTCATAAATATATACGAGATATATTAAGTTGATGCATAGGTACCATGTTAGAGAACAGTGTATTGGACAGACCCACCATGAGAATTCTACATGGAGCATTATGCTATGTGTCATAAGTAATTCTCATAGTGACAATGATGTAATGGTCCTTCGACCTAAAGTCATGACATTTCTACATAAGGAGTTATGTGTTTTGACATTGCCAAAAGTCACCATTAACCAGGTGGACAATAAAGGTGATTATTGGATACATCATGAGTTATGTGAGAAATGGGAATGATGTAGATGGAATTTAACCCTCTTATAAATTAGGGGTGATATCTATAGGCCTCTTGATTGAGTGAGATTATGAAATGCATGACCGTGCTCAAATAGAGATTTGTTTCATATAGTCTACTCATTAATCAAGAAAACTGAGATTAAATTGTGAAGAGGATGACACATCCATGCCTTGAATTTAATCTTAGATAGCAAGATTAAAAGGATTAAATTACATTGAAACATTGGTCACGAAAAAGTTGCGTCGAATCAACGACTTTATTATTACTTGGGTAACGGTGATGTATTACTAGATGCCACTCACTGTTTATAATTTTATAATATGATTTAAAATTATTTCCAACGTAATAATAACCTACAGGGTCACACACTAAGAATATTCATTAAGGAGATATAATTTAAATGTCAGTGATTTTAATATATTAATAAGATTGATTTTATTTAAATCATGACTTTAAATTATATGTATGTAATTTGTATAAATATATTACAGTCCCTTGGAAGAAAATACGAATATATATATATATATATATATTTGACATATATATTAATTAAGTAAGACTTGATTAAAATATATAATAAATATAAAATTCAGATTTTATTCTCCTAATCAGATTAGGGTTTGGAATTACTCTATACATCGCTATATATAGGATATATCAGTTGTTCTCTCAGTGATATACATTTTCTAAAACCCTAGCCGCTCATCAAAGAGAGACTAGAGTTAAGAGAGAGAGAGAGTGAGAGAAACAGATTCAACGGCTAGTACTGCAATTCTCCTTGCTTCGGATCGTGAGACGATTCATGGGGTGTTTGTGTGGATACCGTAGAGGTGTCGTCCAGTTGGATTACGTTAAAGATTCGGAGACGTTCAACACCCTCATCAAAGCTTCAGATCCGGCATGCTTAATCGGTAAAATCTTAAACCATCTATATTAAATTGTTCCGCATGGATCCTCAGGTTAGGGTTTTGTTTTATTTTAAATCATATTTTTTATTCCGCTGCGTTTTATTTGTCAAAACCCAACAGTGGTATCAGAGCTATTTGTGAAACATTAATATGGATTTATATGTTTGATAGTATTTGATATATTTGATATATGCTGTTAATACATGTTTACCGATTATGATATTGAATATATGATATTCTACATGTATGGATATTCTGGAATTGCGAATTCTGATTATCTTTTTGATGCATGCTTATGGGATGTCGGAATAATGATACACTTTCTGTTTTGATTGAATTGAAATTATGAAGGTTCGATTAATATGATTTAATCAAAACAGAACATATGTGATATGTTTTGGATGTATTGTTATTAAGGGATCATGGCAGGGTTGATACGATTCTGAACATATAGGATATGTTTCGATTTCTAGAATTGTTTCAAAATTTCGTATAGAGAAAATTGCACAATGTAGATTGCGACCCGTAAAAATTTCTAAGGGCCTCCCGACCCTTAGGACCCTACGACCCCTGCTCGATGAACGGTCAGCGAGACCACTGCTAGGGGAGATGCCCCTTGGACCCCACTAGGGGCCTCCCGACCCCTAGGACCCTGGCAAGGGGGGGTGCCCCTTTGACCCCCCGCTGTCGCGCACAATTGTCGTGTCCCTAATATGGTTTAATGGTTTAAAAAAAAATTTAATTAGTAATATATATATATTTTTTAAATTGTTTAAATCATGCTATTATGCGCTTATTGTGATATGCATGGTGCACAGTTATGGCCTTACAACCCATAGGTTAGTGGTTTTGGTTTTGAAATACGGCATGCATGTCGTGCCTTCTCTCTTATTTCTGGATGTAATATTCTCTTCTCATCTTACTCCCCTCGAATGTAACTCTAGGTTTCTTTCTATAATGTAATGTACAACATAGAATAGTTTTAGTATAGGTTTCATTATTATGTAATCTATCAAGATGACCAGCAGAAGATGAAGATGAGGAAAAGGAGGAATGCAAAAGGATTTTCAAGGGAGCTACCAAGTTTGAAGATCATTTACCACATTAGATTGACCTTCAATCTTTCCATTAGCTTGAAAAGATTGGCATAAGATTGGGCCATAACTGTGTCACATTTAATTCTGCACTTTATTTATGCTTATATATGATATAATGAATAAATGTGCATGCTTAAAAGTTATAATTGGTGAGATCTAAATTAATTAATAAAATCCCTCATAAAATTATTAAGTCTAAAACAGATGTCTTCTAATGATTAACACTCATCAATGCCTTGATCGATGGGTGTAGGTTTGCCAAAGCAAAGTACCCGTTTATCTTTGTAAGGTGCGATAGGGTAATTGTGATATCCAAACTATTAAAATTGGGCTTGACTTAACTAGGCTATCAAAATAGGATTGTGGGCTTAGAGGCATAGAGTTTGTATTAGTTCATAATTTGGGCTTGAACAAATGTTGTTTGACAAGCTATCCAAGAGTTATATATGATATAATTGACAAAGTGTTGTCTACCTAAATAATTATGTTTTGAGAGATTAGCCAAAGCTAACTTAGGGCACAATGAAATATGGATCTTGGCTCACTAGAAATATTTAAAAGAAATAATTTCCGAATTAATGGTGAGGGCTATTAAATTGAGTAAAATAGTGGGAGGTATATTTTGAATGTGCCATTACCAAATACATAATATTAAAATTTCTACAAATGTACTTATTATTTTTACATTTATGAATTGTAGATATCAATGGCAAACAACAACAATAATAGTAGCCTTTCACTGCGATCAGTCCTTGAGAAGGAAAAACTGAATGGGATTAATTTCCTAGACTGACATAGGAATTTGAGGATTGTCCTCAAACAGGAGCACAAGCTCTATGTCCTGGATAGACCAATTCCTGCTGCACCAGCTACCACTGCACCACATGCAGAGCAGAATGCTTACAAGAAGCATCAGGATGATGCTCTGGATGTGGGCTGCCTTATGTTAGCAACCATGAACCCTGAGCTTCAGAAGCAACATGAGTTAATGGATGCTTATGACATGATTGAACATCTTAAGAAGTCGTTCGAGGGGCATGCTCGGCAGGAGAGATATGATACAAACAAGGCATTGTATCATTGCAAGCAAGGTGAACGTGATCCAGTTGGTCCACATGTTCTGAAAATGATAGGGTATATTGAGTAACTGGATAGGTTGGGCTTTCCAATTACTCAGGAGGCTCAAACTGATCTTGTCTTGCAATCTCTGAACAACAAGTATTCTCAATTTGTTATGAATTATCTCATGAACGAGATTGAGAAACCACTTACTGAGTTGTTGAGCATGTTGAGAACTGCTGAAAACAACATGAAGAAGGCAGGACCCGCTCCCATGTTGATGGTGAAAAAGGGGAATGCCAATGGATATGAAAAGGGCAAGAAGAAGAAGATGGGATCTAAATTTGCTTCCAAATCCAAATCCAATAAGCCTTTGAAGCCTAAAGGTGGGATAGCTAAAGAAGGTAATTGTCACTTCTGTGGAAAGCCTGGACACTGGAAAAGGAATTGTCATGCTTACCTGGAAGATCTAAAGAAGAAGAAAGGAAGTGGGACTTCCGATTTAGGTATATATGTTATAGAAGTCAATTTATCTACTTCTATATCTTGGGTATTTGATACTGGATGTGGTTCTCACATTTGTGTTAATGTGCAGGAACTGCGAAGGAGTAGACCGTTGGCTAAAGGTGAGGTGGACCTATGCATTGGGAATGGAGCAAGAGTTGCTGCATTAGCTATAGGAACTTACCATTTATCTTTGCCCACTGGGCTAGTATTAGAACTTGAAGACTGTTATTATGTGCCTGCTATAAGCAAGAATATTATCTCTGTTTCTTATTTGGACAAGAAGGGTTTTTCGTTTGTAATAAAGAACAACAGTTGTTCCTTCTATTTAAATGAAATGTGTTATGGTGTAGCACAATTGTTTAATGGTCTTTATGTTCTTGATTTACATATGCCCCTCTATAATATAAATACTAAATGGCTAAAATCGAAAGATTCTAATCCGACTTATCTCTGGCATTGTCGTTTGGGCCATATAAGTGAGAAACGCATATCCAAACTCCATATAGATGGGTATTTGGACTCATTTGATTTTGAATCATATGATGTATGCGAGTCTTGTTTGTTAGGCAAAATGACTAAAGCACCTTTCACTGGACATAGTGAACGGGCCAGCGATGTATTGGGCCTCATACATACTGATGTATGTGAACCCATGAGTTCACTAGATAGATCTGAGTTTTGCTAATTTATTACATTGATATGTGTATCTTATGAAACACAAATCTGAATCTTTTGAAAAATTCAAAGAATTCAAGAATGAAGTACAAAACCAATTTGTCAAAAGTATAAAAGTCATTCGATCAGATCAAGGTGGTGAATACTTAAGCTAGGAATTTGATAATCTTCTTAAAGAGTGTGGTATAATATCACAACTCACTCCACCCGGAACGCCATAATGGAATGGTGTGTCTGAAAGGAGGAATCGAACCTTATTAGACATGGTACGATCCATGATGAATCATGCAGATCTTCCGATAAGCTTCTGGGGTCATGCCCTAGAAACTGCTGCCTTTACACTTAACCGTGTTCCTACAAAGACGGTTCAAAAGACACCATATGAGATGTGGACTGGGAAACGTCATAGTATGTCTTTTATGAAGATTTGGGGATGTGAAGCGTATGTAAAATGTCTAGCTTCTGACAAGCTCGGACCTAAATCGGATAAGTGTAATTTTGTGGGATACCCTAAAGAAACAAAGGGGTATTATTTCTACAAACCTTCGGAGAACAAAGTGTTTGTTGCTCGTACTGGAGTTTTCCTATAAATGGAATTTTTCTCTAAAGAAAATAGTGGGAGGAATGTAGAACTCAAAGAAATTCGAGAACCACAAAATATCAATGAACCTAAGTTGGAACATGAGCAGGAACCACAAGTTGTTGCGGAAACTGAACTTGCTCAAGTAACACAAGCCCCTTATAGATCTGGTAGGACACGCCATGAGCCTAAGAGATATTATGGATATCTTGTTACTCTAAGTGGCGATGTGATGCTCATAGATGATGATGAGCCTGCTTCCTACCAAGAAGCTATGAACGGACCTCAGTGTGAGAAATGGCTTGAAGCCATGAAATCTGAGATGGACTCCATGTATGCCAACCAAGTATGGACTTTGGTTGACCCACCTGAAGGGGTAAAACCAATTGGGTGCAAGTGGGTTTTCAAGAAGAAAACTGACATGGATGGTAATGTACAAACCTATAAAGGTCGACTGGTAGCAAAAGGTTTCAAACAAGTTCAAGGTGTTGACTACAATGAGACTTTTTCTTCAGTAGCCATGGTTAAATCCATCAGGATCTTACTTGCTATTGCAGCCTTTCATGATTATGAAATTTGGCAGATGGATGTCAAAACAGCTTTCCTTAAAGGAAATCTACTTGAGGATGTGTATATGACACAACCCGAGGGTTTTGTCACTCCAAAGGATGCTGGAAAGGTACGTAAGCTGCAAAGATCCATTTATGGATTAAAGCAAGCATCTCGAAGCTGGAATCTTCGTTTTGATGAAGCAGTCAATGAGTTTGGCATTATCAAGAATGAAGATGAACCTTGTGTTTACAAAAGGGTTAGTGGGAGCCACATTGTATTCCTAGTACTGTATGTCGATGACATATTACTTATTGGGAATGACATTCCTTCCTTGAAAGCAGTCAAGACATGGTTGGGAAAATGTTTCTCCATGAAAGACTTGGGTAAAGCAACCTATATTCTAAGTATCAAGATCTATCGAGATAGATCGAGAAAGATGCTTGGCCTAAGTCAAAGTACATACATTGATAAAGTGTTGAAACGGTTCAGCATGCAAGAGGCTAAGAGAGGTTACATTCCCATGTTGCATGGAGTAACGCTCTCTAAAGCTCAATGTCTTAAATTCGAAAATGATAAGGATCTCATGAGTAAGATACCTTATGCTTCGGCAATTGGATCTATCATGTATGCAATGTTATGTATGTGTCCTAATATTTTATATGCTTTGAGCATGACGAGCAGATACTAGTCAAATCCAGGTGAAGGTCACTGGACAGCAATCAAGAATATCCTAAAGTACCTCAAAGGGACTAAGGATTCATTTTTGGTATATGGAGGTGAAGATGAAGTGGCAGTAAAGGGTTACACTGATGCTAGTTTCCAAACTGACAACAATGACTATAAATCACAGTCAGGTTATGTGTTTTGCCTTAATGGTGGAGCTGTGAGCTGGAAGAGTTCAAAGCAAGAGATAGTTGCCGATTCCACAACAGAGGCTGAGTATATTGTTGCTTCTAATGCAGCCAAGGAGGCTGTATGGATAAAGAAGTTCATTACTAAACTTGGTGTTGTTCCTTCTATTGTTGATCCAATAGACCTCTACTGCGATAACAATGGTGCCATTGCACAGGTGAAGGAACCTAGATCTCACCAATGATCCAAGCATATACTTAGGTGATTTCATCTCATTCGAGAGATCATTGAGAGAGGTGATGTACATATATGCAAAGTACCGACAGAAGAAAATGTTGCAAACCCACTGACCAAGGTTTTGTCGTAGCAGAAGCATGATGGTCACACTAGTTCTACGGGTATTAGATATATGAGTGATTGGCTCTAGTGCATGTGGGAGATTGTTGGAGTGTATGCCCTAGTGGCCAATTATGTAATGATTGTGACACTATATGTATGTTATGTTTTGGTTAAATGATAATTTCTTTTATTATGTTTTATTTACTGCGTTATATAAATGTTAACATAATAAATGTCCTTAGAAAAATGATATTAATTATATGGATTCAAGTATGTGACTTGAATATGAGATCGTATAAGTATGTTATATATACATATCATTATTCTTAAATGTCCCTAGTCGAGTATTATTGTTAGTGAGACAACAATAATACATTGAGACTAGTATGTGGATTGACTGATGACCACATCTCATTGGTCATAAATATATACGAGATATATTAAGTTGATGCATAGGTACCATGTTAGAGAACAGTGTATTGGACAGACCCACCATGAGAATTCTACATGGAGCATTATGTTATGTGTCATAAGTAATTCTCATAGTGACAATGATGTAATGGTCCTTCGACCTGAAGTCATGACATTTCTACATAAGGAGTTATGTGTTTTGACATTGCCAAAAGTCACCATTAACCAGGTGGACAATTGTTAGGTTTTAGAACATTTGATGATGATTGTCTTTAGATTACTTAGAGTACAAATGTATAGAAGTATTAATTAGTAACACTGAAGTTTTGTAGCCAATAGTTATCTCTTTGTTTGTAATTCATTTATTCTTTGTAAAGAGATATAATTATTTCTTATTTGTAAGTAACTGCTGGAATGGAGTATCAAAGCTTCAATAAGTCAAAATGTGTATTTGATCCGTTGGAGTTTACAAAAAGGCTTGTCGGAGACTAGGAAAACTTGTCAGAGAGTAAGGTTTTTTTATCAATCAGAGACTAGTTTTGCCTGTCGGAGACTAAGGCTTACGTCATCAGAGACTAAGTCTAAAGGAGTCGGAGACTAAGGTTAAAAGTATCAGAGACTAAGCTGACGTACTAAGCCTTAAAGCATCGGAGACTAAATAACTCTATCGGAGACTACACAATCTGACGTCATTAGGGACTAAAAGCACCAGAGATTAATTGATGACGTCACCAGAGACTAAAGATGAAGCATCAGGGACTAATCGTGATTTATTTCCTGAAAGATATAGAGTTCGAATTAAAAAGGAATGTTTTCCACGTAAAGCAAGATATTATTGAAGACGTAGCTGGAAAGGAAACTAACCAGAAATCTCTTCCTAATCAAAAAGGAAAGATTGTATTTGATTCGAATAAGGAAGCTAAATCAATATTGGTTTAGAATAGGAAAACTGAAAAATCAGTTAGAGTGAGAGAGAAGCTGTAATTAGTTTTACAGAGAATAGTAATTTGAAGTTGTATAGGTTTTTCATAGTTTGTATCTTTTCCTATACAGAATAGAAAAGAAGTTGATGATCACATTGTTGTGATTGTTAGAATTTGTAATCAGTTGTGAAATCAATATAGCAATTGTTTATAAATTGATTTGAGTTATTGTTCTTTATATTCCGCAAGTAAATTTAATTTCTTTAACAACAAGTAATTCGAAAAGTATTCAAAGAACTTGTATTCACCCCCCCCCCCCCCCATTCTACAAGTTCTCAGCTATCTCACTGGGAAAACAATTGGTATCAGAGCCTGTAATTGAATTTATTCAATTAATATGTTCCAAGAGATGGCCAACGACGAAGCAAGCAGCTCTAACATAATTGCGTATGCGGGAAGTCGTGATGGTGGTACCAGAATTCCAATTCTTAAAAGAGAAGAATATCCGATGTTGAAGCAAAAGATGTACATGCACTTAAGAGCAACAGATCCAGACTATATTGATAGGATTGAGAAGGGTCCCTATCTACCTAGGAAATTTATTCCTGCTAAAACCGTCGATCGATCTGTTGTGGCGGAACACTTTGAACTTGCTCTAGAATGTGATTATACAAATGAAGACAAGTTACAAGTGTTGAAGGATGCTAAGGTGATGAACATACTTTATAATGGAATTGATAAAAATATGTTCACAAGCATCATCAATTGCACAACATCTAAGCAAATCTGGGACACCATCAGAGTCCTACGTGAAGGAATTGATCAAGTCCGAAAGAACAAAAGGTCATTGTTGACACAACAATACGAGTTCTTTCAAGCAAAGCCTGGTGAACCAATAACGTCAGTTTATGATAGGTTCAACACTTTGCTCAACGATTTGAAAATACTTGGAAAGTCCTATGACAATGAGGATGTCAACACCAAGTTCATGAGATCTCTTCCTCCAAGTTGGGATCCAAAAACAACAGCAATAAGAGAGGCTCATGACTTGGATATCCTCACACTGGACAGGCTTTACGGGAATTTAAAGACATATGTACTTGAAGTAGAGCAACGACAACGCATGCATGGCAGGGACAAAGGAGTTGCGTTGATGGTTGAGACAAGCAAGTCTCAAGAGAAGCTTGATGAGGAGTCTTCCAGTGCTAGCTCGACTAATTAGGAAGATGAACTGGACACTGATGATGACATGGTGGAATTCATGGCATTCATGGTCAAACAGTTCAAGAAATTTAGGGCCAGCAGGAAAGGAAGAAAATCGTCAAGGAAGCCTAACCCTAAACGTGAAGGTCAAAAAGTCACCTTCGACTTAAAGAAAATAAGATGTTACAATTGTGACGGGTTAGGGCACTTTGCCAATGAGTGTAGGAAGCCTAGATCTAGTGATAGATCTAAGGATGAAAAATCAAGGAAAGACTTTGCTGACAAGAAAGCTAAATCAAATAGCAAAGCCTTGATTACAGAGGGTAAAGATTGGATTGACAGCGACTCTGATGAAGAAGTTGTCAACTTGGCCCTAATGGCTCGAAGTGATGAGTCAAGTGATTCTACAAAGGTATGTGATGCAACTCAGAATTTTAATATGCTTGATTTACTTGACACATCTAGCATTGAAAGCATACAAAAAGATATGTCTGATTTGCATGTTAGTTTTAGATCTTTAACTATTGAACATACCATTGTAAAAGAATCACGTGACATTCTTTTGAAAAGAAACAAGTTTCTCGAAGAGAGATTGGCACAATTTGACACTATCAAGTCTGACTTAAACAAAGCTCATCATATGATTGATGCTTTGAAAAAGAGGGAATATTACTTAGTAAAGCAACTTGAAAATGCTCAAGCTAAGATTAAACAATGGAATACTTCCTCTAAAAAGTTGACAGACTTGGTAGAGTGTCAAACAATAGGTCAAAAATCTGAACTAGGTTATAATGAAAATCTAGACAAGAGTTCAAATTTAAATGATCTATTCGAAGCTGCGAACTCCTCAACTAGTAAGCCAAATTTTATAAAAAGAATTAATTTTGTCTCTCATTTTATTGAATCCAAATTCATTAACACTCAAGATCAACAAATCTCTGCAAAAACAGAAATTGATCAAAAGACAGTGAATGTTGTTAATAAGGGTGAAACAAAAAGATTAAATATTGGGTTCATGATAAAGACACAATTAAATAAAAAACTGGAAAATCTTCCAGACAAAAAGGCTGAAAAATTAGTGGAGTTAAGCAGAAATAAGAAAAATAGGAATGGAAAAATCGGCATTAATAAATATACAAATTATGCTAGAATGCCTGATGCTCCTAGAAAGACATGTCACGTATGTGATAACCCCAACCACATAGCTGTTAACTATAGGAGCAAAAATAAAATTCCTATAACTGAGACTGCATCTTCAAAGAGAATCAAAGATGAAACACCTGTAAAAAGGTTAAATAATCTTTGCATTAACAATGAAAACCTTAAACTTGGCAGTCTCTCACAAACAAGTAGCAAGACTAATGATTGTCCAATTAAAGTCAAAATTGCTAAAAGACAATCAACTCAATCTGAATCAAGTCTTGAGTCTACAACTAGTGAGAAAGGACCCAAGAAAGTCTGGGTTCCAAAAATCTCAAACTAATTACTCTCTACTGTGCAGGGCAAAAAGAAGAAAACATGGTACTTGGACAGTGGTTGTTCAAGGCACATGACTGGAGATAAGTCCCTACTAAAACAGTGATGTATTTGATCTAGTAGTATCAAACACAAGTTGCAGAAAATAACTTTAGGAAGACTCCGTAAAGAAATTAATCACCAGAAATCAACACTAAAGGATCAATTTGTTTAGTTTGCTTAAAGAAATTAATTTCCCGCAAACTAAAACAAATCAGGTTGTGAAAGTCTAAAGGAATTAACCACCAACCTTCAGGATAAACGTAAGTAAAACTCACACAATTTTATTAATCAAATCTCCCGTTCTATACATTACGAACAGCTATTTATAAGTTGAATAATCAATAAACCCTAATTCTAATTATAAAGAATTTTCCATGGAAAGAATTCCATTAAGGAAAGTTATCTAATCTAACAAGGAAAATAAACATTCCAATTTAAATTGAAAACAATCTCCAAAACAAAACCGAGAAATAATAACTATCGGAGACTATAGTCTCTGATGACATCACTAGTCTCCGATGACGTCACTAGTCTCCGATGCGCGTCTTAGTCCCCGATACGTGTCTTAGTCCCTGGCGCGTCTAGCACACGTCTTAGTCCCTGACGCGGAACTTTACCTGGCGCATCCGGTACATGTATTAGTCCCCGACGTGTTCCCGTAATCCCTGATGCCTTCCGTAGTCCCTAACAACCATTGAAGCCCGCAACTGCTTAACTCCTTATTCACAAGCAAAGTAACCACAGGTTGTTTAACACCCCCTAACCAAGAACCTCCATTAATATCGACAAAAAATAAATCTAAGGATAATTATTTGGAAACAAGATTTATTCTTTCCCTCGTCAACAACTCCAATGTATCATCCTCCTCTTCTTCAGAAACAATTGTCCTCAATTGAGCCACATCGTCATCATGAATATAAGGAGTCAAATCACCAACATTAAAAGTTGCACTTACACCGTGTTCTCCTAGCAACTCCAATTTGAAGGCATTGTCGTTAATCTTCTCAACAATCTTGAAGAGACCCTCCGATCGAGGCATTAACTTATGTTTACGTAGGTTAGGAAACCTTTCTTTCCGCAGATGCAACCATACAAGATCACCTACCAAAAGAATAGGTTGTTTTCTATGTTTGTCGACCAAAGCTTTATACCTTGCATTCACTTTCTCAATTCTGGCTCGTACTTGCGCGTGTAACCTCATCATAGCTTGTGCTTTGGCTTTGGCATCCAAATGAATATATTCACTCTTTGGCAAAGGAATTAAATCCACTGGAAGTCTAGGATTTACACCATACACTATTTCAAAAGGTGAATGTTTCGTAGCATACGTAGCAGACCTATTATATGCAAATTCGGCATGTGCAAGCTTGACATCCCAATCCTTGGTAGTCTTACTAACCAATCCATGCAATAAAACTCCCAAGGTTCTGTTGGTTACTTCCGTCTGTCCATCCGTCTGAGGATGATGTGAAGTGCTAAAACACAGTTTAGTTCCCAACAGTTTCCACAGTGTTTTCCAGAAATAACTCATAAACTGTGTCTCGATCACTAACTATAGTCTTTGGAACCCCATGAAGTCGAACCACTTCTTTCAAATACAAATCAGCTATACAAGATGCATCATCAGTTTTGTGACAAGCCAAAAAATGTGCCATTTTGGAAAACCTGTCCACAACTACCATTATTGAATCATTCCCTCTTTGAGTCCGAGGCAACCCCACAATAAAGTCCATAGAGACATCCTCCCATGGGGATTCTGGAACAGGTAAGGGGGTATATAATCCTTGATGAAATGTACTTTTCGCCTTTTGACAAGTTGCACAAGGAGCGATCACCCCAGTAACATCTCCTTGTATTTTTGGCCAATAGAAATGTTCTTGTAAGATTGCCAATGTTTTGGTAATACCAAAGTGTCCGGCTAATCCTCCTCCATGAGCTTCCCTAATTAACAATTCTCGAATTGAGCAAGATGGAATACACAAGCAATTTCCTTTCAACAGAAATCCATCTTGAAAAACATAATTCCCCGTAGCTCCATGAGAACACGCCTCAATTATTGGCTGAAAATCCAAGTCCTGCTGATAGTACTCTTTAATCAACTCAAAACCAAGTAATTTTGAGCTCAACACCCCCAGCAAATTGTGCCTCCTGGATAATTCGTCCGCAACCACATTATCTTTGCCCTGCTTATGCCTTGATGAAAAATTAAAGGATTGCAAGAACTCAACCCATTTAGCATGACGAGGATTTAATTTTTGTTGCCCATGAATGTATTTTAAAGCCTCATGATCCGAATGCAATATGAAGTGACTCGGTCGCAAATAGTGACTCCAATGGTCAAAAGATCTTACTATGGCATAGAACTCCTTATCATAAGTTGAATAGTTCAGTCTTGCACCATTGAGTTTTTCACTAAAATAGGCAATGGGTCTTTTCTTTTGCACTAGGACAGCTCCTATGCCAACCCCACTTGCATCGCACTCTACTTCAAAAGGACTTGAAAAGTCTGGCAGAGCTAGAACCGGTGTATCGCACAACAGCTCTTTCACTCTTTCGAACGTCTTTTGCGCAGCCTCCGTCCATTCGAACTTTCCCTTCTTAATACATTCAGTGATAGGTGCGACTACGCTACTGAAATTTTTGACAAATCTTCTATAAAATGACGCAAGGCAATGGAAAGATCTTACCTCTGTCACTGTAGTTGGTACTGGCCAAGATTTTATAGCCTCTACCTTCGAGGAATCCACTGATATGCCCTCCCCTGACACAATGTACCCCAGAAAAGTTACACTAGGTACAAGGAAGTAGCACTTTTCCAACTTCGCATACAATTTTTGTTTCCTCAACATCTCAAAAACTGACCTGAGATGGTCAAGATGATCTTCTAAACTTTTGTTGTAGACAAGTATGTCATCCAAGTAAACCACAACGAATTTACCCAGGAAGGGTTTCAGTACTTCATTCATAAGCCTCATAAAAGTGCTAGGTGCATTACTAAGGCCGAACGGCATAACCAACCATTCATAGAGTCCGACCTTCGTTTTGAAAGCCGTTTTCCACTCATCACCCTCTCTCATTCTTATTTGATGATATCCACTTCGTAAGTCAATCTTGGAAAATACGACTGAACCATGCAGTTCATCCAATAAATCGTACAATCTCGGAATTGGGAATCTGTATTTGATAGTAATGTTGTTTACTGCTCTACTATCAATGCACATTCTCCATGTTCCATCCTTTTTTGGTACTACTAACGTTGGTACAACACAAGGACTCATACTTTCCCTTACGTACCCTCGCTCCATTAATTCCTCAATCTGTCTTTGTATTTCTTGTGCCTCTTGAGGATTACACCGGTAGGCCGCTTTGTTAGGTAAAGATGCTCCAGGAATCAAATCAATTTGGTGCTCAATTCCTCTAATAGGTGGCAAACCTGGTGGTAAATCTTTAGGGAACACATCCTAAAATTCTTCTAACAATTCCTGCACGTCCTTGTTTAGCCCTTCTGGCTTCTGTTCAGATTGAAATCCTAAGGCAATCAGCAAGTAGCCCTGACCCTCTTGTGCCAATGCAACTTGGAATTGTTTCTCCGTCACCATTAAACTCTCCTTGCGTGCGCTAAGAGAGGATAAAGGTTTTAGGGCCGTCTTCTTATTTCCTACCTTGGCAATGTATACGTTTGTCCTGCCGTCATACTTGACAAATCTGTCATACTGCCATGGTCTCCCCAATAAGATGTGGCATGCATCCATGATGCAAACATCACACAACACCTGATCCTTGAATTTACCAATTTCAAAAGAAATCAGCGCTTGCTGCGTCACCTTCACTTCTCCTCCATCACTCAGCCAATGTAATTTATAGGGTTTGGGATGGGGTGTTGTCGGCCAATTTAATTTTTCGATCAACGTGGTAGAAACCACATTGGTGCAACTACATGTATCTATTATCAGGTTGCATAGCTTATCCTTTACCAACACTCTAGTCATGAAAATCTTATCTTGCTGGTCAGCTTCCAAGGGGATTGGTTTGGCTTGTAACAGTCTCCGAACAATCAATTGTGCTCCACGAGTCTCGGGTTCTTCCTCAGAATCTGCGTCGAACTCATCTCCAATTTCACAGTTATCGAACTCATCTCCAATTTCACAGTTATCTAACTCCTCTTCTTCGAGTGTTTCTTTCTCCTTAGAAGCATAAGAAGCCACAATCTCTTCGACGTCATGGAGAGTCATTACTCTATTGCTAGGACAATCACGTTGTATGTGGTCGTAGCCCTTGCATTTGAAACAAATTCGTTTATCTTCCGTTGCTAATGGCGTAGAAGTTTTGCCTTTGTCCTTCTTAAATTTGTCAAAAGTAGGCGTGAATTTCGGTATAGTTGGTGTTTCGTTCCTTCTTTCTACCCTACCTCTTTCCACCGTCTTGTTTACTGGTCATACATAATCATTTACTTTGGCTTTAGCATGTTTCTCGGCCCTCATGGCCACCTTGCATACCTCTTCGAAGGACCAATAGGGTTGTAGTTCCACTATCTCAGCAATATTATTATTCAGCCCTGTTAAGAATCGAGCAATCTTGTGTTCCACCCTTTCCTCAAGATCACATAACATGGTGAGTTTTTCAAACTCCACCGTGTATTCTTCCACTAAGAGTGCCCCTTGCTTGAAACCTTGCAGTCTCAAAAACACATCTTGTACATAATCTATAGGTAGAAACCGTTTCTTCATCCTACCCTTCAAGGCTTCCCAAGACACTATTCGTGTCTTACCTTCCCTTCTTCTCTTATTTTTCAAGTTCTCGTACCACAGGTTAGCGTAACCCGTGAATTTTAATACTGCCACTTTGAACTTTTTGTGGTCGTCGTAGTCCTTGTATTCAAAGATCCTTTCAATTTGTTGTAACCACTCCAAAAACTTTTCCGGTTTCATACTGCCGTCGAAGTCTGGTATATCTAACCTTAAACCCTTATCATCGTCAGTATTGTCTCTCGGCCTCCTTGGTGCTGGTCCGGTCATTTCTTCTTCTTCTGAATCTAAAGTGCGAGCCAATCTAGTACTTCGGTTTGGACTCGTAGAGGGGTTTCTACGATCCAATCTGGCCAAGATCTCATTCATCTTTTCGGTCAAGTCGTTGATTTGCCTATCACGGCGCAAGTTTTGTGCTTGCTCCATGGTAAGCCCTCGCGGAACAAGTTGTTCTTCTTCTGCAGCCATTAGATTGTAGATTGTAGAATAAACCAAGAATAATCCCTCAGCCAAAGCTCTGATACCATGATGATGTATTTAATCTGGTAGGATCAAACACAAGTTGCGGAAAATAACTTTAGGAAGACTCCGTAAAGAAATTAATCACCAGAAATCAACACTAAAGGATCAATTTGTTTAGTTTGCTTAAAGAAATTAATCACCCGCAAACTAAAACAAATCAGGTTGTGAAAGTCTAAAGGAATTAACCACCAACCTTCAGGATAAACGTAAGTAAAACTCACACAATTTTATTAATCAAATCTCCCGTTCTATACATTACGAACAACTATTTATAAGTTGAATAATCAATAAACCCTAATTCTAATTAGAAAGAATTTTCCATGGAAAGAATTCCATTATGGAAAGTTATCTAATCTAACAAGGAAAATAAACATTCCAATTTAAATTGAAAACAATCTCCAAAACAAAACCGAGAAATAATAACTATCGGAGACTATAGTCTCTGATGACGTCACTAGTCTCCGATGACGTCACTAGTCTCCGATGCGCGTCTTAGTCCCCGATACGTGTCTTAGTCCCTGGCACATCTAGCACACGTCTTAGTCCCCGACGCGGAACTTTACCTGGCGCGTCCGGTACACGTATTAGTCCCCGACGTGTTTCCTTAATCCCTGATGCCTTCCGTAGTCCCTGACGACTATTGAAGCCCGCAACTGCTTAACTCCTTATTCACAAGCAAAGTAACCACAGGTTGTTTAACACCCCCTAACCAAGAACCTCCATTAATATCGACAGAAAATAAATCTAAGGATAATTCTTTGGAAACAAGATTTATTCTTTCCCTCGTCAACAACTCCAACGTATCAAACAGTATGAAGAGAAAAGTGGCCCAAAAGTCACTTTTGGAGATGACAACAAAGGCCATACGAGGGGATATGGCAGTGTTGAACATGGAGATGTCATCTTCACTGAAGTAGCACTAGTTGATGGCTTAAAACACAATTTACTAAGTGTGAGTCAACTATGTGATAAGGGATTCAATGTCACCTTCAAAGAAGATAAATGCTTGGTGTGTGACAAAGAATCTGATAATGTGATTTTGACATGGAAAAGAAAAGGAAATTTGAATGTTGCAAATCTTATTTCTTTTACTGATCAAATCACATGTCTTTATAGCAAAGCTTCAATTGATGAAAGTTGGCTTTGGCATAAGAAGCTTTCTCACTTGAATTTCAAGAACATAAACAAGCTTGTGAGGAAAGGTTTGGTAGCTGGCATTCCACAATTGGAATTTACACAAGATGGATTGTGTGGTTCATGCCAGAAAGGGAAACAAAGAAGTATGTCATTCAAAAGCAAACCAGCAACATCAATCACTGACACTTTACAGTTGCTGCACATGGATTTATTTGGTCAAGTGAATGTGATGTCAATCTTAAGAAATAGATATGCTTTGGTTATTGTGGATGATCACACGAGGTATACTTAGGTAAAATACTTTCATACAAAAGATGAAGCTGCTCAGTTGATAATTGATCATATTAAGAAGATAGAAACTGAGTCAGGAAAAATAGTAAGGGTGATAAGGAGTGATAGAGGAACATAATTCAAGAATTCCCAAGTTATTGAATTATGCACTGAAAAAGGAATAACTCATCAATTCTCAGCTCCAAGAACCCCTCAACAAAATGGAGTTGTTGAGAGGAAAAATAGAACCCTTATTGAAGCAGCAAGGACTATGTTACAAGAGGCTAAGCTTCTCACATATTTTTGGGAGGAAGCTATAAGCACTTCTTGCTTTACATAGAATAGATCCTTGATAAACAAAGCATACAACAAAACACCTTATGAATTAATGACTCGGAGAAAACCAACTCTCAAGTTTTTACATGTGTTTGGTTGTAAATGCTTTGTACTGAGAGACTCATCAGAAACAAGAGGAAGATTTGACAACAAGTCTGATGAGGCAATCTTCTTAGGTTATTCTTTGACAAGTAAAGCATACAGAGTATATAATCTAAGAACAAAGGTCATTGTGGAATCAATTCAAGTAGTATTTGATGATAAAAAGATTCCAGGAATGATTGGACAAGGATTGCATGAACCTCTCAGTTTTGAGAATGAATTGGATGCATGGGAATATCCATCAGAGACTACTGAAAAACCCCAAGATAGCAATGATCCCTACATAATTGAGGGGGAGTTAACTGTTGTGCATAAAGTACCAAGAACTAATACTCTATCAGAGACTAGAGTATTAGATGAAACTCAAGAGACTGGTGAAATTAGTATTCCATCGGAGACTAATGGTTCACCAGAGACTAGAGTCACTGATGCACAATCAGAGACTATATTGACACCAGAGACTATTGAGATAAACAGCTCAGGGGGAGCTAATAATGAAGAAGTCAATGGTTTAGGGGGAGCAGTCTCTGATCATGACGCTAGATTGGATAACATCAATCTAGAAAATAAAGCCTCCACTTCAAGCGCAAATCTGTCACGTGCAATTCCATGGTTGAGAGACCACACACCAGATTTGATAATTGGAAGTCTAGAGGATGGAGTCAAGACTAGAAGTGCAACTCAAAATGAATGTTTATATCTCAGTTTTCTCTCAAAAATTGAGCGAAAGAAAATTGAGGAAACACTTTAAGATCCTGACTAGATAATTGCCATGCAAGAAGAGTTAAACCAATTCACTCGAAATAAAGTCTAGAGACTGGTACCCAAACCAAGGAATAGATCAATAATTGGTGCCAAGTGGGTCTTCAAAAATAAATTGGATGAAACTGGTACAATTACAAGAAATAAAGCAAGACTGGTTACAAAAGGATATTCTCAAGAAGAAGGAATAGATTATGATGAAACTTTTGCACCAATAGCAAAACTTGAAGCAATCAGAATCTTCTTGGCTTTTGCAGCCTACAAGAACTTCAAGGTGTACCAGATGGATGTCAAAAGTGCGTTCTTAAATGGAAAATTGGAAGAAGAAGTCTATGTTTGCCAACCCCCAGGTTTTGTGGACTCCAAATTTTCAAATCATGTCTATAGGTTAGACAAAGCACTTTATGGATTAAAACAAGCACCAAGAGCCTGGTATGATACTCTATCTCAATTTTTGCTTGAAAATAAATTTGTTAGAGGTATCATAGATAAAACCTTATTTTATAGAAAGCAAGACTCTGACATTATATTGGTGCAAATATATGTAGATGATATTATATTTGGGTCTACAAATGAAAAACTTTGTGAAAAATTTTCAAAACTTATGCAGTCCAGATATAAAATGAGTATGATGGGAGAATTAACATTTTTCTTAGGTTTACAAATAAAACAATCAACTGATGGAATATTTATCAGTCAGTCCAAGTATATCAAAGACTTATTGAGAAAATATGATTTGGCTGATTGTGCATCTGCAAAAACACCCATGCCTACTGCCACTAAGCTAGAAAAAGATTTAAAAGGAAAGAAAATTGATATTATTAGCTACAGAGGCATGATAGGCTCTCTTTTATATCTAACTGCAAGTAGACCTGATATAATGTTTGCTACATGTTTATGTGCTAGATTTCAAGCTGACCCTAGAGAGTCACATTTGATTGCTGTAAAAAGAATATTCAGATATCTAAAGGGTACCCCACCTTGGTTTATGGTATCCCAAAGAATCTGATTTTAAACTAATTGGTTATTCAGATGCTGACTATGCAGGTTGCAAGCTTGATAAGAAAAGCACAAGTGGAAACTGCCAATTTCTTGGAGGCAGAGTTGTTTATGGGTTTAGCAAGAAACAAAATTCAGTTTCTACTTCAACAGCAGAAGCTGAATATATCGCAGCTGGGAGTTGTTGTGCTCAAATCCTATGGATCAAGAATCAACTCCTAGATTATGGTATGTCATTATCCAAAATTCCTATCTATTGTTATAATACTAGTGCCATAGCAATAACAGAAAATCCCGTGCAACATTCAAGAACAAAACACATAGATATTAGATATCACTTCATAAGAGAACATGTAAGTGAAGGTAATATCGAATTACACTGGGTAACAACTAATAAACAACTTGCAAACATATTCACAAAACCTTTAGATGAATCTACTTTTTCTAGATTAGTTTCTGAATTAGGAATGTTGAATTATGCCTCTAAAAATTGATTAAATTTTGAAAACAAGTTGTTTAGTTGTGAGTATCTAGAAATTTTAATTTCTGGAATGTAGTTGTTTTTTATTAAACAGAATTTTAGAAACTAGAATTTAATTTCTGGAATGTAGCAGTTTTTTTATTAAACAGAATTTTAGAAGCTAGAATTTAATTTCTGGAATGTAGCTGTTATCAAATAACAGAATTTTCGAAGCTAATAATCATTAAACTTGATTGCTGGAAATATTTTGAAAGCTTAAGAGAAAGAGACTATATTAGTCCCTAATAGTGTTTTTAATTAGTCCCCGACTGAATTAAAAATTAAACTATCGGAGACATTTTAGTCCCCGACAGTTGTTTTTAATTAGTCCCCGACTGAATTAAAAAATTGAACTATCGGAGACTAACTAGTCCCCGACAGGTGTTTTTAATTAGTCCCCGACTGAATTAAAAATTGAACTATCAGAGACTACCTTAGTCCCCGACGTCGTTTTTGGTTAGTCTCTGACTCAATCAAAAATGAACTATCGGAGACTAATCGGGTTTAGTCTCTTATGAGTGAACTTATCAGAGATTTGGGTAATCTCCGATCAAGGGTAATCTGGTAATTATCCTAACCACGATCAAAAACCGTTCACTATCTTTAGAATTGCAAACATTTCTCATACTTTGCTAAGAGTAAAATCAAACACATTTGCAATCACAATCTCTCAAAGCTTTGAAATTATTTTTTCTCTACAAATTCTCTGCAATCTAACCCTATTTCAAGTTTCTTCAAAGTTCATAGATCTCTTCAAATGGCTGCAAAAATATTCTGTTTCCAGTTTGGAGATTTTGATTTCATAAAGACTAACCATGCAGGGGTGGCTAATAAGCATGAATTTGGAGCCCAGTATCACCCCTTCGTGAATTTCCTTCAGAACTCCACTCTATCATATGCCATTTATGAAGCTCTCATCCAAGCAGCTGAAGTTCTCACGGCTGTCTGTTCCACTGCTACCATCCAGGATGAAAACACTAACTCTCCTGTGGTAAGTTTCAGGTATGAAAACTCTATTTATAATATAGATCATATCGTAGTTAATAATGCTTTACACTTGTCAATCTATGAAAACTTTGACTCCCCTACCTCTGATGAAGAACTTCTTTCTATGTTTAAAAACTTACATTATTCGCTGAAATTAGTTCTGTTGGGTCTATTACACGACCCCATCTAAGGCAAGAGTGGTCACTGTTCTTTGATATAATCACTAAAGCATTTACGTCTAAATGTAGTGGCTATGATGCTATCACTACACTCACACAACAAATTGGTTTTAGTGTGTTGTATGATAGACATCTAATGTGACGGCCCCAAAAATCATAAAACAGATTTCGGGCACCATCAATAATTGACAAAAGATAATTAATACATCCAAGCACGCATAACATTAAATAAGAGATAAATAATGAATCTCTATTACATTATTCATCAATGAGTAATTAAACAGCGGAAGTCTTAAGTGGGACCCATACGGTCTTACAATAAACTCTTCTGTTATTATTACATATTCTACGCTATCCCTGAATGTCATCTATAGGAAGCGTTCAATATGTCATCTTCTCCTTTCCTTTATTGGATGACTCGGCCTTCTCGCCGTAACCTGTAAAACATAATATAATAGCAACATGAGCGATTTACGCTCAGCAAGTATATGATCAAGTACTATTGGGTAGGCTTGAACAATATAGAACTGGCTTAAGTGTTTATGAGGTTTGGACATCACCTCTGAACAATTGGAAAAAAAATAGTTTCTAGGGTCCCCGAATGATAACGAGGGATTTGACCCTTTTCTTGAAAGAATCTTGAATAGATCTTCATCAAACGATATACCAGGTGGCCAACCTGATCGTTTGACTGCCATAACCATAATGACATACGTAGTCAGTGCAGAAATATTTGTCTACAAGGGTTCGTTTACCGATGCCTCGGTTTCCGTTCCCTACCATAATAGTCACGGGATGTCAGGGATGTTAGACATATGCATCCACGTAACCAGAAATCCATAATAGGCACGGGATGTCAGGGATGACAAGCATATGCATCCACGTAACCAGTACCCACACGGATATACTTCACAAGTATGGGGCGAAGAATAAGGCTTCTGTATCCGTATAGGGTTTACTTTGATGTATTAGCGAACTTAAACAGCTAATAACCGCCCAAGAAGTACTTGGTTCTAGTACAACATTTTTCACGTACATCGGATCGAATGATCATACGTTACTTAACCTTGAATAAATATCAACATAATATCAATATCATATACGTATATCGAAGAATTGATTATACGCATTAGTTTGAAATATAAATCATTTGGAAACATATTTGTCATGAATATAAAAGAGATATGTACATGCATATCATTTCATAACATATCCTACGCATATCGAAACAATTGATCACGCGTTATCTTGAAATAATCATAAGAGTTAAGATATACTTGCCTTTGGTCCTTAGAATAACTCAGGTTAAACAACTCGTGAAAGTAGATAATTCTGTAAAACATGTACAGATAATAATATGAGAAATCTCCACTTAAATACACATGATAAATGTTCATGTGAAGTGTTCATGAAATTCTCGAGTCTATACTTAACTACTTATGTCGTCACTCGTAAGATTGGGATTCGGTTGAAACCGAATAGAAGTCCGAGAGATTAGTAGACTTGATTAAACGTCACTCGTAGGTCCTCGATAATTATAGGAGGCCTTAGATTAATTAATAAATATTAATTAATCATCTTAAGCCTTAAATGATTATTATTAATCATTTAGAAATTATTCATTAATTATTATTTAATTGCTTTAATTAAATAATAATTGATCTTTAATTAATTAAGAATTACTTCTTAATTAATCTTCACTTAAATAATTTATTTAGTTATTTAAAAACCATGTATTAATTATTATTTAATTATTTAATTAAATAATAATTAATCTTTAATCATTTAAAAATCATTTGTTAATTATTTAAAAAAACATTTATTAATTATTATTTAATTAAATAATAATTAATATTTAATCATTTAAAAATCATTAATTATTTAAAAACCATTCATTAATTATTATTTAATCACTTTAATTAAATAATAATTAATCTTTAATCATTTAAAAATCGTTTATTAATTATTATTTAATTACTCAAATTAAATAATAATTTATATTTAATCATTTAAAAATCATTTATTAATATTTTAAAAAAAATATGTAAGTGTTTATTTTATTTTTGAAAACTTGGATTCTGTCAAAAATAATTTTTAAAGTGGGTTGAAATTTTAAAACCAAGTGGGTAAAATTTATTAGATCAAAGTCCAAAATTTTATTTTAAATTTTGGGTCAAAATTCGGGTCAAAACAGTGGGTCGAACCGGGTCACAGTTCGGGTCAACTCGGTCCGGGTCGGCTCACTGCCGAGTCAACTTGGTCTGGGTCGGCTCACTGCCGAGTCAACTTGGCCAATTCACATTCAACAGAAACCTGCAGAATCCGGCCAGCTGCTAGCACCGGCCAGCTGCTAGCACCGGCCGGCGAACCCGTAACATGCCACCCTTGATTCTTACATGTACACACACGGATCGAAGGTTTTGGCTTTACCATGACAATCTACATAGGTTATTACACCCCTATGCTCGATGCCATAGCCCGAAACTTACTGAAACAGAGATCGAAGCTCGCCGGAAAGCTCTCGCCATTAACGTCAGCGAGAAGCTTCGGCCGAGCTTCCAAATCTCATTCCTTCACTATTTTTGACGAATCAAACATGGAAATGATTCTAGAGATCACAAGGAACTCATAAATGCAATCAATTTCCATTTTCATTAACTATATCGCATGCTAGATCAATTTAAAGTTTCAGATATAAATGAAAATTTCATATGAACACGAAATCATAAATACTCAACTATTTCTCAAATTGTTGAAGGCAAAATGATCCTTACAAGTGCAGAAACATAATTATATAAACGATTTGAACTACCATGTACTAGATCGGCCAGAATCGGGATTCAAAGTTTCGGGTGTTAGGGTTCTAAGTGTTATGAATAAATCGTGGCTAAAGATTAAACAACCGTCGCTAAAGGGTTTTTCATTTAGATTTTGATTAAACTTCAAAAATTAATATCTCTCAATATATAAATGATATGAACAAGTGCAATACATTAAAATCATACTGAAAAATATTATCTTCGCGGTGGTATAATCAGAAAAATTTTTTGACAACAAAATTAAAGTGCAGAATAATTACCTCTTAAAAAGCTTTAATAAAACTAATTCCAAAACTTCAAAATACTCAAGAACTTCAAAGCTTCGAAAATTTGAGAGAGTTTGTGATAATATGTTAGAGAGAATGCTGTAAAAAAATTTCTAGTAGCAATGCTAGGTAGGAAATCAAGGCACAAATCAATACTAATAAATGCATTAATGAATTTTGAATTTTGAATTTTAAATCCTTAATTAATTGCATACTAATTGCATGGTAATTAACATTTGTAACTAATGTAAATTAATTATTTACCATAGGAGTAATTAGTAAAAATTTAATTACTCACTAATTTACATTTTTAATGGTTATGCATTTATTTATTGCATTAACCGAAAAATTAATCCGCCTCGGCGAAATAAAAAAATGCGTTTATAAAATTATTATCAAAATTAACATCTAGTAAATTTAAAATAAATATCTTGTCACAATTTATTGTCTCGCAATAATTAAAAATATAACATTCGTTATAAATATTAATGAACGTGTGTGTAATGACTTACGTAATCCTTACGTACACGTAACCGTAAAAATATTTACTGGACGATAAATTCATAAATAATTCTCAAAATTTTACTTTTGAATTATTGGGTTCTCATATCCCCCCCCCCCCCCCCCCTTACAATAAGTTTCGACCTCGAAACTTGACTAGTGAAAAAGGTGGAGATATTTTTGCATCATCATTTCTTCTAATTCCCACGTAGCTTCTTCTACATTATGATTCCTCCATAACACTTTTACTGAGGGAATCTCTTTATTCCTTAAAACCTTTACTTGTCGATCCAGAATTTGCACTGGAATCTCTTCATAGCGTAAATCCGGTTGAAGCTCAATCGGTTGATAATCGATGATGCCAGTGTGATCCCCTTTATAGGGTCGAAGTACCGACACATGAAAAAATGTCGTGCACATGTCCCAAAGCTGGGGGTAGTGCCATTGATAAGCTACTTCACCAATACGGCGAAGTATCTCGAAAGGTCCAATATAGCGTGGACTAAGATTCCTTTTTTGTCCGAAACGCATGACACCTTTCCACGGAGAAATCTTCAGTAAGGCATGACCTCCAACTTCTAAGGTTAGATCTTTGCGATGCCGGTCTGCGTACTGCTTCTGTCGGTCCTGTGCAGCTTTCATTCTCTGACGAATGATTCTGATTGCATCCTCAGTTTGCTGAACCATCTCTGGTCCCTCAAGTCGTCTTTTTCCGACCTCATTCCAATACAACGGTGTCCTGCACTTCCTTCCATATAGTGCTTCGAACGGGGCCATACCAATGCTTGCATGGAAACTATTGTTGTAGGCGAATTCAACAAGCGGTAAATGGTCATCCCACTTACCTCTGAAGTCTAATGAACACGCCCTCAACATATCTTCCAGAGTTTGAATTGTTCGTTCAGATTGTCCATCAGTCTGAGGGTGGAATGTAGTACTCATGTCCAATCGTGTTCCTAGATAGGCTTGAAAACTGTGCCAAAATCTTGACGTGAAACGCGGATCTCGATCTGACACAATCGAAATCGGCACTCCATGTCGACTAAGGATTTCCTTCACATACAGCTTGACTAACTGATCCATCTTGAAGTTATCCTTAATGGGCAAAAAGTGAGCGGATTTGGATAACCGATCCACTACTACCTATATCGAATCAGCTCCTTTCAGCGTCGCCGGTAGTCCAACTACGAAATCCATGGTGATGTACTCTCATTTCCATTCTGGGATTTCCAAGGATTGCAATAGTCCACTCGGCTTCTGATGTTCAGCCTTGACTCTCTGACAGGTGAGACATGTACTGACCCATAAGGCTATCTCTCTCTTCATATTGGGCCACCAAAAGTTTTTCTTTAAGTCTTGTTACATCTTTGTCCCCCCTGGATGTATAGAGAATGCGGAATTATGAGCCTCTTGGAGTAACTGTCTCTTTAACTCCATCTTTGTCGGAATCCAGACTCTATCTTCAAATCTCATTAAGCCGTCGTCGTGGATTCGACATTTCCCATTTTCTCCTTGGAGCAGTTTCTCCCTTTCTGCTGCATATTCTTCTTGAGCTACCCTGATTATGTCCAATAATTGGGGTCTCGCTCTGACTGATTCCTCCATTTCTCATCTTTGACTTGTTGTGATAACGTTCAGTTGCAATCATTCCAATTCTATCCTTACTTCTTCTTGAACTGTCATCACGTTTACCCTCTCTCGTCTGCTTAGGGCGTCAGCTACTACATTTGCCTTACCGGGGTGATAGTTGATCGAGCAGTCGTAATCCATGATCAATTCTAACCATCGCCTTTGTCTCATGTTCAGTTCTTTCTGAGTGAATATGTACTTCAAGCTCTTATGGTCGGTATAGATCTCACACTTCTCCCCGTACAAATAATGTCTCCAAATCTTCAAGGCAAAGACTATAGCAGCTAGCTCCAAGTCATGAGCAGGATATCTTTTCTCGCAATCCTTAAATGCGTCAGGCAAAGACTATATCTTGTCTCATGTTGCATTAGGACAATTCCTGGTCCATTCAGTGAAGCATCGCTGTAAATGACGAAGTTTCCTTTGTCGTCAGGCAAGCTCAACACTGGTGCTGTTAGGTTTTATTAACATTTGATGATGATTGTCTTTAGAATACTTAGGAATACAAATGTATAGAAAAGTGTTGGTTTGTAACACTTTAGTTTTGTAGCTAGCAGTAGTATCTCTTGGTTGTAATTTAGTCATTTTAATAAAGAGATAGATTCATTTTACTTGTATGTACTGCTGGAATACTTGTTGAGTCTGTTCAACAAGTTGTTTTAAGTTAATTAGTCTTTCGGAGATTAAATTTGGCTTGTCGGAGATTAAGGGAAAAGTCCATCAGAGATTAAAGTTTTGTTCATCAGAGATTGGACTTTGCCCATCGGAGATTGAAGAAATCCTTCATCGGAGATTAAAGATTTATTCATCAGAGATTGAAGGATTGGTCATCGGAGATTAAAGCTTACGTCATCGGAGATTGTAATTAAAGAGTCAGAGATTAAAGCTGACGTCATCAGAGAATAACACAATACTTCGGAGATTAAAAGCTGACGTCACCAGAGACTAAAGCCAAAGCATCGGAGATTAC
>CM025783.1:34909289-34920437 GCA_014636745.2 Centella asiatica
AATATCCAAACAGCAGCACCAGAGAACAGTTCAAGCACAGGGGATGCTGCCTTAAACATCATTTCAGAGATGTCAAACGAAGATTTTGAAATATTATATGGTCTACAACAGAGGCAAGACCATATCTCTGCTTTAAAGACAAGGCTTGCAGATGAACCTGTCCATGAAGAACCTGAAGCTGAGAATGTGGATGAATGGCTTGATGCCAAATTCACCAATTCTCTAGAAGATGCAGCTGCTGTGTACAGACAGGATTATGTGACCAATATAGGGTCAACAGCAGCTGTCCCCTCTACAAAGGATGTGGCAGAAGAAGTGACTAAAGTGGATCGGAAAAATGCCAAATTCCATCACTTCTTGGCTACTGGGATCAATGAAGCAATCCAGGAACTAAAGCAACACATGGAACTAGAACATGATAAACTCAAGAGGCACTATGAAGGCCACTTGCCTAGAAAGACTATCCAAGCAATTGATCAAATTATCATGGATAAGTCCAGATATGACAGTCGCCTGAGTCTTCTTGAGGTTAAAGTTGATCAAATCCACCAATTCCTCCAACAGATTGCCGCACAATTACCCAACTCTGCCCCCTCCAAGGATGATAATGTCAAAAAGAGGGAGAGTGGTCCAGTTCCAGTTCTTACAACATCAACATCAACATCAACACAGCCAACAACTTATGTCAATCTTAAGGCAGAGCTCAAGGCAACTTTAGAAAAGCTTGAATCCAGAGTTCAAAAGCTGCCAGTTTCATCAAATCTTCCAAAACCTCAAATTTCAAAACCTCAAATCTCAAAACCTCAAAGCCAAACTCCTCCAATTCCCAAACAACCTGAAATAGCTCCCCCAAGCACATCAATAAATAAAGGCAAGGATATTATGATTGAAGAACCATCAAAGCCTGTACAGCCGAGATTAATGGGGGATGCAATAAGAGTAGGAAGAATTTTCAAACCAGTTGAATTGGAAACGGAAAGGGGAGTTATCCAAGTTGCTCCTCAAGACCCAAGGATAATAGAATCTGATTTCTTGGTTGCTAAACAACTTCAAGAACAGATTGATAAAGAGTTAGCAAAAGAGGAGGAAGAGATTGAGGAAAAGAAAAGGGCTGACAAAAAGAAACCCTCTGTCAAGTTGACTTCTGCAAAGAAGGCAGCTTTGACAAGGAAAAGGAATAAGGAGATGGAACAAGAGGAAAAACATTCAAGAAGGAAGCCTGTAGTTCAAAGTTCTGCAAAGGAAACTACAATAGTCCTTGTACCGGAAATTCTTAAACCTCAACCAATTTCTTCAGTAAAACCTCCCTTGGTCAGTTCTTCAAGCAAACAATCTGCAGTGAGAGAACCACCATCAAGCTTCAAGGGAAAACTTTATTTGGTGGAATCTGAACCTCTTGGTATGTGGTATGAAAATATCCATGACCAGAAGATTTTTGTTCATTATGATAGAGATTTGGAAAAATTAACAGAGAGGAATCTTGAAGATTTCATCAGATTATTAAGAAAAGCAGAGGGACCGAGTGAGGTGGAGTTGAAGAGATTGTTTGAAGAAAGGTTGAAATATGTTAAGGATTTGAAAAAGAAGAAGTGAGCTGATATAAGGTGTGGTGTGGATGTTGGAGTTAGTCTTGATTGAAGCCAGTCATAGACTTGGAGAAGCTGAATGTATTATTCAGGGTAGCCAGGGTTATTTAAATCTTGGAGAATTGAAGCCAGTCATAGACTTGGAGAAGCTGAATAAAATATTCAGGTAGCCAGGATTTATTCTTGGAGTAGCTGAGTGTAATACTCAGAGAAGCTGGGTAAATTATCCAGGGGGAGAGAAGCTGAATGATAGATCGAAGATCTAAAGTTCAGGTACATTTGTATCATTTATTATTCTTTATTCTTTTTTCTAAGTATTTGTAATAGATTAGTTTTGACATCATCATCAACCTTGAAATTATGCTTATCATTCTGATATTCATAATTAGGGGGAGATTGTTAGGTTTTATTAACATTTGATGATGATTGTCTTTAGAATACTTAGGAATACAAATGTATAGAAAAGTGTTGGTTTGTAACACTTTAGTTTTGTAGCTAGCAGTAGTATCTCTTGGTTGTAATTTAGTCATTTTAATAAAGAGATAGATTCATTTTACTTGTATGTACTGCTGGAATACTTGTTGAGTCTGTTCAACAAGTTGTTTTAAGTTAATTAGTCTTTCGGAGATTAAATTTGGCTTGTCGGAGATTAAGGGAAAAGTCCATCAGAGATTAAAGTTTTGTTCATCAGAGATTGGACTTTGCCCATCGGAGATTGAAGAAATCCTTCATCGGAGATTAAAGATTTATTCATCAGAGATTGAAGGATTGGTCATCGGAGATTAAAGCTTACGTCATCGGAGATTGTAATTAAAGAGTCAGAGATTAAAGCTGACGTCATCAGAGAATAACACAATACTTCGGAGATTAAAAGCTGACGTCACCAGAGACTAAAGCCAAAGCATCGGAGATTACTCGAGGTGATCAGAGATTAATTTATTAAAGCATCGGAGATTACTCGAAGTGATCAGAGACTAATTAAAGAAGCTATCGGAGATTAGTCGAGGACTTAATCGCTGATGGAGTTAGAGTTCAAATCAAAGAAGGAAAGTCTTCCATGAACACGTAGACTTTATTGAAGACGTAGCTGACAAGGAAACTTGTTAGAAATCTTTCAATTGGAAAGATTGTGTTTGATTTGAATTAGGAAGCTAGGTTTTTGTAAACTTAGTTTTAGAAGCTGTAATTATAAATTACAGAATTGTAATTCGAAGCTGTGTATGTCTGTATAGCATAGAGAATTGAAAGGGTTGTATTATCTCTATATACACAGAATAGAAGCTGACGATCAAAGCTTGTTTTTGATTGTTAGAAAACTTGTAATCAATTGTTAAATCAATAAAAACAATTGTTTATAAAGTTTTGATCTTGTTCTTTATATTCCGCAGAAAGTTAATTTCTTAAAGAACAGGAATTCGGAAAAAGTTGTAAGAACTTGTATTCAACCCCCCTTCTACAAGTTCTAGGCCATCTCACTGGGAAAACAGGTGCAGTGGTCAGCCTATTTTTCAGCGTTTGGAAACTCCTTTCACATTCAGGAGTGCATGCATACTTCACCGTCTTTCTCGTCAGATTCGTCAATGGAATAGCCAGTTTTGAAAAGTCCTGAACAAATCTACGGTAGTAGCCTGCTAATCCTAAGAAGCTCCGTACCTCAGTAGGAGTCTTTGGTTGCGGCCAATTGGTGATCGCTTCAATCTTTGTGAGGTCCACAGATATGCCCTGCTCGTTGATCACGTGACCCAAAAACTTCACCTCTCTAAGCCAGAACTCGCACTTCGAGTATTTAGCATAAAGTCTTTCTCGTCTCAGCGTCTCCAACGCTATTCTTAAATGCTCAGCATGTTCTTCTTCAGATTTGGAGTAGATGAGAATGTCATCGATGAATACAATGATGAACTTATCGAGTTGTGGTTTGAAAACTCGGTTCATCAAATCCATAAAAGCAGCTGGAGCATTAGTAAGTCCGAATGGCATTACCATGAATTCGTAATGACCATACCGGGTCCTAAATGCTGACTTAAAGATATCCTCATCTCTGATCTTCAACTGATGATATCCCGACCTCAGATCGATCTTTGAAAAAATATTTTGCACCTTTTAGTTGATCAAATAGATCATCGATCCTTGGTAATGGATATCTATTCTTTATTGTCACCTTGTTCAGCTCTCAGTAGTCGATGCACAGCCTCATCGATCCATCCTTCTTCTTCATGAAAAGCACAGGCGCTCCCCACGGTGAGACACTTGGTCGGATAAATCATCGATCTAACAGTTCTTGCAACTGCTCCATAAGTTCCTTTAATTCAGAAGGGGTCATTCTGAATGGAGCCTTAGAAATTAGAGCAGTCCCAGGTACTAGCTCGATTCCAAATTCTACTTGTCTATCGGAAGGCAATTCCCGGTAGCTATTTCGGAAATTCATCTCTGAATTCCCTCACGATGGGAATATCTTCTAACTCTAGTGCTTCCTTCTTAGTATCATGTACATAAGCCAAGAAAGCTGCACATCCCTTACGTATCATTCTCTTAGCTCTTATCGTAGTGAGGAAGTGAGACGGTGTGATAGTCTTACTTTCGTGGAATAACACCCTTTTGTTTGAAGGTGTTCTTAAGGAAACCTTCTTCCTCTTACAATCTATACTAGCCTCATATTTATACAACCAATCCATGCCTAGTATCATGTCGAACTCTCCCAAAGGAAAGGGTATCAAATTTGCAGGTAAGTTATGTTTGCCTATCTTTACATCACAGTCAGACAGTATGTCGTGAGCCGTGTAGACTTCTTGGTTAGCTACCATAACTTTTAGCGGTACATCTAGGCGTTTAGACACTATGTTAATGTCTTTAAGTAGTCGTTAAGCAATAAAAGACTTAGTTGCACCAGAATCAAATAATGTGTGTACATGAACTGAATTGACCAGTAATGTACCTGCCACCACATCATCAAAATTCATAGCGTCCTGAACAGTCATATTGTAGGTCCTGGTTTGAGGACAGACTGGTAAAGCGTTGGCTCCAGTAAGTGGTGGCTTGCCTCCTCTTTTCTTTTGTGGGCATTCTCGAGAAATGTGGCCTTGAACGCCACATGTAAAACATGTCCTCGCAGTTGTCAAGGCGCGATTGGTGCCTTGAGATATTGACTGATACATTTGCTGTTGAGGAAGGTATTTTGGTTGGGCAGCAATAGACGTCTGATTTGGGCAGTTCGGAGCGATGTGCCCAGGCTGGTGGCATTTGTAGCACGTATTCGTGCCCTTCAGACATGGAACAGTCCCATAATTCTTTCCACAATGAGGGAGTGAACCACTTGGTTCCTCATGGTTAGTTTCATTAAATACTACATGAACGGACTCTTCTACTGTTAGAATCCTCTTATTAAAAACTCGAAATGCTTTGCTATGATTAGAGTACCCTAAGAAAATACCTTCATCGGATTTTGCTTGAAATTTAGTTAAGTATTCCTTACCATTATTGTGAACATAACAGGGGCATCCAAAGATTCTGAAATAGCTTATGTTTGCTTTCCTTCCTTTCCATAGCTCGTATGGAGTTTTGCTTAAGGTTGGATGAATGAGTGATCGATTTTGAGTGTAGCAAGCAGTGTTCACTGCTTCTGCCCAGAAGTACTCAGGAAGCTTAGCATCAGCAAGCAATGTTCTTCCAGCTTCTTCCAAGGTTCTATTCTTCCTTTCAACCATTCCGTTTTGCTGTGGAGTTCTTGATGCAGAGAAGTTATGAGAAATTCCTTGCTCATCACAAAACTCAGTAAAGCCTCCAAAGTCAAATTCTCTTCCATGGTCACTTCTTACTGACTTGATTCTGAGTTCCTTCTCATTTTGTACTTGTCTGCTGAATTTCTCAAACTCTGCTAATGCATCATTCTTGTGAGCAAGAAATAATGCCCATGTAAATCTTGTGAAATCATCCACAATAGTGAATGCATATTTCATTCTACCAAGACTACTTGATATAGGGCCAAACAAATCAAGATGTAATAGTTGGAGGGGCATAGAGTTTGATTTTTTAGGTTTGCTTAAGAAGTATTGTTTTGTTTTCTTACCAAATTGACAAGCTCTACATGGTTTTTCTTTTTCAAAGGAAAATTTAGGCAAACCCTTTACGAGATCTTTAGCAGCGAGTTTTGAAATTGTTTTAGAGTTTAAGTGTGAAAGTCTCTTATGCCATAACCAACTAGCATCTGCTGAAGCTTTAGCAAGAAAGCAGGTTGTTTCAGCAAGACTTATCTTAGCCAAATCTACTACATAAACATTCCCATTTCTTGAACCAGAAAGCTTCAAAGAATTTGTTTGAAGATCTCTTACCTCACATTGATTGTCTAAGAAGGTGACCTTATGCCCTTTGTCACACAACTGGCTTATGCTAAGCAAGTTGTGCTTGAGACCCTCCACGTAGGCAACCTTGTTGAAGCAAACTAACTCATTTCCTGCTGAACCATATCCCTTAGTTCTTCCAACACTATTATCCCCAAAGATCACTTGAGGTCCATCCTTTTCTTTAAAATTAGTGAGCACGGCTTTATCCTGTCATATGTCTTGAACACCCACTGTCCAAGTACCAAATTTGTTCCTTGCTCACAACCTACAAAACATAAGCAATCACTTTGGTACCCAGCAAGACTTGGGTCCATTAAGGTTAGTACCCTTGGGGACCCATACTTGTCTTATTTTTGGTTTTTGAGACCAACCAGTATAGTAAGGGTCAGCAAGGCAAAGAGAAGTTATGTGACCAATCCTATGGCAACAATAGCATCTCAAATGCAACATGTTGTGATGTGTGTGTTGCTTACCTCTTCTCTTAGGTTGAGGTTGTTTCCAGTGTTTGCTCCCAACTTTACCTTTGCTAAATCCCAAATTCCTCGCATTGTTGTAATTATAAGGAGGAACATGGTTTTTGCTAAACTTTCCACCCTTGGTCTGTTTAGCACCATGTCCCTGCTTATAGTTACGGTCAGCAGGGAATTTGTTCTTTAGCAAGGTAACATTTCTATTACCTTTGGTTTTAGCAGGAGTTTTACACTCTGCTGAATGCACAGAGATTGTTCTGCTGATAGACTCAGCATCACTTTCTCCACTACTTTCAGCAAGGACTTCGCAAGTCCAGGATCCAATTCCACTTCTGTCTAGCATGCTTCTTTGACTTTTCAGCAAAGCACATGCATTTGAAGAGGATTTGTTCCATGTGGAGTTTGTAGTAGTTAATTCCTCAACTTGGGAGGATAACTTAGACTCTCTCTCTTGAGAGTCTCTGAGATGTTGTCTAAGCAAGGTCCTCTCATCATCAGCAGCAAGTAACTCCAAATTCTCAGCTTGCACCCTTTCAAGTGTAAGCAAGATTTCAGAGTTCTTGCTCCTTAGTTGATCAGACTCTGCTGAAGCAATTCTCAGTAATCTTCTATATTTATGACACTGAGATGCAACATCCTTAAGCAAGGAGCGCAACTCAACTTCAGTGATGTCGGGAGAGTCAAAATCAAATACCTCAGTAAGGTCAACCTCCTTGCTGGGTTCAGATTCCCTTGCCATTAAGCAAAGGTTGGCAATCTCTGGTCCGGAGTCTTCTGAGTCGCTTTCACTGTCACTCCAAGACTTTTCAGCCATAAGTCCCTTGTCCTTCTTGAAGTTTGAAGTATTCTTCTGCTGGTACTTCTTCTTGTAATATTCTTTTCCCTTGCTCTTTTCATTAGCAGGGAATTTCTTTTCATCTCTTGCTAAACTTCGGCAATCAGCAACATAGTGACCTGGCTTCTTGCAATTATAGCATAGATCCTTTGATGGATCTCTTTTACTGCTGCTTGTATTTCTTCTGAAGTTTCCTCTATCCTTCTTCATGAACCTTCTGAATTTTCTGGCTAGCATAGCCATATCTTCATCACTATCAGCAGATTCGGAGTCATAATCTACTTGTTGCTTAGACTCAGCAGCCTTCAAAGCAACTCCTCTATCTTTCCTCCTCGGCTCAGATGTAGCCTCTCTCTGAGCTAATTCCATTTCATATGTAAGCAGGTTTCCATAGAGTTGTTGAAGATCAGTAGTGTGTAAATTTCTGAACTCTTTGACACAATGGTCTTAGGATCCCACTGCTTTGGCAAAGATCTCATGAATTTAAGATTAATGTCCTTTGTGTCATAGGTCTTCCCTAGAGCACACAAATTGTTAAGCAGGACAGTAAATCTTTCATACATAGTAGTGAGATTCTCCCCCTGCTGCATGCTAAACATTTCATATTGTTGAATAAGTAAGGATTGCTTATTCTCTCTGACTTCAACTGTTCCTTCATTGAGTACCAGCAAGGCATCCCATACCTCTTTAGCAGAGGTGCAGTTAGACACACTTTCGAACATTTCCTCTTCAAGAGCCATGAAAAGAATGTTCATTGCCTTCTTATTGTATCCTATTAACTTCTTTTCTTCATCCGTCCATTCCTTTCTCCGCTTATGAATAAGCTTATTTGGATCATCAGCAGATAGCTTTTCTAGAATGTAGGGTCCAACCTTTATTGCTTCATATAGTTCCTCATCAATGGCATCCATGTGTACCTGTATTCTCAATTTCCAATTAGGAAATCTATCTCTGGTACACATAGGGGGCTTGCCACCAAAATCACTTCTTAAAGCCATTAGAAAGTTTAAGTTTGGATCCTCTTCAAGCTTTAGGGCTTAGCAAAGAGTGTTAGGCTCTAATACCACTTGTTAGGTCCCAAAGGGTAAAAATACTAGAAGGGGGGGTTGAATAGTGTTTTTCAAAAATTAAGTCTTGCTTAAAAAACTTTACTGAATTAAAACACTTCTTGATTATAAAAGAGTTTCTTATGTTTTCAAAGAATTTAGCAGCGGAATTTGTTTAAGCAAAGTACCCCTTAGTTTTTGTAGCAAAGGTTAATGGCTAGAAGTAGCAAAGATAGTAAGTCTTTGCTGAAAGAGTTCAGCAGGACTAAAGCAAAGCACAACAAAGCAGGTAAGCAATATAAAAGATAAGCAGGAGTAGAGATAGAATTTTTATAGTGGTTCGGAATAATCCTACTCCACTCTTCTTCTCTTTTACTTGAGAAGGCTATCACTAGAACTTTTGTTCACACAGAACAATCAGCAGGAGGACACTTAGTCCAATTTACAATAGGTCACTTAGACCAACTTAGCAAGAGGACACTTAGTCCAATTTTGTCACACAGACACCAAGAAGATTTGAGAAAATCTTGCTTGCTATCTTCAAGTAGATTGCTCCTTAGTTGAGCAGATAGATAGCACTTGTTCAAGCTTTATGATGTCTTGCTATAGTCTTTAAGATGTCAGAGAGTTTTGTTCAGTTGGAGGTAGTTGGTTGTTAGTCATAAATGAAATTTATGACTCCTATTTATACTTCTCCAAAAAACTATCCGTTGGAGATTTGAAATAGATCCGTTGGAGTGTACTATCCTTGATGTGACTTGTACCTTTTCAGCAATCCTTGCTTAGTTCAAAAAGTTAGCCGTTTTTCTGTCTTCTAGTGCCCTTCAAAAGAGTTTCCTAGAAGTTGACTAAGCAGGGGTTAAGATAACTTTTCTGACAATCTTGACTTTGATAAGCAAAGGATCTTGCTTACTAAAGTCCTTGCTTATTTCCATTCTAAGTAGGACTATTCTTGGAATATTCTAAGTGCATAAAGGTCCTTGCTTATTTCCATTCTAAGCAGGACTATACTTAGAATATTTCTTGCATCTTCAGCAACCTTCTTCAGCAGACTTCAATGGTGATCAAAACTCCTTGCTTAACTAAGTAGTATATCCACCTAACAAGTTGGATATTTTTCTAAGTCCTTTTACAACATTTAAGCAAGGACTATATTACATCATCAATTCTTATATACTAAATAATGAATAAACATTTAAGCAAAGATTATATAAGCAGGGGTGCAACAACACTTTGAATCCTTTTATTGAGGGAACATCCCTTGCAACTGCTGCAGTCCCATCATCAACTCTGGTTTCTTCAATCTCCTTTAGCACCTTTTGTAAAAGCAGGATTCTGAACTAGATGACATGTTCATTTTTTTGGTAAGCAATATGGCTTAGAACATGCATCGATTCCTCCAGGTTAAGCCCATCAATTTCATTGATCCTTATGTTTCTCTCTTGCCCACTAGTTATTTTGTAGTAAAGCTTTAATGGTCTTTCCAAGGCTGTGGGCAAGCTCCTTTCATCATTGATGGCTTTCCTCAGCTTCTCAATCATCCCTCTCAAGTCTCTATTTAGCATCGTTGTCTTTGGTACTAAGTTCAAGACTAGTCATAATTGCTCAACATCCATTCTCCTAAACTAGTCAGAGGTGACTGTGAGCTCCAACCCATTTTTCCTTTGTATAATGATTAGCTTTTCCCTTTTTTTGTTTGTCCTGACATTTATGATGCTTTTTATTGAGAACATATATTCCAGGTTCTTGCACCTTTCATCTCTTAAGGATTCAGCCAATGTGGGTGGTCCATATGGTATAGGAGAAGGTGCTTGACCCTTGGCTATAGATGACTTGGTCTTGGTGGCATCAGTGGATTTTGGGTTCCATTCATAACATGTTCCCTGATAAAGTGATATCTGATTTCTATATGTTTAGTTTTTGAATGTTGCACAGGGTTTTCAGCAATTGCAATGGCACTAGTGTTATCACACAGAATTGGATTTTTGTTGAAATTTAGGCCATAGTCCAGTAACTGGTTTTTCATCCACAAGATTTGTACACAACAACTTCCAGCCGCAATATATTCAACTTCAGCAATAGATGTTGATATTGAGTGTTGCTTTTTACTGAACCAAGATACAAGCCTTCCTCCTAGAAATTGGCAGCTCCCTGTTGTGTTTTTTCTGTCAATTCTGCATCCTCCAAAGTTAGCATCAAAATATCCAAGTAATTCAAATCCAGACTCCTTTGGATACCAAAGTCCCAACTTTGTAGTGCCCTTGATGTATCTCAAGATTCTTTTCACTGCAATGAGATAAGACTCCCTTGGATCAACTTCATATCTTGCACAAAGACATGTTGCAAACATAATGTCAAGCCTACTTGTTGTCAGATACAACAAAGAACCTATCATTTCCCCTATAAGTCTTTAGATCAACTTTCTTTCCATTCTTATCAGGGTCAATTTTTGTTGTCGTGGACATTGGTGTCTTTGCTACCTTTGAGTCCTCCATATCGAATTTCTTGAGAAGTTTTTTGGCATATTTTGTTTGATGTATATAAATTTCATCAGTGACTTGTTTAATTTGCAATCCCAGGAAATAAGACAGCTCACCCATTAAGCTCATTTCATATTTGCTTTGCATGATCTTAGAGAACTTTTCACACAGCTTGGTGTCAGTGGATCCAAAAATGATATCATCAACATATATTTGAAGCAGGATCAGATGACCTTGGTGTTGTCTAAAGAACAGTGTCTTGTTAATGATACCTCTTGTAAACTTGTTATCCACAAGAAACTTTGACAATGTGTCATACCAAGCTCTAGGAGCTTGCTTCAGTCCATAAAGTGCTTTTTCTAGTTTGTGCACATGATTTGAGAATTTTGAACAT
>CM025783.1:34925361-34974532 GCA_014636745.2 Centella asiatica
TACTCCATCACGTCTAACGTGATTGGCTTGAGGGCATATTACTTTCAGAAAGGCCATGGTTTCATCCAATTCCACTAATTCTTTAGGGGTGTACTCAGTCCCCTTAGAGTCAGCTTCTTCTTCTCCACTTTCCTCAGCATCTCCTGACTGCTGCTCCATCAAGACACTTGGTCTTGTTTCACCTTTGTTCTTCTTAGCAGCCATCAGGGCTACAAATTTAAGTTTTCTAGTATCCCCTGACATTTCAGATCTTTGTTGAACCTCCAGTTCATATATCTTTAGGGTACCATAGTGCCTATCCAAGTCTATGAGATTCATGTCCTTGGATTCCCTGATGGCTGTTGTCTTTGGGTCCCATGATATAGGATGTGCCCTCATGAATTTTCTATTCACATCTTTGTTGGCATAGATCTTCCCATACATCCTCAGGTTATTTACCAACCTGTTGAACCTGTCAAACATTTCAGTGAGTGATTCACCATTTTTCATTGTGAACCACTCATATTGCTGTGTTAACAGCTACAATTTGTTCTCCCTCACATCTTCGGTGCCATCACATAGGATCTGGATGATATCCCATATAGACTTGGATGATGTTAGATTCATGATACTATTCAGCATATCATCATCTAGTCTATTATATAGGATACCAGTGACTTTTAGATCTTTCTTGACTTTTTCTCTTTCCTCTAGAGTCATTTCTTCAGTAGTCTTTGAGATTAATCTTTCAGGAATAGTTACTCCATTTACAACCTCCTAAGGAATGAGCTTCTTTGGCACGTGAGGGCCTTCTTCTAGAATTTGTAAATATTCATCATCAATTGCTCTTAAATGAACTATCATTCATTGCCTCTAAATGAAGTACTTCCCTCTTTCCAACATGGGGACCTGATCCATTGGAGACATTGGATGATATGCATTCGGATGAAATTGTAAATCTTGCTTGGAAGGAAATATCCTTAGATTTATTTTCTATCAATGCATTGGCGAAAGGTTGGTTAGGAGGGGCTTGTCAACCTGTGGTTACTTTACTTATTAATGTTGAGTTAAGCAACTTTGGGACTTAGTCGAGATTAGTCATCAGAGACTGGCATCAGGGGATAATTAACGCATCAGGGACTAACAATGATGTCATTAGCGGATGTTATTGTTTTATCAAAGACTGCGATTGACGTCATCATCAGGGGATGTATTGTGCATCAGAGACTAGTCTTGTTATCAGGGACTAATTTAACCTGTCAGGGGATAATTAGTCTCCGACAGTCTATTTTATCCGTCAGGGGTTGAGTTAGTCTCCGATAATGTATTTGATCCATCAGGGGATAATTAGTCTCCGACAGGCAAATTATCCACTGACGGGTACAGTTGTGTTATTGCTTATATTTTATTATGTTCCATGTTTGTTTTGGAAATTGTTTCCAGTTTGAATTAGAATATATATTTTCCTTGTTAGATTAGATATCTTTCCATTATGAAATTCTTTCCATTGTAAATTCTTTCCGAAGTAGGAGTTAGGGTTTATTTTCAGCTTATAAATAGCTGCTTGTAATATTCATTAAGCAGACTTTGATTAATAAACTGGTGTGAGTTTTTACTTACGATTATCCTAAAAGTTGGTGGTTAATTCCTTTATACTTTCGCAATTGATTTGTGTTAGCTTGCGGGTGATTAAATTCTTTAAGCAAACTAATTAGATCGATCCTTTAGTGTTGGTTTTCGGTGATTAATTTCTTTACGAAATCTTCCTAAAGTTATTTTCCGCAACCTGTGTTTGATCCTACCAAATCAAATACATCATGTTGGAATCAGAGCTTTGGTGGACGGATTAACTTGATTCATTCTACAACCTACAATCCAATGGCTGGAGAAGAAGAACAAATTATTCCACGAGGACTTACCATGGAGCAGGCACAAAACTTGCACTGTGATAGACAGATCAATGACCTGACTGAAAAGATGAACGAGTTACTAGCTAGGTTAGATCGAAGAAACCCTTCCACAAGTCCAAACCATAGTACGAGATCTGCTTGTACTTCAGATTCAGAAGGAGAAGAAGTGGCTAGACCAGTACCGAGGAGGCAGAGAGATAATACTGACGACGATAAGGGTCTGAGGTTAGATATCCCAGACTTCGATGACAGCATGAAGCTTGAAAAGTTCTTGGAATGGTTACAAAGAATTGAGAGAGTATTTGAATACAAGGACTATGATGACCACAAGAAGTTCAAGGTGGCAGTATTAAAATTCACAGGTTACGCTAATCTGTGGTATGAAAACTTGAAGAATAGAAGAAGAGAAGGTAAGGCACGGATTGTGTCTTGGGAAGCCTTGAAGGGTAGGATGAAAAAACGGTTCCTACCTACAGATTATGTACAAGATGTGTTCTTGAAACTACAACGTTTCAAACAAGGGGCACTGTCGGTGGAAGAGTACATGGTGGAGTTTGAGAAACTCACCATGTTATGCAATCTTGAGGAAAGGGCAGAACACAAGATTGCTCGGTTCTTAACAGGACTGAACAATAATATTGTCGAGAGAGTGGAGTTACAACCCTACTGGTCCTTCGAAGAAGTATGTAAGGTGGCCATGAGGGTTGAGAAACATGCTAAGGCCAAGGTCAACAATTATATACGGCCAGTAAACAAAACGTTGGAAAGAGGCAGAAGCGAAAGGAGAAACGAAGCACCATCTGGGACAAAATTCACTCCTACCTTTAACAAGTTCAAGAAGGACAAATGTAAGGCTTCTACGCCATTGGCGACGGAAGATAGGCGAATTTGCTTCAAATGTAAGGGCTACGAACACATGCAACGGGATTGTCCTAACAATAGAGTAATGACCCTCCATGATATTGAAGAGATTGAGGCATCATATGCTTCTAAGAAAAGAGAAACACTTGAAGAAGAGGAGTTGAATAACTGTGAAGTTGAAAAGGAGTTCGAAGCTGATTCTGAGGAAGAACCTGAGACTCATGGATCACAATTGATCGTTCAAAGATTGTTACAGGCCAAACCAGTTAGCTTGGAAGCTGACCAAAGGGACAAGATTTTCATGACTAGAGTGTTGGTAAAGGACAAACTGTGCAACCTGATAATTGATACGGGTAGCTGCACCAATGTGGTTTCTACTACATTGATTGATAAATTAAATTGGCCAACGTCACCCAATCCTAAACCATACAAGCTACATTGGCTGAGTGATGATGGAGAAGTTAAGGTGACCAAGCAAGCACTGATTTCCTTCGAGATTGGCAAATTCAAGGATCAGGTGCTATGTGACGTTTGTGTCATGAATGCCTGCCACATACTGTTGGGAAGACCATGACAGTATGACAGGTTTGTTAAGTATGATGGCAGAACAAATGTTTACATTGCCAAGGTAGGCAATAAGAAGACAGCCCTAAAACCTCTATTCTCTCTGGGTGCACATAAGGAGAGTTTAATAGTGACTGAAAAACAACTCCAAGCTGAACTGGAACAAGAGGGTCAGGGCTACTTACTGATTGCTATCGGTTTTCAATCTGAGTCGCAGTCAGAAGAACCAAACAAAGACGTGGAGAAATTGTTGGGAGAATTTCAGGATATGTTCCCTGAAGACTTACCACCCGGGTTACCACCTATCAGGGGAATTGAGCATCAGATTGACTTAATTCCAGGAGCATCATTACCGAACAAGGCAGCTTACAGATGTAACCCCCAGGAAGCTCAAGAGATACAGAGACAGATTGAAGAGCTGATGGAACGAGGTTATGTACGAGAGAGCATGAGCCCTTGTGCTGTTCCAACTTTGGTAGTACCAAAGAATGATGGGACATGGAGAATGTGCATTGATAGTAGGGCAGTTAACAACATTACTATCAAGTACAGATTTCCAATTCCAAGATTAGATGACTTGCTGGATGAACTCCATGGTTCAATGGTATTTTCCAAAATAGATCTTCGCAGCGGATATCACCAAATAAGGATGAGGGAAGGCGATGAATGGAAGATAGCATTCAAGACAAAAGTAGGTTTGTATGAATGGCTGCTCATGCCTTTTGGACTTAGCAATGCACCAAGTACCTTCATGAGGCTGATGAATGAGGTACTAAAACCCTTCTTGGGAAAATTTGTTGCGGTATATTTGGATGATATACTTATATATAGCAAAAGCGTAGAAGATCACTTAAACACTTAAGATTGGTGTTTGATATGTTGAGGAAGCAAAAGCTATACGCCAAGTTAGAAAAGTGTTACTTCTTGGTGCCTAGCGTAACCTTCCTAGGCTATATAGTATCTAAGGATGGAGTTTCAGTTAACCCATCAGAAGTGGAAGCTATTTGGCCAGTACCAACTACAGTAACAGAGGTAAGGTGATATGTTGGAGTTGTTGACGAGGGAAAGAATAAATCTTGTTTCCAAAGAATTATCCTTAGATTTATTTTCTGTCGATATTAATGGAGGTTCTTGGTTAGGGGGTGTTAAACAACCTGTGGTTACTTTGCTTGTTAATAAGGAGTTAAGTAGTTGCGGGCTTCAATGGTCGTCAGGGACTACGGAAGGTATCAGGAATTACGGGAATGCATCGTCAGGGACTACAGAAGGCATCAGCGATTACGAGAACACGTCGGGGACTAATACGTGTACCGGACGCGCCAGAGACTAAAACACGTCGGGGACTAAAGTGTCGCATCGGGGAATAAGACGTGTATTGGACGCGCCAGAGACTAAGCCACATATCGGGGACTAAGACGTGTATTAGATATCTTTCCATAATGGAATTCTTTCCATGGAAAATTCTTTCTAATTAGAATTAGGGTTTATTGATTATTCAGCTTATAAATAGCTGTTCGCAATGTATAGAAAGAGAGACTTGATTAATAAAATTGTGTGAGTTTTACTTACGATTATCCGAAAGTTGGTGGTTAATTCCTTTAGACTTTCACAACCTGATTTGTTTTAGGTTATGGGTGATTAAATTCTTTAAGCAACTAAAACAGATTGATCCTTTAGTGTTGATTTCCTGGTGATTAATTTCTTTACGGAGTCTTCCTAAAGTTATTTTCCGCAACCTGTGTTTGGTCCTACCAGATCAGATACATCATCTTGGTATCAGAGCTTTGGCTGAGGGATTATTCTTGGTTTATTCTACAATCTACAATCTAATGGCTGGAGAAGAAGAACAACTTATTCCGCGAGGGCCTACCATGGAGCAAGCACAAAACTTGCGCTGTAATAGGCAAATCAACGACCTGACCGAAAAGATGAATGAGATTTTGGCCAGATTGGATCGTAGAAACCCCTCTAAGAGTCCAAACCGAAGTACTAGATCGGCTCGCACTTCAGATTCAGAAGAAGAAAAAGTGACCGGACCAGCACCAAGGAGGCCGAGAGACAATACTGACGACGATAAGGGTTTAAGGTTAGATATACCAGACTTCGACGGCAGTATGAAACCGAAAAAGTTTTTGGAGTGGTTACAACGAATTGAAAGGATCTTTGAATACAAGGACTATGACGACCACAAAAAGTTCAAAGTGGCAGTATTAAAATTCACGGGTTACGCTAACCTGTGGTACGAGAACTTGAAAAATAAGAGAAGAAGGGAAGGTAAGACACGAATAGTGTCTTGGGAAGCATTGAAGGGTAGGATGAGGAAACGGTTTCTACCTACAGATTATGTACAAGATGTGTTTTTGAGACTGCAAGGTTTCAAGCAAGGGGCACTCTCAGTGGAAGAATACACGGTGGAGTTTGAAAAACTCACCATGTTATGTGATCTTGAGGAAAGGGTGGAACACAAGATTGCTCGATTCTTAACAGGACTGAATAATAATATTGCTGAGAGAGTGGAACTACAACCCTACTGGTCCTTCGAATAGGTATGCAAGGTGGCCATAAGGGCCGAGAAACATGCTAAAGCTAAAGTAAATAATTATGTACAACCAGTAAACAAGACGGTGGAAAGAGGTATGGTAGAAAGAAGGAACGAAACACCAACTACACCGAAATTCACGCCTACCTTTGACAAATTTAAGAAGGACAAAGGCAAAACTTCTACGCCATTAGCAACGGAAGATAAACGAATTTGTTTCAAGTGCAAGGGCTACGGACACATGCAACGTGATTGTCCTAGCAATAGAGTAATGACTCTCCATGACGTCAAAGAGATTGAGTCTTCTTATGCTTCTAAGGAGAAAGAAACACTTGAAGAAGAGGAGTTGGATAACTGTGAAGTTGGAGAAGAGTTCGACGCAGATTCTGAAGAAGAACCCGAGACTCGTGGAGCACAATTGATTGTTCGAAGACTGTTACAAGCCAAACCAGTCCCCTTGGAAGCTGACCAACGAGATAAGATTTTCATGACTAGAGTGTTGGTAAAGGATAAGCTATGCAACCTGATAATAGATACAGGCAGTTGCACCAATGTGGTTTCTACCACGTTGATCGAAAAGTTAAATTGGCCGACAACACCCCATCCCAAACCCTATAAATTACATTGGCTGAGTGATGGAGGAGAAGTGAAGGTGACGTAGCAAGCACTGATTTTTTTTTAAATTGGTAAATTCAAGGATCAGGTGTTGTGTGATGTTTGTGTCATGGATGCATGCCACATCTTATTGGGGAGACCATGACAGTATGACAGATTTGTCAAATATGACGGTAGGACAAACGTATACATTGCCAAGGTAGGCAATAAGAAGACGGCTCTAAAACCTTTATCCCCTCTTAGCGCACGCAAGGAGAGTTTAATGGTGACGGAGAAACAATTCCAAGTTGCGTTGGCACAAGAGGGTCAGGGCTACTTGCTGATTGCCATAGGATTTCAATCTGAACAGAAGCCAGAAGGACTAAACAAGGACGTGTAGGAATTGTTGGAAGAATTTCAGGATGTGTTTCCTGAAGATTTACCACCAGGTTTACCCCCTATTAGAGGAATTGAGCACCAAATTGATTTAATTCCTGGAGCATCTTTACCTAACAAAGCGGCCTACGGGTGTAATCCTCAAGAGGCACAGGAAATACAAAGACAGATTGAGGAATTAATGGAGCGGGGATACGTAAGGGAAAGTATGAGTCCTTGTGTTGTACCAACTTTAGTAGTACCTAAAAAGGATGGGACATGGAGGATGTGCATTGATAGTAGAGCAGTAAACAACATTACTATCAAATACAGATTCCCGATTCTGAGATTGGACGATTTATTGGATGAACTGCATGGTTCAGTCGTATTTTCCAAGATTGACTTACGAAGTGGATATCATCAAATAAGAATGAGAGAGGGTGATGAGTGGAAAATGGCTTTCAAAACGAAGGTTTGACTCTATGAATAGTTGGTTATGCCGTTTGGCCTTAGTAATGCACCTAGCACTTTTATGAGGCTTATGAATGAAGTACTGAAACCCTTCCTGGGTAAATTTGTTGTGGTCTACTTGGATGACATACTCGTCTACAGCAAAAGTTTAGAAGATCATCTTGACCATCTCAGGTCAGTTTTTGAGATGTTGAGGAAACAGAAATTGTATGCGAAGTTGGAAAAGTGCTACTTCCTTGTACCTAGTGTAACTTTTCTAGGGTATATTGTGTCAGGGAGGGCATATCAGTGGATTCCTCGAAGGTAGAGGCTATAAAATCTTGGCCAGCACCGACTACAGTGACAGAGGTAAGATCTTTCCATGGCCTTGCGTCATTTTATAGAAGATTTGTCAAAAATTTCAGTAGCGTAGTCGCACCTATCACTGAATGTATAAAGAAGGGAAAGTTCGAATGGACGGAGGCTGCGCAAAAGGCGTTTGAAAGAGTGAAAGAGCTGTTGTGCGATACATCGATTCTAGCTCTGCCAGACTTTTCAAGTCCTTTTGAAGTAGAGTGTGATGCAAGTGGGGTTGGCATAGGAGCTTTCCTAGTGCAAAAGAAAAGACCCATTGCCTATTTTAGTGAAAAACTCAATGGTGCAAGACTGAACTATTCAACTTATGATAAGGAGTTCTATGCCATAGTGAGAGCTCTTGACCATTGGAGTCACTATTTGCGGCCGAGTCACTTCATATTGCATTCAGATCATGAGGCTTTAAAATACATTCATGGGCAACAAAAATTAAATCCTCGTCATGCTAAATGGGTTGAGTTCTTGCAATCCTTTAATTTTTCATCAAGGCATAAGCAGGGCAAAGATAATGTGGTGGCGGACGCATTATCCAGGAGGCACAATTTGCTGGGGGTGTTGAGCTCAAAATTACTTGGTTTTGAGTTGATTAAAGAGTACTATCAGCAGGACCTGGATTTGCAACCATTAATCGAGGCATGTTCTCATGGAGCTACGGGGAATTATGTGTTTCAAAATGGATTTCTGTTCAAAGGAAATTGCTTGTGTATTTCATCTTGCTCAATTCGAGAGTTGTTAATTAGGGAAGCTCATGGAGGAGGACTAGTCAGACACTTTGGTATTACCAAAACAATGGCAATCTTACAAGAACATTTCTATTGGCCAAAAATGCAAGGAGATGTTACTGGGGTGATTGCTCGTTGTGCAACTTGTCAAAAGGCGAAGAGTACATTTCATCAAGGATTATATACCCCCTTACCTGTTCCAGAATTCCCATGGGAGGATGTCGCTATGGACTTTATTGTGGGGTTGCCTTGGACTCAAAGAGGTAATGACTCAATAATGGTAGTTGTGGACAGGTTCTCCAAAATGGCACATTTTCTGGCTTGTCACAAAGCTGATGATGCATCTCGAATAGCTGACTTGTATCTGAAAGAAGTAGTTCGACTTCATGGGGTTCCGCGGACTATAGTTAGTGACCGAGACACAAAATTTATGAGCTATTTCTGGAAAACGCTGTGGAAACTGTTGGGAACTAAACTGTGTTTCAGCACTTCACATCATCCTCAAACAGATGGACAGACGGAAGTGACCAACAGAACCTTGGGAGTTTTGTTACGCGGATTGGTTAGTAAGACTACCAAGGATTGGGATGTCAAACTTGCACATGCTGAATTTGCCTACAATAGGTCTGCTACGTATGCTACGAAACATTCACCTTTTGAAGTAGTGTATGGTGAAAACCCCAGACTTCCAGTGGATTTAATTCCTTTGCCAAAGGGCGAATATGTCCATTCAGATGCCAAAGTAAAAGCACAAGCTATGATGAAGTTACATGCGCAAGTACGAGCCAGAATTGAAAAAGTAAATGCAAGGTATAAAGCTTTAGTCAACAAGCATAAAAAGCAACCTAATTTCCAGGTGGGTGATCTTGTTTGGTTGCATCTGCGGAAAGAAAGGTTTCCTAACCTACGTAAACATAAGTTAATGCCTCGGTCGGAGGGCCCCTTCAAGTTTGTTAAGAAGATTAACGACAATGCCTTCAAATCGGAGTTGCCAGGAGAATACGGTGTAAGTGCAACTTTTAATGTTGGTGATTTGACTCCTTATATTCATGATGACGATGTGGCTCAATTGAGGACAATTGTTTCTGAAGAAGAGGAGGATGATACATTGGAGTTGTTGACGAGGGAAAGAATAAATCTAGTTTCCAAAGAATTATCCTTAGATTTATTTTCTGTCGATATTAATGGAGGTTCTTGGTTAGGGGGTGTTAAACAACCTGTGGTTACTTTGCTTGTGAATAAGGAGTTAAGCAGTTGCAGACTTCAATGGTCGTCAGGGACTACGAAAGGTATCAGAAATTATGGGAATGCATCGTCAGGGACTACGGAAGGCATTAGGGATTACGAGAACACGTCGGGGACTAATACGTGTACCAGACGCGCCAGGGACTAAAACACGTCGGGGACTAAAGTGCCGCGTCGGGGACTCAGACGTGTATTGGACGCGCCAGAGACTAAGCCACGTATCAGGGACTAAGACGCGTATCGGAGACTAGTGACGTCATCAGAGATTATAGTCTCCGATAGTTTAAATTTCTCGGTTTTGTTTTGGAGATTGTTTTCAGTTTAAATTGGAATGTTTATTTTCCTTGTTAGATTAGATATCTTTCCATAATGTAATTCTTTCCATGGAAAATTCTTTCTAATTAGAATTAGGGTTTATTGATTATTCAGCTTATAAATAGCTATTCGCAATGTATAGAAAGAGAGACTTGATTAATAAAATTGTGTGAGTTTTACTTACGATTATCCGAAAGTTGGTGGTTAATTCCTTTAGACTTTCACAACCTGATTTGCTTTAGCCTGTGGGTGATTAACTTCTTTAAGCAACTAAAATAGATTGATCCTTTAGTGTTGATTCCTGGTGATTAATTTCTTTACGGTGTCTTCCTAAAGTTATTTTCCGCAACCTGTGTTTGGTCCTACCAGATCAAATACATCATAAGGTCTTTCCATGGTCTTGCGTCATTTTATAGAAGATTTGTTAGGAATTTAATTTCAGTAGTGTGGTTGCACCTATTACTGAATGCATTAAGAAGGGAAAATTCGAGTGGACAGAGGCTGCTCAAAAGGCATTTGAAAGGGTGAAAGAGCTGTTATGCGACACGTCGGTCTTAGCTCTACCAGATTTTTCAAGTCCTTTTGAAGTAGAGTGTGATGCAAGTGGAGTTGGCATAGGAGCTGTCCTAGTGTAGAAGAAAAGGCCCATTGCTTATTTTAATGAAAAGCTCAATGGTGCAAGAGTGAACTACTCGACTTATGATAAAGAGATCTATGCAATAGTAAGAGCTCTTGACCATTGGAGTCATTATTTGTGACTGAATCATTTCATATTACATTCGGATCATAAGGCTTTAAAATACACTCATGGGCAGCAGAAACTGAATCCTCGTCATGTTAAGTGGGTTGAGTTTTTGCAACCATTTAATTTCTCTTCAAAGCATAAACATGGCAAAGATAATGTTGTGGCTGATGCATTATCAAGAAGATATACCTTGTTGGGGGTACTGAGTTCGAAATTGCTTGGGTTTGAATTAATCAAGGAATACTACAAGCTGGACCTCGATTTCCAACCGATAATTGAATCGTGTGCACAGGGAGCTAAAGGGGAGTACGTGCTTCAAGATGGATTCTTATTTAAAGGTAACTACTTGTGCATTCCATCTTGTTCAATTCGAGAATTATTAGTTAGGGAAGCTCATGGAGGAAGGTTGGCTGGACATTTTGGCATCACTAAGACGTTAGCAATATTGCAAGAACATTTCTTTTGGCCAAAAATGCAGGGAGATTTTACTAGGGTGATTGTGCGATGTGCGACATGTCAAAAAGCAAAGAGCACGTTTCATCAGGCGTTATACACTCCTTTGCCTGTCCCGAATTCTCCATGGGAGGATGTAGCCATGGACTTCATTGTGGGATTGCCTCGGACTCAACGAGGTATCGATTCAATAATGGTGGTGGTGGGTAGATTTTCCAAAATGGCGCACTTTATGGCTTGTCATAAGACTGATGATGCGTCTCGAATGGCTGATTTGTACCTGAAAGATGTGGTTCGATTGCATGGTGTACCACGAACCATAGTCAATGACTGAGACACTAAATTTATGAGTTATTTTTGGAAGGCGCTATGGAAACTGTTGGGCACTAAATTGTGTTTCAGTACTTCACATCATCCTCAAACGGATGGACAAACTGAAGTGACCAATAGAACTTTGGGAGTGTTGTTGCATGGGTTGGTGAGCAAAACTACAAAGGATTGGGATGTCAAGCTTGCGCATGCCGAGTTTGCCTACAACAGATCCCCTACCTATGCCACAAAACATTCACCCTTTGAAGTGGTATACGGTGCAAACCCAAGAATTCTAGTGGAATTAATTCCTTTACCAAAGGGTGAATATATCCATTCTGATGCTAAAGCAAAGGCTCAAGCTATGATGAAGTTGCATGCACAAGTATGAGCCAGAATTGAGAAAGTAAATACAAGGTACAAAGATTTAACTAACAAGCATCGAAAACAACCTGACTTTCAAGTGGGAGATCTTGTGTGGTTGCATTTGCGGAAAGAAAGGTTCCCTAACTTTCGTAAGCATAAGTTAATGCCTCGGTCAGAGGATCCTTTCAAGATTGTTGAGAAGATTAACAACAATGCCTTCAAATTGGAGTTGCCAGGTGATGATGGTGTAAGTGCAACTTTCAATATCGGTGATTTAGCTCCTTATATTCATGATGACGATGTAGCTCAATTGAGGACAATTGTTTCTAAAGAAGAGGAGGATGATCCGTTGGAGACATTGGATGATATGCAATTGGATGAAATTGTAAATCTTGCTTGGAAGGAAATATCCTTATATTTATTTTCTATCAATGCATTGGCGAAAGGTTGGTTAGGAGGGGCTTGTCAACATGTGGTTACTTTACTTATTAATGTTGAGTTAAGCAACTTTGGGACTTAGTAGAGATTAGTCATCAGAGACTGGCGTCAGGGGATAATTAACACATCGGGGACTAACAATGATGTCATTAGCGGATGTTATTGTTTTATCAGAGACTGCGATTGAAGTCATCATCAAGGGATGTATTGTGCATCGGAGACTAGTCTTGTTATCAGGGACTAATTTAACCTGTCAGGGGATAATTAGTCTTCGACAGTCTATTTTATCCGTCAAGGGTTGAGTTAGTCTCCGATAATGTATTTGATCCGTCAGGGGATAATTAGTCTCCGACAGGCAAATTATCCACTGACGGGTACAGTTGTGTTATTGCTTATATTTTATTATTTTTCGTGTTTGTTTTGGAAATTGTTTCTGGTTTGAATTAGAATATCTATTTTCCTTGTTAGATTAGATATCTTTCCATTATGGAATTCTTTCTATTGTAAATTCTTTCCGAAGTAGGAGTTAGGGTTTATTTTCAGCTTATAAATAGTTGCTTGTAATATTCATTAAGTAGACTTTGATTAATAAACTGGTGTGAGTTTTTACTTACGTTTATCCGAAAGTTGGTGGTTAATTCCTTTATACTTTCACAACTGATTTGTGTTAGCTTTGTGGGTGATTCATTTCTTTAAGCAAACTAACCAAATTGATCCTTTAGTGTTGATTTCTAGTGATTAATTTCTTTATGAAATCTTCCTAAAGTTATTTTCCGCAACCTGTGTTTGATCCTACCAGATCAAATACATCAGGACCTTACTATTTCTAGCTTTGTTGGCCATTGTTGACGATTGTCTAACAAGTGTAGTCTATAACTTGGCTTAAATAAGCTCAAGGTGTTTGTAGGGGAGGGGGGGGGGGGGTTGAATACAAACACTACAAACTTTTCAATCTTTTCAAAAATAAATCACAAAGACTGGAATAGTTGTGGTTTCAGAAAAACTATATTTTAAAGGAAATGAATACGCAAGCATTCAAGTTAAAGTAGTTGTATTAAAACTTGAGGTTTTTCTGGAAATATGGTTAATCACTAATGTGATTAATCAGCTACAATTCTGTAATGACTTACAACTTCTTTTCTCACACTTACTAGCTACAAATTTACTTTGAATATATCTCTCAAGATCTATTACAAAGCTCCTCTCTAGTGTCTATGTGTGTTTCTCTCTCTTTGGTGTTATAAAAACTTTATGTATATGTAGAGGATCAATTGTTGACCACACATGCCTAGACGTCCTGCTTTTTTCAATGTAGACACAGTATATCCCATCATTCGTCCTTTTAGAGTTATGTGTCAGACTGCTTTTGGCTTTTGTTGCTTCTTTTTCATTCCTTGATATTCGAGCATTTAATGATCGAGAGTTGTTATTGGACCACCAAACTTCAAGAAATATATTTCCAGTTATATCTCTTGCTTCTTTAACAAGCTTCAATGATTCGCGTATAAGACCTGATGACGAGTGTATACAGTCATAAATATCCCCTGATAACAAGCCCTGATGTCGTCTTGATTAGTGCTTCTGGATCCCCTGATGTCAAGTCCTGATGAAGACTTGATTAGTGCTTCATGTTTCACTTGACTTAATCTATGTTTGTAGAGTTAGCCAAGTGCTTCTTGATCTCCTAACGTTAAGACTTACTTGTATCCACTAATGGCTTATACTGACGGGTTCCCCTGACAGATTGGTCTGTCATTGTCATCCCCTGATGGGTTCCCTTGACGGGTTGGTCTTTCACTGTCATCCCCTGATGGATTCCCTGACGAGTTCCCCTGATGAATGCCTTTTCAGACACTGTCAGATTTTAATCACTGATGCTTTGTTAACTTTGTCTGGAATGTCTGATGTGCGGAATACTTGAATGCTTTTAAGTAACAGCAGACATCCCCTCTACACTATTAAGTCCTTTAGAAGCTTTCACTGACAACTTGTCTAGTGTAGAGCAATTCATCCCCTGATGACTAAGTTGATCATCAGTGGATGCAAAACTTGTGCAAATATACTGAGATTTATAGAACACCTTGAGTATTTTCAGATGCATAATTAAACTCTAATCATCATCATTTATATCTAACAAACCCCCCTTTTACAAACACATTAGCTTATTTTGTTCTAATAATCTTTTATAGTGTGTTTTTCCCGTGGAGTAATTATAGATTAAGGGGGTGGGGGGGGGGATACAATTTCTAACTTTTCTTTGAATTAAGCTATTCAGAACAGTTTAAAACACAAGAACAATTATATCACCTTACTAAAATAATAAATCAATTGAAACAGCAAAACAAATAGCAAGATGTAAATGTCAATCAACAATAATAAGTAATTTTATTGTTAATTAATTTGAATCTTTACAACTCTTTCTGGTGGTAATCACTAGTTGCTATCTAAGCTATTGCTTAGAAAGTAATTTCTAGCTTTTCAAGTTCTAAGAACTTGCTTCTTTTACTATAACTTAATTACAGCTGCTACCTCTATATGTGTATATGGATGTACTGAGATTGTTGTATATCTAAGAGATATGTATCTGAGAGATGTTTTTTTTCCTCAGCTGTTTTGTGTCTCTATTTATAGACACAACTCCCTTTCCTCCTAGCTTCTTCTTTGAATTGTCTTCAAAAATATCTTTGATTTACATGGTAATTGCAGCTCTGTCACATAACTTCACTTTTGTATAACTTTCATTGCATGACAACCTGTTATGTAACTTTCTCTGGTCTTTTCTCTTTTCTTTATTGCACTAGCTCCCTTCTTTTCTTCTTGGAGTTCCCAATATAAGTTATCCATGCAGCATATATCTTATTTCTGTAGCATATATCTTATCTCTGCAGCATATATCTTATCTCGATGAACTTTTCAGGTTTTCATTGGATAAACTTCCAATTTTTTCTTCTTCAAGTTTCCATAAGTTAGATCAATTCAGAAGCACACCCATTCTATATTTTCTCCGTGGTTGGTGTCTACAGTTTACATACTTGTGGCTTGTAGTTTTTACACATGCGACTTGCAGTTTTCACACTTGCGGCTTACAGTTTTCACACTTGCAACTTTATATATATATCTATGTGTATGTATAACTTATCTTCTTTGAAGCTTCTCTAGTAGCCAATCTCTCCTTATTGGACCACCATCTTTATTTAATTTCATCGCCTTAACTTGAGTTAATGGATTTGTGAACTCAGCCATATGTCATCCTCAATATCAACTGATGAAGAATTTAACTATTAATGACAAAATTATCTGTTGATGGATTTATCCACTGATGAAGGATTTATCCCCCAATGGATTTATCCACTAATAAACAAACTTTGGCGCTAATGTTAATTACCAGACGACTTTGGCGATGGTCAAATTCCAGTCGAGTTCATCAATCTTCAATCTTTATTCATCAGCTGTTGCAGAATATCTTCTTATGGCTAATATGATGAAATATCCTCTAAGCTATCTCTTTGATGTGGATTTTACATTGCCAGAGGATACCTTCCACTGATCAACAGTTTATACTATCAAGGGATGATATTTAGACAAAACCAATTGTACTTTTATTTTCAGTACAATTACGAAATCTAACAATTCTAAGTGTTATACATCATCATCAATAATTGGGTTGCAAGTGATCCAACAACTAATAATTCAAACCAAGGCAGTATACTCAAACTATGGTTGACAACCTGGAAATGCATGTAAATATACTTCTGTAAGGAAAGGTTCCTGCACAAGGGCACCGCTAAGAGAAACCTTGTTGTTCAAAGGAATGTCAGCTATTATAGATGATTGGCTGATATTTTGGTAGCCCCAACACCAACCAATATAGCTAATCACTTCACTCTAAAGCATATTACTAGCCAAAACAACCAGTAACTGATAACTACTCAAGAAGATGATCCAACTTCTCTATTTGATTGGCAAGTGATATAAATATATCATTTCAAATACAACTCTAGCCCCACTCCCATAATTTCTCTTGAGCCGACCACCCACATAAATTTTAGATTTCACTTTCAAGAGTAATTGTCCTTTTCAAGAGCAACTCCATTATTTAACTTCTTCATTAAAGCTCAAAGAGGTAAGAGCTTTATATTAAAGCCTTATTTGTTCTGCTTTGTTTTGTCCTTTTCATTCATGCTATGTTGAAAAATACTTTGTTGACTGACTTCCAAAAGCATGATTTAAAACGTGCACATAACACCAGGAGTCATTAGTTATGTATCCTAAAAGCTTATCCAAGAAGAGAAGAAGAAATATTGGAGAACACCTAAAATACACATTAAAACTATTAACTTCCAACTGTTGTTATATAACAGTTCGTAAAACTGTATAAAGACACCATGCTTGTGTCATAAACAAACAGAGTTTCCTTAAGTTTAGAAGTCGTCTGCAAAGATAGGAAATAAGGAAGAGGAATCGAGTTTCCCTCCTCGGCCCTCTTAGGGTAGACCAGAATTTCAAGAACTACAAAACTCTACAACTGCGAAGCCGTAGTAGACTGCAGTAGTGTCTTCACTTGTGTGTGTGTGTGTGTGCATGTCGAAATCGAGTTCTTCGATCATTCTGCGCACATAGCAACATGCCTCTTCAGCCTTTTACACAAGGTCGTGCATCAAGCGATCCCGTTCGGTTGCAGTGGAGTGCGGGAGCCTGAAGTATTCACTCACCGAGATCAAAGTCTCAATTAGTGCCTCGGTGAGGGTGAGAGACAAATCCTGATATGAGACCCTCCAAATGTCAAGGAGTCGACTGGTCCTCTGGTGTGCAACGGAACGATGCCTCAGTCCGTTGTTGCGTGTCTCCGTCTCTGCTTGTATCAGGTGAACTCTACATTGGAGATAGAGGCAGAATCCGTCTGGAAATGGCATGGGCACTGGCACCTCTAGAGGCGATGCGGCGGGTGGAACGACTGGCAGTGCATCTTGTAGTACTGCTGGTGGTAATGGCAGCATGGCAAGTGGTGGAGCTGGCTGCTCTACTGGTGGTGAAGCTGGAGCAACAGATACAGTATGTACAAAAACAAAATGAGATCTTGATTGTGTTGGTAACTGCGACGGCGTACCCAACTGGTAGTGGGGAGGAGAACGGCTCCTCAAGTGAACTGAGGAATTTGACCTCTCAGATGGGTCAGTGAGGGCATTGGCATCTTCTTGATCAGTAGGGTCATCGACATCCTCTGGCTCGGTAGGGTCATCATCATCTTTTTGGTCTGTGGGGTCTTCAGCATTCTCCAAATCCTCGACAGAGATCTGAGAAATCTCAAAACGTATTAGTTGTACCGCCCTAGTTACCTTCTTGCGAGCAGTCACACGCCATTGGGCGCCAGGGGTGGTGGTGATCCACAGACAACATCAGGGTGCAAGCGCTTGCGACGGATTGAAGGGTCAGTATCATCATGTGGCGCAGGCACAACAACAAGAGGCTACTCGGGGGATGCCTCATTATGGGCCTCAACATCATCTATGATGGGGGCAGGGGGAATGTCTGCATGTCTTAAGTGATCAGGAGCATGTTCCTCATCAGAACTAGCGACCACAGGGGCTTTACCCCTATCATCTCGTCTCGAAGTCATCTACAAGTGAACATAGCCTTTGTCAGTTCGGGAACAAGGTTTAACTTAACACAGAGTTCGACATGAATACTAATGTAATGCATGGTTTGCAATAAGTTTTACTTAGGTCCTTGCGTCCTATTTTTCCTATCCTTATATCTTACGATTCCTTCGTTCCTCCTTAAAACTCTAAATATCACATTCTACTCTCCGGTAGAGACTGTGGTCTCATAACTGGTGCTTGGGCTCTGATACCAATATGACGACCCCAAAAATCTCATACCGAACTTCGGGCATTGTCAATAATTAACAAGAGAACAGTAATAATATCCAAGCATGAATATCAATAAATAAGAGAAAAAGATAGTATTCTCTATTACATTCATCCAAAAAAGAAATTCTAACAGTTGAAGTCTATGAGGGGCCTACACAGGCCTTACAATCTAAATATTTCAATAATCGTCTCACGCTTCACTTTCCCCCTGAATGCCATCCATAAGAAGGCAATTAGGAAGCTTTCATCATGTCATCCTTATTTTGCCTTTAGCAAACGGCTTGACTTTCCCACCATGTCCTGTAAAACATTAGATAATAGCAACATGAGCGATTTACGCTCGCCAGTATATAATTAAGTATTGGTGGGTTTTAAAGTATGGATAATCTATTGGCTTAAGTGTTTATGAGGTTGGACGGAAACAATGTCCATGCCTTTTAATAACTTGGAGGAAAAAAAATAGGTTCCAGGGTCCCCTAATGATAACAAGGGATTTAACCATTTACCAAAAGAATAATGAATCATTTCACATGCGCCTTATATCCATGTCCGTTTGGCGCACATGCCCTTAGGAACTTCATATCAAACAATATATGAGTTGGCCAGCCTGACCACCGTTTGACTTCATCATAATGACATACGTAGTCAAAGCATAAATCTTTTATTTATGAGGGTTCAGTTATTGATGCCTCGGCTTCTGTTCCCTATCATTCTTAAGCCTAGGGTGCCTAGCAGATGCAACCCACTAGCCTTTAGTTACCCACACGAATAAACTTTTCAAGTATGGGGTGAGAAAAATTAGTCTTTGTTTTTTTCTATCCATATAGGATTTAACTTGGCACGTTAGCGAATTTGAATAGCTAACATCCACTGAAAGAATGCTTGATTCTAGTACAACATTTTCATGTACATCGGATCAAAAGATCATACATTTCTTAACTTTGAAGAAATTGAATCAAGAATATTGGCATAATAATATCTTGGACACATTACGTATATTGGAAGAATGATCATATGTATTAATTAAAAGAAAGTATAGTGAGTATATACTTGCCTTGGTCGTTAGCTAAAAAAATCAATTTCAATTCAGTTGTGAGTGATACACTCTATAAAACATGCATATAACATAAGAAATATACATCTTTGATAAAGATATGAGAAAAGATGCACCTGTGATGTCTATGAACTTTTAATGTCTTAATTGACATCTAAACCGTTGAGGTTTTTTTTAAAAAAAAATTAATTATTAACATCTTAAAATAATTTAAGAAAATAATATTTTATACTTATGAAGACAAACTGCGCATCAGTGGATAAATGTTGAAGCATGAAAGCGGTCCTCAAGAGCTAAGAATGACCATCGGGGGATAAATTAACCATCAGTGGATAATTTTTACTCGTCAAGGGATGACTGGTCATCAGTGGATAATTACCCGTCAAGGGATGACTGGTCATCAGGGACTAGTTTACCCGTCAGGGGATATTTAGTCATTAAGAACTAGCTTTGTTCAGCACCAAACTCGTTGGTTAATAATTTGTTCAGCGCCAAACTCAATAAGTCATCGCTGAACTCGTCGGTGGATAATTTGTTCAGCGCCAAACTTGATAAGTCAACGCCAAACTCCTCGGAGACTAAGAAAATTTCCTCATCAGAAACTAACAAAATTTTGTTAGTACTAACAAAATTTTCTTCATCGGAGACTAACAAAATTTTCTTTATTAGAGACTAAGAAAATTTTCTCATTAGAGACTAACAAAATTTTCTTCATCAGAGACTAAGAAAATTTTCTCATCGGAGACTAACAAAATTTTCTCATCAGAGACTAACAAAATTTTCTCATTAGAGACTAACTTTTATATTGACGGAGACTAAGTTAGGACTTGTCTCTAATACAGTGGTGCCTTCAACACTCTTCAGAGGGTGGTGTTATTAACAGATAACCATACATAGATCCACTCTCGTCATCTTTTCTGTGGTATCTATTATTCTTATTGTCTACTAATTCTTATAGACACTGCTAGACTTCAAGAACTCTGGTTACTAGAGGTTCAAGCATGGTGTTTAACTACTGATAAAAAGAAATATTTGGAAGTTAATGGTTTGTCTACTAGGTGATCGTCAACATTCTTACTCTCTTCATGGATAGCTTTTTTTGAAATAAATGGCATTAGCATGCATTAAATCATACTTTTGGGCTTGAATAAACAAAGTATTTTTACAAACATGGCATGCATAACAGAACAAAATAGGGTAGGAATAGAGCAGGACTTTAATATAGTGCTCTTACCTCTTTGGCTACAAGGAAGAAGTTAAAAGCTTGGGTTGTTCTTCGAGAAAGACAGTTGTTCTTGACAGTGAACTTGGATTTTGTGGGTGTTTGGCTGTATAGAAAATTTATGAAAGTGGGGCTAGGGTTGTACCCAAATGATATATTTATATCACTTGTCGAGCAACAAGAGCAGATGGATTTGCTAGAGAGTAGATTTCAACCGTTGCTTGTAAAAGGAAATAACAAGCTTTAGAAAGGAGTGGTTGATTAGAAAGGGCGGATGTAACAGCTGCTAAAAGTCAGTCAGTCATCTATCATAGCCAACAATCTAGTGTACTGTAGGAGTAGATTAACTGGTTTTGACGGGTCACGTGCAACAACTCTGACATAGAGTAATTATATCTCTTGTCTCACAACAGTCTTTGGTTTAAAAAAAATGGGTACTGTAGCTCACACCTGTGTGTTGCCTTCCCACGTGATAATTACACTTACTCTTGATAATACTTGGGTAAAAATAATCTTTTAAGGCTTTGAGCTCAAAAATATATTTATAAACCTTTGGACATCACATTGACATAAAATTTTTATTTAAGATATGAATTTTTATTTTCACGGAGGGAATCTCCTTATTCCTTAGAATCGTAACTTGTCGATCCAAGTTTTGCACTAGAATCTTTTCATAGCGCAAATCTGGTTGAAGCTCAATCGGTTGGTAATCAATGATGTCAGTGTGATCCCCTCTATAGAGTTGAAGTACTAACAAATGAAAAACATCATGCACGTGTCCCAAGGCTAGGGCTAGTGCCAATTGGTAGGCTACTTCACCGATGCATCGGAGTATCTCAAAAGGCCCAATGTAGCGGGGGCTCAGTTTCCCTTTCTATCTGAAACACATGACGCCCTTCCATGGCGAAATTTTCAACAGAGCGTGACCTCCGTCTTCTAATGTTTGATCCTTTCAATGTTGTCTGCGTACTGCTTCTGTCGGTCTTGTGCAGCTTTCATTCTCTATCGGATGACTCTAATTGCATTTTCAGTCTACTGAACCATCTCTGGTCCCTCAAGTCACCTTTCTCCAACTTTATTCCAATATAGCGGTGTTTTGCACTTCCTACCATATAAGGCTTCAAACGGAGCCATGCCGATGCTCGCATGGAAACTGTTGTTGTAGGCGAATTCAATGAGCGATAGGTGTTCATCCCAGTTACCACTGAAGTCTAATGAATATGCCCTCAACATATCTTCCAAAATTTGAATTGTCCTTTCAGATTGTCCATCGGTCTGCAGGTGAAAGGCAGTACTCATGTCTAATCATGTCCCTAAATAGTCCTGAAAGCTGCGCCAAAATCTGGACGTGAAGCGCGAATCCCGATCTGAAACAATCAAAATTGGTACTCCATGTCGGCTTAGAATCTCCTTCACATACAACTTGACTAACTGATCCATCTTGTAGTTATCTTTGATGGGCAAAAAGTGAACAGATTTGGTTAACCTATCCACTATTACCCATATTGCATTAGCTCCCTTCAATGTTGTCGGTTGTTCAACAACGAAGTCCATTGTGATGTATTCCCATTTTCATTCTGGGATATCCAAGGATTGTAACAGTCCACTCGACTTTTGATGTTTAGTTTTGATCCTTTGACAGGTGAGGCACGTATTGACCCATTCGACTATCTCTCTCTTTATATTCGACCACCAGAAGTTTTGCTTCAAGTCTTGATACATCTTTGTCCCTCCTGGATGTACAGAGAATCTGGAATTGTGAGCATCTTGCAGTAATTCTCTTTTCAACTCCACCCTTGCCGAAATCCAAACTCTGTCTTCAAATCTCATTAAACCATCTTTGTGGTTTCGACATTTTCCATCTCCACCTCTGATCAGCTTTTCTCTTTCTTCTGTGAAGTCCTCTTGAGCTACCCTGATTATGTCCAATAATTGCGGTCTCGCTCTAACTTCTTCCTCAATTTCCTGTCTCTGCCTTGTTGTGATAACGTTCAGTTGTAATCTTTCCAAGTCCATCCTCACTTCTTCCTGAATTGTCATCACGTCTAATCTCTCTCGTCTACTCAGTGCATCAGCTACTTCATTTGCCTAATCAGGGTGATAGTTGATTGAGCAGTCGTAGGCCTTGATCAGCTCCAACCATCGTCTTTGTCTCATGTTCAGCTCCTTTTGTGTGAAAATGTACTTCAGACTTTTATGGTCGGTATAGATCTCACATTTCTCCCTATACAACTAGTGTCTCCAAATCTTTAAGGCAAAAACAATAGCAGCTAGCTCCGTGTCGTGAGCTGGATATCGTTTCTCGTAGTCCTTTAATTAACGAAATGCATAGGCTATGACTTTGTTGTGTTGCATCAAGACAGCTCCTAGCCCATTCATCGAAGCATCACTGTATATAACAAAATCCTCTTTGTCACCTGTTAAGCTCAACACTGGTGCAGTAGTTAGAATCTACTTTAGCTTTTGGAAGCTCTTTTCACATTCTGGGGTCCATGCATACTTCATTGTCTTCCTTGTTAGATTCGTCAATGGAATTGTCAATTTTGAAAAGTCCTGAACGAATCTATGGTAGTAGCCTGCTAATCTCAAGAAGCTCCGTACTTCGGTAAGCGTCTTTGGTTGCGGCCAATGAGTGATAGCCTCAATCTTCGTAGGGTCCACAGACACGCCATCCTCGTTGATCACGTGACCCAAAAATTTCACTTCTCTAAGCCAGAATTCGCACTTTGAGAATTTGGCGTAGAGTATTTCACGTCTCAGTGTCTCCAATGCCATTCTTAAATGCTCGGCGTGTTCTCCCTCCGTTTTGGAGTATATGAGAATGTAGTCGATGAACACAATGATGAACTTGTCCAATTGTGACTTAAAAACTCGATTCATCAGATCCATGAAAGCAGCTAGGGCATTAGTGAGTTCGAATGGCATTACTAGAAATTCCTAATGGCCATATCGGGTCCTAAATGTCGACTTTGAGATGTCTTCAGTTGGTGATATCCCGCCCTCAAATCGATCTTTGAAAAGTATTTCGCATCATTGAGTTGATCAAACAAGTCATCGATCCTTGGTAGTGGGTATCGATTCTTTATTGTCACCTTGTTCAATTCTCTATAATTGATGCATAACCTTATCGATCCATCTTTCTTCTTCACAAACAACACTGGGGCTCCCCACAATGAGACACTCGGTCTGATGAATCCTTGATCTAACAATTCTTGCAATTGAGCCATAAGTTCTTTCAACTTGGAAGGTGTCATCCTGTATGGAGCCTTGGAAATCGAAGCAGTCCCTAGTACTAGCTCGATTTCGAACTCTACTTGTCTATCAGGCGGTAATCCTAGTAGCTCTTCCAGAAATACATCTTTGAATTCCCCTCATAATGGGAATATTTTCTAACCGCGGTGTTTCCTTTTCAGCATCATGCACATAAGCTAAGAATGCCTCGCATCCTTTTCGTATCATCCTCTTAGCTTTTAACATGGTAAGGAAGTGAGACGATTTGGTAGTCCTACTTTTGTGAAATAACACCTTATTGTTTGAAGATGTTCTTAAAGAAATCTTCTTCCTCATACAGTCTATACTAGCATGGTACTTATATAACCAATTCATGTCTAATATCATGTCAAACTCTCCCAAAGGAAAGGGTATTAAGTTTGCAGGTAGGTTATGCTTTCCTATCTTTACATTTCAGTCAGATAGCACATTATGAACAGTGAGGACCTCTTGGTTGGCCACTGTAACCTCTAGAGGCAATTCTAAGCATTTAGGGGTTATATTAAGGTCTTTAAGAAATCGTTCAGCTATAAAAGACTTGGTCGCACTAGAATCAAATAATGTGTGAACTTGAACTGAGTTGACCTGTAGCGTACCTGTCACTACGTCATCGGACATCAATGCGTCCTGCACAGTCATGTTGTAGGTCCTAGCTTAGGGGCGGATTGGTACAGTGTTAGCTCCGGAAAGTGGTGATTTTCCTACGCCTTTCTTTTGTGGGCAGTTTGGAGAAATGTGGCCCTCCACGCCACATGTATAATATGTCTTCATAGTCGCCAGAGTGCGACTAGTGCCTTGGGGTCTAGCTTACTATTGTTGTAGCTGCTGCTGAGGATGCTAATGCAGCTGGGCAGTGGCGGGTGTCTGATTTGGGCAGCTTGGTGAGATGTGCCCAGGCTGGTGGCATTTGTAGTATGTGTTCGTGCCCTTCAAATATGGGGAAGTCCCATGATTCTTCTTCCCGTAGTTGACAGAAACAGTGTCTTTCTTCTTGTTGTCTCCTCCGCCGAAGCTACCAAAGTTCCCCTTCCTCTTTTTATCATTTTGGTTATTTCCTTCTTATTCCTTTACCACTACTGAATTGGCTTGTGGTCTTCCATTTCCTCCACCATTTCCTCTGTTGTTCTGGTGGTGATTGTGGTTGTTTCCCCTCTTCTTCTCATCCTTTTGGTTCTCCCAGTTGAATCCTCAAAATGTTTTGCCGCTTCACTCAGCAACTTTTGTCCTTTGGATGACTTCTGCATAGGTGTCTAGGCATAGAACAACAATCTTATCATAGAGTCATGGGTTCAAACTGTATTCGAACCTCCTCGCCTTTTTCCTCTCGGTATCCACCAGGTGTGGAGCGTACCTCTGGAGCTCATTGAATTTCCTCTCATATTCCTACACCGTTATACTTCCCTACTCCAGTTCGAGGAACTGCTTCTCAAGATCATTGGCAACATTGATTGGGAAGTATTAGCTGTTGAAGATCTCTTTAAATTCTTCCCATGAGAAGCCTTGATCAGTTGCTTCCCCTCCTCTGGCTGCTAGCTTTTTGGCCAGTTTAAACCATTCGGTGGCTTCCCACTAATAGTTCGCTTTTCCTTTCAGTAGGTAGGTGGTGTACTCCATCTTAAGGTCTTCATTCACCCCAGAAATTTGGAAGGCCTTCTCAACTTCCTTGACCCATGTTTGAGCAACAGTGAGACCTCCTTCGCCATTGACAGTAGGCAGGCAACAATTCGTGAAGTCCTTGAATGTTACCCTCCTAAGTTGTACTTGCGGTAGGTGCAATGGGTTGTTATTTTGTTGAGTTGCTTCTCTAATCATGTTCATCAGCAGGGTGATGGGATTGTCCTGATTTTCGTTGTTGTTGTCTCGATTTTCATTTGGATTGATACTTCCTTGGTCGCCTTGGTCATCCGTATTGCGATTGGCACTGGTGTTCCTGGCTCGGGTAGTTCATGGTCTTCGTACTGGAGGCATTTTCTACAAGTGAGCAAAGAAATAATTAATGTCCATAGTCCTTTTTCCTTCTTTCATTCTTCCTTCGTAAGAGAATTTCATGTGTCTCGTATGAAACTCATAATATAACAATTGAATGCATTCGTAAATGATTGTGCATAACTTGTAAGGGCTTTAAGTATAACTAACTAATCCATCTTGTAGTTATCCTTGATGTGTAAAAAGTGATCAGATTTGGTTAACCTATCCACTATTACCCATATTGCGTTAGCTCCCTTCAATGTTGTAGGTAGTCCAACAACGAAATCCATTGTGATGTATTCCCATTTCTATTCTGGGATATCCAAGGATTGTAACAGTCCACTCGGCTTTTGATGTTCAACTTTGACCCTTTGACAAGTGAGGCACGTATGTGCAATGGATGTGCATGGATATAATCGAGCTTTGATTCATCAATTTTTTCTTTAATGTTATATGCGTGCAATGGATGAGAATGATATGTCGTTTAATGGGTCATGCCACATGGTTGGGTAGAGGAAAGGAAATGTGTTAATTTGTTTTGTCACCTGACCTAGAGGATTTACAATGACTACGTACGTTCACATACTAAGGGATCATGCTATTATAATTAGGCCAACAGGTTTAGCCCCCGATGGATACTATTTTGAGAAAATCATTACACAGGTAGAGACCTGTCTTTCTTTAAGGAGGATTACATGTTTTATCAACTGTGATCCTCAGAATTTTTACAAGAATTTTGAGGTGCTGGTATTGCTTCACTTAACCTCACAAATAGAATTTTTCCTTTAATAGCACTTTAGAACTTCCTTTTTTCGTGTTTACATATTTGATGAGCGTAAATCTCTCATTCTTGTTAAGTTAATGATATCTAGGGTATGAAGTAAAGGTTGAACCCTCTAGCAAGGGGAAAGCAAGGATGAATGGGTACAGAGGTGAACATTGATCCTGTGGGTAGCGACTAAAGAAAAAAGACATTTAGAATTTTTGTAACACTTTTAGACTGCAAATTTTAAAGACATTTTAGTTTCTGCTAACAATATACTATTCTAAAATTTGTAATGATGTACCACTAATATTTTAGCTTCAATTATGTATGGATGTGATGTTATATATTTCCATGTTTTTAAATATTATTTATTCTTATTTTTTGTGTTTTGAGTGTTATTTATCTTTAGGGATGCAAAATGGAGCAAATTGATGAAAAGGAACTCAATAGTGAAAATTAGTGTGGAAAATGACATAAAAAATAAAAGACATGAACAAATTACAACTTAACAAACTCCTACACACTTAGACTTTGCACATATCAAATCAAGAAATAAAAGATAAAGATTATTGATACACCCTTGCTTATATTACTATTGCTTAAAGAATTATATTTACTGATATAAGAATTGATGATATAATATAGTCCTTGCTTATATGATGTAAAAGGACTTAGAAAAATATCCAACTTGTTAGATGGATATATTCTGCTAGTTAAGTAAGGATTTTGATCATAAGTGAAGACTCTACTCATCGATCAAGAAGGATGCTGAAGATATATAGAAAATTCCAAGGATAGTCCTGCTTAGAATGGAAATAAGCAAGGACTAATATAGCAAGATCCCTTACCTTGATCCAAGCAAGAGTGTCAGAAAAAGACTATCTTTTGTCCTGCTTAAGTCAACTCCTAGAGAGCTTTTTCAAAAATCACTAGAAGACAAAATAATGACTATCTTTTTTTAACTAAGCAAGGAACAGTTGGAAAAGTGCAAGTCACTGTCAAGGCAGTACAACTCCCAATGGATCTATTTCAAAATTCTCAACGGATAGATTTTTGAGTAGTATAAATAGGAATCATAAATTTCATTTATGAGAACTGAACAACCAAGAATTGCTTTGACAATCTGACACTCAAAGAACTCAGCAAGACAAAATTCCAAGCTTGAACAAGTGCTATCTAATCTACTCAACAAGGAGCTTACTGCTTAAAGATAGCAAGCAAGAAACAACATCTGCTATTAGTTTGTGTGACTACCTGGTCTAAGTGACCCATTGTAATTCTGGACTAAGTGTCCTGCTGCTTATTGTTCTGTGTGAACATTTTTAGTGCGTGCCTTCTCAAGTAAAGAGAAGAAGAGTGGAGTAGGCTTAGACCGAACCACTATAAAAATTCTCCTGCTTACTTGACTTTGCTGCTTATCTTTTACATTGCTTATTCCTTTTATCCCTACTTTGCTTAGTCTCTACTAAACTCATTTAGCAAAGATTTAATGACATTGTTGTTTTAAGCCATTGGTCTAAAAACTAAGGGGTTCTTTGCTATAAATTCTGCTACTAACTCTTTTCAAAATATAAGAAAGCTTTTTATTAAGCAAGAAGTGACTTGAAACTATAAAATTATAAGTAAGACTTAAATTTTGAAAAGCACTATTCAACCCCCCTTATAGTATTTTTTCCTTTGGGACCTAACAAGTGGTATCAGAGCTTAACACTCTTTGTTAAGTGCTACAGCTTGAGAGGATCCAAAATTAAATAGCTTTAAAAAGTGATTTTGGTGGCAAACCCATGTGTAACAGAGAGAGATTTGTTAACTAGAAATTAAGAATATAGGTATATATGGATGCTATTGATGAAGAATTATTTGAACCAATAAAGGTTGAGCCTTACATACCTGAGAAGATAAACTCTACTGATCCCAACAAGCTTATTCCAAAGATAAGAAAGGAATGGACAAAAGAAGAAAAGAAACTAGTAGGACTCAACAAGAAGACAATGAACATTCTCTTCATGGCTTTTGAGGAAGAAATATTCGAAAGTGTTTCTATCTGCAACTCTGCTAAAGAAGTATGGGATGCCCTGTTGGTTTTCAATGAAGGAACAACAAAAGTCAGAGAAAATAAGAAATCCTTGCTTATACAGCAATATGAAATATTTAGTATGCAGCAAGGAGAAAACCTTACTACCATATATGAGAGATTCACTATCCTGCTCAATAATCTACGTGTTCTAGGGAAAACCTATGACACAAAGGATATCAATCTCAAGTTTATGAGATCTTTGCCAAGACAGTGGGATCCTAAAACCACTGCAATAAAAGAATTGAGGAACTTACATGCTACTGATCTTCAACAACTATATGGAAAACTGCTCACCTATGAAATTGAACTAGCTCAAAGAGATGCTACTACTGAACCAAGAAGGAAAGACAGAGGAGTGGCCTTAAAAGCTGCTGAGCCTAAGCATGTAGCAGACTCAGACTTAGAATCTGGAGATAGCGACGAAGACATGGCCATGCTAGCAAGGAAGTTCAGAAGATTCTTGAGGAAAGATCGAGGAAACTTCAGAAAAAATGGAAGTAGCAACAAGAGAGACTCTTCAAAAGATCTTTGCTACAATTGCAAGAAACCAGGACACTATGCTACTAATTGCCGGAGCACAGCAAGGGAGGAGAAGAAATACCCTGCTAATGATAAGAACAAGGGAAAAGAGTACTACAAGAAGTATCAACAAAAGAATAACTCCTCCAAGAATGACAAGGGACTTCTTGCTGAAAAATCTTGGAGTGACTGTGAGAGTGAATCAAAAGATTCAGGACTAGAAATTACCAATCTGCTTAATGGCTAAAGAATCGAAACCCAGCAAGGAAGTATATCTCACTGAGGTATTTGATTTCGACTCTACTGACATTACTGAAGCTAAGTTGCGCTCCTTGCTTAAGGATGTTGCATCTCAGTGGCATCGATATAGAAGATTGCTGAGAACTGCTTCAGCAGAGTCTGATCAACTAAGGAGCAAGAACTTTGAAATCCTGCATACACTTGAAAAAGTGAGAGCTGAAAATTTGGAGTTAGTTGCTGCTGATGATGAAAGGACCCTGCTTAGACAACATCTCAGAGACTCTCAAGAGAGGGAGTCTAAGTTAACCTCCCAAGTTGAGGAATTAACAACAACAATCTCCATGTAGAACAAATCATCCTCTAATGCTTGTACTTTGCTAAGAAGTCAAAGAAGCTTGCTAGATCGAGGAGGAATTGGATCCGGAACTTGCGAAGTTCCTGCTGAAGAAAGTGGAGAAAGTGAAGTTGAATCTATCAGCAGAGCAATCTCCATTCATTCAGCAGAGTGTGAACCTCCTACTAAAACCAAGGGTAACAGAAATGATACCTTGCTAAAGCACAAATTCCCTGCAAACCGTAACCATAAGCAAGAACATGGTGCTAAATGGACCAAAGGTGGAAAGTTTAGCAAGAACCATGTTCTCCCTGTTCATCATTATAACACAGCAAGGAATTTGGAATTTAGCAAAGGTTGGGTTAGGAGCAAACACTAGAAATAACCTCAACTAAAGAGAAGAGGTAAGCAACACACACAACACAACATGATGCATTTAAGATGTTATTGCTGCCATAGGTTTGGTCACATTGCTTCTCTTTACCTTGCAGATCCTTACTATACTGTTGGGTCTCTAAGACCAAAAATGAGACAAGTATGGGTCCTCAAGGGTACTAACCTAAATGGACCCAAGTCTTGCTGGGTACCAAAGTGACTCTGCTTATGAATTGTAGGATGTGAGCAAGGAACAAATTTGGTACTTGGACAGTGGATGTTCAAGACACATGATAGGAGACAAAGCCTTGCTCACCAATTTTAAGGAGAAAGATGGACCTCAAGTAATTTTTGGAGATAATAGTTCTGGAAAAACAAAGGGATATGGTTCAGCAGGAAATGGTATAGTCTGCTTCAACAATGTTGCTTATGTGGAAGGTCTCAAGCACAACCTATTTAGCATAAGTCAGTTGTGTGACAAAGGGCATAAGGTCACCTTCTTAGACAATCAATGTCAAATAAGAGATCTTCAAACAAATTCTCTGAAGCTTTCTCGTTCAAGAAACGGTAATGTTTATGTAGTAAATTTGACTAAGCTAAGTCCTGTTGAAACAACTTGCTTTCTTGCTAAAGCTTCAGCAGATGCTAGTTGGCTATGGCATAAGAGACTTTCACACTTAAATTTCAAAACAATTTCAAAACTCACTGCTGAAGAACTAGTAAAAGGTTTACCTAAATTTTCCTTTGAAAAAGAAAAACCATGTAGAGCTTGTCAATTTGGTAAGCAAACAAAACAATCTTTCTTAAGCAAACCTGGAAAATCAAACTCTATGCCTCTCCAACTATTACATCTTGATTTGTTTGGCCCTATATCAACTAGTCTTGGTGGAATGAAATATGTATTCACTATTGTGGATGATTTCAAAAGATATAAATGGGCATTATTTCTTGCTCACAAGAATGATGCACTAGCAGAGTTCGAGAAGTTCAACAAAAAAGTGCAAAATGAGAAGGAACTTAGAATCAAGTCAGTAAGGAGTGACCACAGAAAAGAATTTGACTTTGGAGGCTTTACTGAATTCTGTGATAAGCAAGGAATATCTCACAACTTCTCAGCACCAAGAACTCCACAGCTAAATGGAATGGTTGAAAGGAAGAATAGAAGTTTGGAAGAAGCCGGAAGAACATTGTTTGTTGATGCTAGACTCCTTGAGTACTTCTGGGCAGAAGCAGTAAATACTACTTGCTATACTCAAAATTGTTTTCTCATACATCCAATTCTAGGCAAGACTCCATACGAGCTATGGAAAGGAAGGAAACCCAATATCAGCTATTTTCATATCTTTAGATGTCCTTGCTATGTCCACAACAATGGTAAGGAGTACTTAACTAAATTTCAAGCAAAATCAGATGAAGGTATTTTCCTAGGGTATTCCACTCATAGCAAAGCTTTTTGTATTTTCAATAAAATAATTTTTAACAGTTGAAGAATCTATTAATGTTATATTTGATGAACCTAACCATGAGGAACCAAGTGGTTCACTCCCTCTTATAGCTGAGCAGGAACAAGATGAAGATCAATAGACTCCAGAAACTAAGGAAGATCCTGCTGAGGAACCTTCAGAAGGCAATATTCCAATAGAAAGCACTCCTACTGAAGTAAAAGATGATGAACCCAACTTAGAGGAACTAAACCAGCAAGACATTCGAACAGATCTTCCAAGGAGAATGAAGTGGACCAAATCTCACTCAAAAGATTTGATAATTGGAAACCCCACAAGTTCAGTAAAGACTAGAAGATCTGCTCAAAATAAAAATAGTCTTCTAAGTTTCCTATCTCAAATGGAACCAAAGAAAATTGAGGATGCTCTTGCTGATGCTGATTGGATCCTTGCTATGCAAGAAGAGCTAAACCAATTCAACGGGAACAAAGTTTCGAATCTAGTTCCCAGGCCAAGAAATCATACAGTAATAGGCACCAAGTGGGTATTCCAGAACAAGATGGATGAAGATGAAATCATCACAAGGAATAAAGCAAGACTTGTGGCTAAGGGTTACTCATAGGAGGAAGAGATTGACTATGATGAAACCTTTACTCCAGTAGCAAGGCTCAAAGCCATAAGAATCTTTCTTGCTTATACTGCTTATCAAGACTTCAAGGTGTTTCAAATGGATGTCAAGAGTACATTTCTGAATGGGCAACTTCAGGAGGAAGTATACGTTGAGCAACCTCCAAGTTTTGCTGATCATTCTCATCCAAACCATGTATATAAGCTTGACAAAGTTTTGTATGGTCTTAAGCAAGCACCACAAGCATGGTATGACACTTTATCTTCCTTTTTAGATAATGAAGGATTCTGTAGAGGTAAAGTTGACACCACTTTATTTATTAAGAAGCATAAAGATAAAACATTGCTAGTACAAATTTATGTAGACGATATAATACTTGGTTCTGCTGACAAAAAACTTTGTGCAAGATTTGCTAAGCTTATGCAGAGTAAATTTGAGATGAGCATGATGGGAGAGTTGAATTTCTTTCTTGGACTTCAAATTAAGCAAAGCAGAGATGGAATTTTCATAAATCAATCCAAGTATACCAAAGATCTGCTTAAGAAGTTCAGATTGAAAAGAGCAAGTCCTATGAAAACTCCCATATCTTCAACAACAAAGTTGGACAAAGATGAGCAAGGTAAATCCATAGATATAACAAGCTATCAAGGTATGATCGGATCTTTGCTTTACTTAACTGCAAACAGACCTGACATTATGTTTGCTACTGTATTTGTGCACGTTTTCAGTCTAACCCAAAGAAATCACATTTAGCTTCTATTAAGAGAATTTTCATATATCTCAGAGGAACACCTAACCTAGGAATTTGGTATCCAAAAGATTCTAACTTCAACCTTGTTGGATACTCGGATGCTGACTTTGCTGGGTGAAAAATTGATCAAAAAAGCACAAGTGGTACATGTCAATTTTTAGGATGAAGACTTATCTCATGGTTCAGCAAGAAGTAAAATTCTGTATCAACATCCACTATTGAAGCTAAGTACATATCAGCAAGAAGTTGCATTGCACAAATTCTGTGGATGAAAAATCAACTTGCTAACTATGGGTTTGAGTTCAAGTCTATCCCTATATTCTGTGATAATACTAGTGCTGTAGCCATTGCTTATAATCCTGTTTTACACTCTAGGACTAAACATATAGATATAAGGCATCATTTCATTAGAGATCACGTACAACAAGGTACAATAGAGATAAATTATATTCCTACTAAAAATCAATTAGCAGACGTTTTTACAAAACCCTTGGATGAAAATTGTTTTAACAATCTAATAAGTGAATTAGGCATGTTAAATTTAGAGTAAGATTTTGTTGTTCTAACATCTTGTTTGCTTAAGCAAGGACTTATGTTCTTAGCAATATGATAAACTTCTTGCCCAAGTGATGGAAAAGACCCTGCTGATAAGCTAAGCACTCTTTACTCTTGCTGTGTCAACTCATTTTGTCCTGCTAAAATCTATCAAGATGTTGTTGATTGACAGCCTGTTGATAAAAGTTTCCTGCTAACATTGAGCAACATTCATCAATGATGTTGTCTTAATCTACATCGACTTTGCTGAAATTTTACAAAAAGGGGAGCCATAACCATCCACTGACGACGGGTGTATGCTGTCATAACCATCCACTGACGGCAAGCCCTGATGTGAACTTGATCAGTGCTTCTGGATCCCCTGATGACAAGTCTTGTTAAAGACTGGATCAGGGCTTCAACCTTCACTTGAGTTTTACTCAGTGCTTCTTGATCAACTGATGTTATGACTCAAGACATACACTGACGGCTTCCACTGATGCAGTGTTGACCATTCCCCCTGACGGGTTACCCTGATGGGTTAGCCTGACACTGTCACACCCTGATGTCTTACCCTAACAGGTGACATGTCTTGTTCATGCCCTAACGCATTCCCCCTGATGAGTTTGGCCAGCCACTGCCATACCCTAACGTGTTCCTCTAATGGGTTGGTCTGCCTTTGTCATCCCCTGATGAGTTCCCCTAATGATCCTTAGTCATTAAAGCTTTGTTTAGAATATCTGATTGTGCGGAATACTTGACTAGTTTCGAGTAACAACAGACATTCCTCTTCACATATCAAGCCTTTAGAAGTTTCCTTGATGACTTGACTTGGTGAAGAATATTTCCTCCCCTGATGATCAAATCGATCATCAGTGGATGCAAAACTTGTGCGGATACTTAGGTTTATTGAATACCATAAGTATTTACAGATGCATAATTTATTCTATAAACATCATCATCATTATTTAACTCCAACAATCTCCCCCTATTTATGTTTATCATTTTGATAACCATAAATTTTCTTGATGTACTGATGATGATGTCAAAACCAAAACTATATACACGAAAGAATTGTGTATGAACTAATAAAAAGAATTTTTGTGCAAGAATTTCCTATATCTATTACAACAAAGATTTACATCAGGACCCCTTTTCCTTTTGGCTAAGACAAAGGGCAGTGGATGACTTGACTCAATAGGTTGAGTGTCACTCCCAAGGCTTTGTCTCCTTTGGTCTGGATTTTGGTCGGGAATCCTGAGTCTATTGTCTTCCCCTCCTACAAGCAGCTGATCCAACTCCTTCTGAAGAAGCCTTCTGAAGTTGACAATGTTTACATTCTTGTTTGATTCCAAAGCTTCAAAGACAGATTTGATCTTTTGTATGTTGGCTACAGCAAGTTATGACCAGTAAAAGGTATCTCCCCTTTATAATTTTTGAACTCAACGCCCATGGGGCTTGTGATCATTTTAGATATTCTTTGAATCCTTTTACTGGTGGCACATTTCTTACTGCAGCAGCATTCCCATCATCAGCTCTGGTTTTTTCTATCTCTTTTATCACCCTCTATATCAGCAGGATTCTGAACTGGATGACATGTTCATTTTTATGATAAGCAATCTGGCTTAGAACATGCATAGCCTCTGCCAGGTCAAGGCCATCAACGTCTTTGATCCTTATGCTTTTCTCCTGCCCATCAGTGGATTTATAGAATAACTTCAATGGTCTCTCCAAGGTTGTGGGCAGGCTCCTTTCATCGTTGATGGCTCTCTTCAGCTTGTCGATCATCCCCCTCAAGTCTTTGTTAGTCGTTGATGATTTGGAGATTAAGTTTAGGATCAGTCCCAATTGTTCAACATCCATTCTCCTAAACCAGTCCATTGTAACTGTGAATTGTGACCCACTCTTTAGTTGCACAGAAATTAGCTGATCCCTTTTATTGTTGAACCTGACATTTATGCTTTTTATTGAGAACATAAATGTCAGGTTTTTGCGTCTTTCTTCTCTTAGGGATTCAGCTAGAGTGGGTGGACCAAATATTGTGGTTATAGGAGAAGGTGTTTGATCCTTGGCTTCAGATGACTCGGGTTTGGTGGCATCAGGGTCATCAGTTTTCTCCTGGTTTTTATCCCCTGATGCACCCTTAGGATTTTGAGATCTTCTTGGCTGAGGTTTCCTGGAGGTCTTGAGCCTGACACTCTTTTTCTTCTTTTATTCTTCCTCCTGTTCCTTTGCCATTTCCCTCTCTTCTTCTTCTTGGAGTTGTTGTGAATAGAGTGCATCAGCTTCCACCAGCTTTTTGTCCAGAGGGTAGACCAACTCCACTTTCCCGTCAATTACGGCTTCAACAGGAGATGGAAAGTGGGCTATCTTCATGGCGTCTCCAAGTAGCTTAGGCCCTAATTGAGTGTTGGCTTTCTTCTTTGGTTCCTCAATCAGGATGCCTTTGCCTTTATCCTTGGGTTTTAGAGCAAGAACGGGAGCAGTCACATCCCCTGATGGTTGACTTGCTGATTTCTCAGCAACATCCCCTGATGATGGCCTGGTAGATTTCTCCCCCTCTTTGACAACATCATCAGTGGAAGTTGAGAGTTGGGATGTGACTTGGAGAACTTGCTTTAGAGTGTCAACCATGGATTGTTGCAGAATTTCCATGTTAGACAGTTGAGTGGTAAGATCAGCAAGCTTTTTGTCCACATTGTCAGCTTGTTTCTTCATCCGGAGCAAGTTCTGGCTGGTCACTAGGCTGTACATTATTGATTTTATTTGTAAAGTGTGTATAGAGCTTCTTGTTTTCAATATCTACAAACTGACCAATCATGATTTGTGATTTTAACACTTTTATCAAGATTGGATTAGTGGTCCTTGCGAGCTCTTGTTTTAGTAACTGTACAGTGTCCACCATTTGATTTTGCTGAAAGTACAAATCAACTCCAATGAACTAGGAAAAATCATCTGTTGGAGCATCATCTTCATCACTTTCAGAGCTTGTATTATTTACAGTATCTGTATTTTCTCTATTTTCTTTATTTACAAGGATCTCATCCTCATCCCTCTCAGGCTCTCCTTTTTTTGTGCCTTCTAAGGCATCACTTATATACTCTCGTTTTTCTTTGCCTTCTAAGGCAGTACTCTCATCCTCTCCTTTTGCCAAAGTCCTCTCAGGGGTTTGACTTTGCCTCTCTTCACTAAGTATTCTCTCATTCTCACTCAATATTGTCCTAAGAGGGCTCCTATGGGCTGTGAGATCAGCTTCTATGGCCAGTTCAAGTAAATTTTGTATAGTTATTGGTTCCACAAAAGCGATAGAAGAAGGAGTTGAAGTAATTTGTGTATGTACAATTGGAGAAGTGTATGTTTCTATAGAAGAAGTATTTACAGTTGGGGGAACATAAAGACTTATTGCGGTTGTATATACAGTTGTGTTCATGTCCCCTGTCTGATCAACAGTGATTGTATCAAATAAAAATGAGTCAACCATTTGAGTGTGTTGACTATCAATCACTGTGTCAGGGAGTGTTGGCTCCTCCACGAATTGAGAAAATGGAGAATCTGATCTTATGACACTCAATGTTTGTGTCATAATATCTGAAGAAATTTGAGGAACAGAGAAAGAAGGAAGTGGTGTAGAAGGGAGTGTTGGCTTGGATCACTGAATTAGGAGGTGATCCATCAAACAAAGTTGTGTGTGCACTCACTGTGTCAGATATCTGCAAGTGGCTCTCAGAGACCCTGATGTTGGTTTCATCAGGGACTATGGTCAGTGTATGTGCCTCACTTAACTGTGTCCCTGGTTGGGGACTATTTTCAATAACTAATTCCTTTTGAGAGGAACTAGTTAGAAATATGTTTAATTCCTTATCAAAAGCAGTATCCTTTTGAGAGGATACTGTCTGGTCAGGCTGTTGGGTAACACTCGTGGCTCCCTTCTTCTTCTTCATTTGCCTATAGTCAATCACTCTCTCTCCTTGCTCACCCTCAGTTGATGTGGTGACTTCACTGGGTTTTCTTTTATTCCCTATAGTCTTTTGGGAGACCATGGGTTGGGCTATAGAGAATGGTTGTGTGGAAATTGGTTGTTCTACTTGGGAAGGCAGAGAAGTGATAGTGATCTCTGCCGTAGTAGATAAAGGTGAAGAATTTACAGGTTAAGAAGTAGATGGAGAAGTACACACTACCTGTTCCATATGCAGTGGAAGTGCAAATGGTTCTGTGGTGTATGACTTCTTGATTATTTCCACAAAACAACTTCTCTGTTTGCTTATAAGTTTGTACAGTAATATCATTCTCAAAAGAAAGGTTAGTTATTTGATCTTTAATAATCATATACAAAAATCTAGCATAGTAAACTTCAGATTTCCTAGAGTTAAAACTACCCATTTTATTTACAAGGTCATCAAAAATTAATGTCCCTATATTTATATTTACATTTCTAATTATTACATCTGCTATTTTTAAAGTTGAGGAGGTAATTACCTCAAAGTTAGAGGACTTACTTGAGAACACCTTGGTTATAGTGTGAAAAAGATAAGAAATCTCCCGCTTCACATTCACTCTCTTGAGGTCCTTAAACTTTAACATTGCGCTAGGAGCAGCGTTATAGCCCAGTTCCCTCAAGAAGTTGAGCAACATAGCATCATCAAGTACTTCCACCAGGTTTTAAGTAGGTAGCCCCAAAGCAGAATTAATTTTGGAAGGGCTTATTTTCCCTTTTTTAGAAGAAATCTTGAACGAGATTCCCTTTACCACATCAGCCCTTATGGTGGAGTACATGAATTTCACACTTGTCCAGAGTTGGGACAGTGTTTCCCTGACATTTCTTCATCGGTGAAGATTGCTTGACTATACTCCGAGTTGAGTAGATAGTTCATCATGGGTTTGAAGCAATCACTCACCTTGTCAATGTTGGAGAAACCCACATAGTTTGTGGGTGGTACCACCAGATTCCTTGAAATTTGTTCAGCGTTGCTGGGTGCTATTGATGCTGTTGAAGGTTTGAAGTTCTAGGGTTTCTGTGAAAGAGAGAGAGAGAGAGAGAGAGAGAGAGAGAGAGAGAGAGAGAAAAAGAAAACTCGAGCAAATATCAGAGAAAGATTAAATGTTTTAAGGTGTTTTAGAAAGTAGGAGAGATAGAGTATAAATACCCGCCTTTTGACGTTTGAAAACTGCTCCTGAAAACACGCAATCAGGGAGTCATTTCAGTTATGTGATGACATGTCATCAATGAGAGAAGAACACCCAGATGAGTTGTCATCACTTAACTGACCGTAATCCCCTGATGCGGTTAAAAACATTTTACCTTACCCTGACGCTCTTTGTATATACATAACCTGATCCTGATGCATAAGTCAGATGTCCTGACGCTGATGCGCGAGCAGGATACCTTGATCCTGATGCGCGAGCCAGATACCCTGACCCTGATGCACGAGTCGGATACCCTGACCCTGATACGTCTTGACAAAGACTCTGACCCTGATGCATCAGTCAAAAACAAACAAAAACATAAACTCTACAAATATACATATTTACAGTAATAACATATATAATCATATATCAATTGATTTCATCAAGAATTTATGAAATGAGTTAGGAGTACCAGAACTTAGGCATTTAATAGTCTGTGTTGTTTCAACAACTTTCCTGACAAGACTTGTAGAAGGGGGTTGAATATAAGTTCTTTGAAATCTTTTTGAGTTACTTGTTCTGTAAGAAATTAACTTTTCTTGCGGAATATAAAGAACAAGAACACAAATCAATTTATAAACAATTGCTTTATTGATTTACAATTGAATACAAATCCTAACAATTATAATAATGTAATTGTCAGCTTCTTTTCTATTCTGTATAGGAAAAGATACAAAACTATGAAAAACCTATACAGCTTCGAAGTTACAATTCTCTGTAAAAACTGATTACAGCTTCTATTCCAACTTTATTATCATTAACTCAGTTCTTATTCTGAATAAAATTCAGCTTCCTTATTCGAATCAAATACAATCTTTCCTTTTTGATAGGAACAGATTTCTGGTTAATTTCCTTACCAGCTACGTCTTCAATAATATTTTACTTTACGTGGAAGACATTCCTTTTTAATTTGAACTCTGTATCTTTCAGGAAATAAATCACAATTAGTCCCTGATGCTTCATCTTTAGTCTCTGGTGATGTCATTACTAGTCTCTGGTGCATTTAGTCCCTGATGACATCAGCTTGTGTAGTCTCCGATAGAATTGATTAGTCTCTGATGCGTTAAGGCTTAGTCTCTGATGACGTCAGCTTAGTCTCTGATGCTTTTAACTTTAGTCTCCGATGACGTAAGCTTTAGTCTCCGACTTCTTTAGACTTAATCTCTGATGACTTAAGTCTTAGTCTCCGATAGGCAAAACTAGTCTCCAACAAGCCTTTTTGCAAATTCTAACGGATCAAATACACATCTTGACTTTCTGAAACTTCGATACATCATTCCAGCAGTTACTTACAAATATGAAATAATTTTATCTCTTTACAAATAATGAATAAATTACAAAGAAAGAGATAACTGCTAGCTACAAAACTTCAGTGTTACTAATTAACACTTTCTATACATTTGTACTCTAAGTAATCTAAAGACAATCATCATCAAATGTTCTAAAACCTAACAATCTCCCCCTAATTATGATATCATAATGATAAGCATAATTTCAAGGTTGATGATGATGTCAAAACTCAATATTACAATTACTTAGAAAAAGAATAAAGAATTTCTAACCACAAATGTATTCTGAACTAAGATCTTTGATCTGTTGTTTAGCTTCCACCAAGACTCAGGTTTAAATCCTATAAGTCTGGCTTCAAAAATAAAAAAAAAATTACAACTTATTTCAATAAACAACTTCAACACAACAATTTTACCTCATTTTTTCTTCAACAACTCCAGCCGTTCTTTTCTTTTTTTCCTCAGCAACTCCAGCCTATTTTTCAACAGATTTTTCAATACAAGCTCAATTTCTTCTTCAGCATCTTTGAGGAGAGTAAGAAATCCTTCAATGTGCCTCTCACTGATACTGTTAATGTCTCTGTTGTAGTCAAAGAAAACCTTCTCTCCATGAAAAGTCTCATACCACAATCCAAAAGGCTTAGACTTAGCTTCCGGTACTGAATCCACCTTATGCTCCATCTTCATCACCTTCTGAATTTGACTTCGAAGTTTCATGTTGAGATTAGAAATCTCAAGCACAACAGTCAGCAACCACTCCAGATCTTCTTTATTCTGTCCCTCCAAGGCTGGCTTTTCAAACTTCAGAGACTCTCCATCTTTTAAAAAGACATGGAGAAGCTCTTCATTGTTTTTACCCTTGATAAGATCAATCTTCTTTGTACTTTTCTTCAGGGCCTTGATTATTTCTTCAGTGCTAGCCATTTCAACCTTATAGGACTTCCTTGATGAAACTGTTCGTGGTTTTGTTGATCCACTTACAGCCACCAAGGCCGTCTCGATTGACCTTGGAGGATCTTGAGAGGTAGGCTTCTTAATGGTTGCCTTGATCACAGGTTTCTTTGCGTATTCCTGGACCAAAGGTTTCCTCCTTGACTTTCTTTCTGCCTCTTCCATCTCTTTATTTTTCTTTTTGGTAATGGCTGCCCTCTGTGCACTTGATCTCCTTGTTGAAGTTTTCTTCTTCTTTGCCTCCTCCTCCTCCCTTGCTACTGCCATGTCCTCCTCCTCTTGAAGTTTCTGAGCTAATAATGCATCAGAATCTATTAATCTTTGATCACGAGGATTGACTAACTCAACTTTCCCTTCCACTTCAGTTTCAATAAGAGTAGGAAAGTGAGCAGTCTTCATGGCATCCCCCAACAGCTTAGGTTGTCCTGGTTGAGTTGAAATCTTTTTCTTTGGTTCCTCAACCATGACTCCCTTGCCTTTGTCTTTTGATTTTGGGGCTTGTGTAGAGGAAGAAGGAAAAGTTGTTGTTGTTGCTGTTGTTGGAATTGTTGTTGTTGTTGTTGTTGTTGTTGTTGTTGTTGCTGTTGTTGTTGCTGCTGTTGCAAGATCAGAATGCTTCTTTAGGATACTGTCCAACATTGCTTGCAATTTTGCATCAAGGACAGAACCAGACTTGTGTGAATGTACAGGAGCAGTTTTGAATGGACCACTCTCCCCCTTTTTGACATCAGCATCTTGGGGTTTAGAAGAGGTGGCCAGTGTTGGAATTGCCTGTAGCAAAAGTTGTTCCATTCGATCTTGCTTTTGGATCAGGAGTTGGATATTTGCTTTGAGGGCTTGAAGGCGACTGTCAGTCTTGAACTTATCTTTGACTAATGAATCAATTGCTGTGACAGTCCTCCTTGGCAAGTGTCCTTCATAGCACCTTCTAATCTTGTCTGTCTCCAACTCCATCCTTTCCTTGATTTGTTGCACTGCACCATTGATGCCAGTAACCAAGAAGTGGTGAAATTTTGTGTGTTTCTTATCCACCTTGGTTACTTCTTCAAGAATGTCCTTCACGGATGGTGCAGCAGCAGTTGACCCTATGTTGGTCACATAGTCCTGCCTCAACTGGGCGGCTGCTTCCTCCAGAGTGTTGGCATAAGAGTCATCAAGCCATTAATCAACATTCTTCTCTGGAGCTTCTTCAGGCACAGGTTCATCTGCTAGGCTTGTCTTCAATGCAGAAATATGATCTTGTCTCTGTTGTAGACCATAAAACTCTTCAAAATCAGCATTGGACATCTCAGATATGACTTGTAAAGCTGCATCCCCTGTGCTTGATCTAATCTCTGGTTCTTCTGTTTGGATATTGATGGAGGGAGCAGAAGAAACTTGAGCTGCTTGTGAGCTGGTTTCAGCAGGTTGTAAAAATATACCTGCTGAAAATTTCTCTCTTTTCTTTTGTTCAAGGATCTCATCCTTGCTCACACCCTCTCCTTTTGCCTGGGGTTGGGCACCCAGCTTCTCTATCTCTCTTTTTTCCAAGCTATCTAAAGCTTGACTCTCTTGTATGTGTATGGTCTCTCCTTTTTCCAGGGCAGGAGCCTGACTCTCACTAATTATTCTCACAACCTCACTCATTTGGATGGTGTCACTCTGTCCTACAGAAGTGGGGGTTGGAGAAGTGCTTGTGACAGCATGGATAGGGGGTTCCCTTTGTTTATCTTGGGCTAGGGTTCTATCCATGGAATCTATTTGAGAGCTTGTCTCGATTATTGGCTCCTCTTGGGAAAAATCAAAAGAATCAATCATATTTATATCAAAAGAATCAAGAGTGGGAGAAAAAGGAGAAGAATGTACAGTGGGGAGTGTTGGCTGTTCCTCAAATATTGAAAATTGAGGAACATCAAATGATGACTCTGTGTGTGCACTCCTTGTGTCACTCTTTTCTTTTATTATCTCTCTTTGAGTTTCCTCTTGTTGGTGAACAAGAGGTTGTGCAGACTCTGTACAGTATGTTCCTGGTTGGGAACTTTCTTCAATGTCAACATCCTTTTGGGAGGATGGTGACAGTTCACTGTTTGTCCTTATAACCTCTAATGTTTTTTGAGAAGCACTGGATTGGGCTTGGCTAAGGGTTATAACTCTCATCTTTCTCTGAAGTGGAACTTCAGCTTCTGGTTCTCCCTCATCCTCACTTGCTCCCTCAATTATTTTTCTTTTAATTGGGAGTTTTGTGATTGTCTTTGGTTTTACAACCACAGTCTGTTGAGAGACTATGGAGAGGGCTATGGACAGTTGATGTGAAGTGGTTGGAGGATTAATGGGGGTTTGGCTTTCAATATCCTCAAAAAATTGCAAAGAATAAAGATTTGGAAGCATGTCAATGAGAATAGATCTCATGACAGGAGGAAAAAATAAAGGGACTCTTACCTTTGCAGATTTATGCTTCACATCTGTAAATATTCTTTTACTCTGCAAAACAGTTTGTAAAACTTGCATACCAATAATATCAAGGTTAGGAATTAGATAATTAGCAATCATCATCAAAAACCTAGAATAATAAATTTTATTTTTACTGGTTTTAAGTTTTATCAACAAATTTTGCAGAATAAAGAACCCAATGTTAAGATGTCTATCATACAGCACACTAAAAGCGATTTGTTGTGTGAGTGTAGTGATAGCATCATAGCCACTTCACTTAGTAGAAAATGCTTTTGTGATTATGTCAAAAAATAGTGACCACTCTTGCCTAAGATGGGGTCGTGTTATAAACCCAACAGAAGTAATTTCTGCAGAATAATGTAAATTTTTAAACATAGAAACAATTTCTTCATCAGAAGCAAGTGAGTCATAGTTTTCATGAACAGGTAAATGTAAAGCATTATTAACTATGGTATGATCTATATTATAAACAGAGTTTGCATACCTGAAACTTACCACAGGGGAGTCAGTTTTCTCACCCTGGATGGTAGCAGTGGACCAGACAGTCGTGATAACCTCAGCGGCTTGAATGGGGGCTTCATAAATGGCATACGAAAGACTGGATTGTTGAAGGAAATCCACAAATGGGTGGTACTGGGCTTCAAAGACATGCTTATCAGCCACCCCTGCAAGGTTTGTGTTAGTGCAATATCAGCACAAGTGTTTGTAGAAGGGGGGGGGGGGGTGAATACAAACACCTGAAACTTTTCGCACTTAAAAACTTATAAGGCTTACTGAAAACAAGTTGTAACAAACAGAAAAACTATATGAAATGAACACGCAGATTCAAGTTAAAATAGTTATATTATAACTCGAGGTTTTTCTAGAAATCTGTATAATCACAAATGTGATTTACAGCTACAAATACTGTGAATAAAGTTCACAACTTCTCACACTCACTAGCTTCTAATATTCTTTGAAATATCTCTCTCAAGATCTATTGCAAAGCTTCTCTCTAGTGTTTTTGTGCTTCAATGCTTGTTTGATCTGTTGGATAGATTCAATCAATCGTTATATTTGTAATGAGAGCTCTGTTGCTTATATATAAATCAGTGGGATGAAATCAAGTTCTTGAGACGTGCTTCTCTTCTCAACTTAGCCGCAAGTATGTCACATCTAAACTTTATGTGTCAGACTGCTACATGCTTTGTTGCTACTTTTCTTCCCCTGATCTGTGTGCATTTAATGCTTGAGAGTTCTCATTGGACCATGAACAAACTTCAAGAAATATCTTTCCAGTTAATATTTCTTGCTTCTGTAACACGTTATGTTGATTTCCGTGTAAGAACTGATGACGGGTGTATGTTGTCACAACGATCCACTGACCGCCAGCCCTGACGGACTTTGATCAGCGCTTCTGGATCCCCTGATGCTTATTGACTGGATCAAGGCTTCAACCTTCACTTGAGTTATACTCAGTGCTTCTTAATCCTAATGGTTATAGCTGACGGCATACACTGATGGCTTCCACTGATGTCATGTTGGTCATTCTCCCTGACAGGTTACCCTGATGGGTTTGCCTGACACTGATATGTCCTGAAGTGTTTCACTGACGGATTGGTCTACCCTTGTCATACCCTGACGGGTTCCCCTGACAAGTTCCCCTGACAGGTTCCCCCTGATGGGTTCCCCCTAATGGGACTTAATCAACGTAACTTTGATTTAGAATTTCTGATGTGCGGAATACTTCGTTTGCTTACAAGTAGCATCATACATTCTTCTTCACTTTGTCAAGTCCTTTAAATGTTCCTGTTTTCTGACTTGTCTTGTGAAGTTATTGATCATCCACTGATGGATAAGTTTATCATCAGTGGATGCAAAACTTGTGCTGATCTTAAAGTTTATAAAATACCTCAAGTATTTACAGTTGCACAATTTATTATATAATCATCATCATCATCATTTATCTCTAACAATCTCCCCCTATTTATGTTTATCAATTTGATAACCATAAATCCCTAGATGCACTGATGATGATGTCAAAACCAATACTAAATACATGAAAGAATTTTGAATGAATTAATAAAAGAATTTTTGTACAAGTATAACCTACATCTATTACAAAAAGAATGTTGTATTTAGACATCAGAACCCCTTTTCCTTTTTGCTGAGACAAAGGGCAATGGATGACTTGATTCAATAGGTTGAGAGTCACTTCCAAGGCCTTGTCTTCTTTGTTCTGGATTTTGATCAGGAATTCTGAGTCTGTTGTCTACTGCTCCCGTCTCCAGCTGCTCTAGTTCCTTTTGAAGAAGCTTTCTGAAGTTGACTATATTGACATTTCTGCTTGATTCCAAAGCTTCAAGGACAGTCTTGATTTCTTGAATATTGGTTGCAGCAAGTTGTGACCAGTAAAAGGTAATGATCTCCCCCTTTTGATTTTTGAATTGTACTCCCATGGGGCTGGTGATCATTTTGGGATAGACTTTGAATCCCTTTACTGGTGGTACATCCCTTACTGCAGTGTTCCTATCATCAGCTCTGGTTTCTTCGATCTCCTTCAATACTCTCTGAATCAGCAGGACTTTGAATTTGATGACATGTTCGTTTTTATGATTTGCAATTTGACTCAGAACATGCATCGCTTCCTCCAGGCTTAGGCCATCAACCTCTTTAATCCTTATACTCTTCTCCCGCCCATTAGTAGATTTATAAAATAGCTTTAGTGGACTTTCCAATACTGTGGGCAGGCTTCTTTCATTGTTGATGGCACCCCTCAGCCTGTCGATTATCCCCCTTAAGTCTTTATTAGCCTGAGAGGATTTTGGAATCAGGTTTAGAACTAGTCCTAATTGCTCAGCATCCATTCTCTTGAACCACTCCATTGCCACATTGAATTCTGACCCACTCTTTATTTGAACTGTAATCAGCTGATCTCTTCTATTGTTGAACCTGACATCTATGCTTTTTATTGAGAACATAAATGTCAGGTTTTTGCGCCTTTCTTTTTTGAGAAATTCAACTAGAGTAGGTGGACCATATTCTTTGGTATCAGGAGATGGTGCTTTGTCCTTGGCATCTTCTAACTTCTTTGAAGTGGCATCAGGGTCTTTAGATTTGTCTTGATTTTTATCCCCTGATGCACTTCTAGGGTTCTGTAATCTTCGAGGTTGAGGTCTCCTGGAGGTCCTTGCCTTGACATTCTTCTTCTTCTTCACTTCTTCCTCCTGTTCCTTTGCCATTTCCCTTTCTTCTTTTTCTTGAAGTTGCTGTGCATAGAGTGCATTAGCTTCTACAAACTTTTTCTCCTGGGGAAAGACCAACTCCACTTTCCCATCAATTACAACTTCAACAGGTTTTGGAAAGTGGGCTGTCTTCATGGCATCTCCAAGTAGCTTAGGCCCTGATTGAGTGTTGGATTTCTTCTTGGGTTCCTCAATCAGGATGCCTTTGCCTTTGTCCTTGTTATTTGGAGCAGGAACAGGAGTAGTAGTCACATCCCCTGATGGTTGGCTTGATTTCTCAGCAACATCCCCTGACGACTGCTTGGTTGATTTCTCCCCCTTTTTGACAGCATCATCAGTGGGAGTTGAGAGTCGGGATGTGACTTGAAGAAGTTGTTGCATTGTGTCAGCCATGGATTGTTGCAGAGTATCCATGCTGTTCAGTTGAGTAGAAAGATCACTAAGCTTGTGTTCAACATTGTCAACTTGCTTCTTCATTCGTGATAGAGTCTGGTTGGTGACTAAGGAGTCGACAACTTGTTGTATATGCTGGAACTTTGTGTTAAAATGTGTATACAATTTTTGGTTTTCTATATCTATGGACTGACCAATCATGATCTGTGACTTTAACACTTTGATCAAGACTGGATCAGTGGTCCTAGCTAACTCTTGCTTCAATAACTGTACAGTATGAGACATTTGATTCTGTCTAAAGTATAAATCAACTCCGATGAACTGGGAAAAATCATCTTGTGGAGCATCATCTTCATCACTTGCAGAAGAAGAAGTAATATTTACAGTATCAGTGTTTTCTCTCTGTTCTTTATTTACAAGGATCTCATCCTTATCTCTCTCATCCTCTCCGTTTTCTTTGCCATCTAAGGCATCAGTAATATTCTCTCCTTTTTCTTTGCCTACTAAGGCAGTACTCTCTTGCTCTCCTTTTGCCAAAGTCCTCTCAGGGGTTTGACTTTGCCTCTCTGCACTAAGTATTTTCTCATTCTCACTCAAAATTGTCCTAGAGGGGCTCCTATGGGTTTGGAAATCATCAACTGTGACCAGTTCAAGTGAAGTATTTACAGATTCTGGTTCAACAGTTGTGATAGGAGAAGGAGAAGAAATAAAATGTGTATGTATAATTGGAGAGGTATAGGTTTCTATAGAGGAAGTATATACAATTGGGGGTACATAAAGAGTTATGGCTGTAGTATGTACGGTGGAATTTATGTCCCCTGCTTGATCACCAGTGTTTGTATCAAGTAAAAATGAATCAACCATGTGAGAATAGTGACTGTCAAACACTGTGTCAGAGAGTGTTGGCTCCTCCACGAATTGAGAATGTGGAGAATCTGATTGTATGGCACTTAATGTTTGTGTCATTATATCTGAAGAAATTTGAGGAACAGAGAAAGAAGGAAGTGGTGTAGATGGGAGTGTTGGCTGAATCACTGAACGAGGAGGTGATTCATCAAAAGATGCTGTAGAAGAATGCTTCTGAACTACAACATCTTGAGTAGTGTGTGCACTCACTGTGTCAGATATCTGCAAGTGGCTCTTAGAGACCCTGATGGTAGGTTCATCAGTGTCTATGGTCAGTGTATGTGCCTCACTCAATTGTTTCCTTGGTTGAGGACTATTTTTAATAACTAATCCCTTTTGAGAGGAACTAGATAGAAATATGTTTAATTCCTTATCAAAGGCTATATCCTGTTGAGAGGATACGCCCTGGTCAGGTTGTTGGGTAACACTCGTGGCTCCCTTCTTCTTCTTCAATCTTCTCCTATAGCCAAGCACACTCTCTCCTTGCTCCCCCTCAGTTGATGTGGTAACTTCACTGGGTTTTCTTTTAATCCCAACAGTCTTTTGGGAGACTGTGGGTTAGGCTATTGAGAGTGGTTGTGAAGAAATTGGTTGTTCTACTTGGGTAGGCAGAGAGGTGGTTGTTTTCTCTGCCATAGTAGATGAAGGTGAAGAATGTACAGTGTGAGAGGTAGAAGATGTAGAATTTAGTACCTGTATCATATGCGTTGGGAGAGCAAATGATTCAGTTGTATATGATTTCTTCATTATTTCTACAAACAATTTCTTTGTTTGCTTGTATGTCTGTACAGGTATATCATTCTCAAAAGAAAGATTAGTAATTTGATCTTTAATAATCATGTACAAAAATCTAGCATAATAGACTTCAGATTTCCTATTATTTACATTACCTAATTTATTTACAAGATCATCAAAAATAATTTTACCTATATTTATATTTACATTTTTAACTATTGCATATGTTATTTTCAAAGTTAAAGAGGTAATAACCTCAAAGTTAGAACACTTACCTAAGAATGCCTTGGTGATTGTATCAAACAGGTAAGAGATCTCCCGCTTAACATTCACCCTTTTGAGATCTTTGAACTTTAACACTGCGTTGGGAGCAGCATTATAGCCCAATTTTCTCAAGAAATCCAGTAGGTCGGCATCACTGGGTGCATCCACCAGATCTTGAGTAGGTAACCCCAAAACAGAGTTAAGTCTGGAAGGAGTTATTTTCCCTTTCTCAGACGAAACTTTGAATGAGATACCCTTGACCACATCCGGCTTGGTGGTGGAGTACATAAATTTAGCACTGGTCCACAGTTGTGACAGTGCCTCCCCCGACATTTCTTCATCGGTAAAGATGGCTTTACTATACTCAGATTTGAGCAGATAGTTCATCATTGGTTTAAAGCAATCACTTACCTCATTAATGCCAGAGAAGCCCACAAAGTTTGTGGATGGGACTATCAAGTTCCTCTGAATTTGTTGACGTGCCATGGATGCTTTGAAGATTTGA